>CM055268.1:71330172-72530172 GCA_029237695.1 Conchocele bisecta
CTTTGAGGGAGAAATTTTGCATAGTTTTAATCCTCAAATATATGCAATCATTAGTTTTATATGAAATAATGCATTTCGGAAAAATAAATGATTACTCCCTCAAAGTATACTTTACTAGAAAAGTATACTTTGCAATGTTGATGAAATCGGCTACTGGGGACAGTTTCACTAAACTTCGTACGACTAAAATGTTCGTAAGTGCAAACTAACGATAGCCTGTAAATTTCACATTAACAATGTTTTATTTTAAGCAATTATTGGATGTTATGATAATCCATCAATTAAATTTCCCGACGATCCTAAATTTGCGCTTACGAACATTTTAGTTTGATTGCTTCGTAAACATAATGAAAAGTATGTATAGCATATATGTGAACACTCCATCGTTACTGTATCCTATATGACACATGGAGTGGCCAAGTCAGTCATCCTTGTGTATTCCAGCCTTCAGCCAGTTTCGTTTTATTTTGCATCAGAACATTTTGAACGCCCCTCTTACATACCAGAAATCAGGGAATTGAATTGGTCGATATGGTCCACTAACTGTGCATGTGTTCGTGTATCGCTCCGCTAGTTGTAATTCATGTGTATTTGCCTTCATGCTGTATTGTTGTAGACTTCCGCGTTTACTTGTTCACATATTGCCAATGTTTTTTTCAGACGCGTTCTTCCAGTGACCGCACATGGTAACGTAATTCAACTGATAATATTATTAACCCTTTCGACAGGTATATGTACTAATATACAAATCATAAAACAAACTTTGTTTTAAAACAAACACTATACAGTGGAACTTCTCTAAACCAGACACCCTGGGAGGTCCCCAGGGTGTCCGGTTTAGAGATGTTCCACTGTAATTCCGATGTATGCGCTCTGAAACACGTGCCTATGTGTATTGGAATTATGACCACCGACACACATTAGAGACAGTTCACATTGAATCCGATCATAATTAGCACATCGATGTCACATGGGTGTCCGGTTTAGAAAGGTCCAACTGTACATGTAGCGCCAGATGAGCCGGCTTGTGAAAAACCGTCTTATCAGAATCTGCAGTATTTGTCAGTATGGTTCAATTCTAAAAAGATTCTAAAAATCCACATTTTCTCTTTACATGCAATTCAATAGTCCAAACTGTAGCGTGGTAAAGCAAATGTTGGATGTTTAGTTATGAAAGGGTTAACCGGGTGTATGCGATAGGTTTCAATACCAGTAGCCTATTTCACCAACATTGCAAAGTATACTTATCTAGCAAAGTATACTTTGAGGGAGACATTTTCAATTTAAGGATAAATTTATTAATTTTTATTATACTGAATTTATTACATTATCACAGCCATTTTGGCTGTGATAATGTAATAAATTCAGTATAATAATTCTGCATACTTTTAATCCTCAAATATGTGCAGTCGGTAGTTCTCTATGACATAATGCATTTCGGGAAAAATAAATGATTACTCCCTCAAAGTATAATTTGCTAGAAGAGTATACTTTGAAATGTTGGTGAAATCGGCTACATATAATGGAAACAGCATACACTACAAAAATGTGTGGCATATGAATTTCATATGTTTTTCATATGAATTTAATATGAAAATTTCGTATGCAAATGATATAAAGTGAACCGATATGCAATTCATATGCAAAATCTTCATATGCATTTCATATGCAAATCATATGAACTTCATATGCAAAACATATGAATTTCTTATGAAAACCCATGTACAATGCTTTTAAATCTATACAATTTTCATATGAATTTCATATGAAAAACATATGAATTTCATATCGGCTCTTTTCATATGAATTCCATATGTAATACTTATGTTCTTCATATGTTTTACATATGAACATCATATGAATGTTTTCATATGAATTGCATATGTGGCACATTTTGCTGTGTATCATATCTCGCTGTTATGGAGCCGCCCCACGGTTTGACAAAATCATTTTTATGGAAGTACCATGTCGCGCACATTTCTCAATCAGTACGCGGAGTCTGTCCACAGTTTGTCAAAAGTAACACATCGCATATTTCGGACTGTGTGGATCGTTCCGTAGTTTTCCGAACATGTCTTCATGCTACTGTACTGAATCGTCAATTTGGCGAAAATATAAAATTAATTCCATTATTTATAATTTTCTGGAACAGTTCCAGTATATTAGTTCATGTCTGTGCCAATATCAATGACAGTATGGGTAACCATTTCACCCCTACGTAACTAGAATGCCGGATTTTCCAAACAATCCAACCATCACAAAATGGTTTTCAGACTAGTCCATTTATGAAAAGGGTTTTTTGTTCTCAAAATTGCTTGCAAAAAGTGCAGATCCTGGTGAGACGGCTCGTCACGAGCCGGCTCATCTGGATCTACACTTTTTGCAAACACCGCTATAGCGGGCTTTCCGTTATAACACAGGTGGAAAACTCGGACCTAGGACCTGATAAATGGCTCATTTGTAAACCGCTACCACACCCACAAATTTCCGTACAGCAGAATGAGCCATTTATAAAGTATCATCATTGCACATCAAACAATAAATACAGATAATAAAAAGTAATATCTGTTCACATTTTAAGGAAACACGATTATCACCCCTGATATCAGTGTGGAAATTTAAGTCTGATATAAAATGTATAATAATGCCCATCAATACGTGGGGTAATGGTGAATGAATGTTTGATTGGCCAGCAAATGTCCCAGATGATGTCTTTGATATAAAGAACAGTTTGTGCTTTCTGAGTGGGCATGCACCTTTAAACTTAAATTTTAGCTTAACTTGTTAGTTCAACTTAGTTTTCGACTTACGGTCGTCTTAAATGTTAAGAAAAATGTAAGTCCTAATGACAAAGGTAAGTTTGACGAAGAGCTAAATTTAAGAAAAACTTAAGACACCTCATCAGTGGACAGTCTTAAAGAAATTCTAATTTCTAATTCCCACCAATTATCGTGCCCGCTTTAACTTTATAATTTATTGGATGTGTGCTTTCTGACCAAATAGCACTCATGTAGCCTGATGATGATCTATATTGATTATTAGAAGTATAGAGCATGTTTCATTGATGGAATGACGAAGAGTTCAGATCTTGATCAGACTGTGCGGATGCACAGGCTGATCTGGATCTACGCTTGTCACGAAACAAATATGCTTCATTTCTCCAGTCACAGTCATGAAGTATATGACTTAAATCATCGACAGATTGTACATAAATATCCTGTATTATGGTCTTCAAGATTTGACCAAATTTCCTATGTAATATACTTCTTGCTCGTCGGCAACGTCTACATGCGGTTATTCCAATCAACTTCTGTGTACAATCCGTGTACCGCCGGCACGAATCTTGCCAACATTTATTTCAAAATACTTGAATATTGTACTTGAAATCTAGCAGTTTGATTGACTGAGACTGAGCTGTGTTACAGCTCAGACTCAGACAATCAAACTGCTGGATTGCGAGTTGGTATTGGCAATATATGTTCAGAAATGTTGATAATCTGGGCAATTTATGTATCACATCTATCTGCACATTTTACGCTTTATAAGCAACAGGTAGCACTATATCGCTACACAGTCAACGATATAAATTTGCGTAATAGCATTTACATTTCGCGCACTAAAATATAGAACAAATCTGCAAGACGTTGACGTTCATACTTCGCTCGCTATATTGTTATAAAGAGACAATTCTACAATATTACACACACATATTACTATAAACTTACATAATAAATTGTGTATTAGCAAAATGCTTAGGTCACTCTTCACGAAGTAGATATTAAACAAAGAACGCTTCAAACGCACATTTTGGGAAGACTACTCCGTCATACCGCTTATATGTAATGCAGTGTAACGAAATGTAATGTGAACAGCTTGACATATCCTGATACTAATGCATATGCTCAACTGCATGTAACAGTGACGTACAGTGGAACATGTCTAACCCGGACACCGCGGTGCACCATTGTGTCTAATTTAGTTGCGAACAGTAACTCTTGCAATCTACTAATGAAAACGTCATGGTGCAAACCAATATAAGTACACATGTCATGAAAAATGTTACTAACATTGCGAATTATACATACCTGTACTGTTCTTACATAATATTCCATGTACATGTATTTCTCTAATACTGTGCTGTTGTTGATATATATTACATACCATCAAACTAATTACTAATTCTAAAAACAACAAGCATTGACTTCAATTTTGTATTAAGCGGCACTTCCGTAAAGTGATAGGTTGGCGAAGTATCGCGTTACGCATGTAAAACACAAGCTTGACGTACTGATACGTCCCTTCGTTCTTTGATTGAATGTCACGGTACGTAACTCACTATGAGGAGGACTTGTTTATCTATGCCAGATTAGGTCAGTCGGTTAGAGCGACGGTACGGTAAATACCAGAGGTTCCGGGTTTGAACCCCGGGTCTGTGCACATTGTTCTCACCCTGCGTGTGCGTGTTGTATACCATGACTATCGGAAAGTTCAATAGTCATGGTATACAACACGCACACGCAGTTCATTTGAAAACAGAACACCTGTTTAATAAACATGTATATATCCGTGCATTTTAAAGGTACATGCCCACTCAGTAGGCATACAATGTTCTTTATACGAATTAAATAAGTGTATAACTGTGCCACTATTCCACCAGTTCTAAACATTACGAGTGTCCGCTATACAGATATAATCATTTAGTAATATTTATTTTACTGATAGTGACGCGCGATGGTATCCGGCTATTTCATATGCAAACGAGGCATGACATTTTATAATTATTTATACTATTTAAATGCGTCACCTGGACAAATAATATTTTCGACAGATTATAAAGTAAGATCATTGCACATCAAACAATAAATACAGATAATAAATAGAAATGTCCGTTAACATTTTAAGGAAACACGTGTATCGACCCTGATATCTGTGTAAATTTACATCTGATACAAAATGTATAATAATGCCAATCAGTACGTGGGTTAATGGTGAATGAATGTATATTTTTCCAGAAAATGTATCAGATGAGGTATCTGATATAAAGAACATCTGAGCCTACTGAGTGGGCATGTACCTTTAATGTCACTGAATATTGGTATGCAGTGATCGCATTGGTGGTAATACAAAAATGTAACAAAAATGTATGCTTGACAACATCATTCATGAGACACGCATTTTCCATAAATGGCGTCGAAAGTGGACACCATTTTGAGGAGTACTCCGCATATCATTCCGCATGTACTCTGAAAATGTTGTCAACTTTTGACTTTATTTATGATAAATATTATAAATTTTGTAAACCTATTTAATGAAATTACGCCTGAAGGATCAAAAAACGAAAAAGTTTGGAAATTTACTCCGAAACCTGGCGAGATAGCTTGAAAATGATGTAACTAAGAAAACAAAAGTTAGATTTTGAAAATTGGTCAACAAATAAAAAAACATTTTTTTAAAAATCTATTTTTAGCCCCCATGCTAAATTCCCATAGGAAAATCGTTTTTTCGCAATAAAATCAATATTTGATGGAATTTCATAAAATCAAATTGTTTGAAGAGGGTGACTTGTTTGTTATTGATGAAAAAGTACTTACTTTTAAATATCTTTTAGATTCAATGTGTTTAACATGTTTAATGGCCAAATGTTCGTCGGCAGATAAACTTGGAACAGACAGTAGTGTGGCTCGTGATCAAATAGCACACTCGTGTAGCCTGATACCAATCTATATTGCTTGTTAGAAGCATGGTAAGTGGTTCATTGATGGTATCGCGACCAGTGTATATCATAACCAGACTGTGCTGATGCGCATGCTGATCTGGATCTAGACTGGTTGCAAAACATATAAGAGCCATTTCTTAAGTGACAGCCATACACTATAGCATACCAGTTCGTTCTTAACGTCGCTCCCATTGTATATGGGTGAGACAGTTCCATGATGGCCATCACAGACAAACACATACATGTAGGTAAAATCTTCCCAATTGATCACCGGTTGAACCTGGACATTTGACCGGACTAATTAACCCTTTCAACCCTAGGGAACTGGAATGGACTATGATATGCTAATGTTCCGACCAATCCAATGGTCACAAAATGATTTTCAGATTCGTCCATTTATGAAAAGGGGTGTTTTTGTTCTCAAAAATATTAAAATTACTTTAAAAATGTTCAGATCCTGATGAGACGGCTTGTTACGAGCCGGCTCATCTGGATCTGCACTTTTTGCATAAACCGACATAGCGGGATTTCGGGTTCAAAGGGTTAAGGTGGCCCTCCACCATTGCCTTTTCCTAACGTAACCATTTACCACACATTTGGCTGTTCTCTGCTACTTTCATGTTACGGGTATTATGCGACCTATTTGTCAGTAAATATGCACCAATCCAGCTATGGATGTTCACTAAGTAAAATACAGGTTTAATTATTGTTAAGAACGATAAATTCAATATCATGTGACACCTGCGCATGAATATCAGTTGATTTAGTGTGGTTAAGGATCCGTTCTATACCTGATCATCCTTTGATTACAAGGTGATTGCTTTCTTAAATGTGATGGAGTATATATGTATAACATATACGTGAACACCGTCTCGTTCGGCACATGGAGTTGCCAAGTCGGCCATCTTTGTGTGTTCCAGCCATCAGCAAGTTTTACCTCTTCTGGTGTTTGACTAGAAACTGACAATGCGAAGTAGAAAATATGGGTATACATATATGTGGTATGTGTTGGGTGGCCGGGTTAGCCAGGTAAAAGTGACACACTCTGCCATTTTCTGTGTATGGCGCTATTGATAATGGTGATTTGTGTTGTTACAAACAGGCACAAAACTCTCCAGAAAACTGACATATTTTATAGTTTGGTATAATTGATATGAGTCTGGTGTGCGGACTTTCTTATGCATGGTTAGCTACATTATATCATATGTTCCAGTTCACATTGCCAGTTTTTTGTCAAACGCCAGAAGAGGCGAAACTGGCTGATGACTGGAATACACTAAGATGGCCGAATTGGCCACTTCATGTGCCGTATGAGATACAATGACGAGTCAGTGTTATATATATATTCCATCACATTTACAAATCAATTATCTTTGAATCAAATGATGATCTGTAGCCTATTTCACCAACATTGCAAAGCATACTTTTCTAGCAAAGTATACTTTGAGGGAATAATCATTTATTTTTTCCTGAAATGCATTATTTCATATAAAACTAACAACTGCATATATTTGATGATTAAAAGTATGCAGGATTATTATACTGAATTTATTACATTATCACAGCCAAAATGACTGTGATAATGTAATAAATTCAGTATAATAAAAATTAATAAATGTATCTTTAAATTGAAAATGTCTCCCTCAAAGTATACTGTGCTGGATAAGTATACTTTGCAAGTTTGATGAAATCGGCTACAGGTATAGAACGTCTCCTTAAACAACGTCAGTTTGTCATACTACATGCTGTGTGCTATTCACGGGGCAATGGTGGTGGGTATACTAAAAGTAGTTACACGTAAGCAATATTATTTAACAGTTTATTGTACATAATTCCGTTACAGTGGACTTGGGTCGCTCATTATCACAACAGCTGTTGCGACCGTTTTCCTAAGAGATGATATTTTATAATGAATGGTGAAGTAAATGTACATGTCCACGCAGTAGGTTATAATATATCATACAGATACTTTTGTATATTCTGTACGTATGACATTTTCTGGCAAAGTAAACATTCATTCACCATTACCCCACGTATTGATTGACATTATCATTCATTTTATTTTAGACAAACATGTCCACACTGATATCAGGGGCGATAACCGTGTTTCCTTAAATGTTAACGGACATTACTATTTATTCTCTGTATTTATTTTTTGATGTGCAATGAACATACTTTATCATCTGTCGAAAATATTTCTTTTCAGGTGACGTATTTCATTAGTATAAATAAGTAAAACATATCATGCCTCATTTGTATATGAAAATAGCCTGATACCAACGCGCGTCACTGTCAGTAAAATAAATATTACTGAATGATTATGTCTGTTTTCCGGGCACTTGTATTTTTTAGAACTGGTGGAATAGTGACAAAATTATACACTTATTTAATTCCTATAAAGAACATTTGTGCTTACTGAGTGGGTATGTACCTTTAATGAATGATATACATGTACACAATGTTGAAACAACACAGGCAACCACGTGTTTTGACTGTACAATAGGAATTATACATACAGTGGAACCTCTCTAAACCGGACACCCTGGCAAGGGTGTCCGGTTTAAGGAGGTTCCACTGTAAAACAGACAGATAACTACTCCAAGACACGCGTGTGTGTTTTCGATCAAGAACAGACATACTCAGTGGAGATAAACGGCAATGAACCCGATTACAATTAGGTAGATCTAACTTGTATTTGTGTCCGGTTTAGAGGGGTTAGACTGTATATGTATATTATGTATATCATGACGTCATGATATTTAGGGGTGAAAAATGTTTTGACTATTGCCCAGTACTGTCACGTCAAAATCCATGGAAATAGTCAAACATATCTAATATTGACTTATATTATAGGAATGAATGGCCTTTTTGTGTAATTTATCGTGGTATAAACTTAGAAAAGTCGCGGGAATATTGGACGAAGGCCGGAAGGCCTCGTCCAGTATTCCCGTGACTTTTCCAAGTTTATATCCCCGATAAATTCCACAAAAAGGCCATTCATTCCTTATAATTCCAGCATTTGAAATAAATTCATCAACAAAATGTGTTTATTTTCCGTTTTCTTAAGAATTATTTTAACTGCGCCTCACGGTTACGGAATGTAGTTCGGCGTGGGAGATTACTGTCATATAAATTTTGGACAGAGAATTGCTACGGGCCAATCAAATGTTAGGGAATTGTGTAAATATTTTTGTGCTGGAATTATAGTGAGTTGGATACTAATACAATTATGTATTTTTGTCGGACATTTCTGTGTAGATAATTTATGAATTTCAGTCATACGGCCTAAACATTACGATGGTTTGTTTTAGTATAGTTATGCGTACATGTACATATGTACGACGAAAATGCGTTCAACCGTCAAACTACAGCGGTCTGCTGCCGCAAATCGATTGAGCAATTGTCTAGATGTAGTCACAATGGAGCTCTCGAAAGACACAAGCAATGTTACTAAATTGGCAATCAGAGTTACATATGGAATGCCATAGCTGTCTTATGTAGGCTTACACCATTATGTAATGTGGCTCCGGCATTATATCATGTGGTTTCGCCATTTGGTCATGTGGTTTCGTCATTTGGTCATGTGGTTTCGTAATTATGTCATGTGGTTTCATCATTACGTCACATGATGGTGTAAGCCTACATAAGACAGCTATGGCGTTCCATAGTGCAATACGCGACTCGATAATCAGTAGCTGTTCACGGATAGTCGGTCTCAGATTCAGGCACATATGAGAAATGGTGTTCACTTTATGTTTGATGTCGGATCAAAATCGATTTGTTCATGCGCACACGATGGCACCGGCAGATTTTTCTTAAATGGTGCCCAAAGTTGTCTCCCGGGCCATTTAAAGACCACACCCAATGGGCGTGATTTTGAGCTAGAGGGGATTTGTACAATTGTTAAATGGTAACCGATGTTAATGCTTTTGGTGTCGATTTGTAGGTTTTCAGGTGTGCTGAGGCCGATAACTCAAAAATCAAACTCAAATATGGCCACCATAAGATGAAAAAAAGTAAAATGTCAGCAAAAGAAGTGTAAAATTGCGTTCTTTGTTTATAATGTTTGAAATGGGTCATTCCAATTAATTATAGATGTGTATCTTTGTTATTTCTGACATACATGTTCGCTGATAATAAAAATAACATTCAAAATGGCCGTCATAATAGACATAAAAATCAAAATGGCCGCCGAAATATTATAATTATGTTCAGATTATTGAAAATTGTTGATTATATAGATATTTGAAATGGCGTTGAGACATACAGCAAGGCGATACCTGTGCATTTAAAATAGTTTCACTGTTGTATAATTATATGATTTAACCATTATATTAATACTATCTCACCAAGAATACATGTAAACACCAACGCCACATGCTCACACACCGTCCCTCTCACTCCACCTATATTCCATGGCATTCTACCGGACTAGATATTATACGTACTGGTCGCTTAAATGGCGGTACAATTGTGCATATAAATACTGCATATGCTTATTTGAACAAAATGAATCTATCACTGTTTTGACCAGTGTAGATCATAATCATACTCTATTTATGACCTGACATAGGCATATTATATTACCATCAGTAATGTCACTTCGCCATCAGAATAGTGAACATTGTGGTCCCTGAGCATGAATCTGATGACACACAGTCATGTGTGATGATGGATGAAGGACAAATAAGTATATTGTCGACGAAACAATCCACTAATCCACTAATATATTATACCAATTGGGCGCAGGAGCAGGTAGTAATTCACACATTAGTGTTAGTCTAGAGTCCCTGTGTACTCGTCTCGTTAACACTAGTATATTACACACATTGGGCGCAGGAGCAGGCAGTAATTCACACATTAGTGTTAGAGTGCCTGTGTACTCGTCTAGTGACCACTAATATATTACATTCGTTGGGCACAGGAGCAGGCAGTAATTCACACATTAGTGTTAGTGTCCCTGTGTACCCGTCTCGTGACCATTAGTATATTACACTAGTTGGGCGCAGGAGCAGGCAGTAATTCACACATTAGTGTTAGAGTCCCTGTGTACCCGTCTCGTGACCATTAGTATATTACACACAATAGGCACAGGAGCAGGCAGTAATTCACACAGTAGTGTTAGAGCCCCTGTTTAACCATCTACTGACTATATTTCACCCAATAGGCGCAGAGAGTAATTTCCAAAAACTGTATATAATAAACAAGTTTTACCCATCCGTGCAGAATAATATTATTTTGGCGGCCATTTCGATTTTTATGTAGTATTAAGGAAGCCATTTTTAAGTTTGGTATTTATTATTATTGAGCTCATATGTCAACTACAAGGAATACACGCATCTCAAATGAATATAAATGACCCATTTCAGCTATTAAATTAATAATGCAAAATGGCATTAATTTGGCGGCCATTTTGAATTTTAAACCTTATGGTGGCCATATTTGGTTTTGATTTTTGTTTTAGCGGCCTCAGCACACCTGAAAACCTACAAATCGACACCAAAAGCATTAAAATCGGTTACCATTTAACAATTGTACAAATCCCCACTAGCTCAAACCACGCTCATTGGGTGTGGTCTTTAAATGGCCCGGGGGACAACTTTGGGCACCATTTAAAAAAAATCGGCCGGTGCCATCGTGTGCGCAAGAAAAAATCGATTTAGATCCGACATCAAACATAAAGTGAACACCATTTCCCATATGTGCCTGAATCTGAGACCGACTAGGAGGGAACACACCTGTGTGAAGGTGCGCGTTTCCAGGCTGTGACTGGATACATGGGGCTTATAGGTTTTGCGGTCAGTGTAGATCCAGATCAGCCTGTGCATCCGCACAGTCTGATCAGGATCTCCGCTGTTCGCCCTTCCATCGATGAAACACCCGTCATGTTTCTAACAAACCACACCCATTTCTCCAGTCACAGCCACATATCGATGTATACATTCTATAGAAACAGCAAAATTAAATGTTTAACCCTATGCAGCCCGATACCAGAGACACGAGCATCAGTTTCCCTGATATCAGACTGTATAAGGTGATCACATGATTTACAATTTCACAATGATTGGCTGCTAGAGAAATTGTATAATAACGATGATCACCCATTCTGGTATCTGGTTGCATAGGGCGAGAGATGATCAGTCGCTATATCTGCGGTAAATGTTTTATGGTCCCGTCTGTCAAACGAGAGCTCATATAATTAATAGACAGACTACGAAACATTGTACAAGTACCTATAGTCTGTTTCACGAAAGCTGCCCAAATTTTACGGCCATATAAACAATTCAAAAACAATATTGTTTTCGATAATATTAAATTAAAGGAAAATTTAAGAATGAGCCTTCTTTTTATTTCGTGAAATTTGGTCAAATATTGATTTTATTACGAAAAATTGATTTGTCTATGGGAATTTAACATGGGGGAAAAAGGTAGAGGAGTTGTGGGAGGAGTCAAAAAAACGAAATAAATTGGAAATTGACTCCGAAACCTAGCTAGATAGCTTGGAAATGATCTAACTAAGAACACAAAAGTTAAATTTTAAATATCGGTCCAGTATTTCTGAAATTCTAAAAGATTTTCCCCATGTTAAATCCGCATAGACATCTTCACTCCGTGAAGATGTCTATGGGGATTTAACATGGGGAAATTTTGTTTTCGCAATAAAATCAATATTTGACCAAATTTCACGAAATAAAAAGAAGGCTCATTCTTAAATTTTCCTTTAATTTAATATTATCGAAAATAATATTGTTTTTGAATTGTCTATATAGCCGTAAAATTTGGGCAGCTTTCGTGAAACAGACTATAAGCAGATATACGATATCTCATGACAACATTTACAATTGTTACGATACTTTCCGTGAATTACGTCGAAAGTCGATAAAATATTTCATTGAAACAAAGCACATCTTCTTATGTACAAAATCACAAGGCCTGTCATATTTATATTTATCCCGTCAACACAGTGCGTATGTGCCGTGAAACACGGTGCTGTGAAACGTTTTGATATCCTGTCAATACTACCTGATCACTGCGTATGAATATGTGCGGTAGCTGGGGTTATTTTTATTATATTTTAAAGCTATTTGTAGGTGTTGACTGGATAAATAGAATAGTAGGTTAGTGCTCGCCCATTCCTGTTTCCTAAGCCTTGCCAGATATTTTTCCCATTCACGGCACTAACCTACTATTCTCTATATACAAAATATTTTACATACGGAGAGAGATCCATCATGGCATGATAGTTGCGGCTTATAAGCCGCCCCGAGACGTGAACAAAGAAAAGTTCAACCCTTCGTTTCAAAGCCGCAAACTGAGGACAATTAAGAAAACTTAAAGGAACATGCCCACTAATTAAAGGAAAATTTAACAATGAACCTTCTTTTTATTTCGTGCAACTTGATCAAATATTGATTTTATTGCGAAAATACAATTTCCCCATGTTAAATTTAAAGGTACATGCCCACTCAATAGGCACAACATGTTCTCTATAGGAATTAAATAAGTGTATAATTGTGTCACTATTCCACCAGTTCCAAACATTACGAATACAGATATAATCATTCAGTAATATTTATTTTACTGATAGTGACGTGCGGTAGTATCAGGCTATTTTCATATGCAAATGAGGAATGATATTTTTTAATTATTTATACCGCTAATTAAATGCGTCACCGGAAAAAAATAATATTTTCGACTGATTATAAAGTATGATCATTGCACATCAAAACATAAATACAAATAATAAATAGTAATGTCCGGTTATCGCCCCTTATATTAGTGTGTAAATTTACGTCTGATAAAATGTATAATAATGCCAATCAATACGTAGGGTAATGGTGAGTGAATGTTTGTTTTGCCAGAAAATGTCTCAGATGATGTCTCTGATATAAAGAGCATTTTGTGCCAGTGAGTGGGGATGTACCTTTAACCCTTTCAACCCTAAGGAACTGGAATGGACTGTGATATGCTAATGTTCCGACCAATCCAATGGTCACAAAATGATTTTCAGATTCGTCCATTTATGAAAAGAGGGTGTTTTTGTTCACAAAAATATTTAAATTACTTTCAAAAAGTGCAGATCCTGATGAGACGGCTCGTTACGAGCCGGCTCATCTGGATCTGCACTTTTTGCATAAACCGATATAGCGGGATTTCGGGTTCAAAGGGTTAAGAAAGTTTAAGGCTCTTAATTAAAAGGCTCGAATACATTCCATACCCGGTATGATCACCAACTACGAAATAGCGTGTTTTCTGTAGCTGTTTCAGTTGCATATGCATTGTTTTTTTGTTTTAAACATAGTTTATTGCATATAAATACAATAGGCTCGGGCTACAAGTTCTCTCAACATTAGTTACAGCCCTCACCTAAGTGTTACAAAGTACAATAATTCAACAGCAATGGCGATACATGAATACATGTATACAGGCATATAAACACGGATACAAACCAATAATCAAGCGATAAATATATGTTTACATAATGTATGGAAAGAAAACGGACAGAAAGGTCGAGAAGAGGTGGATAGTGAGATATGAGATTTGGAGAAAGAATAAAAGTTGTTTTTGTCGCCAAGTACATATACTACATGAGCAAATCCATCAATGTATTAGTGCTAGTTGCAATAAATTTCAGTGATCATTAATAACCGATGGTTGTGGATGATATTGGCAAATCGAATGGAATACATCGGATATGGATTACGTTACATACATCTATCAACGAAGTTACTCAAATCGTTTTGTAGTTTTAATATAATTTTGTACAGAATTGAAGATAATAATATTGTTTTCATTGTTTTGTTCAGGTATGCCGTTCAAAAGCATGTGCGCGTTCAGGTTATGAAATCGTTGCAGTGACTGGCGTAGAATGAGACGCTGTGCATGATATTTGTTGCATTCAAAGAAGTAATGTTCAGCGTCTTCTACAATTTCGCTACACTCGCAGTAGGGAGTTTCTCTGATATGGTTATTGCAAAGATCGGAATTGAGACTGCTACATTTATTACGAAGTCTTGCATGCATAACTGACGAAAACCTGTCTCCCACTAAGTAATATGGTGGTATTTCATATTGAGTGTATAATTGTTTGGCGCATGCTGTTTTAAAGTGTCTAAGACTATCTACATTTCTCATTGAAGGATCAGTTTCATTCCAAAGTTGTACCACAGATGGTATAAATGATTGTTTGTATACTTCCAGTCGAGTAGTCGGGACATTTATATCAAATTGGTTTTTTCTAAGGTTGTAACGAGATACGTTATTAACAGTGGGAGGAATCAGGTTGGAGATATAACTAGGTACTTGATTGTTGGTTGCTTTGTACATGATCGAAAGCTTTTGAATACTACGTCGAACAGATAAAAGTCGCCATCCAACTTCTTTCCTTAAATTAACAAGTGACACTGACCGTGTTAAACCGGTTACTATTCTCGCAGCTTCATTCTGATTTTTTTCCAATGAATCCTTTTCATATTCTGTACATCCATCCCAGACCGACGAAGCATATTCGAGTATAGGTCTCATATAAGATATATATATTTGGTTTAAAGACTGTCTGCTTATCTTAAATTTAGGTTTCGCATTATTCCCAACACTCTCGCAGTCGAATTAATTATATTTTGTATATATGTATGCCATTTCCCGTTATTGCTCAGCGTTAAACCGAGATGTTTATGGTCGTCGACAAAGGTTATAGGCGTGTTTTGAAAGATTAGGTTTACAGGTCGATCGAGTAGTCTTAGGGTTAAAAGCATCGCTTCAGTCTTGTTAGGATTGAAACTGACCAACCATTGTTTAGCCCAGTCAGCAATAGTTAGCAGGATCATAATTTATTATGCCTTCTAGGTCATCAGTATTTGTTGTGGAAAATGATAGAGAACTTTCGTCAGCAAATAATCGAACAATACTTAGTAGATGGTCAGTTATATCGTTGACATATATATTAGAAATAGTAAAGGACCGAGCACCGAGCCTTGCGGTACGCCAGCAGTTATTAACTTGGTATCTGAGGTTGTGGACCGTATTGATACAGACTGTTTCCTATCCGACAAGTAGTTTTCGATCCAGTGTAAGATACAACCATTTAATCCATTTTGCCGTAACTTAAATAGTAATCCCCTATGCCATACTCTATCGAAAGCCTTAGAAATATCACAAAATACTATACATGTAGATTGCCTTTTATCAAATGCCTGACATATTTGATGGTGAATGTCTATAAGTTGGTATACCGTAGAATGGCCTGGTATAAAACCAGATTGTCTATTGTAAATAAAATTCTGTGAGTGCAAGTGATTATATATATGTTTAAACATTATTCTCTCCATTACCTTACCTAGACAGCTTAATAACGATATAGGTCGATAATTTGAAGGCGTCTGTGGACACCCTTTTTTAAATAAAGGAATTACATTTGCCAATTTCCACGCCATCTGAAACTGACATTCATTGACAGATCTATTGAAGAGGATCGCTAGAGGTTTTGAGACAGATGTAATAGGTCCTTTTAGCATTCTATGACTAACTAAATCGTGTCCACAAGCTTTATTAGTTTGTAAAATCTTTATAGTATCTCTGACCTCAGATTCGTTTATATTAATCATATCAAGAACTTGGTTAGTTTTTAATTCAAGCGGCGGTAAAGTAGAGTTGCTATCGTCAACTGTTGATATTGAAACGAAGAAGTTGTTTAGACAATTAGCTTTTTCAACATCAGAAAAACAGACAATTTCACTATTACCGTCAGTCGTTTTTAATGGTGGAATAGTTCCACTTGATTTGCTATCTTTCACAAAATGTCGAACTAGCTTCCAGAAGTATCTTTTGTTATTTGAAAATGATTCTGTTAAATTAAACTCTATGTCATTGTAAAATACTTCTCTTGCATGTTTTTTCATATTATTAACTTTGTTCCGAGTTGTTTTGTATTTATTCCAGTCGTCCACCCTTCCAAATTGTATTGCTTTCTTACGTAATTTGTCTCTTAATTTGCTTATTTTACGAATATCGGAATCATACCATGGTTTATCGTTAGGCCGTACTGTGACTTGACTGCATGGAATGCATCGCTTAGCTAGCTCAATGAATTTAGATGTAAATATATTAGATGCATCATCTACACTGCCATTATTTAAATTTGTCTAATCAGTGTTAAGCATGAGTTCGTTAAGTTTAACAAAGTCTTCTCTTTTATAGTTCCATACAGTTCGTTTGTATGAAGTATTGTGTGAACTATCAGCAGGTATAATGACACATGTAGCCTTATGATCGCTTATGTCTGGCAAAACAGCAAACACATCGCTTTTGAGAATGTTCTGTTCTTGGTTAACAATAATTGGATCTAACAAGGTTGAAGTAGTAGCTGTTTCACGCGTTGCGGATGTAATTATGTTTTTCAATGAATTCATAATCATAACATCTTTTAATTTGTGGTTATGTACATTTAATTGATCTTCATTTAGATCGCCAACTATAATGATATTATTTGTTATATCACATACCAATTCTATATTGCGATTGAACAGTTTCCCAAAATTCTATATTGGATGACGGGGGGCGGTAAATCGTGCCAATCAAAAATGTCTTGCGGCTTGTTTTAACCTGAATCCAGACAGTTTCATCCCAAAATATTTCTAAATTCTGCATTCTATTTGCTAACAAATGGTCTGCAACATATACTAATATTCCCACAGAATGTGGCGACTTGTCCTTTCGGAATGGTAGGCTATACTCATTAAGTTGTAAACTGGTGGTTTCTATAGCGCCCGTTAAGTGAGTTTCTGTAAAACATAGAATATCAAAATCTGTGAAAGTGTCCTCGATATAACTCACCTTATTACGGATACTTCTTATATTTAAATAAAGTAAAATTGAAAAACATCCACTCTCATGTTCAGGCCCTGTGTTTCTTTCTACATCACCAGATATCAGTAGCAAAATAAAAGATACTATTGTTAGACACATATTTAGATTGAGTAATAATCTGGGGCCTCTACAATTAGCTAGTTTAGTCAAACAATTACCTATATCCGTTAAAACATTCAATAATATATTGAAAATATTTAAATATATTGTAGACGCAATGCATATCGGACGTTTCCTACAATTAAAATTACCTATGGCAGCCCGCCAGGAAGTTATATCATTACCCATTCGGCTTTTTAGTTACATCAGCTAGGTGGATGGCCGCCATAGGTGTCCACATTGCCAACCTCATCCAACCGCACCGGATAATATGTATATTCTCAAGTCCCCCCAATATAGTGCATGCACATATAATAGTGACATTCAGACGACAAAGAAGTTTGACTGATAGACAGAAGACAAAGCGAGTAAGAAACACAGAGACTAGTAGAACAGCAACAAGCTGATATGAAAGCGCACATGTAACATACATTTTGCTAACGTGTGATTATGTTTATGTGGCGGGATGGATAGTTCAATGAGCCACTCTCATCTCCAATATAAACTGCTAAGTAATCCGTGTTGAATATAAGTCAGTTAACGACCAGATTAGACTAGACCCCGATCAGATCATGTGTCGAGCAGACCAGAGGCCACCCTGGTCGCTCATGCATTAATTCAGAAGTATAATGCTTTCTGTATTGCTATAATAATACAGGCGTAAAAAACGCTCACATGTGTCACTGAGTAAAAACGATACATTTCATTTGATTTAGCACAATTGTATCACAGTATTGGGAACAAAATTCACTCACGTTCATCTCGAAACTATCAAGTGACAGGTAAACAACAAATTACATGAGTGACCATTACATAGTGGACATCCCGTGCAGATCAGATGTGGCAATGCAAATAGTGGGGAAAATGACCCTACATGCATGACAAGTAGTGGGGGAAAAACGGCCCTACATGCTTCACAAACCAGTATGGGCCCAGACAAGCTTAGCCACAGATGGGTAATAAGATATGATACGAATGTATATTCTAATCAGGATATACGCCGTTTGTTACTTCTTTAAACGGAACAACATACAGGTTTATTGGAGAAAAACGTGACACGACATAACGACAAAGCGAGTAGTGGATAAATGAACCATACATGGTGTATAACCAGTGTAGACCCAGACCAGCTTGTACACGAATGTATAATCCGATCAGGGTGTACGCTGTTTGTTACTTCCTAGAACGGAACATCAGCCAGGTTTTTTTAAGAATGACGTGACATGACGAGTAGTAGGATAAAATGAACAATACATGATTTACAACCAGTGTAGACCCAGATCAGCATATACACGAATGTATATTCCTATCAGGGTGTACGCTGTTTGTTACCTGTTAAAAACGGAACATCAGCCAGGTTTATTGAATAATGACGTTAAATGACATGACGAGTATTGGATAGATGAACGATACATGATTTACAACCGGTGTAGACCCAGATCAGCATATACACGCATGTATATTCCTATCAGGGTGTACGCTGTTTGTTACCTCTTAAAGCGGAACATCAGCCAGGTTTATTGAAGAATGACGTGACATGACATGACGAGTATTGAATAAATGAACGATACATGATTTACAACCAGTGTAGACCCAGATCAGCATATACACGAATGTATATTCTTATCAGGGTGTACACTGTTTGTTACCTCTTAAAACAGAACATTGGCCAGGTTTATTGAAGAATAACGTGACTACATGACGAGTATTGGAAGAGTGAGCGATACATGATTTACAACCATGATTTACAATGCATATGCATTACACTACTGTCTGTTTCACAAATGTTACGGCCATATACAGAATGAAAAAGCAATATTTTTTTCCGATAATATTAAATTTGATTAAAATTTAAGAATGAGCCTTCTTTTTTGTTCGTGAAATTTGGTCAAATATTGATTTTATTACGAAAAAATGATTTGTCTCTGGGAATTTAACATGTATAAAAAGGAGGTGGAGGAGCGGTGGGAGGAGTCAAAAAACGAAAAAAAGTAAAAGAAAATGGACTCCGAAACCTGGCTAGTTTGATTGGAAATGATATAACTAAGAAAACAAAAGTTAAATATTGAAAATCGATCCATTATTTTTTAATTAGAACAAAATCCACATGCTAAATCCCCATAGAAAAATATTTATTTTATTAGGAAAAATTAAGTCTCTATGGGAATTTAACATGGGGGAAACAGAGGTGGACAGCCTAGATGAGGAGACGAAAAACGAAAAACTAAGAAAACAAAAGTTACATTTTGAAAATCGGTCCACAATTTCTGAAATTAGAAAAATGTTCCCCATGTTAAACCCCCATAGACATCTTCACAGCCCCATAGACATCTTCGCTCACTCTGTGAAGATGTCTATGGCGATTTAACATGGGGAAATTGTTTAATCGTAATAAAATCAATATTGGAGCAAAGTTCACAACCTGAAAAGGATCATTTTTTATTGTTTATACAATTTAACATTATCGAAAAAAATATTATATTTGCATTGTTTATATAGCCGTCAAATCTGGGCAGCTTCGAGAAACAGACAGTAGTGTATTGTGATTTTATTATAGGAATGAATGGCCTTTTTGTGGAATTTATCGCGGTATAAACTTGGAAAAGTCGCGGGAATACTGGACGAAGCGATAAAAAATTACAATTTTCGAAAATTGTTATTTTTTCAGGCCTCGTCCAGTATTCCCGCGACTTTTCCAAGTTTATATCCCCGATAAATTCCACAAAAAGGCTATTCATTCCTTATAATTCCAGAATTTGAAATAAATTCATCAAGAAAATGTGTTTATTTTCCGTTTTCTTAAGAATTATTTTAACTGTGCCTCACGGTTACGGAAAGTAGTTCGGCATGGGAGTTTACTGGGATATAAATTTTGTACAGAGACTTGCTTACGGGCCAATCAAATGTTAGGGAATTGTGTAAATATTTTTGTGCTGGAATTATTACACCGTGTTATTACTCTGTGAAAGTCTAGTTTATGTAATAAATGTAGTTGAAAAAAGCCCCACTCAAATGATGAACATAAATCGTCGTCTGCTGTTTCGTTCAATTTGTGTCTTCTTTCTCAATTAATCATGATTTAAAGATTTGGAATTTTGATCAGAAAAGAAGGACAATAAAAAAATAAACATCGTAAATTCTGTAAAATATTGTTCATGACATATCGCATATCTTTTTAGGTGCAAAATCACGCGGCTTGTCTCAATTGTAATCCACAGAGCCTAATTGAGCAACGTTCAATGAAAACAAATTGATTACTGCAAATCGCAAACGTAATATTCATAAATCACTGTCAATGAAATGTGGCAATTACTAAATATTTTGGCGTAATATTCGTTCATTCTCGCTTCCGTCCTGAATCATTGAAGACCGCGGAAAAAAACCGAAGTTAAAATTATCACGGAATCGTCGAAATGTATAGACTATGGGATATTGTTGAGAAATGCTTTAATACATTTATTTACTTTTCAAATATGGATAAATCGTATAAAAATGTGTTCTATATTGTCCAATGAACGCCTTCTATAGAAGGCTGCAGCGTAGCGTCATTCAATACATTGCTAAGCTGCCATTGGTAACGACGTTGATTCAAAACCAGTACTAAATACATGTAATTCCAGTAAAACATAAAAGGAAAATATATGTATAACATTTTAACTATAGTTGTGGCTGCGACTGCAGACACGGAATTATTACTTAGATATCAATGTTTGCCTAGAAATTGTCTGTATTTGCCTACAGCAATAAATTACACAGTCCAGGCTGATACGGCGTGTTTTCCAGTCTGATACTGAAACGTCTAGTATGATACTGCTATTACTAGTCTGATACCATCGTTACTAGTCTGATACCGCCGTTTCCAGTCCGATACCATGTCTCGCGCGCGTATTAAACCTGTTCGTTTGGGCATGCGCATTGCGTATGTTTACTTTATCGACTGCGTAAATTTTGACAGATGCCGGGAATTTAAATGTTTAGGCTCTGTATTTCATCATTAAATCATGGATAACGGTATAGATTTTAATATAGGATTATCACAACTGCCGGATGATTGATATTGAAATTGATATATAAGTTATCTAAGTAATAAAGACGTTAATACGTGTCTTGTGTGATATCGGCATAGGTATCGTCCCTCGGTAACTTGGTATCAGCCTTCCACCTTCGGTCTCCGGCTGATACCAAGTTACATCGGGCCGATACATAGGCCGATATCAAACAAGCCACGTATTAACCTCTAATTAATGGGTTTTGTATGGAAGCGTCCTGGTTCCCGCCAATGCTAAAATATATGTATCTTCTAATTAGGAAATACTGACTCCTAATTAGGAGATACTAAGTCCTAATTAATATCTCATAATTAGGAGATAACAATAGTTAAGCATTGGCACCAGGACGCTTCCATAGTCTTGGGACCATATTTGGCAATTAATATGCTGATCAACTAGCCCGTGTTGTAAGAATATTTGAATACAATGTAATGGTTTAAGGACTTGACTTGTTCTGCTCAACTATGGCTGCGACTAGAGAAATGGGGCGTAAGTGATTTGTGACCAGTGATTCTCCTAATCACTCTCACGTCGGAATTTCGGATTAAACACTATTTATTTCATGAAGGATAAGTGATATATACATATATCACGCTTATTTAATAATACTTTGTAACAAGAATAGAACACCAGGGCCCGGTTGCTCAAAACATCCGTTAGCTTAACGGTCTGTTAAATCCTTAACTGAATGGTTAAAATCTCTGTTTTAACAGAGATTTTAACAATTCAGTTAAGGATTTAACAGTCCGTTAAGCTTAACCATTCAATTAAGGATTTAACAGTCCGTTAAGCTAACTGATGTTTTGAGCAACCGGGCCCTGTTTTACGGCTATGAATTTATGCATTTTGAAAAACAAATATCTTCATTTGACATGTTCTGATAAATACATGTATCATGTTATATAGAAATATGGTAAGACATACGGCATGCCTTACAAATACTTACTGTCTGTTTCACGAAGTCTGCCCAAATTGTACGGCCCTATCAACAATGCAAAAACATCATTGTTCATTGTTTTCGATAATATTAAATGTAAGAATGAGCCTTCTTTTTATTTGAATTTTGGTAAAAAATTGGTTTTATTACAAAACAATGACGTGTCTATGGGAAGTTAACACGGGGAAAAGGAGGTGAAGGAGCTGTGGGAGGAGTCGGAAAAAACGGAGAAAACAATTGGAAATTGACTCCGAAACTAGAAGCTAGATAGCTTGGAAATGATCTTTATCCCGTCAACACAGTGCGTATGTGCCGTGAAACACGGTGCCGTGAAACATTTTTGATATCCTGTCAATACGACCTAATCACCGCCTATGAATATATGCGGTGACTGGGGTTACTTTTTTGCATATTCAAGTCATGTGTAGGTGTTAACGGGATAAATAGAATAGTAGGTTAGTGCCGTGAATGGGAAAAAATATCTGGCGCGGCTCGGAAACGGGATGTGCTCGACATGTGTCTATATTTTATCCCGTCAACACAGTGCGTATGTGCCTTGAAACACGGTGCCGTGAAACATTTTTGATATCCAGTCAATATTATTTTTTTGCATTTTACAGCCATTTGTAGGTGTTGACGGGATAAATAGAATAGTAGGTTAGTGCCGTGAAAGGAAAAAAATATCTGGCGCGGCTCGGAAACGGGATGTGCTCGGCAGAGCCTCGCCCATCCCGTTTCCTAAGCCTTGCCAGATATTTTTTCCCATTCACGGCACTAACCTACTATTCTCTATAACTAAGAAAACAAAAGTTAAATTTTAAAAATCGGTCCAGTATTTCTGAAATTCTAAGAATGTCCCCATGTTAAATCCCCATATACATCTTCACTCTGTGACGATGTCTATGGGGATTTAACATGGGGAAAATATTTTGTTCGCAATAAAATCAATAATGGGCCACATTTCTCGAAATAAAAAGAAGGCTCATTCTTAAATTTCGCTAAAATTTAATGTTATCAGAAAGAAATGTTTTTTCATTGTTTACATAGCCGTACAATTTGGTCAGCCGTCCTGAAACAGACATTATTTAGTAGAACTATGCAAGTATAAGATAACCCGTCCAAAGCGCCACGACAGGCAATTGAATAGCACCGACATTTCTATAATGTTTCGGGAAGCCATGTTGTCTAATCTTGATGGGTTGTCTTTTCTGATAGATAAATCACATTTTTGAATATCACATTTTAGCGAAGTGTCTGAATAAAAACACTATTCATGTAAAGTATCACACCTTGTTAAAGTATTTCGGCTATGATTACATGTTATGTCTAGTTCCATTTTAATAGTGTATCCCGTTGTGTAAACATGTTGATGAGTGATAAAATATCACTGCATGTTGGATGTTCATAGCATCACGTATTTATCACAGGTTGAAGTAAAGAACCAAGGTCTATACATACATTATATATACCGAAAAGTATCAATAAGTGTGAAAAAATAAGCTAACAATTTTTTGCTCCATCTTATAACACATTACTAAGGTCCCTGTGTTTTTTAATAGGCCGTACTCGGACTCTCACGAAACAGTCAACCGGTTTGTAGCATTGCCGCCCATTACATAAGTTAGGTAAATGTTAGCCCTCCGCAACGATATACTCTTCGATATATTCAGCGTCTTTTCGAGCTATGGATTAATTTGTGCAATTCTGGATTTTAATCTAGTCGTAAGACTTCGGGCACATTTGTTTCATTGGCTTTCCCGATGACGCGTCAGCTGGTACAGTTTCATAGCTTCGCTGACACTATACGTAGATATCCGGCTGGTAACCAGTCAATGTCACACGTGTCATCCTACGAATATCAGCCAACCATTAGCTTAGCGATGACGTCATCGGGACAACCCATCAAGATTAGACAACATGGCTTCCCGAAACATTATAGAAATGTCGGTGCTATTCAATTGCCTGTCGTGGCGCTTTGGACGGGTTATAAAGGTAAGTTTGATTAAAGGTTCGACTGGAAACCATATTTTTTCGATGCAAAATGTTTTTTTATGGGCCGGGACAACGTAAAATTGTAGCTGGCGCTGTCATATAGCAGTATTGGCCCCGGAAATGTGCCCAATGTCTTCCGACTAATCAAAAATGCTCGATTTTGTTGAACAAAATAACCAATAGCTCGAAAACGCGTTTACATAGCGCATCGGAATATATCATTGCAGAGGGCTAACATTTTCCTATCTTCTGCAATAGGCTATATATTGGTTGACTGTTTCGTGAGAGTCCGTTGTCTCGAGGCCGTCCGAGTACGTCCCATTAAAACATAGCGACATTGGTTAATGTGTAAAGAGGGAGTAAAGAAAGGTGTTTGGCTTATTTTTTTCACTTATTGATGCTTTACAAACTGTGGTATGTATGTCGAAATATCACAAAGATACATAACTGCAGAACGATATAACTGTATATCACGCAAGCATGTGCCATCTGAAGTCTCTTAAGTTGGAACTATCTACATTATACTGAGCAAGTTCCACAAGGAAGATACTTCGATGATATATTTCTTGTAGTGTTTTACATTATTTCCCTTACACCAATTAGTGTCTTCAGCCTTCGGGTGCAACCACTCTCCAGAAACTGATAACAATGGTTCTAAATGTGGCTGTGACTGGATAAATTGGGCTTATGGTAGTCGTAACCAGTGTCGCTCCTTATAAACTAGCACACTCCTGTAGCCTGATATCAATACGCATTGCTTGTTAGACGAATGCCGGGTGGTTCATTGGTGCAGTGTCCAACAGTGCAGATCCAGATCAGACTGTGCGAATGCACAGGCTGATCTGAATCTAAACTGGTGGCAAAACATATAAAACAATAAGTCTGTATATCCGCACATCCTCAACGGACTACGCACTTTTAGCCATGGCTTGGCCGTAGACACCACCACAGAGGCCACGGCGTGCCGTGTCACTATTGTTGGGCCGTATAATGCAGGAAACGCCATGTACCGTTTAGTAGAAGTCGTATTCTGGTCTAAGGTGTTTGTTGACATTTTATGCAGACTGGATGCCCCAAACGCGTTCGGTTCTTCATTATTTTAATGAACGAGTGCGTGCATGTACATGCATTCATGTCGGGAATGTGACATTGTCCAGGAACAACCGTGTAATGGCTACGCACGAGACACGATGCTATGGACTGACACAGTTACTTCATGGTTATTAGGGGAACAGTCAAAACTGCCCTGAAGGCCGAGGGCAATAGTGCATCCGGTCGTCCACAATACAGAGGGGCAATATGTTTTGACTGTTCCCCGAAACGACCATGAAATACCGGAACTACTGCCCAGGCACGTTTAAACACAGGTAATTAGTCAACACTATGGAATATAGGGAGTTGAGTAATACTACGTTTTGGAATAGAGACATTATAGGAATGAATGGCATTTTTGTGGAATTTATCGGGGTATAAACTTGGAAAAGTCGCGGGAATACTGGACGAAGGCCGGAAGGCCTCGTCCAGTATTCCCGCGACTTTTCCAAGTTTATATCCCCGATAAATTCAACACAAATACCATTCATTCCTTATAATTCCAGCATTGGAAATAAATTCATCAAGAAAATGTGTTTATTTTCTGTTTTCTTAAGAATTATTTTAACTGCGCCTCACGGTTACGAAAAGTAGTTCGGCATGGGAGTTTACTGGGATATAAATTGTGGATAGAGACTTGCTACGGGCCAATCAAATGTTAGGGAATTGTGTAAATATTTTTGTGCTGGAATTATTGAGCAATATGTAAAACAGAAAATAGTTACTGCATGGGTATAGGAAGTGTATACAGTGGAAACAGATGTGAGTATATCCACTGTCGCCCGCGCTGAGATGCAACATATACATGTATTGTATACGGAACAAATCGATATGAATGAACAATGTACTGGACAAATAGTAATTCTTGTTTTTGCCGTGTTTGTTGACTGACATTTTCTGTATACTGGTTGCATAAAATAAATGCGACGTGTTCTTCATTATTTGATAAGCGTTTTTATCCCGTCAACATAGTGCGTATGTGCCGTGAAAGACGGTGTGGTGAAACTTTTTTGATATCCTGTCAATACGACCTAATTACTGCGTATGGATATGTGCGGTGACTGGGGTTATTTTTGTTTGCATTTTAAAGCCATTTGTAGGTGTTGACGGGATAAATATAATAGTAGGTTAGTGCCGTGAATGGGGAAAATATCTGGCGCGGCCCGTTTCCTAAGCCTTGCCATATATTTTTCCCATTCACGGCACTAACCTACTATTCTCTTCATTATTTGATAAGTGTTTATGACTGAAACTTAAGCGCATTTATGTATCGCCTGAGAAACTCGTCGTGAACAACGGCACAACAACATGAGGCATTACGGTATGGACAGGAGACAATAGTTTATTTTGGACCGGAGACACTGCGCAATACCTAAAGCAGTATAAATAGCTACCGTACTGCAATTGTATATAAATATATAGTGACATTGATCTGCGTATAATGAATATAACGTATTACAGCCGCCAGCAGCTCAAATACAGTATTTAGAACGTTCGTGTGTACGGAGCCCCGCAGGGGACATAGATTATTTTTATTAATTCGTTACCACGAAATAGCAATTCGTTCCCTCAATTTAACAATTCGTTCCTTCGAATTAACAATTAGTTCCCTCGATATAACAATTCTTTCCCTCGAATTAACAATTCGTTCCCATGAAATGACAATTCGTTCCCCCAATTTAACAATTCGTTCCCACGATGTAACAGTTGGTTCCCACGAATTAACAATTCTTTCCCTTGGGAAAAAATTGTTATTTCGTGAGAACGAATTGTTAAATTGAGGGAACGAATTGTTATTTCGAGCGAACGAATTAATAACACAAATAATTCTACGTCCCCTGCGGGGCTCTGTACATTTGACCCGGCAATCGATAGTCTACAATAACAGGTGGCAGATCCGTAGTGGGAATGACAATATTGGTGAATAGTACACGTGATACCATAGGAGTGACCATGGTAAACTATCCCATACATGAAAGTCTTCATCACAGAGTTATAGAGAATACCGGGTTAGCTTCTCTTGATATCAATTTTATCAGACAAGGCTAGGAAACGCGTAGGAATTCCGAGGCTCGCCTCGGAATTCTTACGCGTTTCCTAGCCTTGCCTGATAACCTTGATAACAAAAGACACTAGCATGGTATTCTATTTATCACGTAAAGCTTTACTCTACATAATTAGCAATTATTACGTGTTTTTTCGTTGAAAACAATGAGGACATTCGTTATTACACTTACATCATTCGGTAACGTCAAGTGATGCCGTTCGACCAATTAAACGTCATTTTTCAATTCGTTTAAGCAAGTTATACGTATCAGGCCAATGTTATCGGTCAGTACGTATTGGGTCAATATAAATCTCGTTGCATGATAAGTTAGTGAATTGTACACATTTTACCTAATTAGGGATGGTAACGTATTAGTGGCTGTGACTGGAAGAAATGTGGCTTATGGGATTTGCGACTACTGTCTGTTTCACGTTTGGCTGCCTACGAACTTTTGGTTATTAAACCCATTAAATCTTCAAAATATAAAAAAAAAGCTATCTAGCCAGGTTTCGGAGTCAATTTCCAAAAATAAAATCTCATTTTTCGACCCTCATGGTCACCATCGGGCCCATTTTTGCCCGATGTTAAATTAATATAGAAATATCGTTATTGCTCAATAAAATCAATATTCGATGGAATTTCATCTTATTAAATTGTTTTAAGGATGGTGACTTTTTTGTTAATGATGAAAAAGTGCGTACATTAAATATGTTTTAGATTTAATAGTTCGTCGGCAGCAAAACGTGGAACAGACAGTAGTGTAAATCCAGATCAGCCTGTGGATCCACAGTCTGATCAGGATCTGCACTGTTCGCCATTCCATAAATGAAACACCGTCATGAAGCTTCTAACAAGCACTATATATCGTTGTCAGGCTACATCAGTCTGCTATTTCATCCGGAGCTACACTATAGTCTGTTTCGCGAAAGCTGCCCACATTTTGCGGCCATATAAACAATTCAAAAACAATATTTTTTTCGAAAGTATTAAATTAAAGGAAAATTTAAGAATGAGCCTTCTTTTTATTTCGTGATATTTGGTCAAATATTGATTTTATTGCGAGAAAAGAAAACAATTTCCCCATGTTAACATGGGGAAATTTTTTAGAATTTCAGAAATACTGGACCGATTTTTAAAATTTAACTTTTATTTTCTTAGTTAGATCATTTCCAAGCTATCCAGCTAGGTTTCTGAGTCAATTTCCAAATTGTTTCGTTTTTTGACTCCTCCCACAACTCCTCTATCTCTTTTTCCCCCACGTTAAATTTCCATAGAGAAATCAATTTTTCGTAATAAAACCAATATTTGACTAAATTTCACGAAATAAAAAGAAGGCTCATTCTTAAATTTTCCTTTAATTTGATATTATTGAAAAAAATATTGTTTTTGCATTGTTTATATAGCCGTACAATTTGGGCAGCTTTCGTGAAACAGACAGTAGTCACAAATCCCATAGACCCCATATGTCCAGTAACAGCCTCATTTGAGACACGTCATGCGAGTTTGTACCTTCTGACAATTGCGTTATTTCATAAAATATATTTTCAAATTTTAACAAATTTTCCATAAATGAAGTCAAAAGTTGACACACATTTCTGAGTACATGCGGAATTATATTCCGCATGTACTCTGAAATTTGTGTCAACTTCTGAAGTTATTTACGGAAAATATCCCATTTTCTGTAAATACTTTTCACGAAATATCGCGGAGTACAAAATCGCATGGCTTATTTGTGAAGTGTACTTATTGTTTACCCTAGTTTCTGGACCAATGAAAGAACAGTATTTCGTCTCAATTAATCGCATATTGCGACGCTTTCACCAATATCTATTAAATTAATCATTAAATGTTCAGTCGCTATATCTAGAGCTGATTGTACGCGTTGCTGCCATCAGTTCACATGACACAAAGCATATTACCGCCCACACACGCGCTCACTATGTGTCACACCGCCAATCACATACTAGTATAGCGATTCGAAATCACGTTTAGGGGCTTCGCGATTGGGCAGTGTAAGTTATCAATCACATATTGATCTTGTAATAAACTAATTTCTCGAAACTACATTTAGTATATACCTACCCATGAACTACATAGTTATACAATGTAAATAAAATTCATATGTTCTCATAGATGAAATAAACAACTTCCGGTGAAAATACGACTACTTCCGCTATCTACATGTATATTCATAACGCACATATGCAGTGCCGGACTGCAAATAGGCTGCTATACACATTCATTACCGTATACAGTCTAAATAAAACTGCTAATTTCCATGGAGCGGTATATAATAAATAGAATATTCATATATTTGCAACGAATATGACATATATGTTCATCTCGTGGTGTGAAATGTCTATATTTCACGAGTGAAATATGAACATTTCACACCACGAGATGAACATATATGTCATATTCGTTGCAAAAATATGAATATCCTCTATGTATTACATATTCAATGTGCATGATCACGTGGTTACAACAACAACAATGTCGCCCACACAAAGTAAGTATTATTTGATATTTTCCTTAATATGCAACAGATTTTGATGAAATTTGGCGCAGCAAACCCGTCTTCATGAGCTGCATTTGGTGGTCTATGGAGTTTGGCACAGACTTATGTCGTTTTTGCGAAGAATCGATTTCCGTGTCGGAGACACGGAAATCGATTCTTCGCAAAAACGACAGAAGTTTGGGCGAAAATACAGAGACCACCAAATGCAGCTTAACAGGACGCGTTTGATGCGCCATCATTCATCAAAATCCGTTACGTAATAAGGACACCTATACAAGAATACGTACTTTGAATCGGTACTTGTTGTTGTTGTTAGTACCACGTGATCATACACCTTGATATTGCGCCATCCCTACTACGGATATTCCACCTGTGTATGTAACGGGTATCACGAATTGCTTGTACTCTTCGACGACTTAGTGTATATAAGAACGGCGTGGGGAGAACATGTACTGAGTCGGCCATTATGTAAGCCGGGAATCCGTGACGTGCCCCAGTTGGGTTTCGATGCGTGAAGCTCTATCGCAGACGAATACGCTGGCCTATATCCTCGACGTAACGCGTAGCACGGTGTCCGACGACAGGCGTATTTTAGACTCACACGAAAGTTTTTACACATAAGTCCATAGACGACGGGGTTGACACACGATTGGACGTACGCCAGGCAGTAGACGCCAATCTGAAAATATTACAATGCATGTTAAAGGTACCTGCCCACTCAGTGGGCACAGCATGTTCTTTATAGGAATTAAATAATTGTGTCACTATTCAACCAGTTCTAAAAATTACGAGTACCCGCTATACAGATATAATCATTTAGTAATACATGTAGTTAGTTTACTGATAGTGAGGCGCGGTGGTAACAGGCTATGTTTTACTTATTTAATACGCCACCTGAAAGAAATAATATTTTCGACAGATTATAAAGCCTATGATCATGCACATCAACAAATAAATACAGAGTATAAATTGTAATGTCCGTTAACATTTTAAGAAAACAAGATTATCGCCCCTGATATCGGTGTGGAATTTTACGTCTGATATAAATTGTATACTATTGTCAATCGATACGTGGGGTATTGGCGAATTAATGTTTATTGTGCCTACTGAGTGGGCATGTTCCTCTAAGGTAGACGCCTCTTTCTCTCAGACCCATGTAAAGTCACCAGATAATTTCACCCCTAGTAACTGGAATGGAATATTCCATTTCGGACCTGAAATGTAGTTTTTGAGCGCGTGCTTTCTTGGAAACCACGAGCTACCATGCAAAATGTTTAATTTTTATTACAGCCAAAATAAAGTTATTTTAAATCTTGGAGAAAGTCTGGATTAATATACGGTGTTGATGTGATTGAACAAATTATTGCACTCAAATATATCTAGTTCATAGAAACGGCTGCGTAATTTGGATTTCAAAACATGACGTCACATTTGACGTCAGAGAGCGTGACGTCAACACGCGAGAATCACGTCGTTGTGTAACTAGTCATACGCACATCACAATTCGTTGATTATAGACACAAAAATAGACTAAATGTGCATAAATATCCGCGATGGAAGTGTAATAAATAGGTTATTCCATCGTACATGTTTAGATAGCGGAAATAATACACCCGTGTCCGTCAGCGTCCGTGCAAGCAACTGGTTCGCTACGCTCACTCGTTGCTTACGCGGAAGCCGACGCACACGTGTATTATTTCTGGCTGTTCAAAATGTATGATGGAATATCCTCTATTTTGCACTGAAAAATTGCAATAATTATGGAACGGCCGACCATAAATTCATACGAAAGACAGTTACTCTAAATGCACGTCGCGCTCAGGATTGGAATCACAAATAATAGTTATGCAATAAATCTAGATTTCCGTCGTCAGCATTGTAACAATGTTGAACAATAATCTCATTACATTCATCAATAGATCGTTCATTTTCTCGTTCTGACAATGTTACATGACAGCCTTGCGTCTTGGCATTACCTCTCTTATCACAATACCGTGTATCGCCGATATTGATTTCGAAAAGCTGTAATATTTTACGAAAATCGTTTAGAACATTGATGAAAAATACAGGTCTCATGGACAGGTATTCGGCGTGTTTCGGCTTTCATCAGTATAACTCTATATATATGAACAAGGCTACTAACTTTGGTCTCAGACGGAATTGAATCCAACATGAGCTCGTATTTGCTTGTCAACTTTCGACGCGACACATGACAATGGGATAATGCATAGAATGTCATGCCCACGCGTGTATGTGGCTGTAGCTGGAGAAATGAGGCTTATGATGTTTGTGACCAGTGTAGCTCCTGTAGCCTATTTCATCAACATTGCAAAGTATGCTTTAGTAGCAAAGTATACTTTGAGGGAGAAATGTTCAATTTTATGATAAATTTATTAATTTTTATTATACTGAATGTATTACATTATCACAGCCAATTTGGCTGTGATAATGTAATAAATTCAGTACAATAATTCTGCATACTTTTAATCATGAAATACATGCATTTGTTAGTTCTATATGAAATAATGCATTTCAGGAAAAATAAATGATCACTCCCTCAAAGTATACTTTGCTAGAAAAGTATACTTTGCAATTTTGATGAAATAGGCTACTGGTCAAATATCACACTCATGTAGCCTGATAATGATCTATATTACTTGTTACAGTGACACCTGTCTAAACCGGACAACCTGGGAGGTCCCCAGGGTTTCCGGCTTATAGAGTTTCCACTGTAAATCACTAAAAATGTAATGCGTAGTCTACAATATGGTTTTTAAGCTTATTCAGGTGCGTTATATATGTACAGTGAAACCTCTCTAAACCGGACACCCTGGGGACCAGGGTGTCCGGTTTAGAGAGGTTTCACTGTAAATCAGACATTTTATCATTCTGAGCCATAATGGTGTGCTATGCGATCACGAACAGACAATATCAAAAATAAGATCACAGATGTTTTCTTGGTGTCCGGTTTAGAGTGGTTCCACTGTAGACTCACGATATGTGTTTCATTGAGGGACATGCGAACAGTGCAGATCCTGATTAGACTGTGCGGATCATATCCAACTTTCGCGACCACCTTACCTGGATAAAGTCCATAGTGACCACATGGTCAATTTCAGCTGACCAATACGTGATGGTCAGTCTGCAATCTATAATCCATGTACATGTAGTGTGGCGATCCACTGTGATATTCGAATTAACGTGTCGGGCTAACATGTATCTCACTTCCCGAACATGTTTATTAATTGAAAATGACATTTATGACCACGTGAAAATGATTTCCAAAGTTAAATATGTTTTCCGTAAATGACATCTCAAATATTTTATACCAAATGTGGAATTAAATATTCTTTCTTTGTACAAATAAAGTTCAAGGAAGTTTAGTTTGCAGTAAATAATTCGCGATGAGTCTGCTTACTTCCCTGTAAATAAAAACAACACATTTCCATTTATTGACAATTTTGTAATTTGTGACACTTTCACCAATATTAGTTTCGATAATCGGTATAAATCCCGTTAATATTGCCATGAAATCAAGAGAAAACATGCAACGATGCAAATATTTACAACCAGCGTAAGTAAATTTGTAAACTAACGTAGTCTTACCAAGATTTATAATTCCCGTGTACGTACAAAGGGAATTACGTTAATTATTTCTAACCATATCAAATAAAGATGAAATTATATTAAGTATTGCAAGTTGCAATTATCTCAAAGATAATCAAATAAGACAAAGTCTATGCTGAAATTACAAACCAGTATGTCAGTTGCTATATGTGTATACTATGATCATTAATCATTATGAAGCCTACACTATAGTTATGCGGAGAAAACAACCACACATTCGAACCTTTTGAAGCTAATATTTTGGGCAATATACATGTAGCCTAATGCATGTCGCAATACATTATAGCTTAGAGCTGGAACTGTCTGAAGCTTGTGATGGACGACTACCCATACTCCGGTAAACAAAGGCAAAACCCATCATTGACTTGTGTCCGTTTCACTAAACTTCATACGACTAAAATTTTCGTCAGTGCAAGTAACTGAATGGGCTGCGATATGTTAATTTTGCAATCAATCCAATCATCGCAACATGATTTTCAGACTACAGTCAAACATGTGAATAAAGGCCAGCTATGGGAAGTGAAAAATCTGACCTTTGTTCACAGGTGGTCTTTATTCGCAGGGTCATTTATATAGTAATTGTGCCATTGGACAACAAAGATGTGGCCTTTACAGCCAGGTGATTGCTATTCGGAGGTGGTCTTTAGCACAGGTTCGACTGTATTCCATTTATAAAAAGGGGGTATTTGTTGTTCTCAAAAATATGAAAATTACTTTCAAACAGTGCAGATCCTGATGAGACGGCTCGTTACGAGCCGGCTCATCTGAATCTGCACTGTTTGCATAAACCGATATAGCGGGCTTTCGGGTTCAAAGGGTTAACACTGTTTTCTTGCAAACAATTATTGTATTTACATGTATTGAGCATAGGCTGCTGCTCAATAAATGTAAATCCATCAATTGAAATTTCCAGACGATCCTAAATGTGCACTTACGGACATGTTATTCGTACGAAGTTTAGTGAAACGGGCCCCCGATTACTACAGTCGAACCTCTCTAAACCGGAAACAGGGAAATGTTAGTTTTACTCAATATTGATCCTGTTCATAGCCATCTATCTCCGATGATAATGTCTGTTCGTGATCGCATTGCACCCACGCGTGTCTGGAGGTATCATCTTTACGTTTTACAATGAAACCTCTCTAAACCGGACACCCTGGGGACCTCCCAGTGTGTCCGGCTTTGAGAGGTTCCACTGTAGTATATAATGTGATTGATGGACATTATGTACAGTGGAACCTCTCTAAACCGGACACAATAAAACATCTGTGATCCTATTTTTGATGAGTTTCGTGGACATTTATCTCAATGGGTAATGTCTGTTCATGATCGCATAGCACACAGCTATGGCTCAGAATGGTCAAATGCCTTATTTACAGTGAAACCTCTCTAAACCGGACACCCTGTTCCTGGTCCCCAGGGTGTCCGGTTTAGAGAGGTTTCACTGTACATATATAACGCACCTAAATAAGCTTAAAAACCATATTGTAGACTACGCATTACATTTTTAGTGATTGGTGGATGTATTTTTACGTGTCTATATTTTATCCCGTCAACACAGTGCGTATGTGCCGTGAAACACGGTGCCGTGAAACATTTTTGATATCCAGTCAATACTATTTTTGCATTTTACAGCCATTTGTAGGTGTTGACGGGATAAATAGAATAGTAGGTTAGTGCCGTGAATGGAAACAATATCTGGCGCGGCTCGGAAACGGGATGTGCTCGGCAGAGCCTCGCCCATCCCGTTTCCTAAGCCTTGTCAGATATGTTTTCCCATTCACGGCACTAACCTACTATTCTCTATATAATACATATAGATATAGAATTCCGAAACAAAAATTATTGACATATCATTTGGCTACGTCATACAGGCGCATCGGTATGGATTGCGTACGGCAGTATCATTTGCAGATGTGGATATTTCTTTGTGGCCATTTCCATGGGTCACTGATAATATTATTGAAACTGACAAATGTTCATTTGCGACCTTCAAACGTATTGACACGGGCCAGCGTGAGTGTTGATGTCGAGCTTTCATTAAAATTATATTTTGTATCGACAATTATAAACAGGCACAAGTCCACAGAGAATGCTAGGCTAGTTTCTTTTTGATATCAAGTTATTAAGCAAGGCTAGGAAACGCGTAGGAATTCCTACCTTTTCCGAGCCGAGCCTGATAAACCTGTCAGATATCAACAGACACCAGCCTGGTTTTATATATATCACGCAGCCGACGATCAAATATAACATGTTGTTTTTAAAAAAAGACCGTGGACTTGTTCTCGTTGCCTCATTACATTGACGTCATTCGGTAACGTCATGGGACGCCGTTCGACCAATGAAACGCCAGTTTCCAATTGCTGTAACCCGGATATTCGTATCATGTAAATGCCTGATACGACATTACTGTCTGTTTCACGAAAGCTGCCCAAATTTTACGGCTATATAAACAATTCAAAAACAAGATTTATTTTGATAATATTAAATTAAAGGAAAAATTAAGAATGAGCCTTCTTTTTATTTCGTGAAATTTGGTCAAATATTGATTTTATTGCGAAAACAAAATTTCCCCATGTTAAATCCCCATAGACATCTTCAAGGAGTAAAGATGTCTATGGGGATTTAACATGGGAATTTTTTTTTGAATTTTAGAAATACTGGACCGATTTTTAAAATTTAACTTTTGTTTTCTTAGTTAGATCATATCCAAGCTATCTAGCTAGGTTTCGGAGTCAATTTCCAAACATTTTCGTTTTTTTGACTAATCCCACACTCCTTTACCTCTTTTTCCCCCATGTTAAATTCCCATAGAGAAATCAATTTTTCGTAATAAAACCAATATTTGACCGAATTTCACGAAATAAAAAGAAGGCTCATTCTTAAATTTCCCTTTAATTTAATATTATCGAAAATAATATTGTTTTTGAATTGTCTATATAGCCGTAAAATTTGAGCAGCTTTTGTGAAACAGACAGTAGATTGTTTCAGTACGTTTTCGGCCAATACAAAGCTCATATTAATGCTTCATTTGGCACAGGTGGACGAATACGTGATGGGAGAAAAAACAGAAGTACCCGGACAAACCCACTTGACCATTAAATGTCTTACTTTGTTTCAAGACGCTACTGGAATGGATTATTTGAATGTCAACCCATGCCGATATGTAACCGAAATGTTCTGTCTGTAACGCAGGGCGACTTAAGTAAGTCGCTCTGCGTTACAAACAGAACATTCGGGTTAGCAGATATGGGGCACCATAGACACTTACCCATTCTGCTAATACACATGAACTAACTCAAACAACAACAAAGACGTCGTAATAAAACAGTACTGACGTATCAACCGGTTGGTTTAGGCGGAAGCTATTCCGTAAGCATAATATGCTTCTTCATTCGCCGTGGACTTTTCTTACGCAGTTGCAACCGTGATGTGTGATAAGATATTCTCTAAAGAAAAACATGACGAGTTAATGCACCGTGTACTAATATAATGTGAAACAGCAAATCATCCAACAAAACACTCTCACGGAGTAATGCATTTTAGGCCGGTATTGGCCGCCAGCAGTACTCCAGATTAAATATCATGGACTGTGATATGCATCGTATGAAATCACATTTTAAAATTCCGGACCTGGGGCCCGTTTCACTAAACATAAAATATTCGTAAGTGCAAATTTAGGATTGTCTGGAAATTTCAATTGATGGATTTACATTTATTGAGCATAGGCTGCATATGCAGCCTATGCTCAATAAATGAAAATCCAATAATTGTTTTCCAAGAAAACATTGTTAATGTGAAATTTACAGACTATCATAATTGTGCACTTACTAGCATTTTAATCGTACGAAGTTTAGTGAAACGGCCACCAGGACTGGCGGTATGGTACGTGACCTTTTCTTTGTCAATTCCACGAAACTATAAGCTGCACGATTTGGCTCTGAAGGCTAAACAACTGCCAGCCTGATACTTATGGAAGGTAATATACGCCATAATTATATTAGGCTTGATGCCTGCTTGCTGATGACATTCTAAGTTATATCCGTCTTATTACAATTATATGTGGTTTATGCTTGCTGACTGGTGCCATTACAACTTACTTTCATGTTATTTTATTCGTCATTCGTGTTTGTGACATTTGAAATCTTCTTGGTTGTAGTTTAAATTGCATGTGCACTTGGCTTGATGCTTTATTCATTCGCACTGTTTCATTGCGTTTGTGTTGATTACATTCTAAGTGACATCCGGAGTTCCATTATTGATTATTGCATCGCTGTTTTGTCATGCGTTTTGTTACCTTGATAAGCCATACCCCTTGACAACAACAATTGCAACAGTAATTTGGGAACAACCATTATGACGCCAGGTGTGCTGATAAAACTTAAAATAGTTCTCCCTAAAATGATTTAATATGCTGGTACCCGTCCTACAATGCGTTGCTCTCTAAATTGGTTCCATGTCCCTAACGGTGTTGATGTAGATTGATGCCACCTTTTCTGTTGCGCCATGTTTAGGTTAAAAGACACCAAATAGTTTTACTGTATAATTTAACTGAATCCCAGCCAATCTTTCCTACTTTTACTATTCGTACGGATGTTGTGGGACCAACCTCGTCATGTCCCCCAATATTGTTTACATTATTTGGTCACGGAAACTCTGTTTACATCACGTGATAAACAGGCTCAGTGTTTTCTTTTAAATGCTTCAAATATGCTGAAAACTGGTGTTAAAAACATCCCTTTTCTAACCTGAAACCTAGAGTGTACATGCCAGGTTATAATATAGGGAGACATGTTTTTCTTTATTTTTTCAATCTGACATTTTTCTGGCAAAATGATTACCATTACCAGACGTACTAATTGAAATTATTATACTTTTTATATCAAACGCGAAATGCCAGTTTGATATCAGGGGCGATAACCGTGGTTCCTTAAAATAATAACGGAAGCAACTAAATTCCATTTACTTATTAATTGATGTGCAATATCATATTTGATGATATGTCAATAAAAATATTTATTCAGCATTTAGTTGATATAAATTTAAAAAATACTGCATCATTTGCATATGGAACTAGCTTGATACCACCGCGAGTCTCTATGAGTACATTACATATTACTAAATACTTATATCTGTGTAGCTGGCACTCGTAATTTTTAAATTGGTGGACTAGTTGCAATTATACACTTATTTATGTTCCATAAAGAAAGGTTTGTACCTACTAGATGGGACCACAGCTTCAACAATCATTAAATCTATATTTTAATTAGTCAAGATCCAGAGCAGAATGGGTGCAGGTTATTGGAAATTAGGTCCCACAACATCCCCCATAAAAAAACATGAGTAGCAGAGAATAGCAAACTGTGTGGAGACGGATTAGTTTTTTAGGGAAAATCAATGGTGGTGACCCACCTTAGTCTGATCCCGGACGGTTATTGGTTTGCATCGGTAACGGGCCAGTTTGACAGTCAACCTGTGTAAGGTACCATATGTGTAACTTACTATAAAATCTGATTGTTTTCAATTACGTACATATGTAATTTAATTATGAGGATACATGTATGTATAAAACACATTAGTAAGTCAAACACCATACATACATATGCAATTTAGTTAATATAGGTTAGAGAATAGCAAATGGTGCGAAATCGTCAAGACGGTAAAAGTAGTCCAGTATGAACAAAATCGTGCGGGTGTTTTGAGATCACTGACACAGTTTGCTTGCAAATCTTCATCCATTACTACCCAGTTTCACTTGAGGAACATGTTGGTCATGTGATGTAAACAGAGTTTCCGTGGCCAAAAATAAAATGTAAACAATATTGGGGGATATGACGAGGTTGGACTTTTCTGTCTTAGGAGTAAGTGAAGCTATTGTTTAACTCATGCAGAACCAGTACAGACCGGCTGCAAGTCATGTACAAGTAGGTCCCACAACATCCATACGAATAGTGAAAGTAGGAGAGACTGACCTTATTGGATGGGAGTCGGTTAAAGTGTATAGCAAAACTAGTTGGTGTCTTCTAACATAACTGTGATCATTTGTAGGTGAACTCTTACATCAACACCGGCATTGGAGGTGTGCCTCAAACAGCCAATCACATCTCGTACTATTATTTATTAGTCGGAGGATTCCTAACATTGACAGCAGTGCCATCTGGCGTCATAATGACGCACTACTAACCAATATATTGCTTGCATCATTCTGCTTGTAGCTTGGTGCTTTCTGCTTGCGGGTTTCCGCTTTCGGTCTGTGGCTTGATGCTTACTTCCTGCGGCTTTGTCCTTACTGCTTTCGGCCTTATTCAAAGTGCTAAGTGCTTGTTCTTACTTTCTATTGCAAATACTTAGTGCAATAAAAGGGACACGAATAAGGACGTATCAATAATTGTAATGTAAATAAGACGAATGAACAAAGCAATAAGCAGAACGGACATGTAAGAAAGACAAATACAATTACAACAAGGAGATTTCAAATGTAATAAATACAAATGACGAATGAAATAACATAAATATAAGTTGTAATGTCATCAGCACGCAAGCATCAAGTCACATAGACTTATGGCGGATATTACCTTCCATAGATACTTGCACACACACCGTCACTCACTGCATCTCACTAATATATGGTCAAATGCCATACCGATGTGCATTAGCTTTTCTTTTTCTCTCGTCTTCAGAATGAGTGTAACAAATGTTCATCTAACCAAACAAAAACAAATAAACGCCGCACCTGAACTCGAATAGTAGCATCTCGTATATAACGATAAGCCGTGAAACGACCATAGCTGTGCCCCAAAACATATTATACCATTCATGTATCTTGTATAAGGTTAGACTATACCAAATGGCGCGAAATCGCCCATAAAACACATTAGTAAGTCAAACACCATACATACATATGCAATTTAGTTAATATAGGTTAGAGAATAGCAAATGGTGCGAAATCGTCAAGACAGTATAAGTAGTCCGGTATAAAAAAAATAGTGCGGGCGTTTTGAGGTCACAGACACAGTTTGCTTGCAAATCTTGATCAATTACTACCCAGTTTCACTTGAGGAACATTTTGGGGTGCTTTTAACACCAGTTTTCAGCATATATTTAGCATTTAAAAGAAAACACTGAACCTGTTGGTCACGTGATGTAAGCAGAGTTTCCGTGGCCAAAAAAATGTAAATAATATTGGGTGATATCACGAGGTTGGATTTTTCTTTCTTAAGAGTAAGTAAACCTATTGTTTAATTCATGCAGAACCAGTATAAATTTGGTGTGGTCTAACCTATAACCCAAAACCCATATGGATCATTCCCTGCTTGGTCTGCTTTGCCCTGACCAACCATCACATATCATTGTCATATAGGATAACACTGTTACGACTGACTCTCCATGTATCACATGCACTCACACTCATCCCTTTTGACGGTCTGACATACCGGCATAGTGCGATAGGAGAATGTACTAGCTAGGTTAAATTAACCGCGCCATCGCCTCCTTCAATTAATGCACATATTTCGACTGTATCGCACATATTAGTAAATTCGGAAACAAAAGGGCCAACGGCCATTGGTGGCCTAACAATTATTTGGGCTCAAATGCACGGGTTTAGAAGGTCTTCGAGCCAATTCTGACCATTAATATAAGCTAAATAAAAATGATCTGACATATTAGGGCATACACGGTACGTAACTCACTGTGGGGAAACTGTGTGTATTCGAGACCTCAGGTTTACCACACCATCACTTTAACCGACTGAGCTACAATCGGTTAAAGCGATGGTATCGTAAACCTGAGGTCTCGCCCTATGATAATTGGCGCAGAAAGTGGGACCGTGGACGTCTCGCCCTGTGGCAGACATACTTCAAAGACATGTATAATTGGTTTCAAATATATTCCTTCCTAAAAAGTGTAATGGGATACATGCATTACCTATGTCTGAACATGGTCGTATTAGTGTATGCTATACGGTGCATTGTGTTGCCATATCGGCAATCGTTGTATGTATATGTCAATGGTCAGTTTGACATCTTATAGCGTTTGACAGAGAGAGAGAGAGAGAGAGCAGCAATATAACAGTTATAACATATTCCAAAGATATTCCAAAGCTGTGCTATCAAATATATCATGGACACGTATATCATGGACACATGTTTGCTATATGGATATTGCTTCGTCATATCCAACCATGCAACGGTCATGTTGTATTGTGTAAATAACCATGCAGATGACTCCACTCATGTACCACATATATTCTGCGAGCAACACCTTCATGATAGCCGACCTCATTGCACTATGCTATGGTATATGGATATTGCTTCGTCATGCCCAACTATGCAACGGTCATGTTGTATTGTGTAAATAACCATGCAGACGACTCCACTCCCCACAGTTTAGAATTACATATTTGATAACGTTATACGTACCACATATATTCTGCTAGCAACACCTTCATGATAGCCGACCTCATTGTACTATGCTAAGCATCAACTCGAAAATACTCAATAAATGTAATCAATGGCAAGTGTACATGTATGTAGAACCACAACACCAGCGTTCTACAGTGAAACCTCTCTAAACCGGACACCCTGGGAGGTCCCCAGGGTGTCCGGCTTAGAGAGGTTTCACTGTAAATCATGCATTTGATACTTCTGAGCAATATTTGCTATGTGTGCTATGCGATCATGAACATACATTATCACCGGAGATAAATGACCGAGTAAAATAAGATCATATGTGTTTTCTTGGTGTCCGGTTTAGAGAGGTTCCACTGTATAATTAAAACCAAGTACATGGCAGTTATGTACTAATGATAATACAAACAATACATACATTTATTATATACCTACCCATGAAATACATAGTTATACGATATAAATAAAAGTCATATGTTCTCATCGATGAAATAAACATCTTCCGGTGAAAATACGACTACTTCCGCTATCTATATTCATAACGCTCACCTGCAGTGCCGGACTGCAAATAGGCTGTAAATACACATTCATTACCGTATACAGTCTAAAAAAACTGCTTATTCCCATAGAGCGGTATATAATAAATAGAATATTCATATTTTTGCAACGAATATGACATATATGTTCATCTCGTGGTGTGAAATGTCCATATTTCAAATATGGACATTCCACACCACTTGATGAACATATATGTCATATTCGTTGCAAACATATGAATATCCTCTATGTATTTCTAAAACTACAGTTTTGAAAACCAACCAAGATGACCTACATAACCAGTAAATGGAAGCAAATCCAGTTTTGTTTCCGGATGTCAGTAATGTCAGCAAATTGGACTGTGCTATAAAGAATGCAGCAAACACGCATTTGCATGAAACCTGATACACTAGACCTGTAGCTGCCAGACTTATGAACGCCAAGTCCACATAAACTCAAATGATTATTGCTAGCTCTAAATAATCACAGCTAGCATTACATATTTAGAGCTAGCATTAAATACTTAGAGCTAGCATTAATTTGAGTTTATGTAGATTTGGCGTTCCTGGAACTCAAACTCAGACTCAAATAAGTAATGCTAGCTCTAAATAATTACAACTAGCATTACATATTTGGAGCTAGATTTGGCTTGCATACAGGCTGGTAAGTAATTAATACCATACAAAGTAGTTTGGTTCTCAGACACGGGGTTTGCGGATCAATAAATGTAAATCCATCAATGATTGAATTTAAGATATGTTTGCATGGTAGTATTTCTTATTGATCATGTGGCGAATTTACAGTATGATTTTATTTCTCCATAAAGATAAAATTCTCGATGCGCAGGAATTTTTCTGACTCGGCGATATCTGAGAACCAAAGTACTTTTGTATAGCCTACTTAAACACGATTGCCAACAGAGAAACACCAGGGTTCCTGTCTGACAAGACAAAACACACATGGTGAAAAACGCACGCACGCAGGTCGGTTCATTTGTGGCTGTAATCGGATAAATGTGGTTTCTGTGTTTTGCGGCCAGTGCAGCTCATATCCGTATGTTCTGTGTGTTACGCAGAGCGAGTCGCCCTGTTTTACAGACAGAACATTCGGGTTAGTGTAGCACCTGATGTGCACACACAAATAGCTACCTGATAGCCTGATGACAATGTACATGTGTATTGCTTGCTAGAAGCATGACAGCTGTTTCATTGATGAAACGGCGAACAATGCAGATCCTGATCAGACTGTGCGGATGCACAGGCTGATCTGGATCTACACTGGTCGCAAAATTTCTCCAATGACAGCCACATTTTACAAATTAACTTTGCAACGAGAGGAGCGATTTCATATTTCATACTGCTAATATACCCCGAAGACGCGCACACTGTCATATGAGCCCAGTCATGTGATCTTGTACCTAAGAAGATGTGCGATATCTCATGAATTTTTTTTTTTGCAAACGTTATGATATTTTCCGTAAATAATGTAGAAAGTTGACTAAATGTTAACAGCAAATACTTCTGCATTTGCTACATTTATGAACATTTACAGCTAACAAATACAATTAAATACATCGGTTTATTTTACCGGGGTCTAGTGCACGATACACCTTTCCTGCAAACCATCTTGCAATATCACCAACTACAGTGAAATCTCTCTAAACCGGACACCCTGGGAGGTCCCCAGGATGTCCGACTTGCAGAGGTTTCAATGTAAAGCTGGGATGGATTATGGGCTAGAGGTTACAACACTTGACTTCCAATCCGGAGGTAGTAGGTTCAAACCTCGCCTTATGCATCAAACATACTTTCATAGCATTTCTATCCCACTGGTCTGTCGGAAGAGACTTTAAACAGTGGTCCCGTCTCTATATGACCCTATCTGTTGGTGGGACGTTAAACCCATTCACTTTCACTTTTTTTTTCAATGTAAAGCAGACATTTGATCATTCTGAGCCATAGTTGTGTGCTATGCGATCAAGAACAGACATTATTACCTGAGATAAATGACCGTAATGTCGGCACTAATTTGCGTACAAATGATACGTGGGCCATTTTCGTTTGTATGCCCCCTATGCGATAGCAAGGGGATCATCTTGCGTTGTTCTTGGGGTTCCGTACGTCTGTCCGTACGTCCGTACGTCCGGTCGTGTACATTTACGTCGAAAAGACGAAATAATTGTAAGAGGTTCTCCATCATGTAATATCTTCAATAATACTTGAGTGATTGCATTCATATTTGGACAGTTCATTCACCTGAACATGTGTGACGCACTCGTACCGCCATGACATGGCCTTGACCATTGTGACGTTCTAAATAGTGCTGAAACACTTAGCCATTTTGCTACGTCGAAACGTTTGTAATATATTCTGCATCATGGAATATCTACAATATTACTTGAAGGATTGCTTTAATATTTGGACTCTTCATTCTCCTAAACATGTGTGACGTAATCACACCACCAATGACATGACCTTGACCTTCGTGACTGAAACACTTAGCCAGTTTCTAACATCAAAAACTTTGTAAGACTTTCTCAAATTTGTGTAAATTTAAAAAATATTTTTAAACAAAATCTCTACTTAGAGTCCAGGGGCCCGTTTCACTAAACTTCTTACGACTAAAATGTTCGTAAGCGCAAATTTAGGATCGTCTGGAAATTTCAATTGATGGATTTACATTTATTGGCATAGGCTGCATATGCAGCCTATGCTCAATAAATGTAAATCAAATAATTGTTTACAAGAAAACATTGTTAATGTGAAATTTACAGACTATCATAATTTTGCACTTGCGAACATTTTAGTGGTAAGAAGTTTAGTGAAACGGGCCCCAGTATGCCATGGGGACATATCCATTGTTGACAAACATAATGTCTCGTTTACGTACTATTTCCAAGCTAGAAACGCCAGTTAGAAGTTTATTTCCGGGTGCGGGGTTGTACGATATCCCTATTTTCCAACCCAGCTATGTCTAGACAGTGCCGCTTTGAATATCAGAATAGAGCTTCATTCAGTTTGGGAATACATCTAGAAATGCGACGCTATTTAATTTGAGCATTTATCAACATACAAATGCAGCAAAAGTGTGTACGTAAAATCCAATTCAATTCCTACGGAGCCCCGCAGGGGACGTATAATTCTTTTTTACTAATTTGTTCCCACGAAATAACAATTCGTTACCACAAAATAACAATTCGTTCCCTCAAGTCAACAATTCGTTCCCACGAAATAACAATTCGATACATTTAGAGAACGAATTGTTATTTCGTGGGAACGAATTGTCAATTGGAGGGAACGAATTGTTATTTCGTGGGAACGAATTGTTAATTCGGTGGAACGAATTGTTAAATTAAGGGAACGAATTGTTATTTCGTGGGAACGAATCAATACAAAAACATCCATGTCCCCTGTTCCCCATGTTAAATCCGCATAGACATCTTCACTCGTGAAGATGTCTATGGGGATTTAACATGGGGAAATTGTGGGGCTCAGTAAATTCCAAGAACAAGCACTTTACACTAAATTACATTCAATTTGTCTTGTATTATTTTTACAGGCACGATATTCACATACAAAAACTAGAAAAAGTCGATGGCGCGCCATCGCAATATACCCACTTTCCCCAAATGCTTAGTCCGAAAGGGGGAAGTAATCCATGATGGAGGGTCGGATAAAAAATCCGAATTCACTTTGCGCATGTGCACATGATAACGAAGCTACATAGCAATATGAGGCGCGTAGGTATGAAGGTGAAAAAGTTTTTCGAGTTACAAGGAAAAAATGGGAAATTCTGAGTCCGAAAGGGGGAGATAATCCATGATGGAGGGTCGGATGAAAAATCCGAATTCACTTTGCGCATCTGCACATGATAACGAAGCTACATAGCAAATATGAGGCGCGTAGGTATGAAGGTGAAAAAGTTTTTCGAGTTACAAGGAAAAAATGGGAAATTCTGAGTCCGAAAGGGGGAGATAATCCATGATGGAGGGTCGGATGAAAAATCCGAATTCACTTTGCGCATCTGCACATGATAACGAAGCTACATAGCAAATATGAGGCGCGTAGGTATGAAGGTGAAAAAGTTTTTCGAGTTACAAGGAAAAAATGGGAAATTCTGAGTCCGAAAGGGGGAGATAATCCATGATGGAGGGTCGGATGAAAAATCCGAATTCACTTTGCGCATCTGCACATGATAACGAAGCTACATACCAAATATGAGGCGCGTAGGTATGAAGGTGAAAAAGTTTTTCGAGTTACAAGGAAAAAATGGGAAATTCTGAGTCCGAAAGGGGGAGATAATCCATGATGGAGGGTCGGATGAAAAATCCGAATTCACTTTGCGCATCTGCACATGATAACGAAGCTACATACCAAATATCAGGCGCGTAGGTATGAAGGTGAAAAAGTTTTTCGAGTTACAAGGAAAAAATGGGAAATTCTGAGTCCGAAAGGGGAGATAATCCATGATGGAGGGTCGGATGAAAAATCCGAATTCACTTTGCGCATCTGCACATGATAACGAAGCTACATACCAAATATCAGGCGCGTAGGTATGAAGGTGAAAAAGTTTTTCGAGTTACGAGGAAAAAATGGGAAATTGTGAGTCCGAAAGGGGGAGATAATCCATGATGGAGGGTCGGATCAAAAATCCAAATTCACTTTGCGCATCTGCACATGATAACGAAGCTACATACCAAATATCAGGCGCGTAGGTGTGAAGGTGAAAAAGTTTTTCGAGTTACGAGGAAAAAATGATGGGAAATTCTGAGTCCGAAAGGGGGAGATAATCCATGATGGAGGGTCGGATCAAAAATCCAAATTCACTTTGCGCATCTGCACATGATAACGAAGCTACATACCAAATATCAGGCGCGTAGGTATGAAGGTGAAAAAGTTTTTCGAGTTACGAGGAAAAAATGGGAAATTCTGAGTCCGAAAGGGGGAGATAATCCATGATGGAGGGTCGGATCAAAAATCCAAATTCACTTTGCGCATCTGCACATGATAACGAAGCTACATACCAAATATCAGGCGCGTAGGTATGAAGGTGAAAAAGTTTTTCGAGTTACAAGAAACGTGACGGACGTACGGACGTACGGACGGACGGACGTACGGACGGACGGACACCCGTGACGAAAACAATATACCCGTTTTTTTTTACAAAAAAAGTGGGTATAATAATGAGTAAGTGTCTGCTATTAAATTGCCAATTGTCTGGATGTGTGCAAACGAAGTGAACTCTATTTTCCTAGCTGTGAGACTGCGTCTCCACTCTCCTATTGCGTATGTTACAGACAACATATATGGCAATTTAACAATATGTCCGCAACCCATTTTTCCGACGTTTCGACACAAGGACTTTATCAAGGAATTAGTTTCTACTACACGCTAAGTGGCATCCATTTTAGATTGTGAGCGGCACAAGGCCTTTATCAAGGAATTAGTTTCTAATTCACGCTAAGTGGCATTCATTTTAGATTGTGAGCGGCAAAAGGCCTTTATCAAGGAATTAGTTTCTACTACACGCTAAGTGGCATCCATTTTAGATTGTGAGCGGCACAAGGCCTTTATCAAGGAATTAGATTATACTACACGTTAAGTGGCATCCATTTTAGATTGTGAGCGGCACAATGCCTTTATCAAGGACTTAGTTTCTACTACACGCTAAGTGGCATTCATCAAGGCCTTTATCAAGGAATTAGTTTATACTACACGCTAAGTGAGTTCCTGCTCATTCATCACTATTTTGTTTATTTTATTTATATTTTGTAGATTTGTTCAGGTGCATATATCTTGCAAGTGGAGTACGTAAATAAAAAAAAAAGTTATTTGATTTGTATAATATATGGATATATCCTCAGCGCAACGATATTATGATAGCAACATAGCTAAACACGCTACGGGACTCGTGCATATATCCACATACAAATCAAATAACCTATAATTATGTTCTAGTAATGAATACATGTCCCAGTTAAACGCATTGGCTTAACCCTTTTTCTCCTAATAGACCAGTCAGCCTATATCAATTTGTAGCCCAACCTTAACATATTTTACTTGCATATGTGTCTGTGAAGTGTTTATGATAACATACTAAAAGTCTAGAAAAATCTAAGCAGGGGAAACAAGCTTAATTTGCATAAATCCAAGATGGCCGTCGTATACAGATATATCACGCTACTTTTGTCATATTATCATTAGTAAATAATTGTTGGCACAATGTACAGTGCTCAAATACATAGTTAAAGGTAAACACCTCTGATAATGATACCATATATGAATTGAAATGTTCTGTCATTGACATTCAAATTCAAAATGGCCGTCAAAATAGCATGTGCACGAAAAACTCGCTCATTCACAACAAATTGCAAACATAACATCTCAGGCGGAGACTCGTTATCTCAATGTGTAATATCACATATTTCATGCGTAAACTATGCTACAAGTAGTTTGAAATAGAGATAATTAGCTCTTCAAATCAATTCACTCACCTCAGTTTGATTGTCCATTTGTATTAATATGTCAGTTGGGTTATAAGTCTACTCAATAGGTCGGACTAACTGAGGTTTGTAAAGTTAGTGCATGCCACACCTCTGCATTTGCCACATCGTGTGGAACATCCAAGTCCATGTTTTCTGGATGTACAACGTTTTGAATCGCACTTCAGTTTACAGCTACACCTGATAGTCTTCAGGAGACTTTCGGAAGCAGGTGGAAAATATGTAATTCTAGGAAGTATCTTGTTTTACAACAAACCATCCCCATTCCTGTGGTGCCAGTTCATCTGTGAATCAATCCAGTTAGGTACTCCCTCATACTGTGGTATTTCGCTGCTGCTGATGTAGGTGGCAGTGCATGCACATGTACACACGTTGTACTGCCGCGACTTTGATAGTAAATTTTCTGGAGCGAAGTGTATCTAGTCCTCCTGATATAACCCCACAGTAAATTCCCACTAAGTACACTCTCACCAGCTCGCAATACACCATCCTTTGCGCTGCTATCAATGAACACTTCTGCACATGCATTTAAATTTTCGTCATTCATTACATTCGTCAGTGCATGCCCCTTACATATACCGAAGAGCCGTGATGCAGTGTCACACCCTGTACTCTACATATGTCTGTCAGATGCCAGGACATCTAGAACCCTGTTGCCATGGAATACGGTGTAATAGAGATCCACAATCAATCACATGATTTACGTTCTCGTTTTCCATCTCAATTGTTGCAACAGTTTCCCATGGCCCATATTGAATCTGCTAACGCTGTTGTTTTTGTGTCTGTCTTAGAAAACCCGATGAATCAAATAGAGATGACGGGATACTGAACAGTTCGTATTTAAATACGTGTGACATGTCACATCCGATCCACTGAAAACTACTGTAGGTCGTTGGTAAAGCAACTGTGGATAGACATTAATTGCTTCACTGTCTACTTTTACTGAAGGTTTTGTGTTACGTGTCACTGCTTTGTGTGATCGTTTGAACGAATAATCCATTACAGTTTTGCTAAACATTGTGTTTAGTACATTCGACACAGTTTATTTTGCCCTGTCGATATTTGTTGAGGAATCAGATGACACGCTTGTTTTTATATTTCGCAACACATGATCTTCGTTGAACGGATTTCTTTCAAGAAGAAATAATGAGAATGCGTGTCTTTGTAGTCTCTCGCTTTGGTTTGCTTGACCACATTCAATGTGTTGGCCACGTGTGTGATACTGATTTTAACAGAACTCCTGTATGCCACTGGTTACTTCTGCGCATGAAAATAATAATACTAACCATTCTGCTTGCTGTGAAAATAATAATACTAACCATTCTGCTTGCTGTGATTTTGTCATGCCTTTGCCTCTAATCATATCTCAAGTTGCATTTACACTTCTTATTAAGACGGATTCAATAACGAGGTAAGCCCATATAAGCCTGCCCATTACCTGGCGCTCCTGAAAATAGCATGATGTCCTGATCTGACAGTTTGAAGTAGTTTGTTGTTGGTAGTCTCGGTCTTGCATCATTTGCAAATAACACATACGCTGATTTCAGATTTTGATTGTGGCCTGTGGCAGCGAAGAAGGGAAGCATTATAAGCGATAGTGTGTAACATTAAGTTCCCTATCACATGATCGCTCTGCTTTTATAAATGTTCTTAAATATGTATATCATTTCCATATACTGAAGTCAAAGTGCTGCTATTCGATATTCTTTTAATGACTATTTTCCTTCAGAGAAACGTGAATAAGATCACTTTTAACAAAAGACTGAACAGTAAGATTAACGGACAGAAGAACGTCGTATTACTTCAGTAATGTCGCCATGGGCTTCAGCACTATAATTATCTAGCGTGATATGTCCAATCACTTTTCACTTCGAGCAGGTCCTTCATTTACGACGGGTTCAATTATCAAACCATTTCTGTCATATGTCCTGGCTCCGTGAGACGAGGATTGAATTCAAAGCGTTGTCTACTAGCAAATGACCCATGACCACTCGTGCCACTGCTTTTCCGTTCAGCATTTGGCAGCAGTTCCGAGAGACCAGATCCTGCATCAGCTGAACAATACATCCGAGGAAGCTCATGATTGTGTGAAATCAGCCTAATCATAATACGATATCACGCAAACAGCTGCTGGCCGTTTCATTTATAATCACGATGAGAGCCTTCCAGTACAGCGGTTAATCAGAGGTAATTACCGAATTAACACCATATTTCAATGCATGACCACATACAAATTTCAAAATTATGTATATACACACAACATGTCACTCAAGTTCACATCGATCATTGGCATAAACATACTGATGGTTTGCCTCCAGTCTCCTGAAGTGGAAGTTTCCAAGTTATTTGACCTTGACTTTGGGGTGAGAAATGAAACTATGGATAATGACAGACATGCACACGAAGTGTCAAAACATTATTTGACCGTTTTTGTACCGTGACCTTAGGCACATGGGAGCACGACTGTGATGATGAATGACGAGAAACATGTACATGAAGTTTCAAGGCAATCTTCCATACGGTAAAGCAGTTATAGCAGAATGGAAAACATGATGGATAGTCAGACAGACGGACGAACGGACATACGACTTTTGCATCCCTATATCCAGTGTTCGCTATGCGATGGGATAAAAATTGCTCCAGATATATTGGAGCTAATGTAAAAATGTTAACATTACAAACTTATGGCACTTGATGATGTTTATGTATACAAAAAATGAAGTTAATCGGAATCAAACTGTAGAATTGGTTCGTCTGTCAAACTATATATGACGGACATACAGACGGGCGGACGGACAGACAGTTGCAAATTATAATGCCCCCATACCGGGTATTGGTGCAGGGGCGGAGGGGTGGGGGATAAAATACTTCCAAACATAAGTGAATATGTAAAATATTGATAAGCAATGAATATATAATATATATTAAAAACAACTGGCTTATGTCCAAAATTGACCACCATACGTTGAGAACAAAATGCAATGTTTTTTTGTTTTTTTTGTGTTTTTTTTAGCATTATTTGTTATTTTATGTCTCGTGTCTTTTATAATGTTATCATCACGTATTATTGTATATGACAGAGTAGGTAAATTGGATCTATACTAAATATTGTACATTGTTTATGTTTATTGATGATTGTTGACAACCGCGAAAATCCATGACAACTTGTAAAACACGGGAATTACACTTGTATGAAAGCAACATCAGTATTATATAAACGTGATATTATCCGCAAACATGATAAATAATGTAAAATAAACACTCGTCTTTAGAAATCCATGATACGTCATCACACGGTATATTTGAAATGTTTGCCTATGATGGGCTGCAACGGCCATTCGTCTTTTCGCCATAGACTTTTGATATGTTCTTTATAATGCTATCTTCAGCACATGTGTAAAGAAATAAATTCTGTTGCAATTATGTTGAGGTGATCATACAGGCTGACTGGACTATAACTATCAAGGTGCATGGTGTAGATGGTCCAGGGAGTTTGGCACCGACTTATGTCGTTTTTGCGAAGAATCGATTTCCGTATTTTCTTCGCAAAAACGACAGAAGTTTGGGCGAAAATACAGAGACCACCAAATGCAGCTTAACAAGACGCGTTTGATGAGCCATATTTCATCAAAATCCGTTACGTAATAAGGACACTATAACAGAATACGTACTTGTTGTTGTTGTTAGTACCACGTGATCATACACCTTGACTATGTGATATTTATAGTTACGTGCATACACAATAATAAAATAATGCATATTAGTTCACATATATGGAGCGCCAAATGTACATATACTCAAATAATTAATGATAGCTCTAAATAATTAGAGCTAGCATTAAATATTTAGAGGTAGCTCCAAATCATTTGAAGACCTCTCTAAATCAATTGGAGCTAGCTCTAAATGTTTAATGCTAGCTATAAATAATTATTTGAGTTAATGCAGATTTGGCGTTCCAGGAACGCCAAATCTACATAAATTCAAACAATTAATGCTGGCTCTAAATAGTTAACCCTTTCACCCCTAAGTAACTGAATGGGCTGCGATATGTTCATCGCAAAATGATTTTCAGAATATTCCATTTATAAAAAGGGGGTATTTGTTGTGAAAATTACTTTCAAACAGTGCAGATCAAGATGAGACGGCTCGTTACGAGCCGGCTCATCTGGATCTGCACTGTTTGCATAAACCGATATAGCTGGCTTTCGGGTTCAAAGGGTCAATGCTAGCCAGGAACACCAAATCTACATAATAGTGGGTGAGCCAGAGGGGGTCACCACTACCACTTGGGGGTATATATCTCAGTATAATAAAACTGCACGATAGCAGTTTGGATCTTGTAGCTTAAAGGTTTTATGGCATGTTTTGTAGACCCCCCTCGATGAAAAAAATGCCCCATAAAAAAATCACAGTTTTAACAACTACTGCTAATAACTACACTGAAAAACATTCAATTGATTTGAAAGTTACTGAAATTGTTTGTCTAATGACTCTTAAACTGTAAATAATTGAATTTTTATATTTCTGTTAAAAATCCAAGATGGCCGCCAAAAAACACTAGTTTTACTATGTGTACTTAAATTATGCTAGTATTACAAATGCTTTAATGGAGTGTGTTTCTAAATGTACACTTTCATTGTATTTATGTTTTAAAAAGTCCTTGTTGCCTAATTCCAGCAGTTGGCTACATACAAAACAAAATGGCTGCCATAAATAACTATGTTTATGTATTGTAAAGGAAAAATGCACTTTTATTACAAATATGCATATATGATGATACAATTGTTATTCAAACATATACAATGTACATAGAACCACATATTTGACCATGTTTATCACGTATAGATACATAAGTATACCAAATAGTTTGACATGGGTAAATCCAAGATGGCCACCAGTAAAATTTCGGAAACATGTTATATTTGGCAGATTAATTGAGATACAACCTTTTCAAAAACAAACGATGTAGGATTCAATACCAACCAAGGTAATTATATATACTTATGTAACTATTTATTAAGTTATCTATTGATAAAAGTGCTCACAAATCTGTTATTAATACAAACTATGTAATTGAACAACAGGTATGCTATAACCAATGGTGCTGACAAATACGATTGATAATATGACTTAATGTCAATTGTCGATAACCGAATCCATTATAGCTGCAAATGACATCAATACTATGTTCTATTCAAATGAGAAGTTCGTCTTCATCTCTATCATAAAGGTCAACTTCTGTAGTCCCCTCGGGTTCAAACTCGTCAGAAGGTTGATTACTGCAGTCTCTTAGTCGACACATGTCTGTGCATCTCAGTCCATTTGACAGACAGACACAATATGGTAATTTGCACAGCCGAGAACATTTGCAAGACAGCAGCTCCAAAACCGCTTCAGGAGCTGGTAATCCGTCCATCCAGTCAATGTTGAGGTGACGTTGTCCTTCTACTGTGTCCAGCTTCCAACCATGTATCTCAGGTGATGGCCTTTCTGGATCTGCTACAAGGCTTCTCTTCCAAATAGCAGCCTGGTAATTTGCACGTAATGCATGCTTAACTAGGCAATTCCTGCATGGTGGCATTTGATGGGATTCAATTTCCCACCTTTTCGAGCAGAACATATTGTACCTCAAGTACTTCTAATGCTTCTAATTTGGTGTGTAGCTGAGGTGGAATATTCCAGTCAGATCCCAACTGTGTGAAGGTTTCCCTTACATCTGGATTTGCCTTGATACTCATGGTGTCGCAGCCAGTGAATGCATGCATTCCAATAAGTGTACCGCAAACACCAGGTCCAATAGCTGCAGCGATTGTTTAAACGTTAATCAATCGTGTGCGTGCCTGTGTTCCAGTTTTAATGAAAAGTGGTACACTAATGCTTTCACAAAATCCTAGACATAGAACAAGCACGTCTGTGTCATCTGAGCATATGACGACAGCTTTGTACCCTGCATCTGCAGCATGTGTCGCATGAATTAGTAATCGCCCATCTGCCTCTTCTTGTATACTCTGTAATGCAGAAATCTCTTCACAACAATTATCTGTGATCTGCCAACACTTTTCCACGTGTGTCACGATTAGGACCTTTCCTTGTAGCTTATGTGTGTGCTTTGGCTTCTGCCACTCATGGACAAGAAGCTCTATTGTTGTTGACTTGTTTTAAGAATGATCTCCACTGTCTTACTATTTGTGTTGAGCTGATATTGTGCAACAGGAGACTTTGCCCTTCGCCTCTGTGTGATCTCTCGGCAGATTTAATGGACAATTCTTCATATGTGTCAAGCACAACATCTATCCGGTTGTTTTCCGAGCCTTCTTTACATATCATGCCATGGATGGATATTGCAATATCACCAAAAGTTGAGATGTTGGGGGGGGGGCTTCACCTTCTGGACTAAACTCATTCCAGCAATTACTGTTGCTGAATTTGCTGGGAAGTTATTCACTGGTGTTGATAATTTCTGAAAGTGCTTGGCCAACACAGCTTTCGTAGTTTTCCTCGGCGTCCCTTCGGGGGTTGCCAGTGTCCATGGTAGCGGGCCAAGTGGGTGGTATCAAGAGTACGACTTTGTGCTATTACAATTATTCTGCCGAATAATGATCTATCAGTCTTCAATATGATGGACTTGCCATGTGCAACTGTGTGCTTCTTTATACTCAAGCTTGTAAAGGTCTTCAATTTTTGCTTCTGTAGAGGATCGTGGAACTTTTGTTGCGGTGGATCTGTTTCAAGCCTTTCTTCTTTGACTTTGTCATATGCCTGTTTTCCCTTTGCTTTGGCAAGCATTAGATCATGTTACACATCTTGTGGAACTGCGGTTGATGTCGAAATACACACAATGTTTTCATTTTCTTCAAATGGGTTAATCCAATTTTCAAGGACTTCAACCACAGCCGTGACACTCTTTTCATCTTTCTCGATTCGGGTTTTTTGCAACTCTGAATGGTTTAGTCCAGATTTGTTTTTCCGTGTCATTTCTCGGAGGTTACCAAGGAAGCCACTACGATATTCGGCAGTTAAGTAAAATCGGTTGACTGCGGAAGTCTTTTGGTTGAATTTCGTCGTCCCTCCTGTTGTCTGTGTGTCTTTATTGACAGTCATTTCCGTGGTCTGATCCACTGGGACGCGGCCAAATGGATTGTTGTCTGAAAGTTGTACGGTGAATCCTCCATCACAAAAATGACTAGCTTGCAGCTTGCAGATTGCTCATCTGGGCATAATAGACGGGGATATCGTGCGCAGTTCAATCAGTCGTAGGCAAAGCACCATGGTATTAGATTTAGTATGGCGGCAAGATGCAATTCCCAATTTCCTTCCCTAGCAGCTCTGATCAGGTTCAACAATATTGCACCAACTATATCGAGGTATGACATCCAGAATCAGAAAGATCCCCGTTGTTGTGTCTCAGATTGTCTAGATATACATTCCAGAGGGAGATTACCTCTTTCAGATCACCACATTGCATAATATCATCAAAGTTCTCCTGACATAGGTCATCGTGGAGTTCATTTACCTGTGTCATGACTATTACCATCACTTCGCTACTGTTGGTATGTCTTGTTTCCAGCCACTGAATAAATCCTTGCCATGCCAAGCGCATGATACCTTCATATATGATGTTATGTACCCGAACAGCGTGGTTATACATCTTACCGTCCATGACCCCTGACAATGAACCTTGCACGACTAAACCAGCTTCAATGCATATATCACGCAGTCCCGCGTCCTGAAACCGCCGTCCAATGATAGCGAGCAGCGTCATTATTGTATGGAATGTACCCAGTCGAATGACTATATGGGAATATCTCTCTTTCTGTTTCCATAGTATTTCTGCAGCCTTTGCATAGAGGGCCTGGTCCATGAAACTGTACAAGCCATATATAACACCAGCCGCTTATTCTGACATGTCGATCAATTTCCACCCCGTTCGAGAAGAACCCCGGTAAAAGTATACCGATTCACGTTTTTTCTTCACAACCAGTATTACTGTTAAGCTATTATTATGTTCATGGCGGCCATTTTGAATTTGACAAAATGTATTATCAATATGTAAATGACTCAATTAGTTAATGACAGTGTAAAGTCGTCTATGAAACCAATTAGCCTATAGCAATGAATTGATAAAAACAATTATTAGATGTACATTACATTACAGCAAAGACATAGCAAACATATGATTTGTTGGTCGCCATCTTAATTATAGTATTTATTTCATACATACGGAAGCATAAACAAATATTCAACACTTTAAAATATGTTATAAGTAATGGGTTAATGTAATGAAGCGATAACAACTATTAATAACAACATGTGGATTTAATATTTTACTGTAGTGGGTAAAAACATATGTATTTTTGGTGGCCATCTTGAATATTGGTAGCCATATTGGATACAAGTATGGAATTTTGATTTTCTTCAAAGTATAAACCATAAGCCTTCTGCTTCAGAACAATCCTGGTGTGTGGTTGCCTTGTATAGTGTGCTCATTTGCTATATTCGCAAAACAAATGTTTTTATGAACCGCAAATTTGTCCGCTAGGGGGGGGGGGGTTGGGGGGGGGGGGGGGGGGGGGGGACATAAAAGGCCATAAAATCGTTAAGCTACAAGGTGCAAACTGCTATCATGCAGAAATAATATCTAGAGATGTATACCTTTCCATAAAATATAGTGGCAATTTGCCCCCCCCCCCCACCAAGTGGTAGTGATTACCCTATTTTCAGGGGTCTGGCTCATCCTATGAGCTCAAATAATTATTTCTACACATATAGTTCTAAATAATTACTATAGTCAGCATTAAATAACACATCATACAGTCGTGGTGGTGCGTATCTTCAATATATGCTGGTTGCTCATTTATGTGCATTTTTCACCTTATATTTAAGGGTGGGAAATGGCTCGAAGACCTTCCATACCCGGGCAAATGAGCCCATAAATTATCAGGCCAATGGCCGCCGTTGGCCGATCTTATATGCATTTACCCATGGGTGACTTCTATACTAACAACACTACACTATCGCCTGTGCTAATCTTGCCGATAGTGTCAATTTATTTATTTCGAAATACTTGAACATTGTGCGTGAAATAAAGCAAATTGATTGCCTGAGCCTGCTGAGCTGTGCTACAGCTCAGGTTCAGACGATCAAATTGCTTCATTGCGTGTTGGAATTGCCAATAAATGCTCAGAAGCGTATATACCGTCGAATCTCTCTAAACCGGACCACCGTAAATCCGACATATGACTACCAAGGTATGCGGATGTGCTTCGCGAACTTGAACAAGAATTATTATCAAAGATAGGTGACAATGAAACCCATAGCATTAAGGATACCGAGACTGCCTGCTTGTCCGGCTTAGAGAGGTTCTATTGAAATATGTTTCCAACAGAGACTGGAGTTTTGTCAATAAACATTGACCCTTGGCCGCTTTCGTTGAAAGGTTTATGCGTTGTTAGGAATGGTGTTACGGTACTCTTATATTACTGACAATAATGGCATACTACTTACTGCCAGACTGGAATCGCGTGCTTCTTTGTACGGAAGCCCATTAGGGCCACTTCACTTTTTTTTAATTTCCATTTATTCAAGATGTTTTCTTGAATTTTCAAGTTCTTTTCTTGAATTTTCTAGAAAAGATCTTGAAAATTCAAGAAAAAAACTTGAAAATTCAAGAAAACATCTTGAAAACAAGATGTTTTCTTGAATTTTCAAGTTCTTTTCTTGAATGTTCAAGATCTTTTCTTGAATTTTCAACATCTCGAAAATTCAAGAAAAGATAAAAAAAAAAGTGAAGTGGCCCTAATGGGCTTCCGTATGTTTGTTATAACCAATGAAGGATAACAACAAGGCAGTCTGGTACGAAATGACACCTAAATCATTTGCGATCACGGGTAATCCGATGTATAGCAGCATGTCCAGCACTTCGTACTACGGGGTTAATTATGTGTACAAAATTGAGTTTTGTAACACTAAAAATCACAAAATTCAATTCTGTGTCACAAAATTCAATTCTGCATACGTTTCGTATACAAAATTCATTTTTGTTATAAAGGATTCAATTTTGTAAGACAGAATTGAGTTTTGTGAAGAAAATTCAGTTTTGTGGGACAGAATTCATTTTTGTCCACAAAAATTAGTTTGCGTAGGATAGTCTATGTCATCTCTACGTTGATTGGTTGAGATCGGTCTTAGTCCATTTTACTAGATGGTGTACTTGCATTTAAATATTTCAATGCGAAAATATAACCCAATATATCAATATTATACTTCTTTATGGACAGTTATTTTGGTTATATTATGATTACAAATGAGTGGTCACACCATATAAGCATATATACTTTGAAGGAGAAATAAGAAAAATATTCAGAATTTTCCCTCAATTATGTAAACAGGGTCAAACATAAAGTAGCCGGGACATAGCTAGACCTGAGAGCATGCCCATATATAGAGAATACCAGGCTAGTGTATTTTGATATCAAGTTTATCAGGCAAGGCTAGGAAACGCGTAAGAATTCCGAGGCTTGCCGAGGAATTCCTACCGTTTCCGAGCCGAGCCTGATAAACTTGATATTAAAATACACTAGCCTGGTATTCTATTTATCAGGTAACGTTTTATGCTCGAAAATGACATTATATGACGTCGTATTCTAACAGTAGATCTAACCTTGTAAAACAAATGGTATTGGATCTGTGTCTACTAGTTGCGAAGTAACGTGTTCGCAACTATGTGTCTACATGCATTATTTACAGTATACACCATCTTAGTATCCATGGTATCTACACAAATACTACAAATGGTTTCCTCAAATGGCCCAATACACACATTCTGTTTATAAACACAGACAGCAGTCAGAACACAGGCCACAGCGCGTGTATTATTGATTTAACTGGGGCAGATGTACCTTGCGATACACAATAAATGACGTTAGTACTCGCGGGAGATCTACATGTACATGAATTATGTGTACAATTATAACGCAAATGAGTTTAAATACGAATGGGTTTGTCAACGTTTGACTGTTTGGAGATAGTTGAAGCAAAATGGCAGAATGAGAAATTAATCATCGGCAGAATGAGAAATGAATCATCGACATTGAATGTGTAGATCGGCGACCGTGACCCATTTCTCCAGTGCAGTTTCTGACCAATGGTAGTCCTTCTTACATGCGTGTGCATAATTGACAGAATTGAATTTTGTGACACAGAATTGAATTCTGTGGCACAGAATTGAATTTTGTGACACAGAATTGAATTCTGTGGCACAAATGTGAATTTTGTGACACAGAATTGAATTTTGTGGCACAAAAATGAATTTTGTTGACAAAATTGAGCCATGTCCCACTTGGCGCCCCGTAAGTACGACTAAGATGTTCATTTTAAAGTGTAAATTTAGGATCGTCTGTAAATTTCAACTGATGGATTTACATTTATTGAGCATAGGCTGCATATGCAGCCTCTGCTCAATAAATGTAAATTCAATAATTGTTTACAAGAAAACATTGTTAATGTGAAATTTACAGACTATCATAATTTTGCACTTACGAACATTTTAGTCGTAAGAAGTTTAGTGAAACGGGCCCCAGATCAACAGTGCGTTGTGTGTTTGCCATTTTTTCAGGGTATTCTCTTAGGAAAAACTAGCTATAGACGACAATGTGTGGATGCATATACAGACAGCGAAGCACGAGTGGTGCTAATGCTGGATTTTCCGTTTTAGCCAACCAATTGTTATATTATAGCGGATCTTATATGAGTGATGATACACTATGATATTATTCAAGGTGCATGATCACGTGGTGACAACAACAACGTCGCCCACTCCAAAGTAAGTATTATTTTATATTTTCCTAAATATGCAACGGATTTTGATGAAATATGACACAGCGAACGCGTCTTCGTGATTTGCATTTGGTGGTCTAGGGAGTTTGGCACAGACTTATGTCATTTTTGCGAAGAATCGATTTCCGTGTCGGAGACACGGAAATCGATTCTTCGCAAAAACGACAGAAGTTTGGGCGAAACTACCAAATGCAGCTTAACAAGACGCATTTGATGCGCCATATTTCATCAAAATCCTTTACGTAATAAGGACACTATAAAAGAATACGTACTTTGAATCGGTACTTGTTGTTGTTGTTAGTACCACGTGATCATACACCTTGTTATTAATGCCAAGTTTCTTATGAAATCAGTCAACGATTTTAATAAATATCATATTAAATCCACACAACTATTAGATTCTAATTATTGTATATAAGTACATTACAATACATTGAAGCTGTAAATGACCACCTAGCGTGTTTTCTGTACTGACATCATTTGCATGTTTATTACAGTAGTGTACTAAGAGTTTTATTACGCTGTGTTATTACATTGTGAAAGTCTATTTTATGCAATAAACAAGTATATTGGCTACCGTCCGATTCTAAAATAGATGTGAGCAATTGTACCAAACATACAATGAAACCTCTGTAAACAGGTGTATGTAGTGAAGACATGGTTAACGTACCATCGGTCCTTACTCCCAGTAGCCGATTACATATAAATTGCAAAGTCTACTTATCTAGCAAAGTATACTTTGAAGGAGTAATCATTTATTTTTCCCAAAATTCAATGTTTCATATAGAACTAACCACTGCATATATTTGATGATTAAAAGTATGCAGAATTATTATACTGAATTTATTACATTATCACAGCCAAAATGGCTGTGATAATGTAATAAATTAAGTATAACAAAAAATTAATAAATTTATCCTTAAATTGAAAATTTCTCCCTCAAAGTATTTTTGCTAGATAAGTATACTTTGCAATTTTGGTATATTCGACCAGTAGCCTATTTCACCAACATTGCAAAATATACCTTTCTAGCAAAGTATACTTTGAGGGAGAAATTTTCAATTTTTGGATCAATTTATTAATTTTTATTATACTGAATTTATTACATTATCACAGCCATTTTGGCTGTGATAATGTAATACATTCAGTATAATAATTCTGCATACTTTTAATCATCAAATATATGCAATCGTTAGTTCTATATGACATAATTCATTTCGTGAAAAATAAATGATTACTTCCTCAAAGTATACTTTGCTAGATAAGAATGCTTTGCAATTTTGATCAAATCCGCTACAGATATCGAAACACATATATTCGTGTGTCTAGCAACCGGTTGTACAGGGTAAACCAGGATACGGTTGTCTTTCTCATTCACATCAGTAGTAGTAGTTTTAGAAATACTTCATCATCGTCAGCTTGGATAATCTCTGCTACTGTCTGTTTCACGAAACCTGCCCAGATTTTACGGCCATATAAACAATGCAAAAACAATATTATTTTCGATAATATTAAATGTTAAATTTAAGAATGAGCCTTCATTTTGTTTCGTGAAATTTGGTCAAATATTGATTATATTACGAAAAGTTTATTTGTCTATGGGAATTTAATATGGGGAAAAAAGAGGTGGAGAACCTGGAGGAGGAGTCAAAAACGATTTTTTTTAAACCTAGCTAGATAGCTTGGAAAATATCTAACTAAGAAAACAAAAGTTAAATTTTGAAAATCGGTCCAGTATTTCTGAAATTCTAAAAATTTCCCCATGTTAAATCCCCATAAACATCGATCTTCACTATGTGAAGATGTCTATGAGAATTTAACATAGGGAAATCGTTTTTTCACAATAAAATTAATATTTGACAAAATTTCACGAAAGGAAAAGAAGAATCATTATTGAATTTTGCTTTAATTTAATATTATCGAAAATAATATTGTTTCTGCATTGATAATATATAGCTGTACAATTTGGGCAGCTTTCGTGAAACAGACAGTAAGCGGAATCATTTCAACGGTATGTTATGTTAAAAGACAGATGGTCCTTGAAGACATATATCCTGAAGGACACAGCAAATATGAAAGACAGATGGGATACAGCAAATATGAAAGACAGATGGGATACAGCAAATATGAAAGACAGATGGGATACAGCAAATATGAAAGACAGATAGGATACAGCAAATATGAAAGACAGATGGGATACAGCAAATATGAAAGACAGATAGGATACAACAAATATGAAAGACAGATAGGATACAGCAAATATGAAACAGATGGGATACAGCAAATATGAAAGACAAATAGGATACAGCAAATATGAAAGACAGATAGGATACAGCAAATATGAAAGCAAATATGAAAGACAGATAGGATACAGCAAATATGAAAGACAGATGGGATACAGCAAATATGAAAGACAGATAGGATACAGCAAATATGAAAGACAGATGGGATACAGCAAATATGAAAGACAGATAGGATACAGCAAATATGAAAGACAGATGGGATACAGCAAATATGAAAGACAGATGGGATACAGCAAATATGAAAGACAGATAGGATACAGCAAATATGAAAGACAAATAGGATACAGCAAATATGAAAGACAGATGGGATACAGCAAATATGAAGACAGATGGGATACAGCAAATATGAAAGACAGATGGGATACAGCAAATATGAAAGGACAGATAGGATACAGGAAATATGAAAGACAGATGGGATACAGCAAATATGAAAGACAGATAGGATACAGGAAATATGAAAGACAGATGGGATACAGAAAATATGAAAGACAGATAGGATACAGCAAATATGAAAGACAGATAGGATACAGCAAATATGAAAGACAGATGGGATACAGCAAATATGAAGAACAGATGGGATACAGCAAATATGAAAGACAGATGGGATACAGCAAATATGAAAGACAGATAGGATACAGCAAATATGAAAGACAGATGGGATACAGCAAATATGAAAGACAGATAGGATACAGCAAATATGAAAGACAGATGGGATACAGCAAATATGAAAGACAAATAGGCTACAGCAAATATGAAAGACAGATAGGATACAGCAAATATGAAAGACAGATTGGGATACAGAAATATGAAAGACAGATAGGATACAGCAAATATGAAAGACAGATGGGATCAGCAAATGTGAAAGACAGATAGGATACAGCAAATATGAAAGACAGATGGGATACAGCAAATATGAAAGACAGATAGGATAAAGCAAATATGAAAGACAGATAGGATACAAAAAATATGAAAGACAGATAGGATAGAGCAAATATGAAAGACAGATGGGATACAGCAAATATGAAAGACAGATAGGATACAGCAAATATGAAAGACAGATGGGATACAGAAAATATGAAAGACAGATGGGATACAGCAAATATGAAAGACAGATAGGATACAGGAAATATGAAAGACAGATGGGATACAGCAAATATGAAAGACAGATAGGATACAGGAAATATGAAAGACAGATGGGATACAGCAAATATGAAAGACAGATAGGATACAGCAAATATGAAAGACAGATAGGATACAACAAATATGAAAGACAGATAGGATAGAGCAAATATGAAAGACAGATGGGATACAGCAAATATGAAAGACAGATGGGATACAGCAAATATGAAAGACAGATAGGATACAGCAAATATGAAAGACAGATGGGATACAGCAAATATGAAAGACAGATAGGATACAGCAAATATGAAAGACAGATGGGATACAGCAAATATGAAAGACAGATAGGATACAGCAAATATGAAAGACAGATGGGATACAGCAAATATGAAAGACAGATGGATACAGCAAATATGAAAGACAGATGGGATACAGCAAATATGAAAGAGCAGATAGGATACAGCAAATATGAAATGAGAGATGGGATACAGCAAATATGAAAGACAAAGAGATAGGATACAGCAAATATGAAAGACAGATGGCATACAGCAAATATGAAAGACAGATGGGATACAGCAAATATGAAAGACAGATAGGATACAGCAAATATGAAAGACAGATAGGATACAGCAAATATGAAAGACAGATGGGATACAGCAAATATGAAAGACAGATGGGATACAGCAAATATGAAAGACAGATAGGATACAGCAAATATGAAAGACAGATGGGATACAGATGAATGATGAAGACAGATAGGATACAGCAAATATGAAAGACAGATGGGATACAGCAAATATGAAAGACAGATAGGATACAGCAAATATGAAAGACAGATGGGATACAGCAAATATGAAAGACAGATGCCATTGTAAAATACATCCGTTTTGCCGTATTAGGAAATGTAGGTATATTGAAGCAGAGATAATCGCGGACCTATGGAATATGATTATCTCAGCTACATGTACCTCATCCTATTAGGATGAGGTACATGAAGCAGAGATAATCTCGGACCTATGGAATATGAAATTAATCTACAAGAACGTTATTTGTAAAGTTTAAAACAACACATTGGTGACTTACCTGCGCATGAAAGGCATCTGGATAGTACATGAACTCCAAATGTAATCGTTTCAATATCTGCAGGATGAGCTTTGGTCCCCAACACAGAAGGAACATGATAACGATCGTACCCAACATCTTAACAACCTGCAACGTATACAGAACGCATAATGGAGACACGCATTGTGATTTTGTACCTTTGGACAGCTGAGTAATTTCATGTTACAAAGTTTACAATATTTTCCGTTAATGGCGTCAAAAATGTACACACTTTTCAGAGTACATGCTGAATTTGCTGTGAAATTTTTATCAACTCTTGACTTTATTTATGAAAAATATTGTAAATTTTGTAAACGTATAATGAAATTACGCAGATGTCAGAAGGTACAAATTCGCATGGCGTGTCTCTTATGCTGTGACTGGAGAGAAATGGCTTATTGGACTGGTGATCAGTGTAGTCCTTGATCGGAGGGCATACTCCTGTAGCCTGATAACGATCTATGTTGGATGGTTCATTGATGTAATGGCGAACAGTGCACCCGCACAGTCTGATCTGTAGCCTATTTCACCAACATTGCAAAGTATACTTTTCTAGCAAAGTATACTTTGAGGGAGTAATCATTTATTTTTCCCGAAATGCATTATTTCATATAGAGCTAACGACTGCATATATTTGATGATTACAAGTATGCAGAATTATTATACTAAATTTATGACATTATCACAGCCAAAATGGCTGTGATAATGTAATAAATTCAGTATAATAAAAATTAATAAATTTATCCTAAAATTGAAAATTTCTCCCTCAAAGTATACTTTGCCAGAAAAGTATACTTTGCAATGTTGGTGAAATCGGCTACTGAATCTACACTGGCCGCAAACCCCATAGACACCATTTCTCAAGTCACAGCCGCATATGAGACACACGTGCATGTGAATTTTTGTTTTGATTTTTTTTCGAAAATTGTATTTTTTTAAGGCCTCGTCCAGTATTCCCGCGACTTTTCCAAGTTTATATCCCCGATAAATTCCACAAAAAGGCCATTCATTCCTTATAATTCCAGCATTTGAAATAAATTCATCAAGAAAATGTGTTTATTTTCACAGACGGCAGCCATTTGTTTACATTGACATCACTGACAGCGCACCTGTAGAAAGTAGTTCGGCGTGGGAGTTTACTGGGATATAAATTTTGGACAGAGACTTACTACGGGCCAATCAAATGTTAGGGAATTGTGTAAATATTGTTGTGCCGAAATTATATATTAATGACATCTCTAAATACTGAACCAAAAACAATATAACCCTACATTACATCCTGATGTGCGGGACCCCATCTTTAATATCAGTAACGCCTTTTGCTACGAAATGCATAGCCTAGTATTCTATATTTATCGACGATCCGGACCACAATGCACGCTTACAAAACCGGGGACATGGATTTATTTTCATTATGTTGTTCCCTCAATTTAACAATTCGTTCCCTCGAATTTACAATTCGTTCCCTCGATATAACAATTCGTTCCCTCGAATTAACAATTCGTTCCCTCGAATTAACAATTCATTCCCACGATATATTCCCGTGGGAACGAATAGTTATTTTGTGTGAACGAATTGTTATTTTGAGGGAACGAATTGTTATTTCGTGGGAACGAATTAATAAGAATCCACTCTTAAACCATATGTTGTATCACACCTAGATTATTACTGCACAAGTGGGGAGAATTATAATTCAGACCAGCTTGACAGGCTAAAAAACGGTTTGTTTTTTTCTCAAAAGAGCAGCCCGCATTATTCTAGACAGTGAACTAAAACATTGGGTGACACTTTTGGACAGATGTCCATATCGAAACTCAATTCACATGGACAAAGGGTTTGTCAACATAATTATAGACAGATAAGTTCACAAGAAGTAAAACGTTTAAACTGTTCTGAGACTTGCATCTGGTACTTGGCTTCTTTATGGTGTGCAGATGCGCAAATTGAATTTTAAAGTTGTTATTTTCCATCAATTTCATGGATTATTTCCCGTATTGGACATATTATCTCGCAATCGTGATTTGCAAGTAGTACAACGTTTAACCCATAATATATGTAGCTGGGCACTTGCTAGTTGGTACAGTGAAACCTATATAAACCGGACACCCTGGGAGGTCCCCAGGGTGTCCGGTTTAGAGAGGTACCACTGTAAAACAGGCATATGACTACTTCAGGACACGCGTGGGTGCTTTGCGATCATGGACAGGCATTATTATGGGAGATAAATGGCAAAGAAACCTGTCAAGATTAAGCACCACTCACGTTTCTCTATGTCCAGTTTAGAGAGGTTCCACTGTACATAGAAATGGCTGCACTAGGCATTGGCGCCGATACAACCAGTCGATGTGGCCTACGGTGTGTGGATACGCAAAGTGATTTTTTTATTTGGGAATGGCGAACCGTGCTGATCCAGATCAGACTGTGCGGATGGACGGACTGATATGGATCTACACTGGTCGCAAAACCCATACACTCTATTTCTCAAGTCTCAGCCACAGTTTACAGCCAGATTCATGAATTATCCCCCGTTGCTATGGCGCGCCATCGACTGCGCTAACCATACACGTGATGGTGTTCGTTTTCTATGTCATTCTATGCACGCTTTCAACCACAACAGTTCGGCACACAGAATCTGTCACGCAACAAGTATATTATTACGCATCTGAAAATTACTGCACTTTCCATCGTGTGGTGTATCTCCTATTTGTATTGTGCCAACCAAGATAATATATATTATCAGGCTAGTGGCGTTTGATATCAAGGTTATTAAACAAGGTCAGATAACGCTTCCGAGTTAATGATTGGGGCCCTCAAAGTATGTAAACAAATATATATTGTTACGGAAATTAAAAGGGTACCTAATTATATAACTACAGTGGAACATCTCTAAGCCGGACACCCTGGGAGGTCCCCAGGGTGTCCGGCTTAGAGAGGCTTCACTGTAACTCAGGCATTTGATTATTCTGAGCCATAGTTGTGTGCTATGCGATCCCGAACAGACATTATCACCTGAGATAAATGACCAAGATACTCATCAATAATAAGATCCCAGGTGTTTACTTGGTGTCCTGCTTAGACATGTTTCACTGTAACTAGGTATTTGATCATTCTGAGCCATAGTTGTGTGGTATGCTATCCCGAACAGACATTATCACTTAAGATAAATGACCAAGAAACTCATCAAAAAGAAGACCACATGTATTTTCGTGTTGTCCGGTTTAGAGAGGTTCCACTGTGTTCAACAAGTTTTTAACATCAAACTAGTTGCGAACGGTAACTCTTGCAATTACTCCCGGTCGCTACGGGAGTAGCTTGCAAGTTACATTTGCAACTAACATCAAACCTGCTCGTTTTTACACAGTATTACAACTGTAACTAATAGTTCACTACCTTGTTAGTAGTGGTGATCACTAGTGTATGTGCATGTGAAACAGTGTGATTAGTTTTAATTATTTCAATCAAGTATGTGTATCAACTTAAACACGATTGCTGTTATCTTATACAGTATAGTTATTGCACACAAGAAATTGCATTGGACAAATAAATATCGACTTTGAATAAATATCGAATTTTGTTAATATTTTGAGAAATAGAGGATATTCCGTCGTACATTTTGAATAGCGGGAAATAATACCCGAGTGTGCGTCGGCTTCCGCGTAAGGACGCCCGACGGACACGAGTGTATTATTTCCGCTATTCAAACATGTACGATGGAATATCCTATTCATTACACTTTCACGGCGGATATATATGCACATTTAGTCTATTTTTGAGATTATTATCAATGAATTGTGATGTGCGCATGAATAGTTATAGTTTTCCCGCGTTTTGACGTTACGTTGTGTGACGTCAAATGTGACGTCATGTAAACTTTTTGAAATCCAAATTACGCAGCTGTTTCTATGAACCAGATATATATGTGTGCATGTTTAGAATGTTCAATCACATTAACATTCTAGATTAGTCGAGACCCTTTCCAAATTTCCAAATAACTTTATTTTGACTGTAATAAAAATTAAACATTTTACATGGTAGCTCGTGGTTTCCAAGAAAACAGGCGCGCAATTACGGGTGTTCTCTTCACAGTGTATTATTGGTAAGGAGTTGATTACGGGTTTTCTCTCACAGCGAAACCCGTGCAAATAATTTGCAAGAGTGTAATAAAACGAGGTTATTTCCTTTGACCTCAAGGTTATTGATTTTCGTCATACAAATAGTACAAACTAGTACCAATATGTGTACCCTGTCATAACAATTAAACGCTCTTTGTATTATAGGAATGAATGGCCTTTTTGTGGAATTTATCGGGGTATAAACTTGGAAAAGTCGCGGGAATACTGGACGAAGGCCGGAAGGCCTCGTATAATTCCAGCATTTGAAATAAATTCATCAAGACAATGTGTTTATTTCCACAGACGGCAGCCATTTGTTTACATTGACAGCACTGACAGCGCACCTGTAGAACGTAGTTCGGCGTGGGAGTTTACTGGGATATAAATTTTGGACAGAGACTTGCTACGGGCCAATCAAATGTTAGGGAATTGTGTAAATATTGTTGTGCCGGAATTATATATTAATGACATCTCTAAATACTGAACCAAAAACAATATAACCCTACATTACATCCTGATGTGCGGGACCCCATCTTTAATATCAGTAACGCCTTTTGCTACGAAATGCGTAAGTGCAATGTTTAAAAGGAATGCGTACTGGTTTGCGTAGGGCCATTACATTGACTTCATTCAGTAACGTCATGTGACATGCAGCCAATGATATGCCAGTGAAAGCAGTTTTCGATGCCAAGTTGACTCATAAATTGTAATTTGTTTATTATAGCGTCACCCCTATCGAAAGGGCCAGTCATATTTGACTTATGAGACACTCTATTGAACACTCAAAATTCCCAAGTATCCTTTATGCCAGGCACCCGGCAGGAAGGCAATTGGCGACTCACCAACCGACTACATCACTTCATCAGTCCGATTGAAGGCTCGAACCATTCACCTCCCGAATGCGATGCGAATGCCTATAGTCAGTTTCACGAAAGCTGCCCAAATGTTACGGCTATATAAACAATTCAAAAACAATATTTTTTTCGATAATATTAAAGTAAAGGAAAATTTAAGAATGAGCCTTCTTTTTATTTCGTGAAATTTGGTCAAATATTGGTTTTATTACGAAAAATTGATTTATCTATGGGAATTTAACATGGGGGGAAAAGAGGTAGAGGACTTGTGGGAGGAGTCAAAAAACGTAAAGTTTTTTAAATTGACTCCGAAACCTAGCTAGATAGCTTAGAAATGATCTAACTAAGAAAACAAGTTAAATTTTAAAAATCGGTCCAGTATTTCTGAAATTCTAAAAACAATTCCCATGTTAAATCCCCATAGACATCTTCACTCTGTAAAGATGTATATGGGGATTTAACATGGGGAAATTGTTTTTTCGCAATAAAATCAATATTTGACCAAATTTCACGAAATAAAAAGAAGGCTCATTCTTAAATTTTCCTTTAATTTAATACTATCGAACAAAATATTGTTTTTGAATTGCAAAATTTGGGCAGCTTTCGTGAAACAGACTATAATTCACTAGTGTTTGGTTCACGAAACCTGCCCAAATTTACGGCTATACTAAACAAAGCAAAAACAATTATTTTTCGATAATATTCAATTTGATAAAAATATAAGAATGAGCCTTCTTTTTATTTCGTGAAATTTGGTCCAATATCGATTTTATTGCGAAAGGAACATGTTAAATCCCCATAGATATCTTCACCCTGGGGATTTAACTTGGGGATTATTTCCAATTTTCTTTTCTTGGTTATATCAATTCCAAGCTATCTAGTCCGGTTTCAGAGTCAATTTCCAGTTTCGTGTTTCTCCACCTCTTTTTCCCAATGTTAAATTCCCATAGAGAAATCATTTTTCATAATAAAATCAATATTTGAGCAACTTTCACGAAATAAAAAAGGCAAATTCTTACATTTTGCTATAATTCAATGTTATCGAAAAACATTTGTTTTGTTACATTTGGGCAGATTTTGTGAAACTTACAGTAAGCCACAACGACTGGTTGTATCAGCGCAAATGCCAGTATCCGATTTCACGAACATTGCAAAGTATACTTTTATAGCAAAGTATACTTTGAGGGAGTAATCATTTATTTTTCCTGAAATGCATTATTTCATATAGAACTAACCACTGCATATATTTGATAATTAAAAGTATGCAGAATTATTATACTGAATGTATTACATTATCACAGCCAAAATGGCTGTGATAATGTAATAAATTCAGTATAATAAAAATTAATAAATTTATCCTAAAATTGAAAATTTCTCCCTCAACGTATACTTTGCTGGATAACTATACTTTGCAATGTTGGTGAAATAGGCTACTGGTGCAGCAGTTTGTTACTAAGTCAATACAGTGCAAACCCTCTAAACCGGACACTCGGGAAAATATAGATGTTAACCTTATATGTGTTTCGCTGCTATGTATCTCTGATTACAATGACTTTTCAATCACTATAATGTGTCATGAAGTGCTCACACGTCTGATTTACAGTGGAACATCTCCAAACCAGACACCCTAGGGAACTCCCAGGGTGTCCGGTTTGGAGAGGTTTCACTGGGAACCTCCCATGGGTGTCTGGTTTGGAAAGGTTCCACTGGGGACCTCCCATAGGGTGTCTGGTTTGGAAAGGTTCCACTGGGGACCTCCCAGGGTGTCCGGTTTGGAAAGGTTCCACTGGGGACCTCCCAGAGTGTGTCTGGTTTGGAAAGGTTCCACTGGGGAACTCCCAGGGTGTCAGGTTTGAAGAGGTTCCACTGGGGACCTCCCAGAGGGTGTCTGGTTTGTAAAGGTTCCAATGGGGACCTCCCAGGGTGTCCGGTTTGGAGAGGTTCCACTTTAGTTAGAGAATACAAGGCTGGTGGATTGTGCTATCAAGTTTATCATGCAATGCTTGGTAACACGTAGAAATTCCGAGGCTCGCCGGAAAATTCCTACCGTTTCCCAGCCGAGCCTGATAAACTTGATACTAGAACAAACATTTGCCTGCTATTCTATTTATCAGACAACATGTAATGTTACAGAATGAGCACATATATATGACGTAGTTTTCCTGGAAAAAAACGTTACTCGTTTATCATTCGGTAACATGTGACGTCGTTCGACCAATGAAACGTCCGTTCTGTATTCGTTGTAACCCGGAAGTTCATTTATCCCGTCAACACAGTGCGTATGTGCCGTGAAACACGGTGCCGTGAAACATTTATGATATCCTGTCAATACGACCTAATCACTGCGTATGAATGTGTGCGGTTGTTATAGTCGATTCTCCGATTTTGAGGATGCGGTTGGGGTTATTTTTTTATATTTTAAAGCCATGTGTAGGTGTTGACGGGATAAATAGAATAGTAGGTTAGTGCCGTGAAAGGGAAAACTATCTGGCGCGGCACGGAAACGGGATGTGCTCGGCATAGCCTCGCCCATCCAGTTTCCTAAGTCTCGCCAGATATGTTTTCCCATTCACGGCACTAACCAACTAGTCAGGAGGCGACATAGAGAATACCAGGCTAGTGTCTTTTGATATCAGGTGTATCAGGCAATGTTAGGAAACGCGTAGGAATTCCGAGGCTTGCCTACGTAACGTCACCAAATCCCCTGATGAGCTAAGCCATGGCGGTCGGGTTTTCAAAAATGAATATCAATTAATGGACCTTCAAGTATAAATGTTTTACATCTCTTGCAGTTACAACATTTCAGCTCTTGAAGTTAAAACAATTACGCTTGACAGTTAATTTTTAAAACATATAAGGTTGAAAATCCATGTTTGACATTTATATAGAAGGCGAATGCACATGAATATGTACAATTTTAACACGCAAGTGTAATTCTAGTTGCGAACGGTAACTCTTGCAATCTACTCCCGTACCGTCCGTAGCTACGGACGGTACGGGAGTAGATTGCAAGAGTTACCGTTCGCAACTTGTGTAGCTCACACTACCATAGTCAACGTTCTTAACTCAGGTTGAAGTAACTGACCAAGGTGTATAAATACATTAAATATACCTAAACCCATCAAGAAGTAAATACAAAATAAGCAAAATAAACAAATTATGTACTCCCTCTTATATGTTATAGAAGGGAGTAAAGAACATTTTTTGTAGCTTATTTTGTTTTCACTTATTGATGCTTTTATGTATATGTAATGTATTTATACACCTTGGTCCGTTACTTCAACATAATATAAGCTAAGAACGTTGAATATGGTAGCATGAATTACGTGGTTCTTAGTCGGTAAATTGAGTTCAGTAACGTTGTGATGTTTCCCGCGTATGTATCTGCAAAATGAAACATAGTTATGGACGCATTGTACACGTATATGTAGTTAGCTAAATGCTGGTTATGACAATGTGGTCGTCAGGGGATGCTCGATGGGTTCGTACGACCACCGCCCCCTTTTTTGGAGCCAGCAGGATTTTGTTTATATAAACTAGGTCCGCGATAGCTAATTTCACTGCACGAATGAGCGGCATTACAGTATTCAAATGCCCTACTAAGAAAATACAGTCAATCGGCACCAAACGTATTGCAATATGCTAATTTTCTGAAATACGCTTCATAAATAGACACAAAACTTTTCCCCTTGTTGTAGAAACATACCCGAATGCCACATTTGGCTGCTATTAATCAAAATCTCTCTGGGACTGTGAAGCAACCGAAATATGCAAGTGGCATGGAATACACCATGGACGCGGTTCACCTTTGAGCATATACGAATGCGTTAGTCGTGTATGTCAATTGTGCAATCGACTAAGGACAACTTCATCCCGGCGTACATGTTTGTAGCCAGGAGTCCATTCGCCCAGGGTTGGTTTCACAGCATGAAGTTTAGTATCTTTTAGTATCTGTGAGCAGATCCCACTGGGTCTGCATTGTATTGGAGATGAATGAGTTGATGGATGATTTAAAATCATGATAGATAACAGGAAAATTAGAAGTCTGTAGCTCTAGGGCGGCCTTGCCCTGCCATTGCCCTTGATACCAGTATGACTGGTGTGTGCAATGAAAGTAAGAATATATCAAATTTTAAAATATTGATCAGGGGCGGATCTGGAGGGGCGGGTTCCGGGGTTGCACCCCCCCCCCCCCCTCCCGTTCAGCTACGGAGTTTACATAGATCATAGTTTACCACCAGTTGGAGTCTGAATTTAAATGCCGTAAAACACAGGAAAGTGCATTTCGAAGAGCTGAAAAATAGGACAACCCCCTAGTTGCGAACGGTAACTCTTGCAATTAGTAGATTGCAAGAGTTACCTTCGCAACTAGACACCCCCACCCCGTTCCCCAAATGCTGGATCCGCCCCTGTTGATGCATTATTTAATCTTGTCAAAGACGTTTTACACCGTATTGACGCCATAACGTCGTGGGCAACGCTTGAACGCGCTTAGTCGAGATGAATTTGCAGTTGGTGTGCGTGCTTACCAACACTGTCAGCCCTTGGAAAAAGAAATTCAGAATACATTGGGACAACAAGCTATTAAGCTATTACGCTCAGTGTATTTTAGCGATACATGTAGCCAATTCCGTTTGTCACCTCGAAATAAGGCGGTCACGGGCAAGTGTCTCACACACAATGGTCAAGGTCACCCGACAGACACTGGGTGGTTAACCATCGATTTGATGAAGCTGGTAAATATGAGGAGATGAAACATTTTATATGAAACATTTTGATGAAAGTCCAAAATTGTTGACGCCTACAACGACGACGACGAACACGACAACGACGAAGACAACAACATCGACGATTCTTACGCCGAAAGGGTGAACGCTTTGTCTGACTATCGCATATGCAGACTATGCTCAATAAATGAACACATTGTTAATGTGAAATTTACAGACTATGATAATTTTGCACTTACGAACATTTTAGTCGTACGAAGTTTAGTGAAACGGCTCCAGGTGCCCCATATTTCCATTCACGGTCACGTTTGATCCTTGATCATGTGGGCGAAAGCTACATCCGTTGATAGTGGAATTAATATAAAAGGTAAACCAGTTATTGTATTCGCAAGAGCAGAGCCAGACAGCTCGAGGGAACTGTTACATTACAAAGCAGATTGTCTTAGACGTAAATCACAGTGACACGGTTTCACATTCAACGTAACCAATCCAAACGGGGACATCTTACGAAGTTTAGTGAAACGGCCCCCAGGTGCCACATTTTTCCATTCACGGCCACGTTTGATCCTTGATCTTGTGCGCGAATGCTACATCCGTTGATAATGGAATTAGAGACGGTTTAACTGAGTGGTAACAACATATATTTTTGGTGAGAAATAAGAAGAATTGCAGAAAGGTGACGATCGTGTGTGTCTCATTTACAATTTAAAATACACGCCCACTCACAACCTAAATTCTGGATCCTCCCTTCGCACCAATGACAGCACGGAATACATGTATAAAGTATGTTAGACCTGCTCGCAGAACACGTGGGGACATATGAAACTGAAGGGACAGTGGAATAAAAATGTAACAGAATTCTGCTAGCAAGTTTCTGATTCAGCTAATGAGCAGGAACATATTCTGTGACTGGATCAATGAGGTTTGTGGCATCTGTGGCCACTGAGAAACCTGGTATGACACACGCCATGAGAGTTTGTACCTTCGGACATCATGAATTACGTTTACAAAATGTACAAACAAAATCGCAAATGACGTCAAAAGTTGACAAAACCTTCAGAGTACATGCGGAATTGTATTCCGCAACGCAACATATGTATGTGATGCATTCTGGGTAATTTTCCAGTCGTGCATTCTGGGAATTACTCACCTGTTGTCTCGCCTTTAAAGCACCACTTCTCATCTCGCTCGCCGCGCTCCATATAGACCGTTTCACGCCCGGACACGGCCGTATTCCATTCAACCGACATGGAATCTCGTTTAGTATACTGAAAGTATACATCATTTTATGCACATTATTTATTGTAATATTTCCAGTGGAACCTCTCTAAACCGGACCCCAGGGTGTCCGGTTTAGAAAGGTTCCCCTGTAATTCCAGGATATCAGCACATCAGGCCGTATAAATAATATGTATGTGTTTTGCAATCATGAACATACATACTCACTGGGATACATGATAATTTAACGCATAAACCTTTCAACATAGACACAGTTTTCGTGTCCGATTCAGAGAGTCTTCACTGTATATAGTAATGTTAGAACCTCCTTAACTCGGACACCATGTTTGTGTAATTCGGATGGGTATCACTGGAATATATTTATCCCGTCAATACAGTGCGGATGTGCCGTGAAACATTTTTGATATCCTGTCAATACGACATAATCACTGCGTATGAATATGTGCGGTTGTCATACTAGCCGATTCTCCGATTTTCAGGATGAGGCTGGGGTTATCTTTTTTGCATTTTAAAGCTATTTGTCGGTGTTGACGGGATAAATAGAATAGTAGGTTAGTGCCGTGAATGGGAACAATAACTGGCGCGGCAAGGAAACGGGATGTGCTCGGCAGAGCCTCGCCCATCCCGTTTCCTAAGCCTTGCCAGATATGTTTTCCCATTCACGGCACTAACCTACAATTCTCTATATCTACGATGCAATATACATGTATATACATGATTGAGACGAAATATAATATAGGTGTGACTGGATAAATGGGGCTTCTGAGCAGCATGGGCTAATTATCAGCCCAGGGTCTCCGGTTTGGAGATGTTCCACTGTAAGTCGGACATGTGAAAACTTCATGACACATTCTAGTGTTTTGCAGTCATGAAAAGTCATTGTAATCAGAGATGCATAACAACGAAACACATATAAGGTAAACATCTATATTGTCCCACTGTATCGTTTACTACGCTACAGTAGAGTGCTATTTCATCAGTAGCTACACTGGTGATCAATGTCATAAGCCTCAATTATACAGTCACAACCATATACATACAACGTGTTACTAGGTGCACAGATGCTGGGGTTACAGTCAAAACTGTATAAGCAAAATACCATAGGGACCTCTAAGGGTGCCCGATTTGGAACGGTTTCACTGTACATACTAATTATATGCATAATGAGTGTATTAATCTCATCGACAGGCCGGAAAAGCCCGCTATCGTGTAGAACAAGTTGAAACGAATAAATATGCAACTCGGCCACGGCCAAAATGCTTGAATATCGGACTCTGAACGTCGGGTCAGGCCCAAAAATATTTATTTCTAGTATACAACAACTGGTACCAATTGCAAACAAATATCATACATCGCATATTAATGTATACCAGTATAACCGGTGTTTATTGTAACCCCCGCTTCTTGTAACCGAGGTTACAAAAAACTGGGGGTGTACACAAACCGGTTTTACAAGGATCGAAAACGAATATAACATGTATTTGTACATTTTAAGTTTTCACTTATGCACTTCGTTGTCGTACGAAGTATAGTGAAACGTGCACAAGTATACTAATTGACTTAACTATGTTCATCCGAACCAGCGGGTTGTTTGAGATTATTGCTGTCTAATTCCTGCTTTTGTGTATTTTCGCTGTCGAATTCCCTGTGTGCGCCCGACGTCGGCGTCAGTGAAAAAATAAGGGGCTACGTCCATAAGGACTTAGCCCCTTATTTTTCCACCGACGCCTTCAAGTTGGGGCTTATTCCCATCATTTCCACTGACCCAGTAAATGTGTTGACAGATGCAAACTGAAGGCGTCATTATGGTGGTTCATCCTAACCGGATATTTCACCACAAGTCTGCGCAAATAATGTATCACCACTGACTGTCTATTTCTTGATTAGTAGTGAATACGCAATAAATTGTGTGCAGTAAAGCGTCGTTTTAGGATGTTTTTACGACAATCCGAGATCGGTGAAGACCGATGGCGTTGATGGTGTCGTAAAATCTGAATATGAGACGGTGACGGGAGAAACGTTGCTTGTGGAATTTGCCAATAATTTTGACCAAAACAATTATTTTTATTGAAATATTTAGAATTGATAAAACACAGCGACCAGGAATGTAATTATTATTATTAATATTATATAAACATTAACTATACTGTGCATTTCTATACTGTTGACATGAATTCGAAAGTTTCGGTTTTGTTTTTCGTGTCGGCTAGATCTCGTTTCATAATAGTATATCATTCGATGCACTTTTCTGCAAGTTTTCCCATTTCTCATATCATAACGATCATATAACATATTTAATAACGATCTTTATGATATGACTGAGAAGTCCAGCCAATGAGATTGCCAAATAGAGGGTCACATGATTGCGGACATATATGATGTTCACCTGAATATCAGTCTCGGACGAGTCCGAGAGTGATATTCTAAATGAGATATTTACCTGGATGACAGCAAAATAACAACAATGGATGCAAACTGAAGAAAACTTGTACATACATGTCAGTCGGGTTTCAGCAAAACATAAGTCATACAATAACATAAATATTGTCTTTTGCGTCGGTGTAAACGAGATTTACGGACCTTCGAAATGTCATATTTAACTCGGCCTTCGGCCTCGGTGAACATGGCTTTACTCGGGTCCGTAAATCTTCGGCCTCAGTGAATATGGATTTTCGAAGGTTCGTAAATCTGTAGCCTATTTCATCAACATTGCAAAGTATACTTTAGTAGCAAAGTATACTTTGAGGGAGAAATTTTCAATTTTAGGATAAATTTATTGATTTTTATTATACTGAATTTATTACATTATCACAGCCAATTTGGCTGTGATAATGTAATAAATTCAGTATAATAATTCTGCATACTTTTAATCATGAAATATATGCATTTGTTAGTTCTATATGAAATAATGCATTTCAGGAAAAATAAATGATTACTCCCTCAAAGTATACTTTGCTAGTAAAGTATACTTTGCAATGTTGATGAAATAGGCTACTGGTGTACACCTCCTCAAAAGTCAATAATTGTATAATATTGATCGAATGATTAACGGTGCAGATCCTGATCGGACTGTGCGGGTGCACAGACTGATCTGGATCTACACTCGTTTACTACCAGTATCCCATAAGCCCCATTTATCCAGTCACAGCCATTTAAACTGATACTCAATTTAATAAATCCCATTTCCATAGTCACTAGTATGAAAACATTAGTGTGATTATGTGGTTCGGAATGGGAAATATATAGTTAGTGATAATTCCAGCACAAAAATATTTACACAATTCCCTAACATTTGATTGGCCCGTAGCAAGTCTCTGTCCAAAATTTATATCCCAGTAAACTCCCACACAGAACTACTTTCCGTAACCGTGAGGCGCCGTTAAAATAATTCTTAAGAAAACGGAAAATAAACACATTTTCTTGCTGAATTTATTTCAAATGCTGGAATTATAAGGAATGAATGGCATTTTTGTGGAATTTATCGGGGATATAAATTTGGAAAAGTCGCGGGAATACTGGACGAGGCCTTAAAAAATTACAATTTTCGAAAAAAAACAAAAAACAAAAAAAAATTTGTTTTCGAAAATTGTAATTTTTTATCGCTTCGTCCAGTATTCCCGCGACTTTCCCAAGTTTATACCCCGATAAATTTCACAAAAAGGCCATTCATTCCTACAATAAATTGTAATGGATATGCAATTATTACAAACATTGTTGTTAAAGGTACATGCCCACTCAGTAGGCACAAAATGTTCTTTATAGGAATTAAATAAGTGTATACATGTAATTGTGTCACTATTCCACCAGTTTTAAAGATTACGAATGGCCACTATACAGGTATAATCATTTAGTAATATTGATTTGACTGATAGTGACGTACGTTGGTATCAGGCTATTTTCATATGCAAATGAGGCATGGTATTTTTTATTCTAATGCACCGAAACTAGAAAGCACGCATCTGATTGGTCAATTGAAATCAGAGCCTATGAAATATGAAAAATCACAGCATATAAAATCTCCGTTTTACCAGCCTGTGTTTTACAACTTGACATATTTATGTAACCAGCGCGGCGGGGAATGTAAATATTTCCAAATTAATTTCGGTACATTTTCGGTTATCCATTCGGCCATATTGACATGTACAACCCAAAGCGGGAAAGAGAATCTACCAACGGCTGACAAACGTGGCTTCAGTGTCGTGGCCCTTCAACAAATTCCTAAAAATATTACCCCACCCGCCCAAAATGCAGAAGAATTTAATAAAGTGCTCAAATGCAAACTCAATATGCCAGTACCAGCCTATAACTTTACGAATTCCAATGTGCATATACATGACTATACATAATAAACTGTATTGCAGATGGGTATTCACCTGAATTATTGTCTGTTCCACGAAATGCTGCCCAAGATTTATTGCTATAAAAACACTCCAAACTGCTTATTTTTTTATATAAAACAATGTAAAACTATTTTTTAGAAATGAGCCTACTTTTTATTTCAAGAAAATCCGTCTAATAACAAAGTTATTTCGAATAAACAGTCATGGATTAATTTCACCAGATTTTTAGTTGTTGACAATAAAACAAGAAACTGCTATGCAATAATCACTTCCGGTCAACAACAACAACAACTATTTTTGCGAACTGAACACAAATTCTTAATAAATTTGTTTATTAACAATATTTTCTGGCATATAATTTAAACAATTTGCATTAAAATATATCAATTAATCATTTAATCTTCATATATTTAGCGAATATCATTCATCCATAAGGTTCCAAGTCAATCTGATACTATTGCTAATACGTCCTAATGTCTTGTAAATTGTGAATGCTAACGAACTTGATTCGATTAAACTCGTGATCTTCACCAACCAATCAACATTTAGTAAACCAAGTTGTCCGCCGGAAATTCGTCCGGCAAAGAAACTGGCTCACAGGAAGTGACTATATACTTCCGCCGAAAATGACGTATGTATGGTGTTCCCAAGTCATACCATCATACCATTAGAGAATGTAGATTTACACCGGTGTCGATGTGCGAGGATATGTGCAATTAATGTTGCGTGGTAGGAACAGCGTGCCAACCTCAGCTTGGCGTTGTCAATAGATACGAAAGCTGTAGCAGATGATGATGACATCATGTTGTATTTTTACCAAATTCTCTGCATTTTCTTCTGTAATTCTTGTACGAACACCGAGAAATGGAGGCTCGATTCCTTTATTTTTCAACCTGGCAAGATTTGCTCTCATAAATACAAGGTTAGTGTCTTGTTTTTAATGATCAAATCCAGCAAGCAGTTCGATGCTAGAAAAATGTTGAAAATCTGATTGCACGTGACATTTTAACATTGCAACCCTGCATTCAATTCTTGATTTATGGCTATTACTTCATTATAGGACCGAAATTCAAAAAATAAAAAGATGGCTCATTGCTAAATTTTGCTGAAAAATGATTTTATGCCAAAATATAAGAGTTTTAGGGTGTTTAAATAGGTGTAAAAGTTGGGCAGGTTAACGTGAAACAGACAGTAGGCGTAAATCCAGGGAAATCCTAGGCCTGTTGACACAAGTTGTTGCTGACATTTCCTTTGTAAAATCACACGAACCCAATGCAGAATTGTTGGCATTTCTTTAAATGAATAAAAGCAAATAACTGTTGCAACTACACATACAAAAGCAATACAATAGTTAATATAAACATTACAGTTGAATAAATGTATAGATGTCTTAGAAAAAGTCCCGTTAATCTCTATTTGAAATGGGAATATTCTTCGGCGGAGTTAAATTTCTTCAAATTCATTTGGAGTGAGGCGGTTATCGATATGACGACAACAACCTGCTGACGTAATGAAAAAGATCACTGTTCGTGATATGCTACGACGTTTATAGAAAGCGGGGAGCACACTAGGTGCATTAGAATGGGGATAACCATGCTTTGTTGAAAAACAAAGCATGGTTATCCCCTAAATTATTTATACTACTTAAATTCGTCACCTGAACATAATATTTTCGAAAGATTATAAAGTATTATAATTGCACATAAACAAAATAAATACAGAGTTTAAATATTACTGTCAGTTAACAGTTTAAGGAAACACGGTTATCATCCTTGATATCAGTATGGAAAGTTACGTCTGATATAAAATGTATAACAATGCCAATCAATACGTGGGGTAATTGTGAATGAATGTTTATTTTGCCAGAAAATGTCTCAGATGATGTCTCAATAATACATAGTGTCAATAATACATAGTGTCAATAATACATAGTGTCAATAATACATAGTGTGTGACTACTGAGTGGGCATGTACCTTTAATATCAATGATATAACATTATACTTGAGTTGAGAAATAAGAAAATAAATATGTTTTTATTAATCTATAAAATGTGACTGAACCATGAGGAATGTAGCTAATGCCATTTGTGACTCGTGAAGACCCGACCGGTATGCGCATCGGCGCAATTTCAGTTTATACTGTTTACCTGTCAATCAGTGACATGCCCTCTGCAAGCCTTTCTGTGGTCGCACTTTTGGCTATTAAACACATTAAATATAAACAATATTTAAATATTAGTACTGTTTCATTAATAGCAAAGTCACACTCTATTATTATTTATATTTTATTTATTTGATGACAGTCCATCAAATATTTATTTTATTGCGAAAAAGCAAGTTTCCTATGGGAATTTAGCATGTTGGCTAAAACTTGTTTTGGAATTTGTAGAATGATTTTCAAAATTTAACTTTTGTTTATACATGTACATGTGCATGTGTTAGACTGACAAACTGCCAGACAGTGCAGACGCTGACCCGACTGCACGAATACGCAGGCGAGTGTTATGAACTGGAATTTGGTCCGCCCCTGTGCCATAGCGACCAGTGTAAGTCATGATGACACTGTGCGGATTGCAGGTTGATCCGGGTATCCACAGGTCGCAAAATGATTGTGTCAATATAGGAATGAATGTCCTTTTTGTGGAATTTATCGGGGTATAAACTTGGAAAAGTCGCGGGAATACTGGACGAAGCGATAAAAATTACTATTTTCGAAAAAAAAATGAAAAAAAAACAAACTCGCGGCAGAGCCTCGCCCATCCCGTTTCCTAAGCCTTGCCAGTTTCCTAAGCCTTGCCCTAAACGACCCAGTATTCCCGCGACTTTTCCAAGTTTATATCCCCGATAAATTCCACAAAAAGGCCATTCATTCCTTATAATTCCAGCATTTGAAATAAATTCATCAAGAACATGTGTTTATCATTTTCCGTTTTCTTAAGAATTATTTTAACTGCGCCTCAAGGTTACGGAAAGTAGTTCGGCGTGGGAGTTTACTGGGATATAGATTTTGAACAGAGACTTGCTACGGGCCAATCAAATGTTAGGGAATTGTGTAAATATTTTTGTACTGGAATTATAGACAATTATTTAACAAAATGTCAAATTTATAATTATTGGTCGATTTCGGTCAATATTTATGTCAGAATGTTTGCTATTTTACATGGAGTCTAAATATTGTATTGATTTCAATGTCAGGAATAATATTGAACTTTTATTAAAAGAAATGTGAACATTCTATTATTGATGTAGTCTAAAATCCGCATGTAGCATAGATAGTTAATGATCAAAATGTTATGCCACGCTGTCACGGTAAAACCATAAACCGTCCAAACTGATAATGTCCCAGTCATAGTGTCACGTTGTGGCCGCGCCGTCGTGCCCCGTTTCTGACACACACGAATTTCTGAAGATCAAACTCGGTGTATGGCCTCGCCACCGCCATGCTCTAGCCTCGCTATGGCCACGGTGTGCCTCGTTATGCGTCACTGCCGCAGAGCGTATCATAGCGTACCACAGCGTATCATAGCGTATCATAGCGTACCACAACGTAGAAGAAACGTAGCACAACGTCGTACGACGAAGCACAGCGCAGCTCATAACGTAGTCAAGGTGTATGATCACGTGGTATTAACAACAACAAGTACTGAAATTTCCAGAATCCATCGGATTCAAAGTACGTATTCTTGTATAGTGTCCTTGTTACGAAACGGATTTTGATGAAAAATGGCGCATCGAATGCGTCTTGTTAAGCTGCATTTGGTGGTCTCTGTATTTTCGCCACAACTTCTGTCGTTTTTGCGAAGGATCGATTTCCGACACGTAAATCGATTATTTGCAAAAAGGACACAATTCTGTGCCAAACTCCCTGGACCATCAAAAACAGCTCATGAAGACGCGTTTGCTGCGCCATATTATCAATATCCGTTGCATATTAAGGAAAATATCAAATAATACTTACTTTGGAGTGTGCGATGTTGTTGTTGTTGTTGTAACCACGTGATCATGCACCTTGGTAGTACAGCGTATCATAGCGTGACACAGCGTGACATAGCGTGGCACGGGGACGTGGTTGCAAGGAAGCCACAACGTAGCATATCGCAGCATATGGTGTCAACAAACGCAACAGACCGTAGCAACCGACGGGGCGCGTTATTTTCACGTTCTGTCACGTTTTTGCTACGCTGTAGCCTGGTTGTACTACGCTGTACCATGTCTTGCCCCGTTATTGCGACGGTGTAGTACGTTGTGTGGAAACGCCAGCGAATTTTGAACATATCCAAAATTAAAATGTCCAGTTTGTTAATTCGTGGGAACGAACTATTAAATTTGAGGGAACTAATTGTTATTTCGTGGGAACGTATTAATAAAGCAAAGAATTATACGTCCCCTGCGGAGCTCCGTAATAATAGACTTTCCGAATGATACATGATGTAAAGATATACAATTTTTACAAGTAGTTTTGAGGCATGCATACTTAAACGTGTTATTTGTTAATTTACGGACATGTGAACAAAATATTGGAGAATTGATTTGATTTATAACATCCACACAAAAAGTAGAATAACAACCACATTATACTAGCCTGGGTCTACAGTGGTGGTTTTGGATATACAGCCCATTTATCAAGTCACAGCAACATGCATTGTATTTTTCTTGCAGCATGTCCAATCTATTAATCCGGGTTTTGGAGTTAATTTCCACAAAGTGTTTCGTTTTTCGACTCTCGTCGTCTCCATCTCCTGTTTTCCACACGTTAAATTTCAATAGGAAAATAGTATTTTTGCAATACAGTCAATATTCGATGGAATTTCATCGAACAAAAACATGGGGAGGGTGATTGTTTTATTATTAATGAAAGAGAACATGTGATACATTTAAATATCTTTTAGAGTTAATGTATAATTTAATAGGCGAAGAGGTCGTCGGCAGCAAAGCGTGGGTTAGACAGTAGATGGTCCGTAGATGTCATAAGCCCGATTTCTCAACAACAACAATCAAAGAAGACGAGAAATATGATTTTATGTCATTTCGTTATCGCGAAAATCATTGACATTTCATTTAGAAATACGCGAGAAACGTCTAGTATAGATTGCATAGTCTGGCCTCGGCTGAATCCGAATCGCTCCCGATCAGTCTCATTCCCACAACCGGATCAGCATGTACACGTAGTCATGATTGCTGAAGCAAACATCAATAGCGGCATCGCGAACAGAGTAGACCCTGATCAGCCTGCGCGGATGCGCAGACTGATCAGGGTCTACGCTGTTCGCAATGCACATGTTCTCAACCATTCACCAGAATGATTCGTACATTTACGTTTTGATGACGGTGGAATAAAACGAGCTAATGGCGATGTTTTGCCTGGGCTATATTTGAATGTGGGTGGGGTAGTATGCGACGAACTTGGATTAAAAGCAGACTCTGAGACTCTGCAAATTTTCCCACATTATTCCTTCATTTGATGAACATACAAACCACCAATTGTCTAAACGGTTCCGCATTTACCATTATAATCAGAAAAGGGGTATTTATTTACAATGGAAAATCTGATATGTACTGACAATTACTGAAGATTCTTCTGCTCGTTAGTCAACTAGTGGCTTTATTTGTGCATGTAGCCTGGGTAGAAACAGTTTATGAAATTGATTTGTAATTTATATACCTGTGCATTTTTATGGAATGTTATCAAATACAACATTTTGGGGAGGGTGACTTTGTTGTTATTAATGAAAAAGTACTTATATTTAAATATATTTTAGATTTAATATGTTTAATAGCCAACAGTTCGTCGGCAGGAAAACGTGGAACAGACGGTAGTGTCTTTTGATATCAAGTTTATCGTGGTATGCTTGGACTTCCTACCGTTTCCGAGTTGGGCCTCCTGGGGCCCGTTTCACTAAGCTTCGTACGACTAAGAAGTTCGTAAGTGCAAATTTAGGATCGTCTGGAAATTTAAATTAATGGATTTACATTTATTGAGCATAGGCTGCATATGCAGCCTATGCTCAATAAATGTAAATCCAATAATTGTTTACAAGAAAATATTGATAATGTGAAATTTACAGACTATCATAATTTTGAACTTACGAACATTTTAATCGTAAGAAGTTTAGTGAAACGGGCCCCTGATGAACAGACACTATGCTGGTAGTATATGTACCAGTAGATTATTTCACCAACATTGCAAAGTATACTTATCTAGAAAAGTATACTTTGAGGGAGACATTTTGAATTTAAGGATGCATTTATTTATTTTTATTATACTGAATGTATTACATTATCACAGCCATTTTGTCCGCAGCCGATCTACTATCTGAAGTCGGGAAGCGAGATCTGACTCAATCAGCTGTGCTCAATCACGACCAATCACCCATCTCGACCTCGTGTACACATCCCGAGTACGTGTTCAGAAAGCTCTACAAACGAGGGCGTAACTGTTCGATGTCTGTAATGTGGATGAACTATCTATTCAATGACATAGTAAGAGAATTACGCAAATGAAATTATTGTTGTAAATATTTGCACAGTTTTGTAACAATATGCTTCCTAACATCATGTAACAGCAATGTAAGTTTGTACACACTCGGGTGAGTGGTATAACATATGCTAATGTACTGGCGTCGTATTTCACTGTATATTTCACTGTATATCAGATATGTAAGTACAAAGTGAAACTCATCTTCCAAGTCATTTGGATCACATAACAAACAGTATCTTAAACTTTTTTTTGTTAGGAATCATATCCAAATACTTTTCATACTGAAATGTATTTTTGATATGTTTGTACAAGACTAACCCTCTGTTTGTATCCATCTCACTGTGCCACTTTTGTACGAATGAGTCTAATATAGTCTGTTTCACGAAAGCTGCCCAAATTTTACGGCCATATAAACAATTCGAAAACAATATCCCCATAGACATCTTCACTCTGTGAAGATGTCTATGGGGATTTAACATGGGGAAATATTTTCGCAATAAAATCAATATTTGACCAAATTCCACGAAATGAAAAGAAGGCTCATTCTTAATTTTTCCTTTAGTTTAATATTATCAAAACAAAAGAAGAGTTTTTTAATTGTTTATATGGCCGTAGAATTTGGGCAGCTTTCGTGAAACAGACAGTAGTGTAGATCCTGTGCAATATGCAAGTATCTGTATGTACAATGTACGACATGCAAAAAATATTTGATAATACGAACATAGCGTGTGATATAAAGCGGAAATCTGGCGAGCTCACTATAAATAACAGCGTTACTAGTAGAAGATTTCACAGGCAGGTTTAATTTGCAAATTTCAAGTGCATCGTATCAAGAGCTTTATTTTTGATGAATCCCCAGATTTCACACCCATAATTGAGGATGGCGAGCACGAATGAATCAAACAACTGACATAGCGTTACGGGGGATAGTTCATAGGTTTTGTTTAATAATGTGTTCATGGCCTTAAAACCTTTACCGACTAATGTTTGTTGGTTTAGTGCAATGGAACCTGTGTAATTAAATGTCACTCCTAAATAATTAGAGTTGTTTACGTTACATAATTGGCTTCCCTTGTAATACAACTTTTCAGAATTCGTAGCTCTGCCTTGTTTTCTAAATATAACCACTTTTGTCTTTTCGGTGTTCGCAAAGTTCTAGTCACAGTACTGTTCCAATATATTTAAATTGTGTTGCAATTCTTGTGGGGTTTCACCCATAATCACCATGTCGTCCGCGAAAAGGAGTAAGATAAATGAAAGAGCGTCTATTGTTCACAGAGTGAAGATGTCAAAGGGGAAATAGCATGGGGAAACTTTCAAAGATAGTGGACCGATTTTCAATATTAAACTTGTTTTTTCTTAGTTATATCATTTCTAATCTATCTAGGTAGGTTGCGGAGTCAATTTTCAAACTTTTTCGTTTGCTGACACCTCCCACAGCTACTCTTCCTTTCCTACATGTTAAATTCCCATAGACAAATACATTTTCGTATTAAAATCAATATTTGAGCAAAATTCACGAAATAAAAAGAAGGCTAATTGTTAGATTTTAATCAAATGTAATAATATCGAAAACAAATATTGCTTTTGCATTGTTTATATGGCCGTAAATTTGGACAGGTTTCGTGAAACAGACAGTAAGCAACATGGCGTCAAACGGACAAACCGCGAAATTTCTAACATTACATTAAGTGACATTACTCGTGAGTTTTCAAGTTTAGTAACCTCGACTATTATATGAATGAATGGCCTTTTTGTGGAATTTATCGGGGTATACACTTGGAAAAGTCGCGGGAATACTGGACGAAGGCCGGAAGGCCTCGCCCAGTATTCCCGCGACTTTTCCAAGTTTATATCCCCGATAAATTCAACAAAAAGGCCATTCATTCCTTATAATTCCAGCATTTGAAATAAATTAATCAAGAAAATGTGTTTATTTTCAGTTTTCTTAAGAATTATTTTAACTGCGCCTGACGTTTACGGAAAGTAGTTCGGCGTGGGAGTTTACTGGGATATAAATTTTGGACAGAGACTTGCTACGAGCCAATCAAATGTTAGGGAATTGTGTAAATATTTTTGTGCTGGAATTATACTTCTGTAACTCAATGATTACGTGTGGGAGGCCTTAGCTTAGACCGGGTGGGCGTCAACTCTTGCTACGCTCTTCCGTCTTTTCAGAAGGCAATTTGTGTCAGTCAGTGGACTACAAGAAAGGAAACAACGCGAATTTTAATCCGATAACACTGCAATTTAATTGATTTTCCTCCATTAAATAGCAATCATTTGCAGTTTAAAAAACCGAAACCCACAATTACCGATTGGAAATTTGCAGCTGACGCGTTGTACATAACGAATGCTGCCGTGTTATTGACTTTGGCACAGTACAGTCTATGCTACGAGTAGCCCATTTCACCAAAATTGCAAAGTATACTTATCTGCAGAGAGAAATGGTCAATTTACGGATACATTTATTCATTTTATTATACTGAATTTATTACATTATCACAGCCATTCTGGCTGTGATAATGTAATAAATTCAGTATAATAATTCTGCATTGTAATCATCCAATATATGTAGTCGTTAGTTCTATATGGAATAATTAATTTCGCGAAAAATAAATGATTACTCCCTCAAAATGTACTTAGCTAGATAAGTATACTTTCCAATTTTGGTGAAATCGGCTACAGAAGAAAATAATGCACAGTATAAACCTGAATTTAGAAAAAACTACCGATTGCGATCGTGATTGGTTGTTATTATTTAAACTAAGGTTTTAATTCTTGTGCATTATTATAGTAGACTAGAATACCCTTCATGAACACATGTATATATGGCGCAAACATATTCCATCACAGTAGTGAGAACATACATATTCTGGTCATGAATTAGAGGTTAATACATGGCTTGTTTGATATCGGCCTAGGTATCAGCCCGAGGTAACTTGGTATCAGCCTGATACCGAAGGTCGAAGGCTGATACCAAGTTACCGGGGAACGATACATAAGCTGATATCAAACAAGACACGTATTAACGTCTTTATTATACCCACTTTTTTTGGGAAAAAAAACGGGTATATTGTTTTCGTCACGAGTGTCCGTCCGTCCGTATGTCCGTACGTACGTAAGTCCGTACGTCCGTACGTCCGTACGTCCGTACGTACGTCCGTCACGTTTCTTGTAACTCGAAAAACTTTTTCACCTTCATACCTACGCGCCTCATATTTGCTATGTAGCTTCGTTATTATGTGCAGATGCGCAAAGTGAATTCGGATTTTTGATCCGACCCTCCATCATGGATTATCTCCCCCTTTCGGACTCAGAATTTCCCATTTTTTCCTTGTAACTCGAAAAACTGTTTCACCTTCATACCTACGCGCCTCATATTTGCTATGTAGCTTCGTTATCATGTGCACATGCGCAAAGTGAATTCGGATTTTTCATCCGACCCTCCATCATGGATTATCTCCCCCTTTCGGACTCAGAATTTCCCATTTTTTCCTTGTAACTCGAAAAACTGTTTCACCTTCATACCTACGCGCCTCATATTTGCTATGTAGCTTCGTTATCATGTGCAGATGCGCAAAGTGAATTCGGATTTTTCATCCGACCCTCCATCATGGATTATCTCCCCCTTTCGGACTCAGAATTTCCCATTTTTTCCTTGTAACTCGAAAAAACGTTTTCACCTTCATACCTACGCGCCTCTATTTGCTATGTAGCTTTCGTTATCATGTGCAGATGCGCAAAGTGAATTCGGATTTTTCATCCGACCCTCCATCATGGATTATCTCCCCCTTTCGGACTCAGAATTTCCCATTTTTTCCTTGTAACTCGAAAAACTTTTTCACCTTCATACTACGCGCCTCATATTTGCTATGTAGCTTCGTTATCATGTGCAGATGCGCAAAGTGAATTCGGATTTTTCATCCGACCCTCCATCATGGATTATCTCCCCCTTTCGGACTCAGAATTTCCCATTTTTTCCTTGTAACTCGAAAAAACTTGTTACCTTTATACCTACGCGCTCATATTTGCTATGTAGCTTCGTTATCATGTGCACATGCGCAAAGTGAATTCGGATTTTTCATCCGACCCTCCATCATGGATTATCTCCCCCTTTCGGACTCAGAATTTCCCATTTTTTCCTTGTAACTCGAAAAACGTTTTCACCTTTATACCTACGCGCCTCATATTTGCTATGTAGCTTCGTTATCATGTGCAGATGCGCAAAGTGAATTCGGATTTTTCATCCGACCCTCCATCATGGATTATCTCCCCCTTTCGGACTCAGAATTTCCCCATTTTTTCCTTGTAACTCGAAAAACGTTTTCACCTTCATACCTACGCGCCTCATATTTGCTATGTAGCTTCGTTATCATGTGCAGATGCGCAAAGTGAATTCGGATTTTTCATCCGACCCTCCATCATGGATTATCTCCCCCTTTCGGACTCAGAATTTCCCATTTTTTCCTTGTAACTCGAAAAACTTTTTCACCTTCATACCTACGCGCCTCATATTTGCTATGTAGCTTCGTTATCATGTGCAGATGCGCAAAGTGAATTCGGATTTTTCATCCGACCCTCCATCATGGATTATCTCCCCCTTTCGGACTCAGAATTTCCCATTTTTTCCTTGTAACTCGAAAAACTTGTTCACCTTTATACGCGCCTCTATTTGCTATGTAGCTTCGTTATCATGTGCACATGCGCAAAGTGAATTCGGATTTTTCATCCGACCCTCCATCATGGATTATCTCCCCCTTTCGGACTCAGAATTTTCCCATTTTTTTCCTTGTAACTCGAAAACCTTTTTCACCTTCTACCTCTACGCGCTCATATTTGCTATGTAGCTTCGTTATCATGTGCAGATGCGCAAAGTGAATTCGGATTTTTTCATCCGACCCTCCATCATGGATTATCTCCCCCTTTCGGACTCAGAATTTCCCATTTTTTCCTTGTAACTCGAAAAACTTTTTCACCTTCATACCTACGCGCCTCATATTTGCTATGTAGCTTCGTTATCATGTGCAGATGCGCAAAGTGAATTCGGATTTTTCATCCGACCCTCCATCATGGATTATCTCCCCCTTTCGGACTCAGAATTTCCCATTTTTTCCTTGTAACTCGAAAAACTTTTTCACCTTCATACCTACGCGCCTCATATTTGCTATGTAGCTTCGTTATCATGTGCAGATGCGCAAAGTGAATTCGGATTTTTCATCCGACCCTCCATCATGGATTATCTCCCCCTTTCGGACTCAGAATTTCCCATTTTTTCCTTGTAACTCGAAAAACGTTTTCACCTTTATACCTACGCGCCTCATATTTGCTATGTAGCTTCGTTATCATGTGCACATGCGCAAAGTGAATTCGGATTTTTCATCCGACCCTCCATCATGGATTATCTCCCCCTTTCGGACTCAGAATTTCCAATTTTTTCCTTGTAACTCGAAAAACTTTTTCACCTTAATACCTGCGCGTCTGATATTTGGTTCGTAGCTTCGTTTTGATGTGCTGATGCACAAAGTGAATTCGGATTTTTTATCCGACCCTCCATCATGGATTACCTCCCCCTTTCGGACTTAGCATTTGGGGAAAGTGGGTATATTGCGATGGCGCGCCATCGACTTTTTCTAGTTACTTAGATTACTTAGATATCAATTTCAATGTCAATCATCCGGCAATTGTGATAATCCTATATTAAAATATATACCATTATACATGATTGAATGATGAAATACAGAGCCTACAAATTTAAATTCCCATCTGTCACAATGTACGCAGCCGATCAAGTAAACATACGCAATGCGCATGCCCAAAGGAACTGGTTTAATACGCGCACGATACATGGTATCGGACTGCAAACGGCGGTATCAGACTAGTAACGATAGTATCAGACTAGAAATGGTAGTATCAGACTAGAAGTTTCAGTATCAGACTGGAAAACACGCCGTATCAGCCTGGACTGTGTATGTTATTGCTGTAGGCAAATACAGGCAATTTCTAGGCAAAAATTGATATCTAAGTAATAAGGTGGAAAAACCATGTCCTAGTGCATATAATGGATATTTTCACTCGCACATTTACTGACCATATTTATATGATATCTGCGAACAATACTTGACTGACCTGTCGCTGTCTAAAATGTAAGGAATGATATTTGTGATGCGCTTACCGTGTTCGCCACGACAACAACTGGCTGTAAACGAAACGTTAACCCGTACATGAAGTCGGAGAACAGACAATACACTTTCCACAGTACAGTGGAACCTCTCCTCTAAACCGGACACCAATAAAACATGTCTGATCTTATGTAACTTGGAGCTAGTAAAATGTACCGGGATATAAACGCAATGCGTTGAAATTGCGTTTCCATTATGAATGTAAGGACAGTGTAAATATTTTATCCCGTCAACACAGTGCGCATGTGCCGTGAAACACGGTGCCGTGAAACATTTTTGATATCCAGTCAATACTATTTTTGCATTTTACAACCATTTGTAGGTGTTGACGGGATAAATGGAATAGTAGGTTAGTGCCGTGAATGGGAAAAAATATCTGGCGCGGCACGGAAACGGGATGTGCTCGGCAGAGCCTCGCCCATCCCGTTTCCTGAGCCTTGCCAGATATTTGTTCCCATTCACGGCACTAACCTACTATTCTCTATATATCGATGAAAACCAAATCCGCCACGGAATGCAACATTACCAGAGCTCTAGATAAGGTGCGTATTTGCGTACATACGCAATTAAATTTACCAAAAACCCAATTGAAATCAGAAGTAGTGATGAGTATCAAAAAGCAATGCAAACTTTGTGGTATCGTTATCATGCTGTAGAAAACAATAAGCAGACCACAATATAGCATATTTTCCATGAAAACACATCTCGGTATTTCATTAGAATTGTCTCCAAGGATACAATTCTAATGAAATACCAAGATGTGTTTTCATTTAGAAGCAAACTATTCAATAATTGCTGTATATTGATGTGTAAACAGTAGTGTGCTTCTATTTTACACAATTAAAATCTTGAAATACCCATTTGCTTCAGAAATGATGGAGTGACAATACTCATTTACTAATTCCTTATCTGGAGCCCTGCATCACTATCTAATATGTAGTAATTGCATGCCTTTAAGACGCGGTTTTTGTAGCGTGTGGCTATTTTCGAAACTCTGAGCTTTGATCGCCAAACATAATTAGGGGAATTGTCACCATTTAACCATCGATTGTACGTGTTATTTACGTGTAAAGAATTGATAGAGACAGTGGGCGAGAATATGTATGTTTCCATTAGCAATAATTAACCCAGTTCATTTTGAGGACACGCCAATTTGTATGTGGTGGAAACTCCTAATATAAATAGTTTCATTAGCTGTGACTGTGACTGAAGAAATGAGGCTTATGGGATTTGTGGTCAGTTTAAATCCTACATCTGTAGCCTGATAACAACATTATAATATTCCTTGTTAGAAGCATGACCGTGTTTCATTGAGGTAATAGTGAACAGTGCAGATCCTGATCAGACCGTGCGGATGTACGGGCTGATCTGGATCTACACTGGTCACAAAACACATAAGCCTGCACCAGCACAGTCTGATCTGAATCTACACTGACTGCAAAACCCATAGCCCCATTTCTCAAGTCACATCCACATAATGTGATCCGAAGTATATGACGCGACCACAAATGTAACCGTCCCGCTGAGACGGTTCGAATGAGTGGCCACAACATATACTTTCATTGAGAAATAACAAAAAGACAAATAAAATAAATAGCAAATAAACCCGCAAAGGTGTGTTCCTAATTCAATGGGTTAATGACGTTGTATTCCAGTTAGATATTTGGAGAGAGCTTGCTCACAAGAAACCCGTGTATCCAGTATGGTAAACAACAATTTATTTCATCCATATGATCCAGTAATTGCCATTTTGCGATCCAAGGCTTGCACGAAAGAGATCTAACATGAGTGAAAATGGTTACTAGACGGTTAAATGCGTTTCTCTACGCAGAGTAGAGAGGCCTCTCGTCACGAAACGCATATTTCGACAGGAAACATGTTACGCCGGCACCGAGTTCAGGACCAGTGTAAGTATTGAGTGGTGAACTGAATCAGCATCTGGTCTTCTTCCCACTAGTCTAACATGCCATGTCTCTATACCGTTGTTCACTTTTATTTGTTTTATTAATTTAACCCTTTCAGCGCCACAGGCCGTACTTCAATGTTTACTAACACTCATATCCAGATGAGCCGGCTCGTAACGAGCCGTCTCATCAGGATCTGCAGTGTTTACCAGTATTTTAAGATTGTTTGATCAACACTACGTGTCGTATGATTGGAACCGTATAAAAGTTAAAATAGATACCTCAAGAGCGGATATTTGGCGGTGAAAGGGTCGGATATGTTTCTGTTTCTGTTTCGCGTGACAGTAGCATGAGCGGTTTGGCCATTGGGTGGTAGACGTCCGGCTTCCGGTGCACGTTCTATACTGACGTCTCATTCACAGGATTGTATTCTCGTTATGTAATCAGGTTCCATTCACTCGATACAATATGGTGTCATAGAACGTAATGTTTGTGTTCTGTATATCGCTCGTACGTCTGATATCACGCAAGTATGTGTTTAATATCTGGAGGCATCACCCTACACGGCCGCTGACTGACGTGCGTAGCTTGTTTCAACCGTGTCTTTTCTAGAAAAGCTGTGTTTTATTGGCTAGTTTTAAGACGGCACTCTGCACCCATCATGTAATTCATACAAATGCACTGAAGCTAATATATATAGTAGGTTTGTTATGATACAGTATCTGGAAAAACACATTATTTGTATTTCTTATATTTGATATTTCGAAAATGGTGCTGGCGATGATTTTGATTTTTGGATCCATGATCATTTGTTGCGCAAAGAATGCAACATAATTGGTTACATCAACGCAACAAAATTTGCACTTACGAACATTTTAGTCGTACGAAGTTTAGTGAAACGGGCCCCTGGGGCCCCTGGGGCCCCTGGGGCCCGTTTCACTAAACTTCTTACGACTAAAATGTTCGTAAGTTCAAATTTATCATAAGCCAGAGACTTAAAGTATATACGGACTTTTATCTTATACGGACGGACATATGCATAAATACATACGGAAAATGACATGTATTTATACTTGGAGGTCATCTTGGATTTATAACTATAAATACTTTTTTATCTCAATCCAAATTCATTGCAGAGATATGTCATTCCTTAGGGCTCTGTAGCCGATTTCACCAACATTTCTAAGTATACTTATCTAGCTGAGTATACTTTGAGGGAGTAATCATTTATTTTTTCCGAAATGCATTATTTCATATAGAACTAACGACTGCATATATTTGATGATTACAATTATGCAGAATTATTATACTGAATTTATTAATGTAATAAATTCAGTATAACAAAAATGAATACATTTATCCTTAAATTGAAAACTTTTCCCTCAAAGTGTACTTAGCAAGACAAGAATAATTTTGGTGAAATAGCCTACGGGAGTATTAGAGTGAAATTATCAATCGCATTTGAAAAAAAATATTCATTTTCTTTTTCTAAAACAGTAATCTGGTGGCCGTTTCACTAAACTTCGTACGACTAAAATGTTCGTAAGTGCAAATTTAAGATTATCTGGAAAATTCAATTGCTGGATTTACATTTATTGAGCATATGCAGCCTATGCTCAATAAATGTAAATCCAATAATTGTTTCCAAGAAAATATGGTTAATGTGCAATTCACAGACTATCATAATGTCGCACTTACGAACATTTTAGTCGTACGAAGTTTAGTGAAACGGCCCAGAACTTTATTGTGTGTGTCAATGACAACATTCGCGTACAATTCCCACCCGAACGAACATATTTCCCATCTCTCCGTGGTAATTTCGTTTATGACCGTGTATTATTGAACTGCCAATAAACATGTACAAGAACGCGAAAAGAAACAATGTTTAGTCCTAAGGACTATTCGAGACTGTATCAGTCTCGAATAGTCATCATGACTAAACATTGGTTAAGAGATATATGTAAGCCTTATGACAAGATACATGGTTTACATCTCTTTGTATGGAGTACATACTTATATATTTCTAGCACAAAAATATTTACACAATTCCCTAACATTTGATTGGCCCGTAGCAAGTCTCTGTCCAAAATGTATATCCCAGTAAACTCTCACGCCGAACTACTTTCCGTAACCGTGAGGCGCAGTTAAAATAATTGTTAAGAAAACGGAAAATAAACACATGTTCTTGATGAATTTATTTCAAATGCTGGAATTATACGGAATTTATCGGGGATATAAACCTGGAAAGTCGCGGGAATACTGGACGAGGCCTTCCGGCCTTCGTCCAGTATTCCCACTTTTCCAAGTTTATACCCCGATAAATTCCATAAAAAGGCCATTCATTCCTATAATAAATTTGAAACACCATCTGATACACTTTGTATACAAGGCCTTTGTATACAATGGTATTTGAGTTGAATTTATCGGGGATATAAACTTGGAAAAGTCGCGGGAATACTGGACGAGGCCTTCCGGCCTTCGTCCAGTATTCCCGCGACTTTTCCAAGTTTATACCCCGATATATTCCACAAAAAGGCCATTCATTCCTATAATAAATTTGAAACACCATCTGATACACTTTGTATACAAGGCCTTTGTATATAATGGTATTTGAGTTGAGTTCCACAAAAAGTTTGAGTTTGAGTTCCACAAAAAGGCCATTCATTCCTATAATAAATTTGAAACACCATCTGATACACTTTGTATACAAGGCCTTTGTATACAATGGTATTTGAGTTGAATTTATCGGGGATATAAACTTGGAAAAGTCGCGGGAATACTGGACGAGGCCTTCCGGCCTTCGTCCAGTATTCCCGCGACTTTTCCAAGTTTATACCCCGATAAATTCCACAAAAAGGCCATTCATTCATTCCTATAATAAATTTGAAACACCATCTGATACACTTTGTATACAAGGCCTTTGTATACAATGGTATTTGAGTTGAATTTATCGGGGATATAAACTTGGAAAAGTCGCGGGAATACTGGACGAGGCCTTCCGGCCTTCGTCCAGTATTCCCGCGACTTTTCCAAGTTTATACCCCGATAAATTCCACAAAAAGGCCATTCATTCCTATAATAAATTTGAAACACCATCTGATACACTTTGTATACAAGGCCTTTGTATACAATGGTATTTGAGTTGAATTTATCGGGGATATAAACTAAATTGGAAAAGTCGCGGGAATACTGGACGAGGCCTTCCGGCCTTCGTCCAGTATTCCCGCGACTTTTCCAAGTTTATACCCCGATAAATTCCACAAAAAAGGCCATTCATTCCTATAATAAATTTGAAACACCATCTGATACACTTTGTATACAAGGCCTTTGTATACAATGGTATTTGAGTTGAATTTATCGGGGATATAAACTTGGAAAAGTCGCGGGAATACTGGACGAGGCCTTCCGGCCTTCGTCCAGTATTCCCGCGACTTTTCCAAGTTTATACCCCGATAAATTCCACAAAAAGGCCATTCATTTCTATAATAAATTTGAAACACCATCTGATACACTTTGTATACAAGGCCTTTGTATACAATGGTATTTGAGTTGTTTAATTTATCGGGGATATAAACTTGGAAAAGTCGCGGGAATACTGGACGAGGCCTTCCGGCCTTCGTCCAGTATTCCCGCGACTTTTCCAAGTTTATACCCCGATAAATTCCACAAAAAGGCATTCATTCCTATAGTAAAATCAAACACATGATTCAAAAATACATCAAAGGATGCGAATCTTCCATCGACAACATTCATTCGGTATCGTCATGTGACTTCGTTCTGCCAATGAAAGATCTGCTTAATTCGTTGTGACCCGGATATTCGTATAAGAACAATGCAGGATACAACGATATATAATAAGTCAGTATGTATGCGGCCAATGTAGAACTAGGCGCCTGTTAACATGGTTAAACCGCATGATGTGGCCAGAGATCTGAAAAATAACCTACGTTCTGTTATATTCTGTTCTGCATGTAGCGTTCTTGTCCGACCGCAAAAAAACAGAGTCAATGAACGAATGCACTCTCTATGCATACATGACACTCTAGTGTATACTGTTATGTATTTTTGCATTTTTTTGCTACATTCTTGTAACCAATGTTTTTTCTCATATTTAGACCACGGGGTTGGTTCCATTTTTTTCGACAATTCCTTTGGCCGCCATCTTGGATTTAAAAATGGCCGCCCTGAAATGCTGTATTCCTTATGTATACACTTATTATACAGGTAGAAGATTGATTTCATCAAAATCCGTTGCATATTAAGGAAAATATCAAATAATACTTAAAAACAAAAAAGCAAAGAAGATTGATTTATTTTTTGGTGATAATCATCTTTTGACCAGAAAGAACAACACCAGTGTTATTTTCATTTTTAACAACCCCCATGGCGGCCATCTTAGATGGCCACCCTGAAATCACAATATATTGTAATATACATATCTACATTAATAATGCAAATAGAAGGTTGTTTTGTTCGGCTATGCCATCTACATACTTAAAATAATAAAAACGGGGTTGGTTCCACTTTTTCTGATAACTGGTATGGCGGACATTTTGTTTTCAAAATGGCCTCTATGTAAACAATATGTTGTATGTCTTCACTACGTACTTGTCTTTAGTAAAGTGTATAGGTTGTGTTGACTGTTTTGCTACGTTCTTGGAACAAACGTTCTTTGTATCATCAAAAAAAAAACATGAGTTGTTCCTATTGTTCTAATTTCCAAAATGGCTGCCGTGAAAATCATATAATTCTGATATAATCATACAGAAACCATTTGGACTAATTTTTCCCTGACTATGATCATTATTGAAAGTAAATTATATATGATTAAAGTAAATTTCAAGTGTTATATTTCACAATAGCCACTGTGTGTATGCAGGACTTTTCTTAATTATGAATACAGTGCTTTTAAGCAGTTTCATCACCATCTGCTTTAGAGTCTCCATCTTGTTGGTGTTCCTGAAAGCCAATGCTGGCATAATCAAACTCAAAATGCGGTCAAAGGAGTTGCTTGCATACAATATATTCCCTATATAAACGTGTATGCAGGTAAGTGTAGCAGAACAGTCGAAACGGCAATATTTGTGTGATTAAATGACTTTTCGGCATTAACATGCCATGTGCACATGTTCAGTATGTGTAGACGACGTGAGTAAAATGTCAGATTGATTGCCAAAACACTGTTGGAGAGGTTAAATACACTCTCTACATAATACAGAATTATTATAGGAATGAATGGCCTTTTTGTGGAATTTATCGGGGTATAAACTTGGAAAAGTCGCGGGAATACTGGACGAAGCGATAACATTTTTTTTTTTTTTTTTTTTTTCGAAAATTACAATTTTTTAAGGCCTCGTCCAGTATTCCCGCGACTTTTCCAAGTTTATATCCCCGATAAATTCCACAAAAAGGCCATTCATTCCTTATAATTCCAGCATTTGAAATAAATTCATAAAAAAAATGTGTTTATTTTCCGTTTTCCTCACGGTTACGGAAAGTAGTTCGGCGTGGGAGTTTACTGGGATATAAATTTTGGACAGAGACTTGCTACGGGCCAATCAAATGTTATGGAATTGTGTAAATATTTTTGTGCTGGAATTATATGCAGGAAACTGTAGAAAGATGGCCACGTTCAAAAGGAAGTATCATTATTAGGTCCAAAGTCATTATCATTATTTACGATTACCATATGGTCTTAAGAGATCACACCTCCTGTGTCAATATAAAAGTGATCAGTGTCTTGATGGTCCAAATTGCGTTTCACTTGTTGAACTTGTCATATTATGACTTGACATAGCCAGAGACACTGCATTATGGTGTGCCACAAAGGCAAGCCAATGGCTAATGCTTCAATATCATTGATTATCGCAAAAACTAATATGCTCTGATTGAACATGGATAATGAGGCATGTTATTTGGTCGGAAACGGTTTCGGTATGTGTACGCGGACTGACTGTTCAAGAGGAGTAAGATCACTTGCCTCTCATATCCATTAAATAAATACTCTATCCATGTCGTCACAGAATACATGATATTTTACTGCTGCTGAAGCAATATGGCCTGTCAATGAAACACGTTTCTGGCAAAAACATACTAGTTAATGATACGCTATCCCACGAGTCAGTAACATACATATATTCTAACTTTACAGGTAATATTCGCGAACTTACCTGTCAGTGATCACGCGTTGCAAGAAATTGCAAACTTGACTGAGTAAGATGCACAATTGATTCTGCTAGACAAACAAGTCTAACGGGATAACTCGATTTAAGAACACAATGTCCACAGAAGAATGTGGCGTTATGGGATTACAGAGATAAACTGAAAGGATCTAAACACATAATTCTGACTCCTCTTGAGTCCAAAAGGTTGCAAGCCGTGCGTAAATGGCCATCTAGGCATTCAGACATGTCTTAAATGAGCGCAATATATTATGTTCTGGTAAAATGGTAGGAAGATGTTCAATTGAAGATAGAAACTGAATTGTCAAAGCAACTCTGATATCACACTATGTACCCGGCCACCCATGGCAAAGTGTTGCTACAAACATGTCCACATGTAATGAAAGGCAATTGCTGGTAACGCAGCATGAAATCCGAAATGTCCATTGGACAGTTGAAAGGGACTTACAGTAATCATAGTGTAACAAGTACACATGTGTCAGATGAAGTCTGCAATTTGCCTACCAGAAATTTGCTGATTTTGCAAAAGAATGGGGTTTCTTTAATGTCACGTACTCTATGTAACCAAGGTCCAGTGGGTTAGCTGAGCGAACAGTTGAAACACAGTTTCGTAAACACAAAATGTGTATGTACAAGACCTATATTTGGGTATACTGGAATATCGAAACTCCCATAACCGGCACGGAATGGTCACATGCAGAGTTATTGATGGGACAGCGGCTTCTATTCAGTTTACTGACCACTTATGAGCAGGTATATCCAATACATGTTTCGATTTGTGACAAGATCAGATCAAGTCATTAACATCGCCAGAGCCAGAAACGCTATGATAAACGCATAGTAGCTTTAAAATTAAAAGAGCTAAACATTGGCGACCAAGTTGGACTTCATAAAGACAGCGAACTGGTGAGACCAGTTCTGACAGGCTGCATATTGTGCATCATATCGCCGTAACAGATGCTCTCATGAAGCAATGGAGAATATGAGTATTTACCTTTGTAATGCAATATACAATACCATAACATACAATTTATTGGAGAAAATGGATGATTTGACACATTTTCTTCTTATTTAAAAGGAAAACACATGTGCTGACCAATATATCATTTGAACTTATTTCCACCGGCCTTTTTGAAGATAATGTTGTCTGGTACCACAGTACTAGTTAGCAATAATCTCAACAGTTTGTTTTTATTGTATTATGAGTATAAGCAGAAGAAACATACAAAATATCAGCACTGCATTAAACATGTATAATCAATATTAGATTGTCAAGTCTAAATGGCGGCCATTTTAAAAATAATATGGCCGCCATTTTAAAATATACTGAAATAATTATGCCAATATTTTTATCCATAATAAATAATAATAAAAAACACCACATACAAAGTTGACGTTAAATATGAATTAATTTCAATGGCGGCCATTCTGAAATTCAAAATGGCGGCCATGGGGCTCTTAAAAAAATGGAACCAACTACAGTTTTGTTATATGTTGTATATATATATATTTTCAAGCAGACACACACGTTCCAATCACAATATTATTTAAAAGAACATAGCTACAGCCACATAAATACTAGAATGTGTAACAAACTGAATCGTTGATGTGGCGATGTACATAACACACCTACTTTCGGTGGCCGTTTTGAAGATAAAGATTACTCGTAGCACAATACCATTTAGAAATAATCTCGGCTGACTGTGTTCAAAGAAATACGAGTATAACCAGGAGAAAAATACAAATATTACCACGACATTCAAAAATGTAAAATAAATACTGGATTTCCCAATTTGAAATGGCGACCATTTTGAAAACCAAAATAGCTGGTATCTCAAAATATATTGAACTCATTCTGCCAATATTTCTTGTCCATACTAATGTGTTTTCCGCTGCAAAAACACCACACATAATGACTTTGACCTCGAAATGTAAATATCAATGGTGGCCATTTTGAATTTCAAGATCGCGGCCATATGGCTTATAGAAAAAAATGGAATCAACCCCAGTTTTGTTGTATGTGGTCTATAGATGAAAACAAACCTTGCTTCAAACAATGTAGCAAAAAAATAAGCAAACCCTTAAATAACGACATAGCAGTATACACTACTCGTTCGTTATTGGGCCGGGAAGTAATTATGCCATTGATTGTCACATGAACAAATTAGAAGTTACATTTGCGTGCAATCACATGCTCAACGTCATGTCGCTATTTGTGATTGTGACTGAAGAAATGGGGTTTATGGGATTTGTGACCAGTAATCCTCCTGACAAAATACTACACTCCGGTAGCCTGATAACAATCTATCTTGCTTGTTATAAGCATGATGGGTGTGTCATTGATGAAATGGAGAACACTGCAGATCCTGATCAGACTTTGCAGATGCACAGGCTGATCTGGATCTATACTGGTCACTATTTCTCCAGTCACAGCCACATTTGCGGGGATATCCAAACCACAAAGCATGTTTCCGTATAAAAAGATGTGACTGGAGAAATGGGGCTTATGTGATTTGTTATCAGTGCAGATCTTGATCAAATTAGCACTGATAACGATCTATACTGCTTGTATTAAGCATGACGGGTGTTTCATTGATGGAAAGACGAATCGTGCAGATCAGACTGTGGCATAATCCCCATTTCTTCTGACTGACAACCAATCCTGTTTTCTTCGGCGTGACGTTTATCGCACGACGAATGAAACTTACGCGTGTGGATGAGCGGGTACCAGGCTAATGTCTTTTGATATTAAGTTTGTCAGGCAAAGCTTGGAAACGAGATATTTAACCACACTAAATCATCAGATATTCATGCGCGGTGAGGTCGTACGATAAAGAAACTAGCTCAGCTGTTTTAACGTTTATGTCAGTGACACTCTGTGTTGCATCAACCGGTAACGTGATGTACTTAATATATTTCATATGCGTGTTAGAGTACAATTTACATAATTTTCAAGAGATATGTCTGGGTAGTTCTAAGTACACACATTAAACAGTTTGCGTAATGATGTAAGCAATGAAAGGAAAATGTTTTATTATATACCTACCCATGAAATACATAGTTATACGATGTAAATAAAAGTAATATGTTCTCATCGATGAAATAAACTTCCGGTGAAAATACGACTACTTCCACTATCTATATTCATAACGCGCACCTGCAGTGCCGGACTGCAAATAGGCTGCAAATACACATTCATTACCGTATACAGTCTAAAAAACTGTTAATTTCCATGGAGCGGTATATAATAAATAGAATATTCATATTTTTGCAACAAATATGACATATATGTTCATCTCGTGGTGTGAAATGTCCAACGGCACTTGTGAAATATGGACAATTCACACCACTCGATGAACATATAAGTAATATTCGTTGCAAAATGACAATTCGTTCCCTCAATTTAACAATTCGTTCCCTCGAATTAACAATTCGTTCCCACGAAATGACAATTCGTTCCCTCAATTTAATAATTCGATCCCTCGATTTAACAATTCGTTGCCACGATATAACAATTCGTTCCCTCGAATTAACAATTCGTTCCCACAAAATGACAATTCGTTCCCTCAATTTAACAATTAGTTCCCTCAAATTAACAATTCGTTCCCACGATATAACAATTCGTTTCCATGCTACAAATATGGAATGCTATGGGAAAATAGGTGGGAACGAATTGTTATTTCGTGGGAACTAATTGTTAAATTGAGCGAACGATCTGTTATTTCGTGGAAACGAATTAATAACAAAAAAATGATACGTCCCCTGCGTGGCTCCGTACAACTATGAACAATATAGTGGATGAAATAGAAACAACAGCGTCTCATTCGCATGAACTGAAAAAACAACAACAAAACATCGTATCCATCTTAAGGTTGCATGGTGTAGATCAGACAGTCCAAGAACACGTTATAAATTAATTTTGATTATAAACAATAATTCCGCCACGGAAGCTGTGTCGAACCTGACCGTAACATGAACATGGGCACGAAAATGTCAAGGTCATGTTAATGGCAGCATGAATGTGTTCCAAATGCTTACATGTATCAAGTGTCCAAATATTGAAGCAATGCATCATGTAATATTAAGTTATATGATAATGAAGACACTGGTACACACTTTTTGATGTAACAAATGGTTAAGTGTTTCTGCAACAATGTGAAGATATAAAAGGTCAGGGTAATTTTAATGGCGGCATGAGTGTGTTCCAAATGCTTGCATGTATCAAATGTCCAAATATCGAAGCATTCCATCAAGTAATAATCATAATTGCACTGCATTATATAAGCGTTATGACGGAGTAATATTTCCAAATTTAATTTGAAGCGCTGTTTGTTTTCTTTCTTTTCCGTGGAGAGTGACTTAAGAATTTTGCTAATATACACTTTATTAGGTGGTGACTATGATAATAGTTATTATAGACTCTCAGTTCGCGAAATGGGAAGTTTTAACGTTATTTAATGAAGAAAACCATGGGCTGTTGCGTTCACTGGGATTACAATACATTTGGTCTATTTAAAGTGCGTGGAGTCCAAAAAGGACTCCTCGCAAACTTTAAACAAATCAAATGTATTGTTCACCCCAGTAAACGTAACAGCCCATGGTTTTATTACTTATATTTACAATGAATTTTCTGATAGTTTCAAAACTGTAAAAACCAAATACGGAGTTAAAATTAACAATAGTCTTGTTTTACGTCATTTTGTCGCAATTCCTAACACAGCGACGTTGCGAACTTTAACCAATCAACAACATCGCGCGATGTCACGTGTGTCTAATGTATTGGGATGTAAACGCAATACGTCGAATGGGCGCTTGAATTATGCATTTATAGAAGGTGTAAATATTCCTCAATATACCGGTAACTCTGGTGTAGCAATATCAATGTGTATGATCACGTGGTACTAACAACAACAAGAAGTACCGATTCAACGTACGTATTCTTTTATAGTGTCCTTATTACGTAATTGATTTTGATGAAATATGGCGCATCAAACGCGTCTTGTTAAGCTGCAATTGGTGGTCTCTGTATTTTCGCCCAAACATCTGTCGTTTTTGCGAAGAATCGATTTCCGTGTCTCCGACACGGAAATCGATTCTTCGCAAAAACGACATAAGTCTGTTCCAAACTCCATAGACCACCAAATGCAGCTCATGAAGACGCGTTTGCTGCGCCATATTTCATCAAAATCCGTTGCATATTAAGGAAGCTATCAAATAATACTTTCTTTGGAGTGGGCGACGTTGTTGTTGTTGTAACCACGTGATCATGCACCTTGAATATAGTGCAACATATAAAGCGGAACACGTCCAGCTAATGTCTGGGGTTTAATTTGTAATTCGGAACACGTTTGTTCCGTGAAGTAGTAGAGTCTATTTTGTAATTCGGAACACGTTTGTCCCGTGAAGTAGTAGAGTCTATTTTGTAATTCGGAACATGTTTGTCCCGTGAAGTAGTAGAGTCTATTTTGTAATTCGGAACATGTTTGTCCCGTGAAGTAGTAGAGTCTATTTTGTAATTCGGAACCATGTTTGTCCCGTGAGTGATTTTGTAGGGTAGAGTCTAATTTTGTAATTCGGAACATGTTTGTCCCGTGAAGTAGTTTCGCTTCCAGCCGCTGATTTCTTTTTTGGGCCACCACCAGGGTTGTCACAGGAGATTGAATTTATCTTCCTGAACATTAATTAAACCTATATAGAGAATAGTAGGTTTGTGCCGTGAATGGGAAAACATGTCTGGCAAGGCTCAGGAAACGGGATGCCGAGCACATCCCGTTTCCGTGCCGCGCCAGATATGTTTTCCCATTCACGACACTAACCTACTATTCTATTTATCCCGTCAACACCTACAAATGGCTGTAAAATGCAAAAATTGTATTGACTGGATATCAAAAATGTTTCACGGCACCGTGTTTCACGGCACATACGCACTGTGTTGACGGGATAACTTTGAATATCCAGAGCAGAATGGGTGCATGCTATGGGAAAATAGGTCCCTCAACATCCATACGAAACATGAAAGTAGCAAAGAATAGCCAAAATGTATGGTAAATGGCTAGGATATTATATAGGCAAAACATCAATGGCGGTGGCCCACCTAAATGAATGAAGGCTGGTCTATTTCAACACGGATCGCAAATGCCATAAGTATACGCACCATACGCATCAGGCGGCGGTTAAGGGGTTTCGGATAACAGGCAAACAGAAAATAAATTTTGCAAGTCACAGTTAACAAAACCAAATAGCGATACCAAGTAACAGCATGGGCTAATATGCACGTGTCACTGGAAATAACTGATTAAGTGAGTGTTCTCTACGAGCAATTGAGACGTAAATTCTTTATGCAAGACAGGACACAGTAATTGTACCAGGGATTGCTTAGTGGGAACTGAAATGGAATATTTGTGTCCACGAGAGGTTGTTATGTCTGTAAACGTGGCTGTGACTGGAGAAATGGGGCTTTGCGACCAGTGTAGATCCAGATCAGCCTGTGCATCCGCACAGTCTGATCAGGATCTGCACCGTTGGCCATCGCATCCATGAAACATCCGCCATTCTAAGAAGCAATATAGGCCGGTATCAGGTTACAAAAGTGTGCTATTTGATCAGTAACTAAACCGGTCACATATCAGAAAAGCCTCGTCGCTCTAGTCACAACCACAAATAATAATGAACTGTCTACCCAGCAATTCCTGGCCGTTTGTTGACTTTCCGATGTACTCTCATTCAGTTGACATTTGATTTAATATTTTATTATAGGAATGAATGGCCTGTTTGTGGAATTTATCGGGGTATAAACTTGGAAAAGTCGCGGGAATACTGGACGAAGCGATAAAAAATTACAATTTTTGGAAAAGAAAATCAAAAAAAAAAAAAGAAGTTTTTTCGAAAATTGCAATTTTTTAAGGCCTCGTCCAGTATTCCCGCGACTTTTCCAAGTTTATATCCCCGATAAATTCCACAAAATGGCCATTAATTCCTTATAATTCCAGCATTTCAAATAAATTCATCAAGAAAATGTGTTTATTTTCCGTTTTCTTAAGAATTATTTTAACTGCGCCTGACGGTTACGGAAAGTAGTTCGGCATGGGAGTTTACTGGGATATAAACTTTGGACAGAGACTTGCTACGGACCAATCAAAAGTTAGGGAATTGTGTAAATATTTTTGTGCTGGAATTATCAGGTAATCTGCACTGTATTGACCGAATACGTACTGACTGATACCATATCGTTGTATCAGGCATTGACCTGATACAAACATCCGTGAAAACTGACGTTCAATTGGTCGGACGACGTCACGGGACGTTACCGAATGACGTCAGTGTAATGACGCAACGTAAACACGTCCTCGTTCTGTCCATAGATAATGACGTCACCTGTGGTCATTTTGATGGGATGAAACGTTACGTGATACACAGAATACTAGGCTAGTGTATTTTGAAATCTAAAAAAATATTTAAAAGTAAGTAGTTTTTTATCAATAACAAAAAAGGCACCATCCCCAAAAAATTGTATTCATTTTATTCCGAAAAAACTATGTTCCTATGGCAATTTAACAGGGGGGCTCAAAACATATTTTTTTTAAATGTCTTTTTTATTTGGGGACCAATTTTCACAACAAAATCAATATTTGATGAAAATGTTTTTTTGGGGAGGGTGACTTTTTTGTTATTGATGAAAAAGTACTTACTTTAAATATTGTTTACATTTAATGTGCTTAATGACCAAAAGTTCGTCGGCAGCAAAACGTGGAACAGACAGTAGATGTTAACGGAGCTAAATTCATTGAGTCGAGTTTGAGTGAATACAGCCTTCAGGTGTGAAACGATAATCTGTGCCGCGTATTGGTTTCCAATGTTTTATGAATTTGAATAAATGTACAAGTAATTATAAACCACTACCCGAAACCTAAGTTTGCGATGAGTCCTTTAAACAGTCAAAATGTATTGCGATATAGGAATGAATGGCCTTTTTGTGGAATTTATCGGGGTATAACCTTGGAAAAGTCGCGGGAATACTGGACGAAGGCCGGAAGGCCTCGTCCAGTATTCCCGCGACTTTTCCAAGTTTATTATAGGGATGAATGGCCTTTTTGTGGAATTTATCGGGGTATAAACTTGGAAAAGTCGCGGGAATACTGGACGAAGGTCGGAAGGTTTATATCCCCGATAAATTCAACAAAAAGGCCATTCATTCCTTATAATTCCAGCATTTTAAATCAATTCATCAAGAAAATGTGTTTATTTTCCATTTTCTTAAGAATTATTTTAACTGCGCCTCACAGTCACTACGGAAAGTAGTTCGGCGTGGGAGTTTAATGGGATATAAATTTTGGACAGAGACTTGCTACGGGCCAATCAAATGTTAAGGAATTGAGTAAAAAAATTTGTGCTGGAATTATTTATATTTACACTGCATTTTCTGATAGTTCTAAAAATGTAAATCATTGAACCAAAAAATGGCGTTAACATTAAGAAAAATCCTATTGTACGTACTTCTAATGCATCCAAAATAGAATGTACGCATATGATTGTTCAATTGTAATGAGAACCTATAAAATATGAAAAAAATCACAGCATAAAATCTCTTTTTTACCAGACTGTGTTTTACAAATTGATTATGTAAACCTTTTGTAAACAATGGCCAGCGGCGGGGAATCTATTGTTTTCCAATTGACTTTCGACTTTTCAGTTATCTATTCTTCCATCTTGACCTGTACCACCCAAAGCGGAAAAGGATAATCGACCAACGACTGACCGAACATGAGTTAAATGTGACCCTTTTCACAAATTTCTAAAAAATATTACCCCACCCGCCCAAAATACAGAAGCATTGTGATCAGCTCAAATGCTCAAATTCACACTCAATATGCCAGTACTAGCCTATAATTCCAGGACAAAAATATTTACACAATTCCTTAACATTTGATTGGCCCGTAGCAGTCTCTGTCCAACATTTATATCCCAGTAAACTCCCACGCCGAACTACTTTCCGTAACCGTGAGGCGCAGTTAAATAATTCTTAAGAAAACGGAAAATAAACACATTTTCTTGATGAATTTATTTGAAATGCTGGAATTATAAGAGGAATGAATGGCCTTTTTGTTGAATTTATCGGGGATATAAACTTGGAAAAGTTGGCCTTCGTCCAGTATTCCCGCGACTTTTCCAAGTTTATACCCCGATAAATTCCACAAAAAGGCCATTCATTCCTATAATACTTTTACGAATTGCAATGTGCATATACATAACTATGCAAAATAAACTATATTACAGATGGGTAATCACCTGGGGCCCGTTTCACTAAACTTCGTACGACTAAAATGTACGTAAGTGCAAATTTAGGATCGTCTGAAATTTTCAATTGATGGATTTACATTTATTGAGCATAAGCATATGCAACCTGCGCTCAATAAATGTAAATCCAATAACTTTTTACATGAAAACATCGTTAATGTGTAATTTACAGACTATCATAATTTTGTACTTACGAACATTTTAGTCTTTAGTGAACGCGCCCCTGAATTAGGCTTAAATCCTGGGACATTCTGTTGACATTTCCCTGTTGACGTTGTAAAATATCACACGAACCCAATACTGCAATATTTCGGCAGAAATGTTGGAATGTTTTTTTAAATGAATAAAAGCAATTAACTGTTGCAACTACACATAGAAAACAATACAATTGTAAAATATATTTTCGGCGGGGTCCTAATACTATGTTATCAGTCGGTACGTATTCGGTCAATACAGGCCAGGTTACCTGATAAATATATTTAGAAATACAAACATGTGTATCCGTCTAATGAGTCGGTGTCACGGCAGTCCTGTGGGGGATGATATTTTCGAACACAACATATGTAAAGTAAGACAGCCATCAAACATTGGTCGTTATCGCGAGACATATGTACTATATTTCCTCAAACACGGTCGTCAAACTGGTTCAAAGACACATCCCAATACGCCCCAGTTTTGTTCGCACCAATTAAATTTCGCTAATATACGGAGATGGGATGGATACGACATACGCGTTTAATAACATCAGCTAATCAGCTAATATGTAGAGACACTTTCAGAATAAATGAGAAGAAACCATATTTCGCTGACAGACTTGCTGCGAACCCTGGTATATTAGTAATTAAGACAAACAATGCACAATGATTCATCGACCCCGGGTTGATGTCGTCAATCTGGGGGCCGTTTCACTAAACTTCCTACGACTAAAATGTTCGTAAGTGCAAAATTATTTCTTGTAAATAATTGTTGGATTTACATTTATTGAGCATAGGCTGCATATACAGCCTATGCTCAATAAATGTAAATCCATCAATTGAAATTTGCAGACGATTCTAAATTTGCGCTTACGAACATTTTAGTCGTAAGAAGTTTAGTGAAACGGCCCCCTGATCTACATACCGGTGTGGCTGTGACTGGGGAAATGGGTCTGATGGGATTTGTGACCAGTCTAGCTCCTGATCATGTAGCACAGGTACGTGGCAAGGTAAGGTCCTATACTGGTTGTTAGAAACAAGTGTTTCACTGATGGAATGACGAACAGTGTAGGTCCTGATCAGACTGTGCGGATGCACAGGCTGATCTGGATCTACACTGGTCGTAAAACACATAATACCCATCTAGCCAGTCACAGACATCTGAAAATGTATGGCAAATCAAATGCACGATAATTCCTCAAACCCGTGTGCTATGTCCTCAAACTGCTGCACAGTGGTATATGGGTATTAATAGCAAGGCAAATAATAATAAAAAAGAAAAATCAGCAACACCACAGTATTGATGTCCTCAACCTGACAATACCAATGACGTATGTCGTGAGATTAGGACTTAGTCATGTGTAGCTTTTTGGCATGTTATTTAATATAGACGTTGCGGATGCACAGGCTGATCTGGATCTACACCGGTCGTAAAACACGTAAAGACCCATTTCGCCAGTCACAGACATCTGGATATGTATGGCAACCCAAATGCACGATAATTCCTCAAACCTGAGCGCTATGTCCTCAAATTGCTGTACAGTGGTATATGAGTATCAATGCAAGCCACGTACATGTAATAGAGAACATAATACATCAGCAGCATCCCAGTGTTGATGTCCGCAACCTGACACTACCAATGACGTATGTCGTGGATTAGGACTAGTGTAGCGGTTGGCACGTTCATTAATATAGACGTTCATCTCGTGCATTACCATTTCATTTCCGCTGATAGATGAAGATGGGATACATTTTTATCACATCAGATATGTACAGACATATGAGGATTTTTTGTTTTTAAAGAAATCAGCCTACGTATGGATATCAGAATTTAAACTGTCCTACATTCAACCACTGACAAATAGTCTTATAGTATTAGTTAGTTGTAGTTATGGGCTAGATGCTGAGGGGTGAATGTATATATATGCCCAGTATTCGAAAACGGTAATTACGACGTGTGCGCACAGCCTGGCCATGGCATACGCTGTTCGCCATGCTATCCCTTTATAAAACACGTTCTTCCAATCGCTGAGTGTAGTACAAATGATACATATATACTGAGCAGGATCTACACTTGGAAAAACATGTCATAAGGTACCATTTATTATGGGAATGAATGGCCTTTTTGTGGAATTTATCGGGGTATAAACTTGGAAAAGTCGCGGGAATACTGGACGAAGCGATAAAAAATTACAATTTTCGAAAAAAAAAAAGAAAAAGGTTTTTTTTTTTTTTTCGAAAATTGTAATTTTTTGGAAGGCCTCGTCCAGTATTCCCGCGACTTTTCCAAGTTTATATCCCCGATAAATTCAACAAAAATGCCATTCATTCCTTATAATTCCAGCATTTTAAATAAATTCATCAAGAAAATGTGTTTATTTTCCGTTTTTTTTAAGAATTATTTTAACTGTGCCTGACGGTTACGGAAAGTAATTCGGCATGGGAGTTTACTGGGATATAAATTTTGGACAGAGACTTGCTATGGACCAATCAAATGTTAGGGAATTGTGTAAATATTTTTGTACTGGAATTATACACCGATACAAACGTAGTAAACCCCGTGTTGTCATGGTACGTCACATAAGATGTTACTAAGATTCCAAAATCAGTTCTCAACGTCTACAGTAATTACATGTAGCACACCAATGATGTAATACTAATCACATGACACACGTTATTGGGACAATGGTCTTGGTACGAGACTCGCCTTGACACAGCATGTGATTTTGTACCTTCGGACATCTGCGTAATTTCATGAAATACGTTTACAAATTTACAATATTTTCCGTAAATGGAGTACATGCGGAATATACTCTGAAGATTTTGTCAACTTTTGACTTTATTAATGAAAACTATTGTAAATATTTTAAACGTATTTAATGAAATTACGCAGATATCCGAATGTAGAAAATCACATGGCGTGTTTCATATGTGAATGATCTAACAGAACAGCTCGTACAAGGGTTGTTCAAAAAGTACATTGACTGCAAATGTAGTCAGCTTAAAATGAAATATGAGGCTATGTTTCGTTACACACAGTTTACATGGGTGATGATTTAATGCGATATTTATTTTTATCAGGTAACCTGCCCTGTATTGACCGAATACGTACTGCCTGATAACACATTGTTGTATCAGGCATTTACCTGATACAAACATCCGGGTTACAATGAAGTGAATATTGACGTTCCATTGGTCGGATGACGTCACGTGACGTTACCGAATTAGACAGGGATATATCCACCAGGAATGATCCTTATGGGCTGTCAAAGGTTTCTCAGTTGTTTCTATAGTAGTTTTTCCCGTAGAATCCAAATCTGCCAGGTAGCATTTCAGATTTTGCATATTTAATGAGTTAATTTGCATAAATAAAAGATGGCCGACTCGAAATTTAAAATTAAGTTTTCTACTCTTACAAATGCATTAACATATGCTCTAACAGTCTAAAATGGAGGTTTTAAGCAAATGAAATTTTACAATATTCGTTGAAAATATTGCAATTATAGGGTGTTAGGTCACGTGACATTAAAAAAAACTCAAAATTGTGACGTTTTTCCCCCAAATATCACTAGTGTGATTACTAATTGCACCATTATAATAGTTTTATGTTAAATTGAAAATTGTTCAACTCAGGGAGTTGAATATAATGCAAACATACGTAAATATGTATCCAAAATGGCCGCCAAAATTAAAATGGCGGCCAATGAAACTTCAACTCGAGACATATTGGCTTCTACATGGCATTAAATACATACATATTGTCGGAATGATTGTTTCTCCGCTCAATGAACCAACTTGTATGAAGTAGATTGATTGATTGATTAATTGAATGTGGTTTTAGGTCAGTTTAACCACAAGGTCATGTACAAACGGGGTCAATGGGGTCAAATCCCGTTTTTCAGAGCTGAGTATTTACATTGAGTATATATTCAGCCCTGAAATTAGAATATGTACATTGCATGTAGTATAATATTGGTAAACATTAATATTGACATACATTATAGTCCTTCACTGTCTGAATCTTCGCCACAGTCTGTCTCTTCTAGCGAATTCTCATCACTATCGTCGCTATTAAAGCTATACTGAGAGTGGCCCTCGCATTCATTCTCAGCATCATATTCGTCAGTTGTATACTTCATAGTCCATTTAACCCTTTTTCTGGGTGGTTTCTGTGATGGTCCCCTTCTTTCAGTGTTAGAGGACTCCTCATTGTCAGCTTGGTAATCAGTCCTTATTATTCTTTTTAAGTTCTTTCTTAGGCAAGGGGGAAATTGAGTACAAATGTACCAGACTGGCTTTAAGCCCCCATCAGTTTCCCCCAACCCATACCCACTGGTGATCTATAATTAATGTTCTCTCGGCATGCCTCGGAATTCCATAGCCTTGCCTGATAAACTTGATATCAAAAGACACTAGCCTGGTATTCTCTATAACTAGCTTACTGCTTTCATAAAAAAACTAGGTTATTTCGAGCAAGTAGTTTTAATACTAGCCATCAAACTATTATAGCTATGCAATATTAGATGTGCCTGTTGTTGTATTTTTGTAGACACATCTGATTACCATGGGGGAAACATAAGTAATAGTATATTGTTACATGACTGTCGTTGTTCGACACCGCTCACAGCCGTGTTCAAACGTACAGCGCGTGCTGTTTGACGATGGATGTAGACAATGCTCATTTCGGGCCCAAGCCAAGACCTACGTAATGAATGTGTCTCATGACGTTACTAGAATGCGCGAATTACGTCAACATGCCATGATACATAGAGGACATGCTGCTATTCGTGCGGTTTGATTGCGTTAAAAGTTGTGGGTCATCGTTTGACAATAAGGCACTTATGGTAAGTGTGGCCACTTTAGACCCTGGCTACCGTACATGTACGTACTCATACATCAATAAACTGACCAAGCGTCATTGTTCAGGGATGTTTTATTTGCATAATGACGACCAGCGCAGCCCTGGATCAGACTGCGCGGATGCGCAGGCTTATCCGGCGCTACGTTGGTCATAAACGTCACGTGAGGTACATTGTGCGGTCGCATAGGGTTAGTGTCTGTTCTACGTACATACATTTAATATATATACATGTAAGTATACGGAATCAAAGATAGTTAGTGATTGACGTACAGCAACTACTAATTACTATAATGATAAATAAGCCAACTAATCGCGCTACGATTGTGTGCGTTTTGCTATTTTTGCACGTGCTCGTCAAGCATCTTACTTATTTACACAGCAAAATGTACCACATATGCAATTCATATGAAACAAATTCATATGCTGTTCATATGTAAAACATATGAAAAACATATGAATTGCATATGAAATTCATATAAAAAGAGCCGATATGAAATTCATATGATTCTCATATGAATTTTATATCCAGACTTTTCATATGCATTTCTTATGAATAATATGCAGATGAATTTCATATGAATTTTTTTATATGAAATTCATATGAAAATTGTATAGATTTAAAAGCATTGTACATGAGTCTTCATATAAAATTATTATGATGTGCATATGAAGTTCATATGATTTGCATATGAAATGCATAAGGATATATTGCATATGACTTAGATATCGGCTCACTTTATATCATTTGCATATGACATTTTCATATGAAATTCATATGAAAACGTATGAAATTCATATGCCACACATTTTGTAGTGTAGGGGAGCGGGGATTCCATTCGTTGCCAAGCATCGCCAAAATGGAGTGGCACGTCATTGTGATAGTGAAGTTTTCTGGTACATCAGGTCTTAGAAAGAACTCCTAGGTGTCCGGTTTTGACAGGTTTCAGTTTTAATTTAAACATTCCCAAACAAATTTCTGTGTGTTGCAATCATGGACCGATTTTGCAATATGAACCATTATAATATGCTTACGTATTTTCCTTTCGCACTGAAACACAATGCAACGCAAACCGTCAATAGTTCACAAACTTCTGTCGTTTTTGCGAAGAAGAAGAATCGATTTCCGTGTCTCCGACTCCGACACTGAAATCGATTCTTCGCAAAAACGACATAAGTTTGTTCTCCACATTGACGTCTCGTGAGTAAACATTGGTCAGTTCCGGAACTACATTTCCCCTCGCAAAATAGTTCCTCCTAAATACTCACTAATGTGTTTATTTTATTTGTATTGTGTACACTTTTGGAAGTGATGTACGTATATAATACAAAAGTGTATTTGATTTGTCTGTGGATATATGCCACTCGTTCCGCCGCGCAACGATATTGCGCTCCTAAAGTCGCGCAATATCGTGAGCTGCGGAACTCGTGCATATATCCACACACAAATCAAATAACCTATAAATGTTCTCGGATCTGGGACAGCCTTGTTTGCAATGCCGTAACAACCGTTTTGTCAGTCATCCGCGATGGACCGAGTGTCAGCTTGTCTGTTGGCGACTCATCCTCGGTAGTGTCCTTTGCCGTGCGTAAAATTGAATTATTTCTATAATTGTCTTTATATAACTCTACTTATTATGTCGTGGCGTTATTTACATGTCCTTGTTTGCATACCCAATGTGCATGATCACGTGGTTAAAACAACAACAACAAGTACTGAAACTTCCAGAAGCCCTCCGGTTCAAAGCACGTATTTATTTTGTCCTGATTATGTAACGGATTTTTATGAAATATGGCGCATCAAACGCATCTTGTTAAGCTGCATTTGGTTGTCTCGATACTTTCGTACAAACTTCTTTCGTTTTTGCGAAGAATCGATTTCCGTGTCTACTGACACGGAAATCGATTATTCGCAAAAACGACAGAAGTATGTGTTGGGACCACCAAATGCAGCTCATGAAGACGCGTTTGCTGCGCCATATGTCATCATAATACGTTGCATATTAAGGAAAATATCAAATAATACTTACTTTTGAGTGGGCGCGCTGTCAACACTTTCAGCCATTGTTGTTGTTGTTGTTGTTGTTGTGACCACGTGATCATGCACCTTGATACCAGTCCGTTATAAATAATAAAGGGCATTATTTCGGCATTTCCCACACCCGTTCACTACTAACCGATATTAATATCGATTTATCACAGGGGGGTGGGCATACGATTGGTACATGGGTACCGTATGAGAATAGGTGAACGGGTCTCAAAATTGCGGGGCCCAGTGGCAACGGCACCAGGTTGGTACATTTTGTATTTTGTATTTATGTTCACACTTGTGTCACAGGGCGAGAAAAATGTGCTCGAACCCAGGATCTCTGGCTTACTGTAACATCGCTCTAACCGACTGAGCTAGCCGGGCACGAATCTTCTCCCCATAGTGAGTTACGTACCCTGACATATTTCCCCGCCAAATTGAAACTCGTCCCCAAATTATATATTTAATTCGTATCTGAATTCCATGTTTTTGGTACAATTTGGGCAGTATGTATCAGTCATGGTCCCTCGTTGGGCGCCAAATGTCACAGTGCGAGACAAATGTGCTCCGGCCCGGGGCTCGAACCCGGGATCTCTGGTTTACCGTACCATCGTTCTGACAGACAGACTGAGCTAGCCGGGCACGAATACACATCTTCTCCCCATAGTGAGTTACGTACTGTGACACTTGCATTAAACTTTGAGCAAATACATATAGGCGAAGGGGTGGCGGTATGCGACCCCGATAAACGGCTGCTAACGTATACTGAGGCATCATTCAGTAAACAGTTATTGAAGGTACAATGGACGCCGGTGTGTAAACAAACGGGTTTCTGTGACATTTCCCACACAGTTTTAACCAAATTTTATCAATAATACGTGTCCCATTGCCAATTGTATGACATATTGCCACTTGTATGACATTGTAGGTTATGAAGTAAAACACAACTGATATGTAAAAGTGTACATGCAGCTAAATGTCAGAATGAATTTCAAGATTATGTTGCTTTTTAATAATAAAAATTTCGAAGAGCCCGCAGTTTTCTTTCTTATTCAGTGGAACTATTTTAAACCGAACGCACTGGGGACCCCAGTGTGTCTAATTTAGATGGATTGCAATGTAATTTATGTAATTGTCCTGTCTGTTCATAACAGACAATGACGAAAATTGGCCATCGAGTGCTTAATTACAGTGGAACCTCTCTAAACCGGACATCATGGGGACCTCCACTTCGGTTATTATTATTAAATTTAATAAAATCAACTAAACAAAGTTGCCGTTGTAAGAATCGAACTCATTGTTTCAATGGCGGCAGTGTATCCACGGTACTAGTGCATCACCTGTTTTGGTATTATTTGTATACATGTACGCTCGTCAGAAATGTATTATAACAATAATAAATGTCATGTGACAATTAACGAATGTTGATAATTCAAAATAGCCTTGGTTTACAATAATAGTTACAATAACAACACGTCAACACAACGTGGGGGACATGCACCTATGGAACGCCATGTCTGTCTTATATGACGATAAAGTATTTTATGCAGTACTAACGTCAATATATGACCTCATTATGTGTTTATATCGAGTCGAAATGTCAATATATTATATCAGTATGTCTTTATATTGAGTCAAACGTTCAATATATCATACCAGTATGTCTTTATATTGAGCCAAAACTTCAATATATCATACCATTATGTCTTTATATTGAGTCAAAAGTTCAATATATCATACCATTTGTTATTACAGTGAGTCAAATGTTCAATATATCGTACCAATATATCTGTATGTTGAGTCAATACTTCAATATATCATACCACTTGTATTTATATTGAGTCAAAAGTTCAATATATCATATAATTTTGTCTTCATATTGAGTCAAAACTTCAATATATCATACCATTATGTATTTATATTGAGTCAAAAGTTCAGTATATCATACCAGTATGTCTTTATATTGTGTCAAAACTTCAATATAGCATACCATTATGTCTTTATATTGAGTCAAAACTTCAATTTATCATACCGTTTGTCATTATATTGAGTCAAAAGTTCAATATATCATATCAATTTGTCTTTATATTGAGTCAATATAAAGAAATATTGGTATGATATATTGAACGTTTGACTCAATATAAAGACATACTGGTACGATATGAACTTTTGACTCTATAAACAAATGGTACGATATTGAACTTTTGACTCATAATAAAGGACTAATGATATATATTGAACGTTTGACTCAATATAAAGACATACTGGTATGATATATTGAACGTTTGACTCAATATAAAGACATACTGATATAATATATTGACATTTTGACTCAATATAAACACATAATGAGCTCATATATTGACGTTAGTACTGCATAAACTACTTTATCGTCATATAAGACAGCAATGGCGTTCCATATGCACCTGTCATTTCTCCATTATACGTATATTAGTTGAGCGCCTGGAAGCCACTCACGGTCAGACGTCTGAACTATAGGATAGCCTTCCGCTTGAATATTTCACATTCGGCGACGCGGAGGACATATATGTGGATGTGACAGGAGAATTGGGGCCACGTGTAGTAGTAGCCTGATAACGATTTTATTGTCATGTTTCAACGATGGAATTGCGACCGGTGCATATCCTGATCAGACTGTGCGGATGCACAGGCTGATCTGGATCTACACTGGTCGTAAAACTGATAGACCATTCCGCAGACACACATAGGTTCATATACGCAGGACATTCACTTGGTCAGATTTTCTAGCAAGTCATGACCGTTTCTGTAATTGTACGATGTACTGCAAATCGTCTGGCAAGTCATGCCCGTTTCTGTAATTGTACAATGTACTGCAAATCGTCTGGCAAGTCATGTCCGTTATGTAATTGTAAAATGTACTGCATTCGCTGGCAATCAGCCCGTTTCTGTAATTTGACGATGTACTGGCAAATCGTCGGCAAGTCAGCCCGTTTCTGTAATTGTACAAGTCTGCAAATGTAATGGCAAGTCATGTCCGTTATGTAATTGTAAAATGTACTGCATTCGTCTGGCAAGTCATGCCCGTTTCTGTAATTGTACGATGTACTGCAAATCGTCTGGCAAGTCATGCCCGTTTCTGTAATTGTACAATGTACTGCAAATCGTCTGGCAAGTCTCCGTTATGTAATTGTAATGTCATTGTAACTGGCAATCGTCAAGGAATCATGCCCTTTCTGTAATTGTACGTGTACTGCAAATCAATTGGGCAAGTACGATTGTACTACGCAAATCGACTGTAATTGTACAGTATCAAATCGTGGCAAGTCTGCCTCTGTAATTGTACAATGTACTGCAAATCGTCTGGCAAGTCATGTCCGTTATGTAATTGTAAAATGTACTGCAATCGTCTGGCAAGTCATGCCCGTTTCTGTAATTGTACGATGTTACTGCAAATTCGTCTGGCAAGTCTTGCCCGTTTCTGTAATTGTACAATGTACTGCAAAATCGTTTGGCAAGTAATTGCCCCGTTTATGGTAATTGTAAATTGTACTGAAATTCGCTTGGCAAGTCATGGCCCGGTTTCTGTAATGTAACGATGTTAAACTGCAAAATTCGTTTGGCAAGGCATGCCCCGTTTTCTGTAATTGACATACCTGCAAAATCGATGGCAAGTATGCCCGTTTCTTGTAATTGTACGATGTAACTCGGCTAATCGTCTTGCAAGTCAAATGTCCCGTTTCAAGAAATTTGTACGATGTACTGCATCGTCTGGCAAGTCATGCCCGTTTTCTGTAATTGTACGATGGACTGCAAAATCGTATTTGCAATGTCATGCCCGTTTCTGTAATTGTAACGATGTACTGCAAATCGTCTGGTCAAGTCAAGCCCGTTTCTCTGTAAATTGTACGATTGTACTGCAAATCGTCTGCAAGTCATGCCCGTTTCTGGTAATTGTACGATGTACTGCAATCCTTCTGGAAGTCATGAGCCCGTTTCTTGTTAAATTGTACGATGTTCTGCAAATCGTCTGGAAGTCATGCCCGTTTTGTAAATTGTACGTGTACTGCAAATCGTTCCCGGCAAGTCATGGCCCGTTTTTCTGTTAATTGTACGTTGTACTTGCAAACGTCGGCAAGTCATCCCGTTTCTGTTAATTGTACGATGTACTGCAAATCGTCTGCAAGTCCTGCCCGTTTCTTAATTGTACGATGTACAAGGCAAATTCCGGCTGGGTGCAAGTCTGGCGTCTGTTTATTGTAACATTGAACTGCAAAACGTCTTACAAGTCATGCCCTTTCTGTAAATTGTACGATGTACTGCAAAATCGTCTGGCAAGTCATGCCGTTTCTGTAATTGTACGATGTACTGCAAATCGTCTGGCAAGTCATGCCCGTTTCCGTAATTGTACGATGTACTGCATTCGTCTGGCAAGTCATGCCCGTTTCTGTAATTGTACAATGTACTGCAAATCGTCTGGGAACACGTACTCTTCAATTATACACGCGGTCTTTTTCCATTTCCTTCTAAATATATGTAAATAGTTTTCCCTATATTTGTATCATACATGTATCCTGTTTTACTCAGTAATTTTACATCAGCTTTTTGGATGTGAGGCCATGAGTTTAGTACCTATTTGATTAATCAGATATTTCATTAAATTCAAGATGGCCGCCAAATATAAGAGTTTTACTCTTAAATAAAAGTTAGTTACATATTTGACCTCTGGAACAAGATAGTATAACAGGGAGTCGTTTCACTAAACTGCCTGCGACTAGAATGTTCGTAAGTGTAAATGCAAGATCGTCTGGAAATGTCAATTACAGTTATTGAGCATAGGCTGCATACGTTGATACAATTTGAATGTGCTCTCTGAAACTGACATAAACACATGAAGTTCTTTGCACCCATCTTTCATTTCTGATGATGATACATACACAAACACAGAATGAACTTGTGAGAACAGGGAACCTCTTGCGAAGAAAAACTAAAATTGACAATTGCCAGCGGATATTCTGGTAAAATATTGAAGCACTGCTATCATGTTAGATGCTATGACTTTTAGTGAGAACTCAAACACGGTTGTCAGAAGTGAAATCATTTTCTAACAGATATAGCAAAAGAGCAATCATGAATTGAACTGCAACGGTTGCTGATCAGTATGGTTGAATATACTGCATTGTATATATTAATGGAGATCATTGCCTGAAAGATACAAGTTAGAAACCAAGGACATAAGTCAAACACGCATTATGAATTAGAGAAAGGTTGTGATGAAATACTGAGAAACAGTGTGAGCAAACCTTGTTCGGTTAGTGCAATTGGTAACGAACACGCTTCTCATCAATGCGGCCCAGTATCCTATTTCACTAACATTGCAAAGTATACTTATCTAGCAAAGTATACTTTGAGGGAGAGATTTTCGAATTTTAGGATAAATTTATTAATTTGTATTATACTGGATTCATTACATTATCACAGCCATTTTGGCTATGATAATGTAATAAATTCAGTATAATAATTCTGCATACTTTTAATCATCAAATATATGCAGATGTTAGTTCTGTATGAAATATGCATTTCGGGGAAAATAAATGATTACTCCCTCAAAGTACACTTTGCTAGAAAAGTATACTTTGCAATGTTGGTGAAATAGGCTACAGGTTCGATCCTTGACGTGAGCATTATGTAAGATGGTATGGTGATCAAAGTGGGTTTCCTCCGCCTTTCTTCCACATTAAGGACCACACTTACACCTCCATCGGTACCAACGAATGCATTTGTATAAGTGCTGTCGTTCTCGTTGGTACTTGTTGTAAAATAACCTTCAAAGTGTCAACGAACAACACATGTTGCAATCTCTCTTTGAATGATGGTGCACCTGCCAAATGTGTTACCGGCTGCTTTAATTCTGATATACATGTATGTATTATCAGGCGGATTGCCGATAAGTAGCAAATTTCATCAAAATTGCAAAGCATACTTATCTAGCAAAGTGTACTATGAAGGAGTAATCATTTATTTTTCCCGAAATCCATTATTTCATGTAGAATTAACGAATGCATATATTTGATGATTAAAATCATGCAAAATGGCTGTGATAATGTAACAAATTCACTAACGTGATATAAACATCCGGGTTACAACGAAGTGAAAACTGACGTTCCATTGTGACGTTACCGAATGACGTCAGTGTAATGACGCAACGTAAACAAGTCCGCGTTCTGTTCATATATAACGACGTCATATGTGGTCATTTTCGAGCATAACACGTCACCTGATAAATAGAATAGCAGGCTAGTGTATTTTGATATCAAGTTTATCAGGCTCGGCTCGTAAACGGTAGGAATTCCTCGGCAAGCCTCGTAATTCCTAGGCGTTTCCTAGCCTTGCCTGATAAACTTGATATCAAAAGACACTAGCCTGGTATTGTCTATATTATTACTAGTAATATACTATGGTACATGTATGTAACAAGGAACATGTTATGTTCACATTACTTGAAAATAATTATTGAATTACTATGGAAATATACAGTCAAACTTGTGAATAAAGGCCAGCCATAGGAAGTGCAAAATCTGACCTTTGTTCACAGGTGGTCTTTATTCGCAGGGTCATTTATATAGTAATTGTGTCATTGGGACAACAAATGTGTGGCCTTTACAATCCGGTGATTGTTATTCGGAGGTGGTTTTTAGCACAGGTTCGACTGTATATCCAATCCAATATTTTCCCCATTCCAGTACAATGAGCAGCACTGGCGTATGCTATCATTCCTTCAAGCATCATTTGGTTGTGACACTATCGGCCTTTCCATTGAACAGTAAGAGAATAGCTCATAAAATCAGCTATTAAGAATAATCGATCCCGACATAGTTATGTAGCCTATTTCATCAACATGGCAAAGTTTACTTCGCTAGCAAAGTATACTTTGAGGGAGAAATTTCAATTTAAGGATAAATTCATTAATTTTTATTATACTGAATGTATTACATTATCACAGCCATTTTGGCTGTGATAATGTAATAAATTTCTGTATAATAATTCTGCATACTTTTAATCATCAAATATATGCGGTCGTTAAGTTCTATATGATATAATGCATTTCGGGAAAAATAAATGATTACTCCCTCAAAGTATACTTTGCAATTTTGATGAAATCGGCTACTGATCTATGTACTAAGCTTGAGAGCATACCGTGCACGAAGGACCAAACATTAGCACTCCACTACTGAAAACTGTTGACATTGATGCTTCAGCATCCAATTATATGGCATAAAATGTCACCTTTATGTCAGGAAGACTGACGTATTTTGTTACTAGATGCCACGAACAAATGAGAGAACTTGTCCTTGTTGCGCTGTTCCAAACATGTGTATATTATATCACTGCAGTAGATACCCCAGTTACCAGTAGCCTATTTCACCAACATTGCAAAGTATACTTTTCTTGCAAAGTATACTTCGAGGGAGTAATCATTTATTTTTCCTGGAATGAACTATTTCATATAAAACTAACAACTGCATATATTTAATGATTAAAAGTATTATTTAATGATTAAAAGTATGCAGAATTATTATACAAAATGGCTATGATAATGTAATAAATTCAGTATAATAATAAAAAAAAAATTATCCTAAAATTGAAAATTTCTCCCTCAGAGTATACTTTGTAGAAAAGTATACTTTGCAATGTTGGTGAAATAGGCTACCGATGTGTTTATGTTTGGCTGGACGTCAGCGGCATATGGTGCACAGCCTCTGCTTATTACACAATGTGTTTATTACAAAATAACCCTGGTACATTGCCTTAGATTTACAAGACAGAGGTATATTATATCCAGCTATCAGAATAATATATTATAATAAGTTATTGCGTATTGCGCTTGTCAGCTGTGCCATAGGATGTACCAGCATTATCTCAACAATAAGATGCCCGTCAGGAAACATCCTGGGATTGAGATAATTGAATATCATTGTTGGTTTGACTAGAATATCAACTTGCTGATGCCCACAGAAAGTATTGGCATTCCACAAGTAAGTTGTCAGAGCGTATCTTTAATTATTTGAGCAAATCTCTATGCCGTTTTAATGTTTAAGAAAAAAACATTATTAAAGGTAACAGTGCAGTGTTATAACACTGAATAACTATTTACAATAGCATAACAATTTGGGCTGTAACATTGCATCGGTACTATCGTCTACTCACAATAGTAACCTTGGCAATATTAGTATCATAATAACAATACTATTGCAGTAGTTATTAAAACTGGATTTTTCCTTTGGCAATATTAGTATCATAATAACAATACTATTGCAGTAGTTATTAAAACTGGATTTTTCCTTCAGGATTGGCATTTCTTCTTACAATCTGAAAAATAAACACTGTATCAGGGACGCCGGAAGCATCATACGATTGTTCCGGCGAATCTAGTGGGTGCCGCTGCTATCCACTGCCACTGTATGCTGTTACCACTCAGTTGAACCGTCTCGCTGAGACGGTTCAACTGAGTGGTAGCAACATACACTTTTGATGAGAAACTAGAAAAATATTTACATTCCGTTATTTTTCATATATGAATTCCAAATATATCAAAAGTATTGATCCGGCAGTCGCCGGACCTGCCGAATCTGTTCCGACGCCCATGTGTATGCAGCAATTAACTGTGGTTATGTACATCCAGAGTCGATATCAAATGTGTTATAGGTATATTCTGTCTCTCTGCACGTATTTAAAAATATTTTCAATCTGCCAAAAGCAGCGTTTTGGATACAAAATTATAAACATAACAATACGTCATTGCATTGCAATGTATCGCGAAAAGTATGCCTGTAATAGTAATAGTATCGCAATAGCACTTTGCATAATCGCAATACTATCACAATTGTTATTTTCTTGCAATATTCACCCCTAATAACAATACACATGAAAATAAAATATATGCAAAGTGACAAACAATTCATCAAAACCGTTGAATGAATAGTTCCAGAAAAACTGAACACTGAGTACAGGCCCGTACAAACGCCTTAATGCATAGTGTCATTCGGCTTATATTTAAGGGTGGGAATTGGCTCGAACACATTCCATACCCGGTTCATGAATCGTGTTTGGTTATCTTTTTAAATAGTGTGCCTGGCCATGACGGAAGGGGGCATTTTGAGTATGTGACCAGTCTAGCACTGGATATGCACGCACATCCGTTCGCTGTTTCAAATCAATACTAGTTTACATGTATGTGTCAGCTGGTCTTAAACCTGGTCGGAATATCAACAAAGATACTCCATGCAATCAAAACTTCTTCCGAATACCGAAGTGATACAAATAACTATCGTGCACTATCTCTGTGTTCTACAATTTTAAAACTTTATGAAAAATGTACATGATAGAAATGAATGGCCTTTTTGTGGAATTTATCGGGGTATAAACTTGGAAAAGTCGCGGGAATACTGGACTAAGGTCGGAAAATGTGTTTATTTTCCGTTTTCTTAAGAATTATTTTAACTGCGCTTCACGGTTACAGAAAGTAGTTCGGCGTGGGAGTTTACTGGGATATAAATTTTGGACAGAGACTTGCTACGGGCCAATCAAATGTTAGGGAATTGTGTAAATATTTTTGTGCTGGAAATATTAAACATTATCGATAGAGACGATGCCATTAATGTGAATGATCTACAAGGAGGATTTCAACAAAACATCAGTTGCAGCATGACGTCATTCCTGCTACGGGAGACTGTTTATTTCGCCAAAGAAAACCACTCTAAATTATACGTATGCTTTTTAGATGTTCGACAAGCGTTCGACCGTGTATCATACAATATATTGATGTTGAAATTGTTAAGAACTGGAATTGACTTTCAATTATTAAAAATAATATTGAGCATGTTTGAAAACATTTATAGTTGCGTAAAGTCCCAAGGACATAAATCTGATTGGTTCCCCATAAGACTTGATGAACACATTAGAATCATATGAACAGAGTATAAGAATTCAAGCTATCAGCTATGGGTGCCCAACTTCCGCCGATGATATGGTAGTGGTGTCACTTGTTATAAATGGACTAGATACGCTCATGGATATATTGTAACGTCCCTATGTCGTATCCGTCTTCGGCAATACGGTATAAATCAGATATTTCCTGTTCACGCAGGGGAATGGTAGCGGGCCCTCGTAAATCGGGGTAGGGAAAATTAACGACTATATCTACTTGGCAATGAAAAGACGACAGTGACGAGATTTTAGTAACATCTGATATTTTGATAATAGTTCTAACATGCAGTATTACTCAACGTGTACAATTAAAGAGTGGTGACAAACTATGATAACAACGATGAGGGTGATCTGATTATGGACAGATAATGACTAATATGAGATGTACACATGGCAAGATACAAAAGCACAACAGGCGACTGTGAGAGTAAGCAGACTCAAGAAAGGATATTAGCACATGTAAACACGGACTAGATTTATGCTAAAATCTGGCGGAAACTCACACTAACGCAAACCCAAGTCATGGTGGGAATCACGAAGCTGGGGGTTGGGAAATAATGCTGGGTGAGGGAGTCACAACAGCGTGGGGATCACGAAGCTGGGGTGTTGGGAAATAATGCTGGGTTGGAATGAAATGGGGCGGGGGAGTCACACAGCGGGGATGAAGACGAAGCTGGGGGTGGGGAATAATGCTGGGTGGGGGATGGGTTGAATGGGAGTCACACAGCGGGGGATCGACGAAGCTGGGTGGGGTGGGAAGGAAATAATGCTGGGTGGGGAGTCACACAGCGGGGATCATCGAAGCTGGGGGTGGGAAATAATGCTGGGTGGGGGAGTCACACAGCGGGGGATCACGAAGCTGGGGGTGGGGAAATAATGTGGGTGGGGGGAAGCAGCGGGGATCACGAGCTGGGGGTGGGATAATGCTGGGTGGGGGAGTCACACAGCGGGGATTCAAGCAAGCTGGGGGTGTCACAAAGCGGGGATGACGAATGCGGGGTAATTGGGGCTGGGTGTCACACGTGACGAAGCTGGGGGGGTGATAATGCTGGTGGAGTCACACGGCGGGGATCACGAAGCTGGGGGTGGAATAATGCTGGGTGGGGGATACACAGCGGGGATCACGACGGGACTAATGCTGTTGGGGAAAAGTCACACAGCGCGGGAATCACGAAGCTGGGGTTGGGTAATGTTGGGTGGGGGAGTCAGCGGGAATCACGAAGCTGGGGGTTGGGACTAATGCTGGGTGGGGGAGTCACACAGCGGGGATCACGAAACTGGGGGTGGGAAATAATGCTGGGTGGGGGAGTCACACAGCGGGGGGTCAGGAAGCTGGTGGAGACTAATGTTGGGTGGGGAGTCACACAGCTGGGTGGGGAATTACACAGCAGGTGGGCACACGGCATGGGTGGGGAGTCGCACAGCCGGGGGTCACGAAGCTGGGGTTGGAATCATGACACATAGCTGAATGGGGGGGGGGGGCGGGGGGGGGGGGGGGCACAACAGCTAGGACGCATGACAATGGAATTGGGATCACCTAACAGGGGTGGGAGGGGGGCACGAAGTTAGGGTGTGGCGTCACACAGCAGGGGGTTCATGAAGCTCAAATTGGGAATCGTATCGCAATGGGGAAAAAGTGGGTGGGGTAATGGGATATTGGCATTATTATGGTTCCAGCCAATATTAATAATCAATAATGTCAGACTGACGTTCAAATCATCACATCTCACGACTAACGGACCATTGGTAACATCGTCGGTGAGTAATGTTTAAGGGGGGCGGGGGGATATTTGGGCCTTGGGAGTTCTGAGACGCGAGTTGCGTCTCGAGTTGCGTCGCTCGGGACAAAGTCGCCAACTGACAGATTTCACTCCTATTTATAGGTGTTGTCAGGCCGAGTTGGACAAGTTTCGTGACTTACGGAACTTGTCCAACCTCCCGCATAGTGATTGGCTAGATTGAATGGACGGAATATTCCGATCAGACACGAGCCAAAACAAGCACAGCCAGTAAACATGGCGGCTGCATTCAACACACACAGGAAATGCCAACAAACTATTGTGAATTATAACGAACTAAACAAGTTTCTTGGTGTGTGAAGACGACAATCATAAACTATTGACACTTGTGAACATTCAGGCATGCATCTGAGATCGTGGTAAGTTGTGTGCATAAAATGACAGACGTGTTTTGTTGTCCAAAATGTGTGATAAATTCGAAGCGAGGAATACGCAATACACATCTGTGTATAGCGATGCTTCGCTGGCTGGGTCGCTTCATTACCCCGCCTGTTCGACCAGAGTTCGTCCTCGAACTCATGAAAAAAAATAGGATAACGTAATATATGCTGCACAACCTGAATGTCACGTATTTGTATAAAAAACATACGGCTATTTACATGTAAATGAGATTTATCACCAAATATTTCTAACACGCTCCAAACATGTATGAATGCTTTGCAGTCTGGTCTCTACATTTTACTTGAGTCAATTAACATATTCTATGTGCGGCGATAAAATGTGACCCTGCCAAGACTACAGAACATTTGACATGGTCAATAATACGTTCCTTACTACTTCTAATCAAATTGTACTATCAGTACATCTACTAACAACACGATCATGTGAACTACTCCTAATCATGTATCGGTATGGCACTAATGCTTACTGTGGGTGTTGGCATCGCTATTCAGAATTCATATAATATTTCCCTTGGTCACATAAACTATGGAAAGCTATATTAAAATGTATCTACTTTCGTAGAATATGAAAACTTGAACATCAGTGAGTCAACATCAACGCAAAACACTCGGATACCAATACTTACTCTATTATATCTATTCTATTTATTTCCAGGTACCTCATTAAACTGCTATATGAAAGTTAATTGATAGTGTCGCTGCTGCCACTTCGACCGCCAACCATATATTCGTGGCAAATGAACATTTCGAATAACAAATGACCAGATATGAATGCTAATCCGAATGCCAAAAGGATGACCACGGAAAACGCACAACTAGCAAAGTTTAACTCATTTGTTGTACCTTCAGCAATAATATGTGTTACTCGTACACAAATATCAGACATGCATCTTACCATTTGCATGTCTGCTCTGTTACTTCACTCAACATGAAATACTTGTTTCTGTATGTTTCTCTTAATTAGCAATCTAGTAAAACTATTTATATCATGTAGACTCGCAGTTCAAGTGTATCCATTGAATGACAAATCCGCACACTAAAAATATACATAGCAAATCACACTCTGCGTGGCCACGCGCATTCATACCACATACATTCAATCCCTCACATACAAAAAAAATGTACATACTATGTCATTTTCTGGAAACACGTGACCTCCATACTCCATGATAGTGTACACAAGTCAAATTGGTTAGATATGATAGTTCCAACGACATGGTACTGTCATATCTGGGTCAGCGTACTATCACTCAGATCCTAATAAAAAAATACAACACATTGTGTTCTGTATCTATTGTTCCTATTTCACTATTCCTGACGCTGTCCATGTTCTTAAACGCGAATCAAATATCTCTATATGTACGCGGATATTTAATATTTACGCGAAAACATTCAAGTTTATATTGGGTATAAGCGCACATTGTGTAAAATGTGTCTGTTCCATAGTGACGTCCTGCACTACGGCTATTATCGCGAACTTATACCACACGCGTATTTAACGTCTGATTTTGCGGAAAATCTATCCTCGTGTATGGTGGTTCCGCCGATGGCCCATGTATGGCAAATGATCCGTCGTCATCGTCGTCAGTAGCTATCGCGTTGTAGCGTTTCCACGGGTGGTCCTCATCGGGTAATCGCTCGTCAGCATTTGCGTCGTCTGTGAACATCGCATCGGTGGTTCGTCTCACGCCCGATATACGTGTGGGGCGGTATCACGCATCGTTTCGTCATCATCCTCTAACTCGTCGATTATCGCCCGTTTGGTCCAAGGATTACGTCTCGTCGTCATGTCGTATAGGAAACGTACGCCTCCTGGCGTAGATGGAATATAGTCTTCGCACCGAACGCAGACTCGTTAATACGTTTATTATATGTGTGGGGGTGGGTGTATGGTGGGGTGGCCAGGAAAGGGAGTCGACGTGCAATGGTCAGTGTATATGGTGTATGTCAGCATCGTTAAATTCGGGCAGAGTTAGGTTGCCACCAACATCACCATTGGCCATGCACAGTCGCCTTGTGGGAGGGGAAGGTTATGGGTGGGCTGGGGAGGGCAGGGGAGGGGGATGGGGTGGGGTGGGGAAGCGGGGGGAACTCGGATGAGGGGGTGTATATGGTGGGGATATGGGGTAACCTCGGGAACGAGTGTGTATACAGTGGGAAACTGGAATGTGGGGTATATGGGGTGGGGAAGCGGGGAAACTCGGGCACGAGTTTTTATACAGTTGGACACTGCGATTGGGGTAGGTATGGGGTGGGAAAACTGGGATGGGGGTGTGTATTTGGTGGGGAAGCGGGGAAACTCGGGCACTAATTTAAACGGGGAAACTCGGGCACGAGTTTTTATACAGTTGGACACTGCGATTGGGGTATGTATGGGGTGGGAAAACTGGGATGGAGTTGTGTATTTGGTGGGGAAGCGGGGAACTCGGGTACGAGTTTTTATAAAGTGGAACACTGGGATGTGGTTGCGGAAGCGGGTAACGGACAGGCACGTGTTTTATGGCCAGGTTTCGTGCAATTATATATCACTATCGCTGTTTTACGTTGAGGACACGCGTACCGGAGATGCCCTCGCTGCTTGCAATTGTAACAGGAGCGTCGTTCCACGGCCTTTAACATCGGCCCCACTGTCCGGGGTTGTTTTGCGCTCGTCAGTGTAATGTTGGCCATGATTTCTGCTACATCATGTAGCAACTTGTATTTTTCATTATTTGCATTTATTGACCGTATATATTCTCTGTGTTCGCTGTAGTTTTCACTTTTCTCAACTTGCCTCATATAGCATCGCTCTTTATTATTTTTCGCGGCAGTTTCTAATTTCATAGCAATTCTCAGAGCGTCTTCTATCGTCGTTGGCTCTTTTACTAGGATCCAGCGTTCGATATCCCAATTGTTCAATGCTTCAACAAAGCAATCTCGTGCAATTTCTTGTCTATGGTTATATGGGATTGTCGGGTATGCCAAACGCGTCAGCCGTTTAATATCGTGAGCCAATTCCGGTAGTGGTTCGTCTACTTTTCGAAGACGTTGTTTCAATTCAGTTTTATATGTTGTCGTTTGTGTTTCGGTCTGAAACCTGTTGGTCAGAGCCGTTACTAGCGAGTTGTAATCGGTTCTGGTATCTGGGTCAAGTTCACTCAGTACAGCTATTGCCTAGCCGCGCAAGCTGCACGCTAACTTGACTGCTTTCATTGCATTGTCCCAGTTAAATCCGTGTGCCGCGATACCGAATTGCAGGAGATATTCATGCCAGTTTCCATTTCCGTCAAAATTACCTATTTCCACGAACTGACCTGGATTTGGTATATACTGGGCCAATTGCACACTTTCCCGTGGTTGGGGGACGCGGGATCCACTATCATGTCTATGTGTATGATAACTTCTTGGGGACATGGACCTACCTGTTATGTGGTGTGATCTGACAGGCATATGAATTGGTACACGCACCGGGCTCGCGATTATCTAAGTTCAACGGCAATGGCTCGCTGTAATTAATTTTACGTTTTCTGCCGGGTTCCAGGTTATGTCGGTCATTCGATTCAAGCCTCTGTAGAATCAAATTAATTTGAGATTTTAATTGTTTTACCTCATTTCTTAGAGACTTAATCTCCGCACGCAGTTCACATTCGCATGACTTTTCGCACGACTCTGTATTATTCAAGCGGCAATGGGTTATGTATCCACTGTCACTGGTTACCATACAATTAACTTGATCACCTGTCGTGACAGGTACAGTGTCATGGTTATTGGGAGAGAAGGTCAGGGCAATTGTTTTGGACCCGTGGGGGTCAAGTGGAGACATTCGACCTTCCCGAGTAGGGACGTACACATTTCCGGGGTCACCATCGTCACTACATTCAAGAGACGCCATTTTATGAACTATATGTCGCAACTGTCTGGTTTGGGGTAATATGGGGATGAGGGAATGGGCCAGAGTGTAGGAAACATCGATTACGAACAGAAAATAGATTCCACTCACTCGCTCGCACTCCGCATTTCGTCGCAGTGCATATTACCAAGAGTGATTTTGTGTGTATTGCCCTATTGGAAATTCCGAAGTGACTATGTGGACAGAGACGGCAATGGTAATTCTTGAAGCAACATAAGGGTACGTTTCGGCTCTACTGGTTTATTATATCTGCCACCGCTGCCACCAAATTTGTAACGTCCCTATGTCGTATCCGTCTTCAGCAATACGGTATAAATCAGATATTTCCTGTTCACGCAGGGGAATGGTAGCGGGCCCTCGTAAATCGGGGTAGGGAAAATTAACGACTATCTACTTGGCAATGAAAAGACGACAGTGACGAGATTTTAGTAACATCTGATATTTTGATAATAGTTCTAACATGCAGTATTACTCAACGTGTACAATTAAAGAGTGGTGACAAACTATGATAACAACGATGAGGGTGATCTGATTATGGACAGATAATGACTAATATGAGATGTACACATGGCAAGATACAAAAGCACAACAGGCGACTGTGAGAGTAAGCAGACTCAAGAAAGGATATTAGCACATGTAAACACGGACTAGATTTATGCTAAAATCTGGCGGAAACTCACACTAACGCAAACCCAAGTCATGGTGGGGAATCACGAAGCTGGGGTTGGGAAATAATGCTGGGTGAGGGAGTCACACAGCGGGGATCACGAAGCTGGGTGGGAAATAATGCTGGGTTGGGGTGTCACAAAGCGGGATCACGAAGCTGGGGGTGGGAAATAATGCTGGGTGGGGGAGTCACACAGCGGGGATGACGAAGCTGGGGGTGGAAATAATGCTGGGTGGGGGAGTCACACAGCTGGGATCACGAAGCTGTGGGTGGGAATAATGCGGGTGGGAGGAGTCACACAGCGGGGATCACGAAGCTGGGGGTGGGAAATAATGCTGGTTGGGGAAGTCACACAGCGCGGGAATCACGAAGCTGGGTTTGGGACTAATGTTGGGTGGGGGAGTCACACAGCGGAAATCACGAAGCTGGGTTGGGACTAATGCTGGGTGGGGGAGTCACACAGCGGGGATCACGAAACTGGGGGTGGGAAATAATGCTGGGTGGGGGAGTCACACAGCGGGGGGTCAGGAAGCTGGTGGAGACTAATGTTGGGTGGGGAGTCACACAGCTGGGTGGGGAATTACACAGCAGGTGGGCACACGGCATGGGTGGGGAGTCGCACAGCCGGGGGTCACGAAGCTGGGGTTGGAATCATGACACATAGCTGAATGGTGGGGCACACAACAGCTAGGACGCATGACAATGGAATTGGGATCACCTAACAGGGGTGGGAGGGGGGCACGAAGTTAGGGTGTGGCGTCACACAGCAGGGGGTTCATGAAGCTCAAATTGGGAATCGTATCGCAATGGGGAAAAAGTGGTGGGGTAATGGGATATTGGCATTATTATGGTTCCAGCCAATATTAATAATCAATAATGTCAGACTGACGTTCAAATCATCACATCTCACGACTAACGGACCATTGGTAACATCGTCGGTGAGTAATGTTTAAGGGGGGGGGGGGTGGATATTTGGGCCTTGGGAGTTCTGAGACGCGAGTTGCGTCTCGAGTTGCGTCGCTCGGGACAAAGTCGCCAACTGACAGATTTCACTCCTATTTATAGGTGTTGTCAGGCCGAGTTGGACAAGTTTCGTGACTTACGCAACTTGTCCAACCTCCCGCATAGTGATTGGCTAGATTGTATGGATGGAATATTCCGATCAGGCACGAGCCAAAACAAGCACAGCCAGTAAACATGGCGGCTGCATTCAACACACACAGGAAATGCCAACAAACTATTGTGAATTATAACGAACTAAACAAGTTTCCTGGTGTGTGAAGACGACAATCATAAACTATTGACACTTGTGAACATTCAGGCATGCATCTGAGATCGTGGTAAGTTGTGTGCATAAAATGACAGACGTGTTTTGTTGTCCAAAATGTGTGATAAATTCGAAGCGAGGAATACGCAATACACATCTGTGTATAGCGATACTTCGCTGGCTGGGTCGCTTCAATATGTTACCAAAATTTAATCAAGGACCAGTACCTGTATAACTCCGGAAAGTGCAAAGTCTTGGTATTCAATGAGAACAATAGAGACTCAAATACGACGTCGCGTACCTGGCGTCTTGGCTCCGACGTCGTGGAAGAAACGGTCCGATATGTACGTCTTGGCGTAATGTGCGACTAGAACATGAACATTAATGACAACATCCACGAGGCGTGTTCTAAACTCAGGAAAACATATTTCAGCCTTGCATACTGTGGTGCGCACAAACATGGACTACATCCAATTACAATCAAACATTTGTATGAAACAATAGTCTTACCGAGAGCACTATTCGGCTGTGAGTTATGGTGCAATTTAACAGACACGCAAATCAAATCTCTGGAACGCGTACATCGCCAGTGTGTTAAATACATGCAGTTGATGGGCCGGTACACAAGAACAGGGGGCCGTTTCACTAAGCTTCTTACGATTAAAATGTTCGTAAGTGCAAATTAAGAATCGTCTGGAAAGTTCCATAGATGGATTTACATTTATTGAGCATAGGCTGCTTATGCAGCCTATGCTCAATAAATGTAAATTCAATCATTGTTTACAAGAAAACATTGTTAATGTGCAATTTACAGCCTATCATAATTTTGGACTTACGAACATTTTAGTCGTACGAAGTTTAGTGAAACGGCCCCTGATGTGGCATTGAGCTGTATTGGATTACTACCTATATAACTTGAAATTGACAAACGAAAGTTATTACTGTTCGGGCAATTGTGCAACTTAAACAATTCTAAAAAGGTAAAACTGATGTTTGTTAACCGTCTCATTACCTTTCTCAGTGAACCCAGTAAGACTCTCGGATTTATGCCGGATATTTACCGTATATTCGGTAAATACAACTTGACGCCCGTTCTGCATGAATATGTTAGCGCGGCAGTGTTTCCACCAATTGATTCTTGGAAACGTAGTATCAAGACTACAATTCAACAGAAGGCGAATTATGATTTGCGGCAACGCCTACAGGACGACGAAAACTTGGCTAGATTTGTAAGGACACACACTCAATACATTCCCTGCGGCATTTGGAGATTCAGTCAACTGTATCGTGATTATCTACCGTACTGTAAAACTGGTGCAATTATCATTGGTAAACTGTTTTCGACAAAATACGCCACGCACTGTCCAAGATGCAAACTGTGCACCGAGTCCATCGCTGAGCATCTTGTCCTATTTTGCAGCGAAAATAGTACTATTCGACATCGTATGTGGTGTGGTCTGCATACAATATTAGGTGATACACACTTTGACGACTTCTGCGAGTTAAACGCTTGTAATCAGGTGGTAGAAATGGTTTCCGGTTTTCCGGTATTTGAGCTCAGCGATGATCAGAGAGTAAATTGTTACAAAGTAGCTTTACGGTCCATGCATTAAATGGCTAGTATCTTACATGCAATTAAGTAACATAAATACCAAGAAACAGTGCTAGGGACTGTGCAGTACCGAGTAAAGAGATGCTTTCATCGTGCCTGGCGTGGGTGGCCTTCGGTAACTGATCCATGTGCCCAGACTGCTTAACTGATGATACACGTTCGCATCACATTAAAATCGTCTCCATGGTAGCCCACGTTGGTGTGTAATGGGAACATGGTTCAACGGTGGGTAAGGCGGTGGCCGTAGGCGACACGCGCGTGGCATAATTAATTTATTTTTGTGTATACTGTACATACTTATTATTATTATATTATTTGCCCACATGTCTGTATACAATACAATACAATACAATATATTTTATTTGGCTTATAACAAATTACATGTTTTTGCCATATTATGTGAAATTTATACAGTACAGTGAGATTTGAGGAGCTGTGAATGGGAAACCTTGGTTAAATAATTTATTGCGAAAGTTTTGATCGTTAAAGTTTGTCGTGATTACGGAGATCTCAGACTGCAACCACAACAACCTCCACGTTAGGTGGTCATTGTGTTTGATGTCTATGATCGCCCAGTCGCCGAACACCAGTTTAGGATTATATTTTGTGGCGATACCAAATGTCAACCATAGAGAATGCAATTGAGTAATCTCTATGTTTGCTATTTGTATCAGTTTACGGAAAGGCACGATGTGTGTTTACTGTTTATCACTACTGAGGCATATTGTTAACGGTTCTTCGTTTAAAAGCATAGAATAAGAATTTACTGACATTCGTGCATTTATGCTGAGCGGACATGAGCTGGTCAAATTTATTCAACGTGGGCCAGTGACAATAATATCTTGTGAAATATGCTCTTCTCAAGTCTGCATAATGTGGACACACAAGCAATAGGTGGTACTCATCTTCGACTTTGCGCATGTTACAATATGTACATAATCTTTCTTGTCTGGCTGTATTATTGTACCGTCCTGTTTCAATAGCTAGAGAATGTGAAGAAAGTCTAAATCGGCTTAGAGTCGTTTTAAGCTTTCTATTGGATATAGTGTCTATGTATGTCTCTGCATTATTATCGGATTTATACCGACAGTATAGTTTCAGTTTGTTTGAGTCGTGTATGGACGCATGCCATTCTTGATCGTAACTGTCTATTAACCGTTGTTTGATCTGAGCACATGGGATTTCCATCTCGCCTTGATTTAGCCATACGTTTGCAAAACCAGTCTCTGATAATATTTGTTTTATATGGTGAGCCCAGTTCAAGCCATTATATGTTACATTGTTATCTGCATCATGTTTCAACATGTTGTAAATACTATGCAACAATTTATCGTCTTTTTTGAAAATTGATGACCAGTATTGAATCATTCGTATTTTTCGAAATAATACCAATGGTTTTCTGCCGAGCTCGCCATATAATCCAGACAAATGTGTCGATTTTTTAACCCCAAGTAGATTGCGACAGAACTTTGTATGTACCCTTTCTATGTCCCTGGCGTGATGATAACCCCATATTTCAGACCCGTACCCTAATACAGAGCCCAACTAGGGCGTCAAACAGCGTAAAGGTATTCGTGAATGGGAAGTGTAACGTTAATTAACACTCGTGTCAAATTGTGTAATGCGTAAGTTCCATATTCACTAATACATTTTTGTGTTCTGTTCCAATGGCCATTTTTATAGAACATTATACCCAAATACTTGAATTGCTGCACCAATTCAAGTTCAATTTCATTGTAGTACAGTTTCGGTTGTGATGCACGACCTCGTTCAAACACCATCACTTTTGTCTTTTGGGTATTTACTTTTAGACTCCATGTATCACTATATGTCTTTAATTTATTTAGTCGAAGTTGTAGATCTTGAGCAGTCTTTGCGAACAGTACAGCGTCGTCTGCGTAAAGTAACATAAATATGTTGATATTGTCCAGGTCCAATGTGTCATCAGCGTCATCTGTGCGTAGATGTCCACCATATCGTTCAGGAAAAATGTGAATAGAATCCCGGACATCGGATCCCCCTGCTTCACGCCTTCCTTCGATAAGAAGAAGTCGGATGTGTTATTATTAAACTTTGCACAAAGTTTCACTTGGTTGTACATGGCTCGAATAGCTGTCACCATGCTCGAGCTGACACCTTGAGTGATCAGCTTTTGCCATAACATCCGCCTGTCTATACTGTCAAACGCCTTTTGGTAATCCACAAATGCTACGAATAACTTTTGCTTTCCGTGTAGTAGCTTTGAGATAATTGCATGAAATACAAATATGCAGTCTACTGTCGATTTGTGTTGTCTAAACCCGTATTGACAATTCAGCATCTTTTCGTTTCTTTCGGCCCAGTTCGCTAGTCTATTATGTAACATTTGCGAATATATTTTTGCCAATACACTGCTGAGCACTATGCCCCGGTAATTGTCAGCATCGTCGATGGACCCCTTCCTGTGTATGGGTGTGATAGTAGACTGGCACCATGTAGATGGGTAGTGACCAGATTGGAAGATCGCATTCACTAATCGCAGGATGAGGGGGGAGAGAGATAAACGTCTGACGAGTGTTTAAATATTTCATTCACAAGTCCGTCTAGTCCACACGATTTATTTAGTTTCAATGAGGAGATAACTCGCTGCAAATCTTCAATTGTAAATTCACAATCTAAGTCGTGGATCGACCTCGCCTCTTCTGGATCTATTTCATCATCATTCGGCATATCTTCTTTCCCGCTAAATAACTTCGAAAAATGTTCAAAAAAGTCATTTTCAGATAGCTTGCAATTGTTTCTCACGCTCTTTTTGTAGAACTTGCGCATTTTTTTCCAAAATGTTTTTGGATTATCCTTTGCTAATTTTGATAACCGGGTCCCCTCCTTTGTTTTGTATTCAGCTTTGGCCCTTCGTTTTACTTTATTCAATAAGTTACGTTTTTGAACAAAATTCAATCTGTTTGCAGCCATTCTATCACGCTGATATTGTCGCTTTGCTCGATTCAGTTCAGACTTTGCTTGTCTACATTCATTGTTGAACCATTCGTTCTGTGTCGATGGCGGGGTCCACGTCGAGTTACCACACGTTACCGTTTTTCCAAAGTGTTTTTTAGCCGTGTTATATAATGTATCGCTAAATTGTCGTACAATATCGTCGATGTTTGTCGAATTGTCTATTCCATTAAATATATCTGTGAAAAAATCCACGTCATTCCGTACTGACTGCTTAAACTCATTGTTTTTATCATTGTCCCATATTAGTTTGGTATATTTCGTTGTATTTTTTGTATTTTGTTGCGCCCGCTTTATTTTGAGTCGAACTTGTAACGGCAAATGGTCAGAGAATTCATTGGCCTCACAAACTTCAAAATAATCCACATTGTCAATACTGTCGTATTGTATTAGCACGTAGTCCACTACACTCCGCCCATTTTCATTCATAAATGTATATCGATCCGCCCCTAAGCGGCCATTGGCTATTATCATGTCAGATGACTTACACAGGTCAAGCAGACAATGCCCACGTGCATCGATCACGTGGTCCAGGTTTACGCGCTGTGGAATGTCATAGTATATAATGTCACTTTCCGGGCCCGCTTCTATATACCTGTCCGGTTCCAATATGTCCGTATGATCCGGGTTCTGTGTGCTTGTTCGACTGTTCATATCTCCACTGACGATCACTTTGCCCAAATTTTTGTATTTAATAATTCCCTGTTCCAACAATTCATAGTAGTCTATTTCCAAGTGCCTATTTATCCGTGACTTGCTATCCCGCATGTATATATAGCATACGTAGGTATCTTCATTATAGTCCAGTATCGTTTTATCTATTTTAATCCAGATTAAACCATTCTCATTTTTTTCAACAACCTTTATATGATCGCGTAGTTCCGATTTGTAGTATAAGCTTACTCCACCACTAGTTCTACCTTTTCTGGTATTTGCATCTTTTTGTCCAAAAACGTGATCCGATTCAAAACCTAAAATGTCAAGATTGTGTACGTCGGTATGACGTAGCCAGGTTTCGCCGAGAAAAACAATGTCATTCTGTTTTAATATTTTGATGAAGTCAATGTCACATATTTTATTCTTGAGACCGTGGACGTTCCAAGACAGTATCGATAGTCGCTCCGCATCACACCCCTAGTTGGGTGATTTGTATTCAGCGCCATTCACAAATAGTTTATCCCTGACATATTTCACCGTGTTCCCTTTGTCGCGTTCTGATCGCATCACCGGATAAAGTGCTTTACGACGCTCCATGACGGTCCGCGGTAATTGCTCTTTAACGGTAAAATTCCGTGCTCGTAACGCCTCCCTTTTATCATAGCCAATTTGCCTAACGCTCTCTTTATCTGAATACTGATGGAATTTGACGACAATTGGTCTAATTGAGCCTTGCTTAAACCGACCAATCCTGTGTGCACGATCAATCTCCATATTGTTCACATTTGAATCGTCCATTTCGAGCTCGGTTTTTATAAATTCTTTAATCTTGGAACCGCAATTTTCATCTTGTCCTTCCGCTAACCCGAAAAACATCAAATTTTCCCTCATACTTCGCATTTCCATTTCAGTTATTTTGTCTTCGGCCTTATTTTTACATGATTCGAGATCCGACGCCTTTGATTCTAAATCTTTGACATTTTTTCGTAAACGTTCAACATTTTCATTACATGTAGTTATGGTTTTCTTTTGGTCATCATATGATGCACTGAGAAATGTACAACTCGTTTCGCAATTTGTGACTGATTGTTCCATGGTCGATACTTTTGTTTCAAGGTTTGTAAACTTGAGGGATAATGTTGACAGTGATTTTTCAATGGTTGTTAGTTTCCCCATATCTTTCTTAATAGAGTTCACGCTGTCTATAAGCTCACTCGCCCAGTCAGGCCGGAATGACATCTGGTTCATGGCGGGGTTCACGATGGGGTTTGTGGCGGGGCCCTGGGACGTAGGAGAATACATGATGGGCGTCGATTGCATGTTGTTGTGCATATTCATCGGCTGTGATGTTGGGAAAGGTTGTTGCATGTTGTTGTTCATGAACGCCATTGTAGGGGTAAACTGCTGTACGCCGCTGTAAGTATTGTCAAATTGTCTTACCCCGCTCGGACTGTCTCCCCCGTTGGCGCCTCCCTGAGCATTGTTATCCATATTATCACTTTTCGATTTTACACGCCGTTTTTTCTTCAAAGGCTTTTTACTGACAGGACTCACTTTTTGTCGAGGCATAGATAATCATTATTTCACCAACTTCACCAAAAATATATCCATATAGATCACTATTTCCACGGAAAACTAATATTTTTAGTCCAGATCGGAAACATCTCACACTATCTCACTATACCGGAAGTATCACATACTGTATAGTATCACATACTTATGCCTGTTATATTTATAATGTACATGTCTTACTCTCCTATGGGAGGAAATAAATAATTACTACTACTACTACTACTATTTAAAATCGTTTCAAGGTGTATATGTAAGTTCCAAACAATGGTAATAACATGTTATCATGTTACATATATGTACTTATATACAATGTATGACTTATGTTTCACTTGATTTTCTCGCACAGCCAATGACAATGGACTATGCCGAGAAGTAAATTACGTGCTAATAAATTGAATTAGTACTGATTATACATCAGCATCCGCATACTCAAGGTGCATGAGCACGTGGTTACAACAACAACAACGTCGCCCACTCCAAAGTAAGTATTATTCGATAGTTTCCTTAATATCCTTAATATCCATAATAATACCAAAATGCAGCTTATCAATACGCGTTTGATGCGCCATATTTCATCAAAATCCGTTACGTAATAAGGACAATATAAAAGAATACGTACTTTGATTCAGATGGATTCTGGAAGTTTCAGTACTTGTTGTTGTTAGTACCACGTGATCATACACCTTGATACTCGCAGTATGATTACGATAACACAATTGACTAATCAGCGAAAAACAGATATAAAATTCACAGAAAGACAAGTGAAATACATGTTCATTAACTAAATAAGCTCGTTTTTGTCTGATGCTGAATTATAGTAATTTGTATATTCACATGGTATAATTATTATCTTATTGACGACACCAAAAACTAGGCCCTCATCGGATTGTGGATGTTCATGCTGAATTCTGGCTTATATAGAGAATAGTAGGTTAGTGCCGTGAATGTGAAAAATATCTGGCAAGGCTTAGGAAACGGGATGGGCGAGGCTCTGCCCGTCAACACCTAATAATGGCTTTAAAATGCAAAATTATAATCCCAGCCACCGCACATATTCGTACGCTGTGATTAGGTCATATTGACAGGTTTCACGGCACCGTGTTTCACGGCACATATGCACTGTGTTGACGGGATAAAATACCGTTCGCAAATGTTGTAATGTTTCATTTGTCTACTACTCATGTGTAGTAGTGTAGTACCATTCACATGTTGTTGTCGAAAAGCATTAGACTATTCTAAATATCAAACGATATAATGGCATAACTATTCCGATACAATGTTGCGGATACTTGATTAAACATTGGATAACATGAGTATATAATTCGCAAAGCTGTCACAGAACTCGACGACAAACAGGTCATGAACTTTCAGCAGAATCAGTTCATTCATTAATTAGATATAGAGAATAGTAGGTTAGTGCCGTGAATGGGAAAAATATCTGGCAAGGCTTAGGAAACGGGATGGGCGAGGCTCTGCCGAGCACATCCCGTTTCTGTGCCGAGCCAGATATGTTTTTCCATTCACGGCACTAACCTACTATTCTAGTTATCCCATCGACACCTACTACAAATGGCTTTCAAATGCTAAAAAAATAACCCCAGCCACCGCACATATTCATACGCAGTGATTAGGTCGTATTGACAGGATATCAAAAATGTTTCACGGCACCGTGTTTCATGGCACATACAAATTTCTGACTGCAGTATATAAATGGTATATCTAGACATATGAATGACTTTATCTAAAATGATGAAGTTGTTATCAAGTAAATCGCAAAGCACGTTTACATAGAGTGTTTTATTTTATGAAAACTACACTATTTTTGATCATCGACAGATCGATACTAATGTTCACCCTTTTCGAAACCTTTTATGCAAGTGCTATTAGTGATTCATTATAGGAATGAATGGCCTTTTGTGGAATTGTGGACGAGGCCTTCCGGCCTTCGTCCAGTATTCCCGCGACTTTTCCAAGTTTATACCCCGATAAATTCCACAAAAAGGCCATTCATTCCCTATAATTCCAGCATTTGAAATAAATTCATCAAGAAAATGTGTTTATTTTCCGTTTTCTTAAGAATGATTTTAACTGCGCCTCACGGTTACGGAAAGTAGTTCGGCGTGGGAGTTTACTGGGATATAAATTTTGGACAGAGACTTGCTATGGGCCAATCAAATGTTAGGGAATTGTGTAAATATTTTTGTGCTGGAATTATACGTTGGTTGCAATCGTCGGCGACGACTATCTGTGTGGAAGTCGGTTGTAATTCACGGTAAAACAGACAGCAGAGCCAGAATCAGAAAAAAAAGTGAAATTAAAGGTTATTTTTCTAAAAAAATTTTACAAAATGCTGACATAATCTCCGACATTTCGTAAATTGATTCTTTGCAGAATGTTACTACAGCATACTTGTGCTTTGACAATTTCCAGTTGAAATAATCAGTGACACGCGTGTGTAGCTATGTTCAAACGGATGGCGCCGGAGGTCATAGCAAACAACTTATCCGATAATTTGACGGCATGCAAATAGGGAAGTGGATCTTGGAACAGGTGTATTCTGAATTCAATGAAGCCACACCTATTCTATGCTGATTGATTGAATCCATTTTGTGTATCTGTCCTAGACAGTGACAGTCGTGTGAAGCTACTTCAAACGGATGTCAACAATAATGTGGCAGGTGTATATTGAATCCGCGAGGCCACACCTATGCCAAGCTGATTGGTTCTGATTGGTTGAGTCCAATTTGACAGACATTGTAGAATAGATACACTGTGCACATCAGGGTGCTTTCTACAGTTCCGAAAATCCAATATGGATGTGTTTGTTTTTACACATGGATGAATGTAATATTGCAGAACTAAAATTGTGTAACTTGAATGTCCACTCGCTTAATTTTCCGTAAATACTGTTTTCGAATACCAAAATATAACTAAATCACATATTTTGTTCGTTGACAGATAAAAAGAATTAAAAGTATATATTCAATCTTCACATGTACAGTAAATTCTTTACTATTTCTAATCTATTTTCCTACTGACTTGTTTCAAATAAATAGAAAATGTTTGGACTTGATGTTAAAAACTAAAGATGTTTTCCAGAATAAAATTGTTGTTTTGTCAAATGGTGGTTATGTCGAAGCTTGGTCCTATATATGGCTGTGACAGGAGAAATGGAGTTTGTGTGATTTGTGACCAGTGTACGTCCTAATCAAATATAACACTCCTGTAGTCTAAATACGATCTAGATTGCATATTAGTGTGTTTTATTGAAGGAATGCCGAACAGTGCAGGATCCTGTTCTGACTGTGCGGATGTACAGGCTGAACTGGATCTACACTGGTCGCAAAAGCCCTATAAGCCCAGGGTTGTGTTTGGCTTATTGCACCTTCTCAGTCGCAGAGTACAGCGGATGTTGACACAATCTTCAAACAACACCCCACCCCTCGTGGCAATTAGAGCGACTAATTTTCCAAATGCAGTCACCCCGGGCTTTTCTTAATTGACCCCATTTTTTCATTGTAAGTGGACAATGGCGTACAAGAATGACGTTATGACAGTTTGACCAGCATAGCACCAGATCAATCTATGCACCTGACAGCTCTGATAAGTGTCTACTCTGTGGCCCGTCTAAGTTTGCATTATATATAAGTACTATCGGGGAAAACATAGATTGTAACCTGACGATGTAAATATAAATACATGTATATACAGACTGGTATCATACAGCTGTTGAAAATTCACAGTATGTCCATTTTGTCACTCACTGTCGCATTTCAGTGTGTAGTTTGTAACTAGGTCATTCTTATATTTTTACAGTACAGTACAGTCCCATATATTTATATCAGCGGTCTAATAAACTGGAGTTCTAAGTAGTCTATTGAACTATCACGTGTACTAATCGTATTATGCATACATTTCGGAAGTACTACTGATACGTCATATACCTACGTGACCGCAGAGGGAAATAACTGTGATAAGCAAAATAAGGGGAAGTCAGTTTTGCAGTGACGGCTGGAAAAACTGCCTGTCCGGCATATGAAATCCGTAAAAGAACGGCACATACTGGTCGGATTACTGCAAAATTTGTTTTATTTGATATATAAATGATGAATACATAAGCGTATCGCGAAAACAGAAGCTTGTTATATATCCTTTAATGGCTTATCATCGGCTAAAGTCATTTTAGGTCGGTTAACAGGGTCAAATCCCATATGTCATGCGTAGGGAAGAAGGAAAATCCCAAAATCAGAACAGAATATTTACAGGCAAAAATATACAGACAGTGTTCGCCTTTTTTTTTACAGATATGACACTCAACACCGGAAATATGTGTGTCACATGTCAATCAGTTCACGCGGGCGATGTGCAATTGGTGTTGTACTATTTGAATCATTTAACACGTATGGAAGTGCACATGGCTTCGCAAAACGGAAATTCTTCCGATCTAACTTATATAATCTAGCAATTAGAATTGATGTTCACCATCAATCCATTATATTTTCAAATAAATAAGACATATTAACTAAACAGTTATGAAGACACACACAATAAAATCAACAGATTCAATTTACTATTCAAACGTTTCACCGTGTATGAAAAACAAGACATATTATTGACCAAACACCCACACCATCGCACTGACGACAATAAACCAACATTACTATCCTACTCTCTGTGCCTGGGAGAGAATATGAGCCGACAAATCAGCGGCTGAATCTAATCAGCAGTTGCTCCTTCAATGAAACAGGCAGACAATTGATTTCCCATATGCCCACATTCACACAAACATGACAATCGCAAACTACCTGCGGTAAAATCAGTTGTTACTTCCATTCATGGAATCAGTGACCTAAGCCGGTTCTAGATCCATACCAAACACGGGGTCATTTCCCCTGTTTTGACGCAACAGTCTACTTTCACTTTCGAAATCTCTATCTTACACCCACATCAAGTCGCACACAGAAAATTTAACCTGCATGCATGCAAATAATATAATAAAATGTTTGGCACAGACATACCTTTCCTGCAGCATCTATTATATATATCTCTGTCATAATAATAACAATCAATGCCGTTGTCCTGAGAATTTACTCCTTGTTGCTAAGCTGTTACGGTCACATTATGTATTGGCCGACTGGTTCCTCAATACACATCATCGGTGTGTGATATGTGGTGTATGTCCGGTCACAGGTTGAAGTGACGGACCATGGTCTATAAATACATTAAATATACAAAAAAACATCAATAAGTGAAAACAAATAAGCTAACAAAATATTTACTCCCTCTTATGCACATTAATGTGTCATTTGGAGTAGGACAATGTTAGCTTATTTTTTTCTCTCGCTTATTGATGTTTTTAGATATATTTAATGTATGTATATACATGTACCTTGGTTCGTTACTTCAAACTGTTTGTCCGGCAGCTCTGTTCAGGGATCATCAGGCAATATAAAATTATATATATGTACTGTATATAATCCCTACCCGCCCCTAAACAGTAATGCCAGATTATTTTTTATTTTAATATATTTGAAGATAAATAATTCATTATAGTTTGTCAACACTATTTACAACAACTTTTAATAAAAAAAATAAAATAAGACACACCACCCTGTTTTCCCCAAAATTCGGATGATATTCAATAAATTAACTTTATATGGCCCCACAAGTCGCCATAATGGCCACGAGGTACCACTAAACTGGTGCAATACCTCGGGTGACAGTTCAGTTAACTATTGTTTAATGGTACAGTATGACAACACATTGACTATAATGTAAATATATAATTAAATAATTCAGATTGTGTGATTTATTCTTTAGTTTACATATGCTAATTCAGTAAAATTCAGTAATGAAACATTAGAAAGTCAACAATCATAATGGTAGTTTTAAATGTAGAAATAGTTGACATTCCATCTCTACGACTACTATACTAGATAGCTACAAGGGAGCTAACCTAGTAAAAACGGCGCACAAGCCCAATACTTCTATCCACAGGCACTTTGTGGCATGAACGGCAGATGCATCTTTAAATCATACAAATACAAAACTTTACTCCCATATTAAATATCTACAAGGTAGGACACTCGCCATATTTTCAACCAACGGAAGTGGATACATTACCTTGAGCCCAGCTCGCCAATTCAATAATTGTAACGCGCGCGAAGGCCGTGACCAGCATGGTCCCGGCCTTCTCGTGCGTTACAATTACTGAATTAGCGAGCCGAGGCCCTAGGTACAATAGTACCATTTCCGTTGATTGAAAAGATGGCGAGTGTCCTACCTTCTAGATATTTAATATCAGAGTGAAAATGGGTATGGTGGAAAGAGCGTTTTTTCGTCCATACCATAAAGTGCCTGTGCTTCTAACAAGCGCAGTGACTCATTGCTTCCATAAACTGTTAACAAGGACTGTCCCTGATTTAACCTTCATGATTTAGAACAAGGAAACGGAGCCTTTTCCCAACACCTTTAACAATGACTGTCCCTGTGTAATCAACGTAGTAAGAGAAGGTAACGGGGTACGTGGTCACACCGTTTAACGAGGACTGTCCCTGATGTAATCAACCTACTAAGAGCAGGTAACGGGGTACGTGGCCACACCGTTTAACAATGACTGTCCCTGGTGTAATCAACCTAGTAAGAGAATGTAACGGGATACGTGGCCACACCATTTCATCAATGACTGTCCCTTGTGTAATCAACCTAGTAAGAGAAGGTAACGGGGTACGTGGCCACACAGTTTAACAAGGACTGTCCCTGATGTAATCAACCTAGTAAGAGAATGTAACGGGGTACGTGGCCACACCGTTTAACAAGGACTGTCCCTGATGTAATCAACCTAGTAAGAGAATGTAACGGGTACGTGGCCACACCGTGAACAAAGACAAATCGTCCCTGGTGTAATCAACCTAGTAAGAGAATGTAACGGGGTACGTGGCCACACCGTTTAACAAGGACTGTCCCTGGTGTAATCAATCTAGTAAGAGAAGGTAACGGGGCACGTGGCCACACCGTTTAACAAGGACTGTCCCTGGTGTAATCAACGTAGTAAGAGAAGGTAACGGGGTACGTGGCCACACCGTTTAACAAGGACTGTCCCTGGTGTAATCAACCTAGTAAGAGAATGTAACGGGGTACGTGGCCACACCGTTTAACCAGGACTGTCCCTTGTGTAATCAATCTAGTAAGAGAAGGTAACGGGGCACGTGGCCACACCGTTTAACAAGGACTGTCCCTGATGTAATCAACGTAGTAAGAGAAGATAACGGGGTACGTGGCCATACCGTTTAACAAGGACTATCACTGGTGTAATCAACAGAGTAAGAGAAGGTAACGGGGCACGTGGCCACACCGTTTAACAAGGACTGTCCCTGATGTAATCAACGTAGTAAGAGAAGATAACGGGGTACGTGGCCATACCGTTTAACAAGGACTATCACTGGTGTAATCAACAGAGTAAGAGAAGGTAACCGGGTACGTGGCCACACCGTTGAACAATGACTGTCCCTGATGTAATCAATAGAATAAGAGAAGGTAACGGGGTACGTGGCCACACCGTTTAACAATGAATGTCCCTGATGTAATCAACCTAGTAAGAGAAGGTAACCGGGTACGTGGCCACACCGTTGAACAATGACTGTCCCTGATGTAATCAACAGAGTAAGAGAAGGTAACCGGGTACGTGGCCACTACCGTTAGAAACAATTGACTGTCCCAGATGTAATCAATATAATAAGAAGAAGGTAACGGGTACGATGCCACCACCGTTTAACACGGACTGTCCCTGGTGTAATCATCCTAGTACGAGAAGGAGAACGGGGTACGTGGCCACCACCGATTAACAAAGAACTGTCCTGGTGTAATCAACCTAGTAAGAGATAAGGTTAACTGGGTACGTATGGCCATACCGTTTTAAACAATGACTGTCCCTGAATGTAATCAACCTAGTAAGAGAAATGTAACGGGGTATCGTGGCCAACACCGTTTAACAAGGACTGTCCCTGGTGTAAACAACGTAGAAAGAGAAGGTAACGGTTACGTGGCCACACCGTTTAACAAGGACTGTCCCAGTGGTAAATCAACGTAGTAAGAGAATGTAACGGGATACGTGGCCACACCGTTTAACAAGGACTTGTCCCTGGTGTAATCAACCTATAATAGAAGGTAACGGGTACGTCATACCGTTTAACATGACTGTCCCTGATGTAATCAACCTAGTAAGAGAATGAACGGTACGTGGGGCCACACCGTTTCACAAGGACTTGTCCCTGGTGTAATCAACGTAGTAAGAGAAGGTAACGGGGTACGTGGCCACACCGTAAAAACAAGGACAGTCCCTGAAGTAATCAACCTAGTAAGAGAATGTAAACGGGGACGGGCCACACCGTTTAACAAGGACTGTCCCTGGTGTACATCAACGTAGTAAAGAAGGTAAACGGGGTACTGGCCACACCGTTACAAGGACTGTCCCTGGAGTAAATCAACGTAGTTAAGAGAAGGTAACGGGGTACGGTTGCCACACCGTTTAACAATGACTTTCCCTGAGTGTAATCAACCTAGTAAGCAAACGTAAACGGGGTACGTAGGCCACAACGATATAACAAGACTGTCCCTGGTGTAATCAACCTAGTAAGTAAAGGTAACGGGGGTACGTGGCCTCTACCGTTTAACAAGGACTGTCCCTTGTGTAACATCAAACCTAGTAAGAGAAGGTAACGGGTACGCGGCCCACACCCGTTTAACAAGGACTGTCCCCTGGTGTAATCAAACCTAGTAAGAGAAGGTAACGGGGTACGTTGGCAAAAACATATAACATTAGACAGGTCCCTGGATGTAATCAAAGTAGTAAGAGAAGGTAACGGGTACCATACCAAAAGGTTTTAACAAGGACTGTCCCTATGTAATCAACCGAGTAAGAAAAGGTAACGGGGTACGTGGCCACACCGTTTAACAAGGACTGTCCCTGGTGTAATCAACCTAGTAAGAGAAGGTAGCGGGGTACGTGGCCAAAACGTTTAACAAGGACTGTCCCTGGTGTAATCAACGTAGTAAGAGAAGGTAACGGGGTACGTGGCCAAAATGTTTAACAAGGTCGGTCCCTGGTGTAATCAACCTAGTAAGAGAATGTAACGGAGTACGTGACCACACCGTTTAACAATGACTGTCCCTGGTGTAATCAACCTAGTAAGAGAAGGTAACGGGGTACGTGGCCACACCGTTTAACAAAGACTGTCCCTGGTGTAATCAACCTAGTACGAAAAGGTAACGGGGTACGTGGCCACACCGTTTAACAAGGACTGTCCCTGGTGTAATCAATCTAGTAAGAGAAGGTAACGGGGTACGTGGCCACACCGTTTAACAATGACTGTCCCTGGTGTAATCAACCTAGTAAGAGAATGTAACGGAGTACGTGGCCACACCGTTTAACAAGGACTGTCCCTGGTGTAATCAACGTAGTACGAGAAGGTAACGGGGTACGTGGCCACACCGTTTAACAATGACTGTCCCTGATGTAATCAACCTAGTAAGAGAAGGTAACGGGGTACGTGGCCACAAATTTAACAAGGACGGTCCCTGATGTAATCAACCTTGTAAGAGAATGTAACGGGGTACGTGGCCACACCGTTTAACAATGACTGTCCCTGATGTAATGAACCTAGTAAGAGAAGGTAACGGGGTACGTGGCCACACTGTTTAACAATGACTGTCCCTGATGTAATCAACATAGTAAGAGAAGGTAACTGGGTACGGGGCCACACCGTTTAACAATGACTGTCCCTGATGTAATCAACCTAGTAAGAGAAGGTAACGGGGTACGTGGCCACACCGTTTAACAAGGACTCTCCCTGGTGTAATCAACATAGTACGAGAAGATAACGGGGCACTTGGCCACACCGTTTAACAAGGACTGTCCCTGATGTAATGAACCTAGTAAGAGAAGGTAACGGGGTACGTGGCCACACCGTTTAACAAGGACTGTCCCTTGTGTAATCAACCTAGTAAGAGAAGGTAACGGGGTACGTGGCCAAAACGTTTAACAAGGACTGTCCCTGATGTAATCAACATAGTAAGAGAAGGTAACGGGGTACGTGGTCACACCGTTTAACGAGGACTGTCCCTGATGTAATCAACCTAGTAAGAGCAGGTAACGGGATACGTGGCCACACCGTTTAACAATGACTGTCCCTGGTGTAATCAACCTAGTAAGAGAATGTAACGGGATACGTGGCCACACCGTTTAACAATGACTGTCCCTGGTGTAATCAACCTAGTAAGAGAAGGTAACGGGGTACGTGGCCACACAGTTTAACAATGACTGTCCCTGATGTAATCAACCTAGTAAGAGAATGTAACGGGGTACGTGGCCACACCGTTTAACAAGGACTGTCCCTGATGTAATCAACATAGTAAGAGAATGTAACGGGGTACGTGGCCACACCGTTTAACCAGGACTGTCCCTGGTTTAATCAATCTAGTAAGAGAAGGTAACGGGGTACGTGGCCACACCGTTTAACAATGACTGTCCCTGGTGTAATCAACCTAGTAAGAGAAGGTAACGGGGTACGTGGCCACACGGTTTAACAATGACTGTCCCTGGTGTAATCAACGTAGTAAAAGAAGATAACGGGGTACGTGGCCACACCGTTTAACAATGACTCTCCCTGGTGTAATCAACCTAGTAAGAGAAGGTAACGGAGTACGTGGCCACACCGTTTAACAAGGACTGTCACTGGTGTAATCAACGTAGTAAGAGAAGGTAACGGGGTACGTGGCCACACCGTTTAACAAGGACTATCACTGGTGTAATCAACAGAGTAAGAGAAGGTAACCGGGTACGTGGCCACACCGTTGAACAAGGACTGTCCCTGATGTAATCAATATAATAAGAGAAGGTAACGGGGTACGTGGCCACACCGTTTAACAATGACTGTCCCTGGTGTAATCAACCTAGTAAGAGAAGGTAACGGGGTACGTTGGCAAAACATATAACAAGGACTGTCCCTGATGTAATCAAAGTAGTAAGAGAAGGTAACGGGGTACATGACCAAAAGGTTTAACAAGGACTGTCCCTGATGTAATCAACGTAGTACGAGAAGGTAACGGGGTACGTGGCCACACCGTTTAACAAGGACTGTCCCTGATGTAATCAACCTAGCAAGAGAATGTAACGGGGTACGTGGCCAAAACGTTTAACAAGGACTGTCCTTGATGTAATCAACCTAGTAAGAGAAGGTAACGGGGTCCGTGGCCACATAGTTTAACAAGGACTGTCCCTGGTGTAATCAACGTAGTAAGAGAAGGTAACGGGGTACGTGGCTACACCGTTTAACAAGGACTGTCCCTGGTGTAATCAACCTAGTAAGAGAAGGTAACGGGGTACGTGGCCACACCGTTTAACAATGACTTTCCCTGATATAATCAACCTAATAAGAGAATGTAACAGGGTACGTGGCCACACCGTTTAACAAGGACTGTCCCTGGTGTAATCAACGTAGTAAGAGAATGTAACGGGGTACGTGGCCGAAACGTTTAACAAGGACTGTCCCTGATGTAATCAACATAGTAAGAGAAGGTAACGGGGTACGTGGCATAAACGTTTAACAAGGATTGTCCCTGATGTAATCAACGTAGTAAGAGAAGGTAACGGGGTACGTGGCCACACCGTTTAACAAGGACTGTCCCTGGTATAATCAACGTAATAATTGAAGATAACGGGGTACGCGGCCAAAACGTTTACAAATGACCGTCCCTGGTGTAAGCAACGTAGTAAGAGAAGGTAACGGGGTACGTGGCCACACCGTTTAAAAAGGACGGTCCCTGGTGTAATCAACCTAGTAAGAGAAGGTAACGGGGTACGTGGCCACACCGTTTAACAAGGGCTGTCCCTGACGTAATCAACCTAGTAAGAGAATGTAACGGGGTACGTGGCCACACCGTTTAACAAGGACTGTCCCTGGTATAATCAACGTAATAATTGAAGATAACGGGGTACGCGGCCAAAACGTTTACAAATGACCGTCCCTGGTGTAATCAACCTAGTAAGAGAAGGTAACGGGGTACGTGGCCACACCGTTTAACAATGACTGTCCCTGGTGTAATCAACGTAGTACGAGAAGGTTACGGGGCACGTGGCCACACCGTTTAACATGGACTGTCCCTGGTTTAATCAGCCTAGTAAGAGAAGGTAACGGGGTACGTGGCCACACCGTTTAACAAGGACTGTCCCTGGTGTAATCAACCTAGTAAAAGAAGGTAACGGGGTACGTGGCCACACCGTTTAAAAAGGACGGTCCCTGGTGTAATCAACCTAGTAAGAGAAGGTAACGGGGTACGTGGCCACACCGTTTAACAATGACTGTCCCTGGTGTAATCAACGTAGTACGAGAAGGTTACGGGCTACGTGGCCACACCGTTTAACAATGACTGTCCCTGGTGTAATCAACGTAGTACGAGAAGTTTACGGGGTACGTGGCCACACCGTTTAACATGGACTGTCCCTGGTGTAATCAGCCTAGTAAGAGAAGGTAACGGGGTACGTGGCCACACCGTTTAACAATGACTGTCCCTGGTGTAATCAACGTAGTACGAGAAGGTTACGGGGCACGTGGCCACACCGTTTAACATGGACTGTCCCTGGTGTAATCAGCCTAGTAAGAGAAGGTAACGGGGTACGTGGCCACACCGTTTAGCAATGACTGTCCCTGGTGTAATCAACCTAGTAAGAGAAGGTAACGGGGTACGTGGCCACACCGTTTAACAAGGACTGTCCCTGGTATAATCAACGTAATAATTGAAGATAACGGGGTACGCGGCCAAAACGTTTACAAATGACCGTCCCTGGTGTAAGCAACGTAGTAAGAGAAGGTAACGGGGTACGTGGCCACACCGTTTAAAAAGGACGGTCCCTGACGTAATCAACCTAGTAAGAGAAGGTAACGGGGTACGTGGCCACACCGTTTAACAATGACTGTCCCTGGTGTAATCAACGTAGTACGAGAAGGTTACGGGGTACGTGGCAACACCGTTTAACAATGACTGTCCCTGGTGTAATCAACGTAGTACGAGAAGGTTACGGGGTACGTGGCCACACCGTTTAACAAGGACTGTCCCTGATGTAATCAACCTAGTAAGAGAATGTAACGGGGTACGTGGCCACACCGTTTAACAATGTCTGTCCCTGATGTAATCAACATAGTAAGATAATGTAACGGGGTACGTGACCACACCGTTTAACAATGACTGTCCCTGGTGTAATCAACCTAGTAAGAGAAGGTAACGGGGTACGTGGCCACACCGTTTAACAAGGACTGTCCCTGGTGTGATCAACCTAGTAAGAGTAGGTAACGGGGTACGTGGCCAAAACGTTTAACAAGGACTGTCCCTGGTGTAATCAACCTAGTAAGAGAATGTAACGGGGTACGTGGCCAAAACGTTAACAAGGACTCTCCCTGATGTAATCAACCTAGTAAGAGAATGTAACGGGGTACGTGGCCAAAACGTTTAACAAGGACTGTCCCTGGTGTAATCAACGTAGTAAGAGAAGGTAACGGGGTACGAGGCCACACCGTTTAACAAGGACTGTCCCTGGCGTAATCAACCTAGTAAAAAAAGGTAACGGGGTACGTGGCCACACCGTTTAACAAGGACTGTCCCTGATGTAATCAACCTAGTAAGAGAAGGTAACGGGGTACGTGGCCACACCGTTTAACAAGGACTGTCCCTGGTGTAATCAACGTAGTAAGAGAAGGTAACGGGGTACGTGGCCAAAATGTTTAACAAGGACGGTCCCTGGTGTAATCAACCTAGTAAGAGAATGTAACGGAGTACGTGACCACACCGTTTAACAATGACTGTCCCTGTTGTAATCAACCTAGTAAGAGAAGATAACGGGGTACGTGGCCACACCGTTTAACAAGGACGATCCCTGGTGTAATCAACCTAGTAAGAGAAGGTAACGGGGTACGTGGCCACACCGTTTAACAAAGACTGTCCCTGGTGTAATCAACCTAGTACGAAAAGGTAACGGGGTACGTGGCCACACCGTTTAACAAGGACTGTCCCTAGTGTAATCAATCTAGTAAGAGAAGGTAACGGGGTACGTGGCCACACCGTTTAACAAGGACTGTCCCTGGTGTAATCAACCTAGTAATAGAAGGTAACGGGGTACGTGGCCAAATCGTTTAACAAGGACTGTCCCTGGTGTAATCAACGTAGTAAGAGATGGTAACGGGGTACGCGGCCAAAACGTTTAACAAGGACGGTCCCTGGTATAATCAACGTAATAAGAGAAGGTAACGGGGTACGTGGCCAAAACGCTTAACAAGGACTGTCCCTGGTGTAATCAACGTAGTAAGAGAAGGTAACGGGTTACGAGACCACACCGTTTAACAATGACTGTCCCTGGTATAATCAACGTAATAAGTGAAGGTAACGGGGTACGTGGCCAAAACGTATAACAAGGACTGTCCCTGGTGTAATCAACGTAGTAAGAGAAGGTAACGGGGTACGTGGCCAAAACGTTTAACAAGGACTGTCTCTGGTGTAATCAACGTAGTAAGAGAAGGTAACGGGTTACGAGACCACACCGTTTAACAATGACTGTCCCTGGTATAATCAACGTAATAAATGAAGGTAACGGGGTACGTGGCCAAAACGTATAACAAGGACTGTCCCTGGTGTAATCAACGTAGTAAGAGATGGTAACGGGGTACGTGGCCAAAACGTTTAGCAAGGACGGTCCCTGATCTAATCAACCTATTAAGAGAATTGTAACGGGAGTTAGTTTATTTTTTAGTTTTTTTTTTTTTGTTAATAATAAGTGGCCGGGGTACCACCCGTTTAACAAGGACTGTCCCTGGTGTAATCAACCAAGTAGTAAGAGAAGGTAACGGGGTACGTGGCCCACACCGTTTAACAAGGACTTGTCCTGGTGTATCAACCTAGTAAGAGTAGGTAACGGGGTACGTGGCCACACGTTTAAAATCCAAGGGACTGTCCTGGTGTGATCAACCTAGTAAGAGAAATAGGTAACGGGGTACGTGGCCAAAAAACGTTTAACCAAGGACTGTCCCTGATGTAATCAACCTAGTAAGAGAATGTAACGGGGTACGTGGCCAAAACGTTTAACAAGGACTGTCCCTGATGTAATCAACCTAATAAGAGAATGTAACGGGGTACGTGGCCATAACGTTTAACAAGGACTGTCCCTGGTGTAATCAACCTAGTAAGAGAATGTAACGGGGTACGTGGCCACACCGTTTAACAAGGACTGTCCCTGGTGTAATCAACCTAGTAAGAGAAGGTAACGGGGTACGTGGCCATAACGTTTAACAAGGACTGTCCCTGGTGTAATCAACGTAGTAAGAGAAGGTAACGGGGTACGAGGCCACACCGTTTAACAAGGACTGTCCCTGGCGTAATCAACCTAGTAAGAAAAGGTAACGGGGTACGTGGCCACACCGTTTAACAAGGACTGTCCCTGGTGTAATCAACCTAATAAGAGAAGGTAACGGGGTACGTGGCCAAAACGTTTAACAAGGACTGTCCCTGGTGTAATCAACGTAGTAAGAGAAGGTAACGGGGAAAATGGCCAAAATATTTAACAAGGACGGTCCCTGGTGTAATCAACCTAGTAAGAGAATGTAACGGAGTACGTGACCACACCGTTTAACAATGACTGTCCCTGTTGTAATCAACCTAGTAAGAGAAGATAACGGGGTACGTGGCCACACCGTTTAACAAGGACGGTCCCTTGTGTAATCAACGTAGTAAGAGAAGGTAACGGGGTACGTGGCCACACCGTTTAACAAGGACTGTCCCTGGTGTGATCAACCTAGTAAGAGAAGGTAACGGGGTACGTGGTCAAAACGTTTAACATGGACTGTCCCTGGTGTAATCAACCTAGTAAGAAAATGTAACGGGGTACGTGGCCAAAAACTTAATCAAAGGACCGTCCCTGATGTAACAAAACCTAGAAAGAGAATGTAACAGGGTACGTGGCCCAAAAACGTTTTACGGATGTCCCTGATGTGATCAACCTAGTAAGAGTAATGAACGGGTACGTGGCCAAAACGTTAACAAGGTACTGTCCCTGATGTAATCAACCTAGCAAGAGAATGTAACGGGGTACGTGGCCAAAACGTTTAACAAGGACTGTCCTTGATGTAATCAACCTAGTAAGAGAAGGTAACGGGGTCCGTGGCCACATAGTTTAACAAGGACTGTCCCTGGTGTAATCAACGTAGTAAGAGAAGGTAACGGGGTACGTGGCCACACCGTTTAACAATGACTGTCCCTGGTGTAATCAACGTAGTACGAGAAGGTTACGGGGCACGTGGCCACACCGTTTAACATGGACTGTCCCTGGTTTAATCAGCCTAGTAAGAGAAGGTAACGGGGTACGTGGCCACACCGTTTAACAATGTCTGTCCCTGATGTAATCAACATAGTAAGATAATGTAACGGGGTACGTGACCACACCGTTTAACAATGACTGTCCCTGGTGTAATCAACCTAGTAAGAGAAGGTAACGGGGTACGTGGCCACACCGTTTAACAAGGACTGTCCCTGGTGTGATCAACCTAGTAAGAGTAGGTAACGGGGTACGTGGCCAAAACGTTTAACAAGGACTGTCCCTGGTGTAATCAACCTAGTAAGAGAATGTAACGGGGTACGTGGCCAAAACGTTAACAAGGACTCTCCCTGATGTAATCAACCTAGTAAGAGAATGTAACGGGGTACGTGGCCAAAACGTTTAACAAGGACTGTCCCTGATGTAATCAACCTAATAAGAGAAGGTAACGGGGTACGTGGCCATAACCGTTTAACAAGGACTGTCCCTGGTGTAATCAACGTAGTAAGAGAAGGTAACGGGGTACGAGGCCCACACCGTTTAACAAGGACTGTCCCTGGCGTAATCAACATAGTAAAAACAGGTAAGGGGTACGTGGCACACCGTTTAACAAGGACTGTCCCTGGTGTAATCAACCTAGTAAGAGAAGGTAACGGGGTACGTGGCCAAAACGTTTAACAAGGACTGTCCCTGGTGTAATCAACGTAGTAAGAGAAGGTAACGGGGTACGTGGCCAAAATGTTTAACAAGGACGGTCCCTGGTGTAATCAACCTAGTAAGAGAAATGTAACGAGTACGTGACCACACGTTTAACATGACTGTCCCTGTTGTAATCAACCTAGTAAGAGAAGATAACGGGGTACGTGGCACACCGTTTAACAAGGACGATCCCTGGTGTAATCAACCTAGTAAGAGAAGGTAACGGGGTACGTGGCCACACCGTTTAACAAAGACTGTCCCTGGTGTGATCAACCTAGTACGAAAAGGTAACGGGGTACGTGGCCACACCGTTTAACAAGGACTGTCCCTAGTGTAATCAATCTAGTAAGAGAAAGGTAACGGGGTACGTGGCCACACCGTTTAACAAGGACTGTCCCTGGTGTAATCAACCTAGTAATAGAAGGTAACGGGGTACGTGGCCAAATCGTTTAACAAGGACTGTCCCTGGTGTAATCAACGTAATAAGTGAAGGTAACGGGGTACGCGGCCAAAACGTTTAACAAGGACGGTCTCTGGTGTAATCAACGTAGTAAGAGAAGGTAACGGGTTACGAGACCACACCGTTTAACAATGACTGTCCCTGGTATAATCAACGTAATAAGTGAAGGTAACGGGGTACGTGGCCAAAACGTATAACAAGGACTGTCCCTGGTGTAATCAACGTAGTAAGAGATGGTAACGGGGTACGTGGCCAAAACGTTTAGCAAGGACGGTCCCTGATCTAATCAACCTATTAAGAGAATGTAACGGGGTACGTGGCCACACCGTTTAACAAGGACTGTCCCTGGTGTAATCAACATAGTAAGAGAAGGTAACGGGGTACGTGGCCAAAACGTTTAACAAGGACTGTCCCTGATGTAATCAACCTAGTAAGAGAATGTAACGGGGTACGTGGTCAAAACGTTTAACATGGACTGTCCCTGGTGTAATCAACCTAGTAAGAAAATGTAACGGGGTACGTGGCCAAAACGTTAACAAGGACTGTCCCTGATGTAATCAACCTAGTAAGAGAATGTAACAGGGTACGTGGCCAAAACGTTTAACACGGACTGTCCCTGATGTGATCAACCTAGTAAGAGAATGTAACGGGGTACGTGGCCAAAACGTTAACAAGGACTGTCCCTGATGTAATCAACCTAGTAAGAGAATGTAACAGGGTACGTGGCCAAAACGTTTAACACGGACTGTCCCTGATGTAATCAACCTTGTAAGAGAATGTAACGGGGTACGTGGCCAAAACGTTTAACACGGACTGTCCCTGATGTAATCAACCTTGTAAGAGAATGTAACGGGGTACGTGGCCACACCGTTTAACAATGACTGTCCCTGATGTAATCAACCTAGTAAGAGAAGGTAACTGGGTGCGGGGCCACACTGTTTAACAATGACTGTCCCTGATGTAATCAACCTAGAAAGAGAAGGTAACGTGGTACGTGGCCACACCGTTTAACAATGACTGTCCCTGGTGTAATCAACCTAGTAAGAGAAGGTAACGGGGTACGTGGCCACACCGTTTAACAATGACTGTCCCTGGTGTAATCAACATAGTAAGAGAAGGTAACGGGGTACGTGGCCAAAACGTTTAACAAGGACTGTCCCTGGTGTAATCAACCTAGTAAGAGAATGTAACGGGGTACGTGGTCAAAACGTTTAACATGGACTGTCCCTGGTGTAATCAACCTAGTAAGAAAATGTAACGGGGTACGTGGCCACACCGTTTAACAATGACTGTCCCTGATGTAATCAACCTTGTAAGAGAATGTAACGGGGTACGTGGCCACACCGTTTAACAATGACTGTCCCTGATGTAATCAACCTAGTAAGAGAAGGTAACTGGGTGCGGGGCCACACTGTTTAACAATGACTGTCCCTGATGTAATCAACCTAGAAAGAGAAGGTAACGTGGTACGTGGCCACACCGTTTAACAATGACTGTCCCTGGTGTAATCAACCTAGTAAGAGAAGGTAACGGGGTACGTGGCCACACCGTTTAACAATGACTGTCCCTGGTGTAATCAACTAGAAAGAGAAGGTAACGTGGTACGTGGCCACACCGTTTAACAATGACTGTCCCTGGTGTAATCAACCTAGAAAGAGAAGGTAACGTGGTACGTGGCCACACCGTTTAACAATGACTGTCCCTGGTGTAATCAACCTAGTAAGAGAAGGTAACTGGGTGCGGGGCCACACTGTTTAACAATGACTGTCCCTGATGTAATCAACCTAGAAAGAGAAGGTAACGTGGTACGTGGCCACACCGTTTAACAATGACTGTCCCTGGTGTAATCAACCTAGTAAGAGAAGGTAACGGGGTACGTGGCCACACCGTTTAACAAGGACTCTCCCTGGTGTAATCAACATAGTACGAGAAGGTAACGGGGCACTTGGCCACACCGTTTAACAAGGACTGTCCCTGATGTAATGAACCTAGTAAGAGAAGGTAACTGGGTACGTGGCCACACCGTTTAACAAGGACTGTCCCTGATGTAATCAACCAAGCAAGAGAATGTAACGGGGTACGTGGCCACACCGTTTAACAATGACTGTCCCTAATGTAATCAACCTAGTAAGAGAAGGTAACGAGGTACGTGGCCACACCGTTTAACAAGGACTGTCCCTGGTGTAATCAACCTAGTAAGAGAAGGTAACGGGGTACGTGGCCACACCGTTTAACAAGGACTGTCCCTGGTGTGATCAACCTAGTAACAGAAGGTAACGGGGTACTTGGCCAAAACGTTTTACAAGGACTGTCCCTGGTGTAATCAACATAGTAAGAGAATGTTACGGGGTACGTGGCGAAAACGTTAACAAGGCCAGTCCCTGATGTAACCAACATAGTAAGATAATCTAACGGGGTACGTGGCCATAACGGTTTAACAAGGACCTGTCCCCTGATTGTTTATCAACCTTTAGTAAGAGAACTGTAACAGGGTACGTGGCCGAACACCGTTTAAACAAATGAACTGTCCCCTAGGTGTAATCAACCTAAGTAAGCAGAAGAAGGTAATCGGGGTACGTGGACCACAACCGTTTTAACAAGGACAGTCCCCTGGTGTAATCAAGCCTAGTAAGAGGAATGGTAACTGGGGTACGTGGCCAAAACGTTAACTTAACAATGACTGTCCCTGATGTAATCAACCTAGTAAGAAAGAATGTTAAACAGGGTACGCTGGCCCAAATCGTTTATTTAACACGGGACTGTCCCTGATGTGATCAACCTAGTAAGAGAATGGTAACGGGGTACGTGGCCAAAAAAAAACGCCCTTAAACAAAAAGGACTGTCCACCCTGATGTAAACTTAACCTAGTAAGAGAAGGTAATCGTGGGGTACGTGTGGCCCATAAACCGTTTAATCATAAGGACCTGTTTCCCTGGTGTAATCACCTAGTAAGAGAAGGTAAACAGGTGGGGTACGTGGCCACGATTACCGTTTTAACAAGGTGGACTAGTCCACCCTGATATAATCAACAACCCTAGTAAAGGAGAAGGTAACGGGGTACCGAGGGCCACACCGTTTAAAACAAAAGGGTACTGTCCCTGGTGTAATCAACCTAGTAAGAGAAGGTAACTGGGGTACGCCGGCCAAAACGTTTAACAATGACTGTCACCCTGGTGTAATAAACAACCTAGTCAGAGGAAGTGGTAAACGGGGTTCACGGTGACCACCACGTCACCGAGTTTAAACAAGGACTGTTCCCTGGTGTAATCAAACCTAGTAAGAGAAGGTAACGGGGATTACGTGGCCACCAACCAAGCCACAAACCAAGTGGGTAAACAATGACTTGCCCTTGGTGTAAATCGAAACCTAAGGTAAAGAGAAGGTAACGGGGTTGGAACGTGGACCACACCGTTTAACCCAAGGACTGTTCTCCCTGGTGGTTAAATCAACCTAGTTAAGAGAATGGTAACGGGGTACGTGTGGCCATCACCGTATTTAACAAGGACCTGTCCCTGGTGTAATCAATCCTAGTAAGAGAAGGTAACGGGGTAACGGTTGGCCATCACCGTTTAACAAGTGGACTGTCACCCTGGTGTTAATCAACCTAGTTAATGAGAAGGTTAAACGGGGTACTAATGCGGCACACCGTTTAAACAATGGACTGTCCCTGGTGTAATCAATCGTAGTAAAGAGAAGGTAACAGGGGGTACGGTGGCCCAACAACGTTTTTTAAAAACAAGGACTGTCCCTGGATGTAAATCAACGTTAGTAAGAGAAAGGTAACGGGGTACGTGGCGAAAAACGTTTAGCAAGGACGGTCCCGTGATGGTAATCAACCTATTAAGAGAATGTAACGTGGGGTACGTGGCCACACCGTGTTTAAACAAGGACTGATCACCTGGTGGTAATTCAACCTAACCTAGTAAGAAGAAATGGTTAACGGGGCATACGTGGGACCACACCGTTTAAACAAGGGACTGTCCCTGAAGTGAAATCAACCCGTAGTAACGGAGAAGGTAACGGGGTACGTTGACACCACAACCAGTTTAACAAGGACTGTCCCTGGTGTAAACTCATCCCTTAGTAAAGAAGAAGTAACGGGGTACGGGCCAACCAAAACGTATTTTCAACAAGGACTGTCCCTGGTGTAAATCAAACCTAGTAAGAGCAAAGGTAACAGGGTACGTGGCCACACCGTGTTTAACAAGGACTGTTCCCATGGTGTAATCAACGTAGTAAGAGAAGGTAAACGGGGTAACGTGGCACCAAAACGTATTTAAACAATGGACTGTCCCTGGTGTAATCAAACGTAGTAAGAGAAGGTAATCGGGGATCGTACTTGGGCCACAAAAGCCCGGCGTTTTAACAAAGGGACTGTCACCCTGGTGTAATCTAACCTAGTTAAGAGAAGGTTGAAACGGGGTAACGTGGCCATCAAGCCACCGTTTTAACAATGGACTGTCCCCTTGGTGTTAATCAACCTAGTTAAGAGAAGGTAACGGGGTACGTGGGCCACACCGGTTTTAACAAGGACTGTCCCTGGTGAAATCAAAAACGAGTAAGAGAAGGTAAAACGGGGTACGGTGGTCCAAACGTTTAACAAGGGACAGTCCATAGGTGTAATCAACCGAGTAAGAGAAATGGTAACCGGGGTAACGAGGTCCACACCGTATTTAACAATGGAACTGTCCCCTGGTGTAATCAACGTAGTAAGAAGGAAAGGTATAACGGGGTTACGTGGCCAAAACGTTTTTAACAAAGGACTTGTCACCCTGGTGTAAATCAACGTAGTAAAGAGAAGGTAACGGGGTAACGTGGTCGAAAACGTTTAGCCCGGAAGGGACCCAGGTCCCAAGACACAATCCAACCTAATTAACAAGCAATGTTAACCCTGGAAACCGAGGCCCCCACCGGCCAACAACCGTTTAACAATGGACCAGGAGAACACACCCCACGGTAATCAACCTAGCAAGGAAAGAAGGTAAAAGGGGTAACGTGGCCACACCGATTTAAACAAGGAATGTCACTGGTGTAAATCAAACCTAAGTAAGAAAGAAGGTAACGGGGTAACGTGGGCAAAAACGGTTTTTAACAAGGACTGTCCCATGGTGTGATCAACCTAGTAAACGAGGTAGGTTAACGGTGGGGTACGACTGGCCACACCGTTTAACAAGGACAGTCCCTGGTTGTAATCAACCTAGGTAAGAGAAGGTATCGGGGTTTACGTGGCCACAACCGTTTAAACAAGGACTGTCCCTGGTGTAATTCATCCAACCTAGTAAGAGAAGGTGAAACGGTGTTAAAACGTGGCCCAAAACGTTTGAACAAGGACGGTCCCCCCTTGGTGTAAATCAACAAAACAGTAAGAGGAAATGTAACGGAGTTACCGCCTGCTACAACCGTTTAACCAATTGACTGTCGCTGGTGTAATCCCCCCCAAACCTGTTAAGTAAGAAGGTAAACGGGGTATGGTGGCCACACCGTTTAACAAGGACGAGGCTCCCTGGTTGTAATCAACCAACCTAGTAGAGAAGGTAACGGGGTACGGTGGGCCACCAAACCGTTTTAAACAATTGACTGTCCCTGGTGTCAATCAACAGGTAGTACGAAGAAGGTAACGGAGTAACGGTGGCCACACCGTTTAAACATGGACTGTCCCCTGGTGGTTTAATCAACCTAGTATAGAGAAGGTTAACGGGGTACGATGGTCCACAACCGTTTAACAATGGGACTGTCCCAGAAATGTAATTCAAACCTTAGTAAGAAATGTAATCGTAAAAGGAGTACGTTGGCCACCCACCCGCTTAAGAAGGACTGTCCCTGTGTTAATCCAACGTAGTTAACGAGAAGGGTAAACGTGGGGTTACGTCGCCACCACAAACCCTGTTTAACCAATGACAGTCCCTGATGTAATTCAACCCTAGGAAGAAAGAAGGTAACGGGGTAACAGGGCCACACCCCGGTTTTAATCAAGGATTGTCCCATGGTGTTAATGCAACCTAGTATAAGAGAAGGTAACGGGGTACGTGGCCACCAAACCGTTTAACAATGACTTGTCCCTGGTGTAATCTACCTCCAAGTAAGAGAAGGTAACGGGGTAACGTGGCCACACCAGCACCGTTTTTTAACAAGGACTGTCCCTGGTGTAATCAAACCTAGTTTAAGAGAATGTAAACGGGGTACGATGGCCAAAAACGTTAACAATGACTGTCCCTGATGTAATCAACCTAGTAAGAGAATGTAACAAAGGGTACGTGGCACCTAAAACGTTTAACACGGACTGTCCCCTGATTGAGATCAAACCTAGTAAGAGAATGGTAACGGGGTACCGAGGCCAAAACGCTTACAACAAGGACTGTCCCTGATGTCAACTAACCTAGTAAGAGAAAGGTAACGGGGATAACGGTGGCATACCCGTTTAAACTAAGGACTGTCCCTAGTGGTAAATCCAACCTAGTAAGAAGAAGGTAACGGGGTACGAGGCCACACCGTTTAAACAATGACTGTCACTGGTGTTAATCACAACCTAGTAAGAGAAGGTAACGGGGTAAGCGGCCACAACCCGTTTTAACAAGGAAAACTGTCCCTGGTGTTAAATTCAACCTAGTAAGAGTAAGGTTAAACGGGGTACGTGGCCCACCATCCACCGTTTAACAAGTGGAACTGTCCCCTGGTGTAATCAACCTAGTAAGAGAAGGTAACGGGGTACGTGGACCACACCGTTTACCAGGAAAAACTGTCCCTGGTTGTAATCAACCTTAGTAAGAAGAAGGTTAACGGTGGGGTAACGCGGCCAAAACGTTTAACAAGGACTGTCCCCCTGGTGTAATTCAACCTAGTAAAGAGAAGGTAACAGGGTACGTGGCCACACCGTTTTAACAAAGGGACTGTCCCCCCTGATGTAATCCAAACCTTAGTAAGCAGAAGGTAATCGGGGTACGTGGCCACACCGTTTTAACAAGGACTGTCCCTGCGTTGTAAATCATAACGATAGTAAGAGAAGGTAACGGGGTACGTGGCCAAAACGTTTTAACAAAGGGAACGTCCCTGGTGTAATCAAACCTAGTAAGAAGAAAGGTTAACTGGGGTACGTTGGCCACACCGTTTAAACAAGGACTGTCCCCTGGTGTTAACTCAACCTAGTATTGAAAAGAAGGTAACGGGGTACGTGGCCAAAACGTATTAACAAGGGACTGTCCCTGGGTGTAATCAAACGTAGTAAGAGAAGGTATAACGGGGTACGTGGCCAAAACGTTTAACTAATGGGACTGTCCCCTGGTGTAATCAACGTAGGTATTTTTGATTTTTTTTTTTTTTTAAGTTTTAGTTAGTTTTTTTTTTTTTTTTGAATTATTTTTTTGTTTTTTTTTAAGAGAAGGTAACGGGGTACGTGGCGAAAACCAGTTTAGCAAGGACGGTCCTCCCCTGATGTAATCAACCATATTAAGGAGAATGTTAACGGGGTAACGTGGTCCACACCGTTTAAACAAGGACTGTCCCTGGTGTAATCAACCTAGTAGAAGAGTAAGGTAACGTGGGGTACGTGGGCCACACCGTTTTAACAAGGAATGTCCACTGGTGTATAATCAAAACCGAGTAAAGAGAAGGTAACGGGGTACGTGGCAATAAAAACGTTTAACAAGGTAATGTCCCATGGTGTGATCAACCTAGTAATGGAGTAGGTAACGGGCGGGGTACGTGGCCACACCGTTTAAACAAGGTAACTGTCCCTGGTGTTGAAAATTCAACCTAGTAAGAGAAGGTTAACGGGGTTACGTGGCCACACCGTTTTAACAAGGACTGTCACCCCTGGTGTAATCAACCTAGTAATGAAGAAAGGTAACGGTGTACGTGGCCAAAACGGTTTAACAAAGGACGGTCCCTGGTGTAATCAACCACATAAGAGAATGTTAACGGAGGGTAAACGCTGCTACACCGTTTAACAATGGACTGTCGCTGGTGTAATCAATAACAAAATAAACTGTTAAGAAGGAAGGTAACGGGGTATGTGGCCAAACACCGTTTAACCAAGGAACGGTCTCCCCAGGTGTAAATCAACCTAGTAAGAGAAGGTAACGGGGTACGTGGGCCACACCGTTTACAACAATGAACTGTCCCTGGTGTAAATCAACGTAGTAGTCCGAGAAGGTAACGGAGTACGTACCGACTCCCACCGTTTAACATGGGACTGTCCCTAGGTGTAAATCCAAACCTAGTAAGAGAAGGTAACTGGGGTTACGTGGCCACACCGTTTAAAACAATGACTGTCCCATGATGTAATCAACCTAGTAAGAAGGAATGTAACGGAGTTACGTTGGCCAAACAACCGCATTAAGAATGGACTGTCCCTGGAGGTTAATCCACGTAGTACGAGAATGGTAACGGTGGGGTACGACCGCCACAAAGAACCGTTTAACAATGACTGTCCACCCTGATGTAATCAACCTAGTATAAGAGAAGGTAAACGGGGTACGTGGCCACACCACCAACCGTTTAACAAGGATTGTCCCCTGGTGTTGTAATCAACCTAGTAAGAGAATTGTTAACGGGGTACGTGGCCACACCGTTTTTAACAATGACTGTCCCAGATGTAAATCAACCTAGTAAGAGGAAGGTAACGGGGGTAACGTGACCACCAAACCCGTTTAAACAAGGACTGTCACCCCCCTGATGTTAATCAACTTAGTAAGGAGAAGGTAAACGGGGCTACGTTTGCCACACCGTCTAACTAACAATGACTGTACCCCCTGGATGTGATCAACCTGGGTTAAGAGAAGGTAACGGGGTACGTGGCCACAACACCGTTTAACCAAATGAATCTTCCCTGATGTAATTAATCAACCTAGTAAGAGAAAGGGTAACGGGGTCACGTGACCAACAAACCCCGTTTAACAAAAAGGGACTGTCACCCTGATGTAATCAACCTAGTAAGAAGAAAGGTAAACGGGGTACGTGACCACAAACCACCACCGTTTAAACAAGGACCTGTCCCTGATATGAAATCAAAACCTTAGTAAGAGATGGTAAACGGGGTTACGTGGCCACACCGTTTAAAACATGGGACTGTCCCATAGGTGGTAATCAACCTAGTAAGAAGAATTAAACAACCGGGGTTAAACGTGGCCACACCTGTTTAAAACCAATTGACTCGACCCTGAATGTAATCAAACCTTGTAAGTAAGAATGGTAAACGGGGGTACGTGGCCACACCGTTTAACATGGACTGTCCCTGATGTAATCAACCTAGTAAGAGAATGTTAACGGTGGGGTAACTTGGCCATACCGTTTAACAATGACTGTCCCTGATGTAATCAACCTAGTATAATGAGAATGTAACCGGGGTACGTGGACCACCACCGATTTAACAAATTGACAGTCCCCATGGTTGTAATCAACATAGTAAGAGAAGGTAACCGGGGTTACGTGGGCCATACCGTTTTAACAAGGACTGGTCCCTGATGTTAATCAAACCTAGGAGAAAGGAAGGTAACGGGGTACGTGGCCACCACCGTTTAACAAAGGACTGTCCCTGAGGTGTAATCAAACCTAGTAAGAAAGAAAGGTAACGGGGTTAACGTGGGCCACACCACCGTTTAACAAGGACAGTCCCTGGTGGTATCAACCTAGTAAGAGAAGGTAACGGGGTACGTGGCCAAAACGTTTAACAATGGACTGTCCCATTGGTGTAATTCAAAGGGGCAACGTAAGTAAGAGAAGGTTAACGGAGTAACGTGGCCACACCGTTTAACAAGGACTGTCCCTGGTGTAATCAACCTAGTAAGGGAAGGTAACGGGGTACGTGGCCAAAACATTTAACAAGGGCTGTCCCTGGTGTAATCAACCTAGTAAGATAATGTAACGGGGTACGTGGCCACACCGTTTAACATGGACTGTCCCTGGTGTAATCAACCTAGTAAGAGAAGGTAACGGGGTACGTGGCCACACCGTTTAACAAGGACTGTCCCTGGTGTAATCAACCTAGTAAGAGAAGGTAACGGGGTACGTGGCCACACCGTTTAACAAGGACTGTCCCTGGTGTAATCAACCTATTAAGAGAATGTAACGGGGTACGTGGCCACACCGTTTAACAATGACTGTCCCTGGTGTAATCAACCTAGTAAGAGAATGTAACGTGGTACGTGGCCACACCGTTTAACAATGACTGTCCCTGGTGTAATCAACCTAGTAAGAGAATTTAACGGGGTACGTGGCCACACCGTTTAACAAGGACTGTCCCTGATGTAATCAACCTAGTAATATAATGTAACGGGGTACGTGGCCACACCGTTTAACAATGACTGTCCCTGGTGTAATCTCCATAGTAAGAGAAGGTAACGGGGTACGTGGCCAAAACGTTTAACAATGACTGTCCCTGGTGTAATCAACGTAGTAAGAGAAGGTAACGGGGTACGTGGCCAAAACGTTTAGCAAGGACGGTCCCTGATGTAATCAACCTATTAAGAGAATGTAACGGGGTACGTGGCCACACCGTTTAACATGGACTGTCCCTGGTGTAATCAACCTAGTAAGAGAATGTAACGGAGTACGTGACCACACCGTTTAACAATGACTGTCCCTGTTGTAATCAACCTAGTAAGAGAAGATAACGGGGTACGTGGCCACACCGTTTAACAAGGACTGTCCCTGGTGTAATCAACCTAGTAAGAGAAGGTAACGGGGTACGTGGCCACACCGTTTAACAAAGACTGTCCCTGGTGTAATCAACCTAGTACGAAAAGGTAACGGGGTACGTGGCCACACCGTTTAACAAGGACTGTCCCTAGTGTAATCAATCTAGTAAGAGAAGGTAACTGGGTACGTGGCCACACCGTTTAACAATGACTGTCCCTGGTGTAATCAACCTAGTAAGAGAAGGTAACGGGGTACGTGGCCACACCGTTTAACAATGACTGTCCCTGATGTAATCAACCTAGTAAGAGAAGGTAACGGGGTACGTGGCCACACTGTTTAACAATGACTGTCCCTGATGTAATCAACCTAGTAAGAGAAGGTAACGGGGTACGTGGCCACACTGTTTAACAATGACTGTCACTGATGTAATCAACCTAGTAAGAGAAGGTAACTGGGTACGGGGCCACACCGTTTAACAAGGACTGTCCCTGATGTAATCAACCTAGTAAGAGAAGGTAACTGGGTACGGGGCCACACCGTTTAACAAGGACTATCCCTGGTGTAATCAACCTAGTAAGAGAAGGTAACTGGGTACGGGGCCACACCGTTTAACAAGGACTATCCCTGGTGTAATCAACCTAGTAAGAGAAGGTAACTGGGTACGGGGCCACACCGTTTAACAATGACTGTCCCTGATGTAATCAACCTAGAAAGAGAAGGTAACGTGGTACGTGGCCACACCGTTTAACAATGACTGTCCCTGATGTAATCAACCTAGTAAGAGAAGGTAACGGGGTACGTGGCCACACTGTTTAACAATGACTGTCCCTGATGTAATCAACCTAGAAAGAGAAGGTAACGTGGTACGTGGCCACACCGTTTAACAATGACTGTCCCTGGTGTAATCAACCTAGTAAGAGAAGGTAACGGGGTACGTGGCCACACCGTTTAACAAGGACTCTCCCTGGTGTAATCAACATAGTACGAGAAGGTAACGGGGCACTTGGCCACACCGTTTAACAAGGACTGTCCCTGATGTAATGAACCTAGTAAGAGAAGGTAACTGGGTACGTGGCCACACCGTTTAACAAGGACTGTCCCTGATGTAATCAACCAAGCAAGAGAATGTAACGGGGTACGTGGCCACACCGTTTAACAAGGACTGTCCCTGGTGTAATCAACCTAGTAAGAGAAGGTAACGGGGTACGTGGCCACACCGTTTAACAAGGACTGTCCCTGGTGTGATCAACCTAGTAACAGAAGGTAACGGGGTACTTGGCCAAAACGTTTTACAAGGACTGTCCCTGGTGTAATCAACATAGTAAGAGAATGTAACGGGGTACGTGGCGAAAACGTTAACAAGGCCAGTCCCTGATGTAACCAACATAGTAAGATAATCTAACGGGGTACGTGGCCATAACGTTTAACAAGGACTGTCCCTGATGTGATCAACCTAGTAAGAGAATGTAACAGGGTACGTGGCCACACCGTTTAACAATGACTGTCCCTGGTGTAATCAACCTAGTAAGAGAAGGTAACGGGGTACGTGGCCACACCGTTTAACAAGGACTGTCCCTGGTGTGATCAACCTAGTAAGAGAAGGTAACGGGGTACGTGGTCAAAACGTTTAACATGGACTGTCCCTGGTGTAATCAACCTAGTAAGAGAATGTAACGGGGTACGTGGCCAAAACGTTAACAATGACTGTCCCTGATGTAATCAACCTAGTAAGAGAATGTAACAGGGTACGTGGCCAAAACTTTTAACACGGACTGTCCCTGATGTGATCAACCTAGTAAGAGAATGTAACGGGGTACGTGGCCAAAACGCTTAACAATGACTGTCCCTGATGTAACTAACCTAGTAAGAGAAGGTAACGGGGTACGTGGCCAAAACGTTTAACAATGACTGTCCCTGGTGTAATCAACGTAGTAAGAGAACGTAACGGGGTACGTGGCCAAAACGTTTAACAATGACTGTCCCTGGTGTAATCAACGTAGTAAGAGAAGGTAACGGAGTACGTGGCCACACCGTTTAACAAGGACTGTCCCTGGTGTAATCAACCTAGTAAGAGAAGGTAACGGGGTACGCGGCCAAAACGTTTAACAAGGACTGTCCCTGGTGTAATCAACGTAGTAAGAGAAGGTAACGGAGTACGTGGCCACACCGTTTAACAAGGACTGTCCCTGGTGTAATCAACCTAGTAAGAGAAGGTAACGGGGTACGCGGCCAAAACATATAACAAGGACTGTCCCTGGTGTAATCAACCTAGTAAGAGAAGGTAACGGGGTACGTGGCCAAAACGTTTAACAAGGACTGTCCCTGGTGTAATCAACCTAGTAAGAGAAGGTAACGGGGTACGTGACCACACCGTTTAACAAGGACTGTCCCTGGTGTAATCAACCTAGTAAGAGAAGGTAACGGGGTACGTGGCCACACCGTTTAACAAGGACTGTCCCTGGTGTAATCAACCTAGTAAGAGAAGGTAACGGGGTACGTGGCCACACCGTTTAACAATGACTGTCCCTGATGTAATCAACCTAGTAAGAGAACGTAACGGGGTACGTGGCCACACCGTTTAACGAGGACTGTCCCTGGTGTAATCAACCTAGTAAGAGAAGGTAACGGGGTACGTGGCCACACCGTTTAACAAGGACTGTCCCTGGTGTAATCAACCTAGTAAGAGAAGGTAACGGGGTACGTGGCCACACCGTTTAACAAGGACTGTCCCTGATGTAATCAACCTAGTAAGAGAAGGTAACGGGGTACGTGGCCAAAACGTTTAACAAGGACTGTCCCTGGTGTAATCAACCTAGTAAGAGAATGTAACGGGGTACGTGGCCACACCGTTTAACAATGACTGACCCTGATGTAATCAACGTAGTAAGAGAAGGTAACGGGGTACGTGGCCAAAACGTTTAACAAGGACTGTCCCTGATGTAATCAACGTAGTAAGAGAAGGTAACGGGGTACGCGGCCAAAACGTTTAACAAGGACGGTCCCTGGTATAATCAACGTAATAAGAGAAGGTAACGGGGTAAGTGGCCAAAACGCTTAACAAGGACAGCGTAATAAGAGAAGGTAACGGGGTACGTGGCCAAAACGCTTAACAAGGACTGTCCCTGGTGTAATCAACCTAGTAAGAGAATGTAACGGGGTACGTGGCCACACCGTTTAACAATGACTGTCCCTGGTGTAATCAACGTAGTAAGAGAAGGTAACGGGGTACGTGGCCAAAACGTTTAACAAGGACTGTCCCTGGTGTAATCAACCTAGTAAGAGAATGTAACGGGGTACGTGGCCAAAACGTTTAACAAGGACGGTCCCTGGTGTAATCAACGTAGTAAGAGAAGGTAACGGGGTACGTGGCCAAAACGTTTAGCAAGGACGGTCCCTGATGTAATCAACCTAGTAAGAGAATGTAACGGGGTACGTGGCCACACCGTTTAACAATGACTGTCCCTGGTGTAATCAACGTAGTAAGAGAAGGTAACGGGGTACGTGGCCAAAACGTTTAACAAGGACTGTCCCTGGTGTAATCAACCTAGTAAGAGAAGGTAACGGGGTACGTGGCCAAAACGTTTAGCAAGGACGGTCCCTGATGTAATCAACCTAGTAAGAGAATGTAACGGAGTACGTGGCCACACCGTTTAACAAGGACTGTCCCTGGTGTAATCAACCTAGTAAGAGAAGGTAACGGGGTACGTGGCCACACCGTTTAACAAGGACTGTCCCTGGTGTAATCAACCTAGTAAGAGAAGGTAACGGGGTACGTGGCCAAAACGTTTAACAAGGACTGTCCCTGGTGTAATCAACGTAGTAGGAGAAGGTAACGGTGTACGTGGCCAAAACGTTTAACAAGGACGGTCCCTGGTGTAATCAACACAGTAAGAGAATGTAACGGAGTACGCTGCTACACCGTTTAACAATGACTGTCCCTGGTGTAATCAAACTGTTAAGAGAAGGTAACGGGGTATGTGGCCACACCGTTTAACAAGGACGGTCCCTGGTGTAATCAACTTAGTAAGAGAAGGCAACGGGGTACGTGGCCACACCGTTTAACAATGACTGTCCCTGGTGTAATCAACGTAGTACGAGAAGGTAACGGGGTACGTGGCCACACCGTTTAACATGGACTGTCCCTGGTGTAATCAACCTAGTAAGAGAAGGTAACGGGGTACGTGGCCACACCGTTTAACAAGGACTATCCCTGGTGTAATCAACCTAGTAAGAGAAGGTAACGGGGTACGTGGCCACACCGTTTAACAAGGACTGTCCCTGATGTAATCAACCTAGTAAGAGAAGGTAACGGGGTACGTGGCCACACCGTTTAACATGGACTGTCCCTGGTGTAATCAACCTAGTAAGAGAAGGTAACGGGGTACGTGGCCACACCGTTTAACAATGACTGTCCCTGGTGTAATCAACCTAGTAAGAGAATGTAACGGAGTACGTGGCCACACCGCTTAACAAGGACTGTCCCTGGTGTAATCCACGTAGTACGAGAAGGTAACGGGGTACGTCGCCACACCGTTTAACAATGACTGTCCCTGATGTAATCAACCTAGTAAGAGAAGGTAACGGGGTACGTGGCCACACCGTTTAACAATGACTGTCCCTGGTGTAATCAACCTAGTAAGAGAATGTAACGGAGTACGTGGCCACACCGCTTAACAAGGACTGTCCCTGGTGTAATCCACGTAGTACGAGAAGGTAACGGGGTACGTCGCCACACCGTTTAACAATGACTGTCCCTGATGTAATCAACCTATTAAGAGAATGTAACGGGGTACGTGGCCACACCGTTTAACAATGACTGTCCCTGGTGTAATCAACCTAGTAAGAGAATGTAACGTGGTACGTGGCCACACCGTTTAACAATGACTGTCCCTGGTGTAATCAACCTAGTAAGAGAATTTAACGGGGTACGTGGCCACACCGTTTAACAATGACTGTATGACTGTCCCTGGTGTAATCAACGTAGTAAGAGAAGGTAACGGGGTACGTGGCCACACCGTTTAACAAGGACTGTCCCTGATGTAATCAACCTAGTAACAGAATGTAACGGGGTACGTGGCCAAGAATTCTAACAAGGACTGTCCTTGTTTTAACCAACTTTCGTAATTTAGAGCGTGAGGACGGAGTATGTGCCCAAAACCATATTCAAAAATAGCCCTTATAATGCTAAAATAAATGTTGTCATTTGCTGTTTATTTATTATTTTCCATTTCCATCACATAGCTTTGCAGCACTGTAGAATCATTTCCAAAGGACAATGTTTTTATTCCGAGAAAAAAAAACGCAAAATATGAGACAACTGCAGACGATAGTTTCCTCTTCTCTATTCTCCATTTTCAGCAGCAACGACATAGCCTGACAGATCATAATGGAAATTATTCTAAAGTGCTGCCGAGCAATGTTTTTATTCCGAAAATGGCCAAACGTGAGACAACAGCAGACGACAATGTTCGTCTTCTCTATTTCCCATTGTTATCAGAATTGGCATAGCTTAGCAGCACTTTTGAATCATTTTCAATGAAAATGATTATAAAGTGCTGCTAAGCCATGTTTTATTCAGAAAAAAAAGCAATAAAAGACACCAGCAGACGGCAGTTTTTTCTTGCACCGCATACTAAGGGTTAATTTAATGTGATCATCTATATGTATACCTTTGTAAATTGGACACGTACTAGTAGCTTGGCAACGCATTTCTAATGAAAATGTTTCTAACGTGCTGCTAAAACAAGAGGCAAACTATAATAGAGCAGCAGACGACAATTGAGACAAAATTATTAAGAGAAATATACACACTATACCACAACAGCAGACGAAAGTTTTCTTCCACCGCATTCTTAGTGTTAATTTTGGCTGTGACTGGACAAATGTGGCTTGTGGGGTTTGCGACCTGTGTAGATCCAGATCAGCCTGTGCGGATCTGGATCTACACAGGTCGCAAACCCCATAATCCGGATCTGCACTGTTCGCCATTCCATCAATTAAACACCCGTCATGCTTCTCACAAGCACTATATATCAGTATCAGGCGGCGGAAATGTGCTATTCAACAAGGGGCTACACTGGTGACAACTCCCATAAGCCCAATTTCTCCATTCATATCCACAAGATGTTAATGTGACCATACCTTTGCGACTTGGTGAGCGAGACAAGCTGTTTCTGGCTTCTCCACAGGGCGTGTATGACGAACGAGTAGCTGTAACCCATGACAACCGTCGGCAGGACAAACATAATCACGAGCTGGTATATGGCGAAGTAGAGTAAAATGTTGTCGTCGGCATCTTCGCCGCAGAGGCTGATTTTCACGTTGGTATCGTTGTTGTAGAACGTTGTTACGACGACGTCCTGTTAAATAAAGGCCAAAGTCACTGTGGTTTAAACAATACATTGTATTAAAATGTTATTACTAAATAAATTGTACAGAATTAGAAATCAAGCATACATATATACATATCATTCTAAAGTAAACGTATGTCGGGAATCTTATAACATATAACATATTATACATAATCACTGAAGAACCACACAGACCAGGGGGCCGTTTCACTAAGCTTCGTACGACTAAAATGTTCGTAAGTGCAAAATTATGATAGTCTGTAAATGTTACATTAACAACGTTTTCTTGTAAACAATTAATGGATTTACATTTATTGAGCATAGGCTGCATATGCAGCATATGCTCAATAAATGTAAATCCGTCAATTGAAATTTCCAGACGATCCTAAATTTGCACTTACGAACATTTTAGTCGTACGAAGTTTAGTGAAACGGGCCCCTGATTTGTATCGTATTTCTGAACCACAATGTACATACACGTTGCTTAGCGATAGAAATTGACGTCATCGTGATTGACCTAAGAGTGAAAGCTACGTCAACATATATGTATATAATATATGTACTCTAAGATCACTTTACATCAAAGGGTATACACATTCTACCAGTATACAACAGGGACCCGTTTCACTAAACTTCGTACGACTAAGTTGTTCGTAAGTGCAAACTTAGGATCGTCTGGAAATTTCATTTGATGGATTTACATTTATTGAGCATAGGCTGCAGGCAGCCTATGCTTAATAAATGTAAATCCAATAATCATAATTTTGCACTTACGAACATTGTAGTCGTGCGAAGTTATGGTTATTGGATTTACATTTATTGAGAACAGGCTGCTGCAGCCTATGCTCAATAAATATAAATCAAATAATCATAATTTTGCACTTACGAACATTTTAGTCGTACGAAGTTTAGTGAAACGGCCCCCAGGTGAGCTTGGAACATTAGCTGAGAATGTTTAATGTGTATGCAAACGTTCCGTGTATTCCACTCATATGCACAACAAATCTGACAGTCGTCGAGGGGCTAAGCACATTGTACACTGATGCTTCCTGTAAGTGTATCGTTCCCCACCCAGTAACTAGCTGTAGGGGACTGAAGTCACCCCTCCGTATTTCCGTCAATCAAAACATACAGAAACAGGATGCCCAAAGGAGATCAATAAACCCATTTAAAGAAGAAACTAACGCACTAACTCATGATAATCACATGACACTAGCACAGCGGTTGTCGAGGAGCATTCAATTCGGAGGAAACATGCTCTTCACGAGCAGTGGTCCCAATACGAAAGCAACAGTACAATACAATACACAAATGTAACGAAAATCCCACAACAACGGGGTTGCAACCCTCCCGTTCAGCCACGGAGTTTACATAGATCACAGTTTACCACCAGTTGGAGTCTGAATTTAAATTCCGTAAAACACAGGAAAGTGCATTTCGAAGAGCTCGAAAATAGGACAACCGTCTAGTTAAAAACGGTAGCTCTTGCAATCTACTCCCGTACCAAATATATCACCAAATATAATGATTATATAATGTATTCAAGAGTCTTAGGAACACGTGTTTATGATAGTATGTATGTATTTTGCGAACGGTGACTCTTGGAATCTTCTGTTTATGATAGTATGTATGTATTTTGCGAACGGTGACTCTTGGAATCTGCTCCCGTACCGTCCGTAGCACGGACGTTACGGGAGTAGATTCCAAGAGTATGCTGTACATCGAAAGGTTTTCACATTTTCCCAGTTTACAACATTCAAACACGTCACAGTGTTATGATATTGCTCGGTTTATTAGTTTATGTCATTAGCTGGCATTGACCGGACAAAGGCATTGACATATAACTGCTAAATATAATAATTTCAACCTTTAGCATGTTCTATACTGAATGGTTATACTGATTCGTTACGCCAGTTTACATTTGATATGTCATTTGATTGTCAGTATACTACATTGTAAACACGTTCACATTTGTTTTGACCTATGTTCTATTGTGACCTTGGCAAGGACACATAAACTCAAAATAGGTAAACCATAATCACTTACTATCGGAATATATTTCAGCATTTAACAACATCCAAACGTCTCATTTCCATGTCTAGACAAACAAAATATTTCACTTTTTACACTTTGACCCTGGCCCGACATTGACGTTGACATTAAAGTGTAATTTAAAAAATTAGCAATTACAAATGTATATTTTATTAATTTCATGATAGATTCTAGTACTTTACAACATTAAAAAATAGTATGTAGTGTAGAGATAATTACTGTCTGTTCCACGTTTTGCTGCCGACGAACGTTTGACTACTAAGCACATTAAATCTAAAAAATATTTAAAATAAATTACTTTTTTATCAATAACAAAAAAGTCACCCTCCCCAAAAAATAATTATTTGATGAAATATTGATTTTATTGCGAAAAAACGATTTTCCTATGGGAATATAACATGGGGGCTAAAAATTTAATTTGTTTTATTTTTATTTATTTGTGGACCGATTTTCAAAATCTAACATTTGTTTTCTTAGTTACATCATTTTCAATTTCATCAAATAATTTTTTTTGGGGAGGGTGCTTTTTTGTTATTTATAAAAAAAGTACTTACTTTTAAATATTTTTTAGATTTAATGTGTTTAATAGCCAAAAGTTCGTCGGCAGCAAAACGTGGAACAGACAGTAACAAATAATTGTTACAATTGCTTGACCTTTAAACTCGGATAGCCCCCTCCAGCAAAAAGTGTATTCACGTTATAACTGTGCCAAATTGCTGCCAGTGTGTAACGATCATTTCCATAAGACTACACTAATAGAAGTTGTCTGTAAAAATGTGGGGATTGTTAAAAAATATGTTTATAATACTTAGAAATAACTAGCGTTTGCAACGCTAATTTTCAGTATTATAAGCATGGGTTTAATCGATGGTTACGACAGTATTTTATATTTACATTACTTATTCTAGCGTCTATAATGGGAACAATTGTCTAAAGTAGTATCATTTCAAAACAAACAATAAAATACACTTTATCTCCGCTGCTAAATCTGATAGCGTGTAATTAATACACGCATGATTTGGTTAAAGTGATCAAACAGGTTGGTGGGATTTACATATGTGATTTACTATACATGAAGCAAAAAACTCATCGTGGATATCTGAGACATCATTTGAGACGCAGTCACTTTAAAGTGACTGTGTCTCAGATGATGTCTCCGATGTCTCAGACTTTAAAGTGACTGTGTCTCAGATGATGTCTCAGACTTTAAAGTGACTGTGTCTAAGATGATGTCTCAGACTTTAAAGTGACTGTGTCTCAGATGATGTCTCAGACTTTAAAGTGACTGTGTCTAAGATGATGTATCAGCTGTCACAGACTGTAAATTGACTGTATCTCAGATGATGTCTCAGATGATGTCTCAGACTTTAAAGTGACTGTGTCTAAGATGATGTATCAGCTGTCCCAGACTGTAAATTGACTGTATCTCAGATGATGTCTCAGATGATGTCTCAGACTTTAAAGTGACTGTGTCTAAGATGATGTTTCAGACTTTAAAGTGACTGTGTCTAAGATGATGTCTCAGACTTTAAAGTGACTGTGTCTCAGATGTCTCAGACTTTAAAGTGACTGTGTCTCAGATGATGTATCAGCTGTCCCAGACTGTAAAGTGACTGTATCTCAGATGATGTCTCAGATGATGTCTCAGACTTTAAAGTGACTGTGTCTCAGATGATGTCTCAGCTGTCTCAGACTGTAAAGTGACTGTATCTCAGATGATGTCTCAGCTGTCTCAGACTTTAAAGTGACTGTGTCTCAGATGATGTCTCAGACTTTAAAGTGACTGTGTGTCAAATGATGTCTCAAATATACACTATGTGGATTTTCGCTTCACGCACAATACATCACATATAAAATTCAATCGCACCATTTTATTTGATCACAATCCCAAAAGCATGTGTTACATACTGTTAGAAATTGTGATGGGCAGGGGAGATAATTTGGCTTGCATAATTTGGCATTATCGCTATACATGTACTAGTAAGGAATTACTGTGAAATGGCTATATTTGTTATTGTGAAATGATAATACTATATCAAATTGAGAACGAAGTTCCCATTATAGACGCTAGTATAATTAATTTAAATAATTTAGTAGCTACCGTTGATTGAAAAACATGTTTATATTACTGAAAAATAACTAGCGTTGCAAACGCTAGTTAATTTTCAGTATTATAAACATTTATATTTACTCATCCCCAATTCTTTACAGGCTATCTATTTGTACGATTAGGTTCATAAAACGATACAAATGTGCAATTAATCTATGTTTCTGCATTGCGTTTCATCCCGTTCTATGTATAACTGATATCCGTTGCCTTCAATACCAGAAAAATAAAATGACGTATGAAGAACCAGACAGGATATTAGCTAGCATGATATGATCATATTCTTTATCCGAAACCATACATTGGTTAAACGTTAATGCCACATAAAACGGCTGACGACTGGCAACAGAGACCCGTCGTTTCACGGTTCATTATTTATTACCTCCGCTATACGATACAAGTGTCACTTAGTAACTCGTTAAACGGACACTGCATCAGATAAACAGATACAACAGAATAGTTTTTACAACAAAGACAAAGTATGACAATACGGCAACGTCGTTGTTATTTAAGTAATAAAAACATGAGATGTTGCGTTTACTGGGGATTGTAATACATTTGGTCTGTTTAAAGTGCGTGGAGTCCGATGGGATGGTGCGTTTACTGGGGTATGTAATACATTTGGTCTGTTTAAAGTGCATGGAGTCAGCTGGGATGGTGCGTTGACTGGTGTGTACGATACATCTGATCTGTTTAAAGTTTGCCAGGAGTCCTTCGGAAGTTTCAAAACTGTAAATAACCAAATATGGCGTTAAAGTTAACAAACATCTTGCTTTATGTCATTTTGTCGCAATTCCTGGAACAGCGACGTTGCGAACTTTAAAGGTACATGCCCACTCAGTAGGCACAAACTGTTCTTTATATGAATTAACTACGTGTGTAATTATGTCACTATTCCACCTAGTATAAAATTACCCTACGTATTGATTGGCATTATTATACATGTTATATATCAGAAGTAAGTTTTCACTGATATCAGGGGCGCTAACCGTGTTTCCTTAAAATATTAACGGACATTACTATTTATTCTTTGTATTTATTTTTTGATTTGCAATGATCGTACTTTATAATCTGTCGAAAATATTTTTTTTTCAGGTGACGCATTTAATTGATATAAATAATTAAAATATATCATGCATCATTTGCATATGAAAATAGCCTGATACCACCGCGCGTCACTATCAATAAAATAAATATTACTAAATGATTATATCTGTATAGCACTTATTTAATCCCTATAAAGAACATGTTGTGCCTACTGAATGGGCATGTACCTTTAACTAATCAACAACATCGCGCGACTTCACGTGTGTCTAATGTATTGTATTGCGATGTAAACGCAATACGTCGTATGGGCGTTTGCATTATAATTCCAGCACAAACATATTTACACAATTCCCTAACATTTGATTGGCCCGTAGCAAGTCTTATATCCCAGTAAACTCCCACGCCGAACTACTTTCCGTAACCGTGACGCGTAGTTAAAATAATTCTGAAGAAAACGGAAAATAAACACATTTTCTTGATGAATTTATTTCAAATGCTGGAATTATAAGGAATGAATGGCCTTTTTGTGGAATTTATCGGGGATATAAACTTGGAAAAGTCGCGGGAATACTAGACGAGGCCTTCCGGCCTTCATCCAGTATTCCCGCGACTTTTCCAAGTTTATACCCCGATAAATTCCACAAAAAGGCCATTCATTCCTATAATGAATTTATAGAAGGTGTAAATATTTGTATGTATTGATGTAGCGGGAATACTCATTGGAAAAGTCGCGGGAATACTGGACGAAGGCCTGAAGGCCTCGTCCAGTATTCCCGCGACATTTCCAAGTATTCAGACACGCATACAAATAATAAGACATACATGTGTACAAGGGCGTCGTCAGTGTATGTTCGATGGGTCCGTACAAGCACCCTTTCGTTGCAGCCAGAAGGAGATTTTTTTATATAAATGCCCTTTCAGCGTAGGAAGGAGCGGCCATTATACTATACAAAAGCCCTAGTAAGACGACACAGTCAAGCGACGTCAAATGTATTTCAGTGTACCAATTTTCTTAAACTGACCGAACACTCTTTGCCCAGCAGCTAGTTGTTGTCCAAACATATTCGAATGCAGCATTTTGCTTTTAAAAATAGAGAACTTTCCGGGGTCTGCGAAGCAATCGAAATATGTAAGGGGTCCCCCTGGACTCCTTACATATTTCGGTTGCTTCACAGACCCGAAAAGTCGAACCCACCTTTCATGAATGCTAGTGAAGCCTATGTTGTGTACCATAATTCGAACACACAGAAGGTGGAAGTTCATAGACAGCAATGCATTGAAAAAGCACTGTTTTTTGCATGCTCGTGTCACATTCATGCAGAAGTGTGCATTGTTGACGTACAGCATGATAACTCGTCAAAGAAAATCACGATATTGAACACCCAGGAGAATCGGGATATAATTCAGGTTTAGACGCATCATCCAGCGTACATAAATGTAATTGCATTTCATTGCATTGCACATTTTCGTATGAAGCGTTCTTTGTTTACTTTCTACTTCGTGAAGAGTGACCTACGCACTTTGCTAATACACATTTTATTAGCAGAGTTTGTGCTAATATTTTTGTCTCATATGGTAGTATTGTCTCTCAATAACCACATAGCGAAGTATGAACGTCAACGCCCTTCAGACATCTGCGTAATGTCACGAAATACGTTTACAAAATTTACAATATTTTCCGTAAATGGCGTCAAAAGTTGACAAGATTTTCAGAGAACACTCCGCATGTACTCTGAAGATTTTGTCAACTGTTCTGTTCTTTTCTGTTCTGTTCTACACAATTTGTTTAACACTTTCATCCCTAAACATATAACATAACCTTTTCTACTATTCCATTTACCAACAGATGTGTATTCTTTCAAAATCTTAAAATAAATGAAAAGCGCTATAGGTACTGATGAGGCGGCTCGCTACGAGCCCGCTCTCAGGGGGCCGTTTCACTAAACTTCGATCGACTAAAATGTTCGTAAGTGCAACATTATAAGTGTAAATTTCACATTAACAATGTTTTCTTGTCAACACTTATTGGATTTACATTTATTGAGCATAGGCTGCATATGCAGCCTATGCTCAATAAATGTAAATCCATCAACTGAACTTTCCAGACGATCCTAAATTTGCACTTACGAACATTTTCGTCGTACTACGTTTAGTGAAACGGACCCCTGGATATAATGTATTTGCAAATATTGGGTTTATTATAGTGTCTGTAGAGGTACAATGGTTACGTAGATCATCTTCAATGCTGTATAGCCTGCGTTAATTTTGCCCAGATTATCAACGTGTCTCAACACCTATTGGCAATTCCAGCTCGCATTCGAAAATGAATTGTCTGAGTTATAGCACAGATCAGGCTCAGCTTATCAATTTATCAAGTTGCTTGATTCCAAGCACAATGTTCAAGTATGTTGAAAAAATATTTTGTTAATATTAGCCATATTAGCGCTGGCGATAATGTATATGTCTGTTATAACGGCCATGGCCATGACAAGTGTTTATCACGAGGGATAGATGTAAGGAGGGCTCTGGTTACAATAGCGGAACTAAATATTGTCGGCGAAGATCACGTGCCATTTACCTTCTCTAATGAAAATGACAATGTCGGATAGTGATACAATCGGCCTTGTCGGGATCGGGTGAACTGCATGTTATTAGTCGGAAGTTGTTTACCAATTGTTTAATATGCTCACCAATAAATATCGAGGGTGTCGTTTCACTAAACGTCGTACGACTACAATGTTCGTAAGTGCACATTTAGGATCGTCTGGAAATTTCAATTGATGGATTTACAGAAGCCTAAGCTCAATAAATGTAAATCCAATAATAAATTGCAAGAACAATTGTTGTTGTTAAATTTACAGACTAGCATACGTTTGCACTTACGAACATTTTAGTCGTACGAAGTTTAGTGAAACTGCCTACAGATTTCCAATGATGAGAAAATGTGGAGTTTGTTTCAGAAGTGAACAATGCTGCGGATCCTGGGGGCCGTTTCACTAAAGTTCGTACGACTAACATGTTCGTATGTACAAATTTAGGATCGTCTGGAAATTTCAATTAATGGATTTACATTTATTGAGCATAGTCTGTAAATTTTATATTAACAATGTTTTCTTGTAAATAATTATTGGATTTATATTTATTGAGCATAGGCGGCATATGCAGCCTAGCATTGTTAATATAAAATATACAGACTATCATAATTTTGCACTTACGAACACTTTAGTCGTACGTCTCCAGTAACGACCACATTTATATTTCAGGGATGGAGAAACAATCGGCTCGCCTCATACTCATCAGACATTGCTATAAAGCTTTATTTCCTTTGATGAACGTTTTAAATACGAAACTAATCTGCATGTTACAGTGTTCCGTTTAGACCATCGTACGATCGTCATCGTAGCATCGTACTATCGTCATCGTAAAAATGTCACATTTGCCGTTACCACCATCCGCAAAGTCGTGTCAAATCTTCCGATGACGATAGTACGATATCACGGTGTTATGATAACGATAGTACGATGCCAGGATGTCGATAGTGCGATGGCCTAAACGGAACACCGTACCATGTTGATTTCTTTGGCAGAATCAATGCTGCTTGAGTTCCTATCTAATATATTGCGCGGCGTCTGTGTAAATAGAGACTAGTAGGTTAGTGCCGTGAATTGGGAAGATATATCTGGCAAGGCTTAGGAAACGGGATGGGCGAGGCTCTGCCGAGCACATCCCGTTTCCGGGCCGCGCCAGATATTTTTCCCATTCACGGCACTAACCTACTATTCTATGTATCCCGTCAACACCTACACATAGCTGTAAAATGCAAAAATAAATAACCCCAGCTACCGCACATATTCATACGCAGTGATTAGGTCGTATTGACAGGATATCAAAAGTGTTTCACGGCACATACGCACTGTGTTGACGGGATAATTTGTTAATAACATAGCCTCGTTTCTTATGACATCCGTAATAAAACTCGTTCAATGGATATCTTATTACTTGTAAATTATCACGCATTATAACATTACTATGCAAAATCTTCAACATATGTGGCTGTGACTGGAGAAATGGGGCTTATGAGTTTTGCGACGAGTGTAGCTCTAGATCTAGGTCTGATCAGCATATACACTGTTCGCCATTCCAATAATGAAACACCCGTCATGCTTCTAACAAGCAAATAGATGACTATCATGCAATTTTATCAGGAGCTACACTGGTCACAAGTCACATAAGCTCATGGACAGTGGGTAAATTACATGACGAGCATCTACTATAAGATAGGCTCATTTCGACCTACATGTTTGTCGAGCCCGCTTGCGGAAAGCGAGACATAGTGATCACAATGACGTCCGGGTGTCCGTGCGTGCGTCCGTCCGAAATATGCGTTAAAGTTTTTAAATACCTTATATATATGCAGTCCTAAGTCACATTGACTGGAAACGTGATTTGCTTATTATTCATACTGTATCTCACTCATGCGGCCCCTGTGCCCGAGGTCAAGGTCCAATGACTTAGAAGTTTGCGTTAATTTTTTGTCCAAATTAGCGTTAAACTTTTCACATACCTACTATCTCTGTAACCGTAAGTCAGATCTGCTTGAAATTTCGTATGCTTATTGGTCATCATCCATATATTCATTATGTGTCCCACTCATGCGGCCCCTCTGCCCCAAGGTCAATGTCATTATACAGTATATATATCTTACCCTGAGATCACCAGATGCCTCCGTAGGCTCGACATGCAGGCTGCGGCCATCTGGTTATTACTGTGGATGTGACTTGAGAAATAGGGCTCATGGGAATTGTGACAGGTGTAGCTTCTGATCGAATAGAACACTCCTGTAGCCTGAGAACGATACATATTGCTTGGTAGAAGCATGACCGGTGTTTCATGAATGGCGAACAGTGCAGATCCTGATCACACTGTGCGGATGCACAGGCTGATCTGGATCTACGCTGGTCGCAAAACCCATATGCCCAATTTCTCCAGTCACAGCCACATTTTTTTCGGAGAGTGTCAAATCATCGCCTAGCCTTGTATTCAGCTAGTTTTGCTGAAAAGCCTGCTTTTTCTGTGGGTTAAAATGTTGAATAGGACCGGCAATAACCACGCCCATGCTTATTTGAATTCAGAACCAATGACGTTTGACTAACTAAATTTAATTTATCTAGCAAACGCTTCTGTTATTTGTGATAATAAGAATTCATATTATGACAACGACTCATTTGTTTGTATTACATTCTTGAATCCTGAAATTCAATCATTACTTGTACTTGAATTATTAACCTTGGTTGCTAAAACTGTTTGAATAACGTGATAATAAGAATTCATATTATGACAACGACTCATTTGTTTGTATTACATTCTTGAATCCTGAAATTCAATCATTACTTGTACTTGAATTATTAACCTTGGTTGCTAAAACTGTTTGAATAACCGATCCTGAAAAAAATAGCAATTACAAAATAAATATTATTTTAAGTCATTCAATTAAAATATGTAGTACATGTATTTTAGTGATGAATTTATTTCAAATGCTGGAATTATAAGGAATTAATGGCATTTTTGTGGAATTTATCGGGGATATAAACTTGGAAAAGTCGCGGGAATACTGGACGAGGCCTTCCGGCCTTCGTCCAGTATTCCCGCGACTGTTCCAAGTTTATACCCCGATAAATTCCACAAAAAGGCCATTAATTCCTATATTGTGCTCAAGAGCCAGCATGGCTTAAGCAATAAACGATTATTCTATTCAATTTTGATTTACATGTATGCATTGTCTAAAAAGGCTTTCGCGGTGTATTAACAGCATGGTACAATAATGTAATACATATGCAAATGAGGCGGCTGCAGAAAATATGTTGTGCTTATACAATAAATAATATATAACATTTATGGTGATTTGGCATGAACTGTAGTAAACTTGTTGACTTATTGTGTAAGAAAATCAGCTCTACTTGAACGCCGTCCTCATATCCGCGGTCGTGTACGAAGAATTTCAGGAAGAATAATGTAACGTTTCTGTAAATAGCTCCGAATCGACAGCAGTTGCAAGGGTGCAGTCATCAGCAGGAGATTTTGTATCATGCCTATCGGGGTACCGGTTACATCGGACTTTCTAGTATAAGGTAACAAGGTCGCCAAACGTGCATTTCCCATTCACCTAGTTTCGAACAGTAACTCTTGCAATCTTCTTCCGTACCGTCTGCAGTGACTACGGACGGTACGGGAGTAGATTGCAAGAGTTACTCTTCGCAACTACCAACGACCGCGGTAGGCGACTTCTGCAAACTTACGCGAATAAAGATGGGAGGTATCGACAAGACGGCGGCGGCCAGCCACACCAGGAGCAGAATCCGCCGGATCTTGCCGACCGTGCACCACTTCCGGGACTGCAACGGCCTCAGTATGACGAAATACCTGAAAACGCGAGAGAGTTTAAAGGGGTAATCTGACGATTTCTGGGACTTTTATCAAATAGGAAACAAGAATAATACATTCCATAGACATATATGATACCTATATTCAATTCAATTCGTTTATTGGCATTAAACAGCAAGAAGCACATGTATAGCCACATAACAAACATGTATGATGGCTTCATGGAAATGTATAATCACTAGACATATTAGCCAAGAGATATGATTAGGCTAAATCATTCCACAATCAGTTTGTTGCTAGTCCACTGCATTTTAAACTCTTTCCGTCCTCATTAAATTTCACATACTATTTTCATCTTGCTCAACCAGGATGTATGCCGCGACCAGCCATTCAAACCGTTATAGTAAAACGGTTCAAGTGGCGACCACGACCTACACCGAGTGAGAAATATGAACGATATGTAACACTGTCCATGACCAATTTTGGATATACCCAGAAGTTATTGGGGTCGGTTTCTATTCAAGCAATTATCATAATGCAGTACTAGACATTGTTCCGTGTACATGCCGATGTGCACACCACAACCCGCTTGGGGATTCTGGTGTGTCCATAGAAATGCATCCAAAACAGTGAGTGTAGACCGATCTTATTTATCAATGTTCATGGTTTCTTTCAAGCAATGATCATAATGCAGTACTGTTTCCTGTATAAATTGCAACATACATGTAACTATGTGTTGTCATTTAGTATTTGTCTTAAAGCAACACACTTTGATAAATTATGTACTATGCTTGTCGATGTATCAGACGTCAGTGTTTTAAACTTAGTCATGTTTGGCCAGTGACAATAATAAGGTTTGAGATATCTTTGTCGGAGTTCTCTATACTTTGGACATACAAGTATGAAGTGATATTCAGATTATATTGCATTCATATTACAGTATATACAAATTCTATCAGCTCGTGATATGTTAGCATATCTGCCAGTTTCAATTAATAAATCATGTGAAGATAGTCTGAGTCTGGAAAGTGAATTCCTGTATTTGTTAATTTGTTAATAGTAATTGTATTTTTCCATTTCAAAACTATTTTTAAATGAGCTGTATGCTGATAATCTGTTTGAACTATTAATAGATGCGTTCCAGTTTTGTTTATATATATGTCACAGGGTGACATTTTATAACATAAATCCTGTATCTGTAAGTTGGTTAATTTCGTTTAATTTTACGATTTGGATAAAATGTATGCGTTTGTATCGTCTCGTTTTGTAATATGTTGTCAATTGTCCGGTTGCATGTATGAGGCTCCTGCAGGAAGTAGATGCAGCTGCCCAGACACCAATAGTCAACACTAGCCTTAGTGTACCGTACACACCCACGGTAACTAAGTTGCCAGTGTTTTCTGGGGATGAACCACCACAGAAAGGAGACACAACCTACGACGTGTGGCATTTTGAAGTGAAATGCATTATTGCAGACGATTCACTTAATGAGCACATGAGAGTACAGGCCATACGAAAGTCACTTCGAGGCACGGCACGACAGATGCTTATCCCATTGGGTGAAATTGCCAGTAGTTCTGACATAGTTGCAAAGCTGGACGGATTATTTGGCAACGTCAGCTCCAATGAGACGGTCATGCAGAGGTTCTACACTGAGAGCCAGAAAGAGAACGAATCTGTAACAGCGGTTGGTTGCAGATTGGAATCACTGCTACAGATAGCCATCGACAACGGGTATGTAAGCTCATTAGTCAAGGACGACATGCTTCGATCCAAGTTTTGGACCAGTCTACACAGTGATCAACTGAAGAGTCAAACCAGACACAATTACGACACAATTAAATCTTTTGATTTACTGCTCAGAGAAATCAGGGCAGTAGATCTAGAGATCAATGCAGCTTCAAAGACTGAAACCAGCAGGGTTACTGGAGCCAAGCCAAAACCTAGTGTTCAGCATCAGCCTGTTCAACAGCCGCCAATACCGCAACAGACCAACACGATAGACGAACTGTCTGCTCAGATGGCTGAACTGATGTGATGCAGAAATTAAGAGAGCTGGAGCGAAAGGTGGATGCCAATTCTCAACCATTTAGAGACAGAAACAGCGAGGATCGGCCACCTCCAGTTCCAGCTCAAGCCTATAATCGCGGCAGTTCCACGCGCGGGGATTACCGTGGTTATAGAGGGCGTAGTAATCACCGGGGAACCGGACGCGGTTTCTCTGGAGGTTATCGTGGTGGATATCGTGGAAGCGACCAAGTGTACCAGCAACAGCCAAAAGAGTAACCTCCTCCATTGATGGGCGAATGGGGGATGGTGAAGGTCTACGAAATAGCCCTAAACCGGGAGCCAAAAAGTTGTTTGACAGATTGATAGGGTCGACCAATGAAGCTCAGATCAACATATACATGTATGTGGTGTGGATACGGTCGCGTTAGTTGACAGTGGTTCTATGGTAACTTGTGTTTCGGAAGATTTCTACAAGTCCTTAGATCCTCTAACGGAACTTCACGACATCACAGAGTTTGACCTTGATGTTTACGGAGCTGAAGGTGGAAAGTTGCCATTTTCTGGATATCTGGAAGCAGACATTGTTGTACCATTTCTGTCTAATCATTCATTTTGTATTCCCGTACTGGTGATGCCTATGACAGAGTACAACCAAAGAGTTCCAGTTATTGTGGGAACTAATGTTATCAGGTTATGTAAATCTTTACAGGATACATGTACCGAAGACATACCAGATGCATGGCAGACTGCGATAGACAGCATGTGTGTGAGCAACATCATACCAGTGAAGACCACTAACAAATTTCCAATTACTCTAGGTCCCAATCAGGTGATGACTGTGAATGGATTAGCGAGGAAATCGGGCAGTATCGAGACAGCTGTAACAGAGCAAATAGACACATGTCTGGCAGGAAGTCTTACAGTTTGTCCTTAAATAGTATAATAGTTAAATAGGAAAGCGGGCAACACTGTCAGAGTTCCTGTCAGGATTTGCAATTTGTCAGCACATGCTGTCAGGATTCCTCCTAAGTCAAACATATGTGCCCTGAAAGAGGTGAGTGTTGTGGATATGTGGCCCCCGAATCCTGCAAGTTCTACTGAAAGTGGAGAGGTTGACTCCCATGATAAATTGAAGGAGATTTGTCTCGATATCAAGTACGACAATCTATCTCCCGAGCAACAACTCAGAGCACAGCAGGTTCTTGGGAAATGGGAAGGTCTGTTTTCCAGGTCATTGGTCGACTTTGGTCAAACTGATCTGGTCAAACATACCATCAAGTTGACGGATGATTCCACATTCAAGGAGCCATATAGACGCATTCCACCCGGGCTATTCGAAGAAGTAAGGCAGCATTTGAGGGAAATGCTTGACTGCGGAGCCATTAGGGAGTCCCAAAGTCCCTATTTTTCCTGAAGTCTATACAGAACTTAAAGATCCATCTTTTTTCCGGACTAGTTGTCAGTTGTTTCAGTTGTCAAAATGTACATAAAGCATTAATGTTTGGGTTTACATGTTTCGTTATTATTCGCGTAGTAATACAGTAACAAATAGTGTATGCATTACTTGATTGGTACATTACATTTGCATGCATGTCAGTGTAATGTATTTGTTCATAATGCAACTCGCGTTAATTATGGATAAACCAAAATGGACAATTGAGCACTTGTTTTTGCAATATATAGGATATATACTCGGTTATATAGTATCCGTCACGTGCGTAACGATGTTATTCGCGGAAACAGGTACTCGCGAATCGCATTGAAGTCAGATGATATAATGCCGGGAGTCATTCTCTCATTGTGGGGGAGAATGTCACAGGGTGACATTTTATAACATAAATCCTGTATCTGTAAGTTGGTTAATTTCGTTTAATTTTACGATTTGGATAAAATGTATGCGTTTGTATCGTCTCGTTTTGTAATATGTTGTCAATTGTCCAGTTGCATGTATGAGGCTCCTGCAGGAGTATGTATGTATGCACATAGTGTATAAATGCTCAAAGGACCTTTATTATCCCATATCACGCACCATTGCATGTCCACCCACTAATCCGTTTCACGCACCAGGCATTCCGACCGGCAACGCCATCTTGAATGCATTAATTTAGTAATATAATGATCTTATAGTTTTTCACTTACGTGAAATTATATTTAGTTACTAATTTGATATTATTGGTAAGAGGTTGTCGATTGAATACATGTGATATATCATGCCTTTGCTATTGCACTACCTCGCAGTCTGCTCAGGGTTTACGCTGTTTGCGATAAAGAGTTGTGCTGAGATTTATATCTGTAGTATGTAAACATGTAAACGTGTTAGGTGTTGGTGGGTGGGGTGTATTCTATTTCTATACAATCCTTTGTTTAATGTAAACGGTTACTTTGGTGGGCTACGATGACTGACACTCCCTATTGAGTATCTTATTTAGTGGCTAGGTTACGTCAGACATCGTACCCTACATATGTTTACATGTTGAGCCGGATTAAATGCACACGGAATTGATCAAACTGTAAACTTATACAACCCTGTGTATTTATTTCGGGTCACCTCTTCTTTGTCCATAAAAAAGAACTCACAGCCTTTGCGTGTTTATAGTATTTAACCCGTTGGAGGTAGAACCCTGTGATATATATATCAATGATGTAATGTAAGTACGGAAGCCCATTAGGGCCACTTCACTTTTTTTTAATTTCCATTTATTCAAGATGTTTCCTTGAATTTTCAAGTTCTTTTATTGAATTTTCAAGATTTTTTCTTGAATTGAGATCTTGAAAATTCAAGAAAAGAACTTGAAAATTCAAGAAAACATCTTGAAAACGAGATGTTTTCTTGAAATTTCAAGTTCTTTTCTTGAATTTTCAAGATCTTTTCTTGAATTTTCAACATCTTTTCAAAATTATGATTTTGTAAACAATTATTGGATTTACATTTATTGAGCATAGGCTGCAGCCTATGCTCAATAAATGTAAATTCATCAATTGAAATTTCCAGACGATCCTAAATTTGCACGTTCGAACAGTTTAGTCGTACGAAGTATAGTGAAACGGGCACCTGTATTGCTTGTTAGAAGCATCGACGTTGTTTCACTGATGGACTGGAATTACACTGGTTGCAAAACCCAAAAGCCCCATTTATCCAGTCAAAGACACACACACATATATATATATATATACATGTACGTATAAGGACGATGTCTTCGGCGGGTATGATATGCGCGTTAATGATTGTGTTCAAATAAAGACTATGTTCTGTTCTGTTCTGTTCTGTTCTAACCGGACACCATCATGATGGAGACCTCCCAGGATGTCCGGTTTCGAGAGAGTCCAATCTACCTGTTTGCACGTGTATCGGATATGTATCCATGCATGTGAACGGCAACATTATATGAATTGCAGAAGCAACATAACATCGATCTGTTCCGCCAATTACGGCGTACTGTCACACAGTGTGACAAACCATCAAGACAAAACGACAATATTGGCACATTGGGGAATTGTTTTCGAATGCCAGCTCAAAGTAGAGTGCTTTGAAATGACTTTATATTTCTATAGAAGCGTTCTGGTGCCAATGCTAACATATGTGTCATCTAAGTCCTAATTGGGAGATACTAAGTCCTTATTAGGAGGCGGTGTTCTCACTTTCCCAACATTCTGTATTTCAGTAAGAAATTTGGGGCTTTTGCATGTTGGGAAAGTGAGACACTATTGTTATGCTTAACAATGGACTTAATTGGTCAAAATTGCTATTCTGCACAGCAGAAAGTTACATACCACAATTTGGGTTAAAGTAAAGTAAACGTGTGTATAAACATGATTTTATTAGCTATTAAATGTTTTAAATATGTACATGTAATGAATATTAAATCAAGCAGGAAACAAAAACGTCACAATTTGTATTATGTAGATCCTGATCAGCTATGACTACTAAAGTTAACTTGGCACATGCAGTTCCTGATCAGAAGTAACTGTTATTTAACATACATATGTAATTTAAAATGTGTATATCCTGATCAGTTACGAATGTTAACACAACAGTGTAGATCATGATCAACACCACTAAAACAACTCATTTTTTTTTTACTCAGCACATTTGCGATTGAAACAATCTATTTTCTCATAAAATGAAACACCACCTAGTTGCGTGTATTGTCCTAATTTAATCAAATGTGACGCTGCATCGGCATACTCCGTAACCTCCAAGGGCCCGTTTCACTAAACTTCGTACGACTAAAATGTTCGTAAGTGCAAAATTATGATAGTCTGTAAAGTTCACATTGACAATGTTTTCTTGTAAATAATTATTGGATTTACATTTATTGAGCATAGGCTGCATATGCAGCCTATGCTCAATAAATGTAAATCCATCAATTGAAATTCCCAGATGATCCAAAATGTGCACTTACGAACATTTTAGTTTACGAAGTTTAGTGAAACGGCCCCCTGGTCCGTATTCAATAGCCGCTGTTTCAGCTGTACCAGGCGGTCTTCAATGACACAGTACTTCAGCTTCTTTGGACGTCGTTTCCACCATTCGCTTGCTGAAGTAGACGAACTTCATTAACGGCATGCTCCTTCTTGAATAACTCTGCCAGTGTGTAGATGTTTGGATGTGGATGTGTCAGTAAACCATTGATCTTGTTGTGCCAATCCTCCACGTGGTTTGTCGTTCGTGGTCCCGAGTTGTCAAAGTGGTTCCACATCGCCTTGTCGCCGTCCACCATGCTCAGTGACATAGTCCTTGAACGTGACCACGGATACTGTGTTGTCGTCATGGTTTTCTAGGGCATGGAGTCATACGTCTTCAACAAGTCCAATTGGTACAAACGGCAACACACATACACGGCGCACCAATGTCTTGAATTTTGCATTGTCCCTGAAGGCTGTTACATATTTTACTGATAGTGTTGATCTTGTCCGATACTGGACACATGTTACAATTGTTAATTTATAATTAAATATGAGTGTAACGCACTTTAAGCCCAGCAGTATACCCAACATACAGGTAAGTCGAAGGTGTGAAAGTAAATTGGGAAAGTGAGACAGTCTAGACAGACCAAAAATTAAAATGTTGGGAAAGTGAGATACAACCATCAGGAGATTGTAACTCCTAATTATGACTTAGTATCTCCTAATTAGGAGTTAGTATCTCCTGTTAGTATATCCTAATTAGGACTAAGTATATCATAATTAGGACTTAGTATCTCCTAATTAGCAGTTATTAATATCTCCTAATTAGGACTTACTATCTGTGTCGATGCTAAAAATAATGTATCTCCTAATTAGGACCTACATGTATGCTCCATTATATGAAATTATTATGAATACATTTTACATGTATAGTACGGAGGGGACATGGATTTTCTTTTAATTAATTCGTTCCCACGAAATAACAATTCGTGGCCTAAATTTAACAATTCGTTCCCACAAAATAACAATTCGTTCCCTCGAATTAACAATTCGCTTACACGATATAACAATTCGTTCCCACCGAATTGTTAAATTGAGGGAACGAATTGTAATTCATGGGAACGAATTGTTATTTTGTGGGAACGAATTGTTAAATTGAGGGAACGAATTATTATTTCGTGGGAACGAATTAATAACAGGGCTTCGTAGTATAGCCTATATAAATTGGTAGGTGTGGTAACGTCTTGAATAGACCATTTGTCTGGGGCCCAGATTCGAGTAGTTCGTCTGTGGCCAGCATATATGTATATTGTTTATATAACCCGAGTCTCTGTCTGTAACCAGAGTCAAATTATCATATACATATATACATGTAACCCTTACAAGTCGCACTGTGTGACAGGCATACCATTAGAGGCAACACGTATTGCAGGAAGAGCTACTGGAAGAGGACGTGTGGGGTCTACTACAGTGAAACCGCTCTAAACCGGACACCAATACAACACAGATGTTCTTGTTTTGATGAGTTTCTTGGTCATTTATCTCCGGTGATAATGCATATTCTGGATCGCTCAGCACACACATATGGCCCAGAATTATCACATTCCAGATTTACAGTGAAACCTCTCTAAGCCGGACACCCTGGGAACCTCCCAGGGTGTCCGGTTTAGAGAGGTTTCACTGTAGTATTATTTCCGTTAACAATCCTCCACCGCAGCCCATAATAGCCCAGAATTAAGACATGGCATTTCTGCTTTTTTGAGGCGCACGAATCTTCTGGTGCACGTGTCATACTATGTAATCAAATGTGTTAGGAACACTCAATTTTGGCTGTTACTACGACAAATGGGGATTATGTCATCTGTGACCAGTGTAGACCAAGACCAGCCTGTGCAGTCTCGCGGTCTGGTCAGGGTCAACACTGTCCGCCATTCAGTCAGTGAAATATCTATAAAGTTATATTACAAACAACGTATCTCTGTGTCAAGACAATACGGGTGTGCTAGCCAGACTGGTCACAAATGCCATAAGCCCCAGTCATAGAAACTGAACACAACTCACTTTTGGCCAATCAAACTGCTTGATTTTTGGTATATCACTAGTTTAGATTGACTGCAGGCGTAGTGTTCCAATGACACGTTTGCGTTGTCATCACAAGACGGCCGTTGCTGAGAGAATATACACTAATATCGGCCACCGATAAGGCGTCCGCCTTACAACATGGATGTCGCAGGTTCGGACCTCCACTCAGGTTGATATAGCCGGTTGGAGAGCCGCCGTCTAGTTGCATCAGGGGTATTTACGGAGCCCCGCAGGGGACATGGATTTCTTTTATTAATTAGTTCCCACGAAATAACAATTCGTTTCCTCAATTTTACAATTCGTTCCTACGAAATAACAATTCGTTCCCTCAATTTAACAAATCGTTCCCTCGAATTAACAATTAACAATTCGTTCCCACAATATAACAATTCTGTTCCCACGAAATAACAATTGTTATATCGTTGGAACGAATTGTTATTTCGTGGGAACAAATTGTTAAATTGGGGGAACGAATTGTTAATTCCTGGGAACGAATTGTTAATTCCTGGGAACGAATTTATTGTTAATTTCTGGGAATGAATCGTTAAATTGAGGGAACGAATTGTTATTTCGTGGGAACGAATTAATAAACAATAATTCTACGTCCCCTGCGGGTCTCCGTAGGTATCAATGAGTGATAGTAGCTAGTTATCTCCCTTTGCAAATCTATTTATAGAAATCCGGTCATATGCTGAATTTCAGCGTTTGTTTCTTACTGAATAGCACAAATACTAAAATTATTAATTAATTTATTCATAAAATTGAAAATAACGCCCTCAAAGTGCACATCGATAAATGTTGGTGAAATGGGGCTGTGACTGGATAATTGGGGCGTATGTGATTTGTGACCAGTGTAGCTCCTGCTCAAACAACACAGTCCCGTAGCCTGATAACGATCTATATCGCTTGTTAGAAGCATGACGGGTGTTTCATTGATTGAATAGCGAACAGTGCAGATCCTGATCAGACTGTGCGAATGCACAGGCTGATATGGATATACACTGGTCGCAAAACCCATAGGCCAAATTTTCCAGTAACAACCAAAAATCGACTATTGAATGCCGGAAGCTCCATTTCTCCCGGCTGCAATCAGAGACAGCTTCCACTGATAACTGGTGATGGAGTATCTCGTTGAGTGCTTAACAATGACATGAGACTGATATTATACATGAGCAGGTAGTGTGTTATGTAACAAAGATGCCGCCACACCTTGCACAAAAATGGTGATGTATGTGCTGTGTGCATACTATACAGTGTACATGTGTATTTATCAAGGTGCATGATCACGTGGTTACAACAACAACAACGTCGCCGACTCCAAAGTAAGTATTATTTGATATATGCAACGGATTTTGATGAAATATGGCGCAGCAAAGCGTCTTCATGAGATGCGTTTGGTGGTCTAGGGAGTTTGGCACAGACTTATGTCGTTTTTGCGAAGAATCGATTTCCGTGTCAGAGACACGGAAATCGATTCTTCGCAAAAACGACATAAGTTTGGGCGAAAATACAGAGACCACCAAAATGCAGCTTAACAAGACGCGTTTGATGCGCCATATTTCATCAAAATCCGTTACGTAATAAGGACACTATAAAAGAATACGTACTTTGAATCGGTACTTGTTGTTGCTGTTAGTACCACGCGATCATACACCTTGATACAGTGTACATGTGTATTTATTGTATCTGCAAAAAATAAAACTGCAGCTTTTTTTTTATAGTTTACATGGTGCATGTAAGAGATTAAGTCTCTGATAGTTCTGAGTACATAACTCTGTTTACATTGCATTACATTGCATTACATTGCATTACATTGCATTACATTGCATTACATTGCATTACATTGCATTACATAAGCGTTATGACGGAGTAGTACATGATTTCTAAATTTGCGTTTGAAGCGTTCATTGTTAACTTTCTAATTCGCAAAGAGTAACCTAAGAATCTTGCTAATACATACTTTATTAGGTGGGTTTATGATAATATGTTGTCTCATAGTGTTGAATAGTCTCTCATTAACAATATAGCGAAGAATGAACGTCAACGCCCTGCAAATTATCGCTATATCTTACTGCACGAACTGGAAATGTTATTCCGCAATTTTATACCGTTGGTGTAGCGATATAGTGTAACGTATAAAGCGGAAAACGTGCAGCTGATATGCGTCTGACATGCGTAGAAAGTAGCGAGTAAGTCAGAGCTCCAGATAAGGTGCGTATTGGTGTATTTTACGCAATTATTTTAGCTGAATACGCATTGATTTTCAAAAGTAGGAGTACAAAATACGCACAGCAATGTAAAAATACGCATTGATTTTCAAATTGAGCAGTGAAAATACTATCATAAAGTTGAAAATTCACTTAGTTGAGCTGCACATATCATGTGTTCCCTATTCAGTAATGAAGAAAATCAATAATTCATTTGTAGAAGTAAAATATGCAATGATTTTGAAATCAGGGGGTATAGTACGCTTTAGACACAAAGCTTATCTGGAGCTCTGGAGTATGAAATAATAAAATAATCAGTTTTATAAAATCCATGACGCAGATGAGAGTAACTTGCAAAGGTACGGATTGACGTAACAATAAGTTAACTGTTGTATTGTCTATATCTACGGAAGCCCATTAGGGCCACTTCACTTTTTTTTTTATCTTTTTTTGAATTTTCGAGATCTTTTCTTGAATTTTCAACATACTTTCTTGAATTTTCAAGTTCTTTTCTTAAATTGTCAAGATCTTTTCTTGAAAATTCAAGAAATGATCTTGAAAATTCAAGTTCTTTTCTTAAATTTTCAAGATCTTTTCTTGAAAATTCAAGAAATTATCTTGAAAATTCAAAAAAATAACTTCTAGACGGCTCGACCGACGGCTGTCCGACCGCTAACCAATTTCATGTCAGACAAACAGTCATTAATAAGCAACATTTCACTTGTTATTTTCTTATTACTGAACAAACGTTTATGTTGTGGCCAGTCATTTGAATCGTCGAGACAATTCGAATGAGTGGTTATGTCTTATTTATTGCAAATATAATTTCACAGTATAATAACACGGTGTAATAAAAATCATAATACACAAGTGTAATAAATATGCAATGCAAATGAGGCCGGTACAGAAAACATGCTAGGTTTTCATTACAGCTTCAATGTATTGTGCTGTGCTCATGCAATAAATATAATCTAACATTTGTGTTGATTTAATATGAGATTTATTAAACTCGTTGACTGATTTCACAAGAAACTCGGCATAGCCTCGTTCCATATGAAAGCAGTAAAGTCGTTTAATAAATATCATATTATATCATCACTAAATTTAAATGCTTTGATTTAACGACGGCACTGGCTCGATGACCTTGCATGTCGGGACCGACTATTTAAAGGTACATACCCACTCAGTAGGCGCAAAATGTTCTTTATAGGAATTAAATAAGTGTATAATTGTGTCACTATTCCACCAGTTCTAAAGATTACGAGTGCCCGCTATACAGATATAATCATTTAGTAATGTTTATTTTACTGATAGTGACGCGCGGTGGTATCAGGCTATTTTCATATGCAAATGAGGCATGATATGTTTTAATTATCGTCAAGTTATACTAATTAAATGCGTCACCTGAAAAAATAATATTTTGGACAGATAATCAAGTACGACCATATCACATCAAAACATAAATAATAGTAAAATAGTAATGCCCATTAATATTTTAAGGAAACACGGCTATCGCCCCTGATATCAGTGTCGAAATTTATGTATGATATAAAATGTTAATAATGCCAATCAATACGTAGGGTAATGATGAATGAATGTTTATTTTGCCAGAAAATATATCAGATGATGTCTCTGATATAAAGAATATGTTGTGTCTACTGAGTGGGCATGTACCTTTAAGTCCCCATCCGATAGGACTAGGCTAGCACGAAGTTGTCTTGCCCAAGAACACGCCGAATCGGCCATTCGCAGCGGGTCGAGGTTGGAATCGAACCATGGGGTAGACCCCATGGTTCGATTCCAACCTCGACCCGCTGCGATCGACCTACTGAGCTAATCCGGCCACCATATCATCACTCATGTAACTTCCTGTATATACTCATTCGACGAGACCGTGCAACTCATGGAAAAAAACATACACTTGCATTTCGACAAACTAATACAATTTGCGTAGTTTATTTTGTTGTTGTACATGTGCACTAGTTTTAAACCAACACTCGTCAGTGTTGCTCACTGAGTCAGGTCCCATGTAACACCCCCGGTCACGTTTCAGGGGCGGATCCGGTATTTGGGGAACTGGGGAGTGTCGTCTAGTTGCGAAGGTAACTCTTGCAATCTACTCCCGTACCGTCCGTATATATAGCTAGCTACGAACGGTACGGGAGTAATTACAAGAGTTACCGTTCGCAACTAGGCGGTTGTCCTATTTTCGAGCTCTTTGAAATGCACTTTCCTGTTTTACGGCATTTAAATTCAGACTCCAACTGGTGGTAAACTGTGATCTATGTAAACTCCGTGGCTGACCGGGGAGGGGTGCAACCCCGGACCCCCCCCCCCCCCCCACCCCCCCCCCCCCCCCCCCCTCCAGATCTGCCTCTGCCTTTGTTCGGCGTTTCATTGTCGTGTGTGGTCTATGGCGCATTCGTCGCACTAATGTGAACGACATATTTCTACGAGTTCATTTCCTGTCAGGTAGTTATTAAATCTGGTAATATAAGTTATTGGGGTTGAATGTTGCAGTATGTGAAATAAGTGGAGCATAATGCTGCGAACCGATTGGCTTAAAAGTAGGGCGAACTATAACAATAGCAACGGTACGAAACATGCTTCGAACAAGCCTTAGACAACTGTAATATGAAATAATATAGATTTGTAGAATGTCGGTGAGTTCGGATGTGAAATCACGCAGTTTCTGGGCGACCGTATATAAAATCAAGAATGTAATATAGAGTTGTGTGTAAATCAATGATAAAATGTATACCATGATAAACTCATTGTTACTTGTCACAGATCATAGTTGCTACTTTTGCATGCAAATTCCTTTGCTGAAAGGAGGTGCTCCGACAAAAACTCAATACACTTGATATTTTTTCGGACTACAAAACTGATCGGTGAATACATGTAGAAACTAGTTCTAATCGTGTATTGCATACAAGTATATGTGTATATTGTGATGTAACAAAGATGCATAAAAAACTGAAATGAAAAATATGTATACCATGAATAGAGGGCAATAAGTACAGCCCTTAGAAGCTGGTCTGATGAATTTTGCACATGACATTTCACTTTTGCGAACGTAATTAGTGTGTTACTGGAGAACTTGGACTTATGGGTTTTGCGACAAGTGTAGATCCAGATCAGGATCTGCACTGTGTTCGCCATTCCATCAATGAAACATCCGTCATGCTTCTAACAAGCAATATACACGTGTAGATCGTTATCGTTATCGTTTCTAGCAAAGTATACTTTGATGGAGTAATCATTTATTTTTCCTGAAATGCATTATATTCATATAGAACTATCGACTGCATATATTATACTGAATTTATTACATTATCACAGCCAAAATGGCTGTGATAATGTAAGAAATTCAGTATAATAAAAATTAATAGATTTATCCTAAAATTGAAAATTGAAAATTTCTCCCTCAAAGTATACTTTGCTTGAAAAGTATACTTTGCAATGTTTGTGAAATAGGCTACTGGTGGTATTGGATCAGGAGCTACACTGGTAATATATCCCATAAGCCCCAGATATCCAGTAACAGCCACAATTGTTCTACATCACCGCCTGCATAAATCTTGTCAACGTTTATGAGCATTTACTGGCAATATCAACTCACAATCAAGCAGTTTGACTGGCTGTGCCTGAGCCGTAACACGGCTCATGCTCAGCCAGTCAAGCTGCTTGCTTTCAAGCACAATAATCAAGTATTTTGTGATAAATAAATTGACAAATATTGACAAGATTAGCGCAAGTGAACTCGGTGACCTAGCAGTGAAAGGTGAAAATGCGCTCGATACAAATCAAGTTGTTTTACAATAATCAGCAGACATGTATCGCTTGATTGATACGTGTGCAACATCTGTAAACGACTTGGAAGTTCTTGACAACACGGGCGCTGTTGCAGTACGTAATAACCTAGCTTCCTGTAGCCTGGTACAACAGATATCTGGAGTGGCTAAGGTATTATATTCTCGCGTATTACCGCATCAATAACATGACGAGGCAGAATAGCGCAAATAAACCTGGACTTCCACATCCAATGTTGTTATATAGGAAGACATAATTATTGTTTTCGTCCATCGTTTAGAGTGAAATTAGATGACATTTTTTTCGGGAAAATACACATTCAATCACCTGTAGCCTATTTCACCAACATTGCAAAGTATACTTATCTAGCAAAGTATACTTTGAGGGAGTAATCATTTATTTTTCCCGAAATGCATTATTTCATATAGAACTAACGAATGCATATATTTGATGATTAAAAGTATGCAGAATTATTGTACTGAATTTATTTCATTATCACAGCCAAAATGGCTGTGATAATGTAATAAATTCAGTATAATAAAAATTAATAAATTTATTAAAAAATTAAAAATTTCTCCCTCAAAGTATACTTTGCTAGAAAAGTATACTTTGCAATTTTGATGAAATCGGCTACAGTATCGGACATGCTTATTGACATTATTATGCTTTTACATCACACGTGAATTGCCACTCTAGAGATCAGGGGCGACAACCATGTTTCCTGAAAAGGATAACATAAACAAATATGTATTATCTTTAACTATGTGTTGATGTGCAATGATCATACTTTGTATGTGTCGTACAGATATTTATTCAGGTGACTCATTTAATTGACATTGGCCGTAACGGAACACTGTACACGTATAATTATGTTTCATCGGCGATGTCCGATACTGATCAGTCTCGTCAGAAATATCGCGAATGAATGGACTGTGAAATATAGGCCTGAAATGTTCGCCTTATTCCGGCGTCAAATGTAGTCACCATTTCACACCCATTTCACAAAGACGTATACGAACCTCCGGATAATATACGGCGTGATGTTTTTTTGGAAATCGTTTAAGATGCAAACCGATTGTGCTGATTTACTGATGCGAGTTGAAATGCAAATCGCGTGCATTGGGGATATATTAGATTATTACGCATACTGTAACGATAGCTCTTAACCCATTTTCCCCTGAGGACACAGCAATTGGCGTAATGAAATGTTACACACTTACTGTCAGTTTTTGTGTTGCTATGGATACGTTTATGTCGTAACCGCAAGTTGAACCGTCTCGACGAGACGCTTCAACTCGTTGTCACGACATAAACTTTCATTGAGAAATAAGCGTTAAAATGAGAAGGCTCGCATACATATTCAAAATAATTAAAAACACACTGTGCACGCACGTGGTGGTTTCAATATATCTCATGCGAATAATTTCACATTGATAGTGTTAGACCAGCTGTCACTATAGAAGACGTCATATCGTTCAAAAGACGGTGTAATATGTCACATGTTCTAGACTTCGGTGACACATTGTTAATATGTTGGTAATATGTTAATTTTGAAATGTAAACATGTGTAACAGACTTAATATATACAATATATATGACGCGCCAAGCGAAAACCTCCCTTATCCGCTGTTTTGACAAAGCAGACGTCACATTTAGCGTCATTGTCATATGTATATGTATGCATTAAAGGTACATGCCCACTCAGTAGGCACAAAATGTTATTTATATCAGAGACATCGTCAGAGACATTTTCTGGCAAAATAAACATTTATTCACAATTAAGCCACGTATTGATTGTCATTGTTATACATTTTATATTAGACATAAATGTCCACTGATATCAGGGGCGATAACCGTGTTTCCTTAAAATGTTAACGGACATTACTATTTATGTTCTGTATTTATTTTGTATGTGCAATGATCATACTTTATAATCTGTAGAAAATATTATTTTTCAAGTGACGTATTTAATTAGTATAAATAATTAAAAAATAGCATTCCTCATTTGCATATGAAAATAGCCTGTTACCACAAAGGCAACAAATAACGTAGTTTTCCTTTTTTTTTTGTCATACCACCGGTCAAGTTATCTCCCTTGGACAACTGCTCACGTCGTTCTCAAGACAATTCGTACCGAAATAAAACAATATGCAGGTGTGCCAGTCTGGTCGGTAGGATAGATTGGGCTACGACGGCGAAAAACTTCCGGTTAATAATCACACCTCTTTATTTAGTCTAATTCCACGTGTATGATCGACCCTACCTCATAAACCTACAGCATACCATCGTATGTGTATTGCAATTTATCCCGTCAACACAGTGCGTATGTGCCGTGAAACACGGTGCCGTGAAACATTTTTGATATCTAGTCGATACTATTTTGCATTTTACAGCCACTTGTAGGTGTTGACGGGATAAATAGAATAGTAGGTTAGTGCCGTGAATGGGAAAAAATATCTGGCGCGGTACGGAAACTGGATGTGCTCGGCAGAGCCTCGCCCATCCCGTTTTCTGAGCCTTGCCAGATACTTTTTCCCATTCACGGCACTAACCTACTATTCTCTATCAAGCGGACATGACAACTCAGGTCTGGGAAAACACATTGCAATATCATATAGTTTATTACATCGACAGTTCATTCCAAATTATACGAAACTGTAACTGTGTGTATAACTCCGTGGATATACCATGTCCTACATGTTTTTCTTTTCTATTTTGGCTAGTTTTGTTCTCTAAGTCTCAGTATTGAATACATCCAAATGTAGACCGTGTATTGAGCATGCTGCCAGCCACACACGAAGGGCGCACCGGTACCGAACTAATACAAGCGACGTAGGCGTGTTTGGCATGTTTCCAACTTCTGACACACAGATCTTAGCCTACTGCTGTGTTACACGCAACGACCCCTCTTTAAGAAATGTGAGGAATTTCCAAATATGTATGCAACGGCCGTAAAATGCATATATATTGGTTATTTAAAATATTAGAGTATTGCAGATATTGAAAATAATTTCCTTTGAAAATCTTCATACAGTCGTACATGTACAATGATTATCACAAGGACAATTCAATTCAATTTAATATCTTTATTTCCTCTTTACAGAGATTTGAGTAGAAGTCAAACAGCATAGTGAAGGTGAACATGATGTGCAATAATAGTGCAAACATGTGTGTTTACATAGATGATAGTATGTACATGACTACATGAAGGTACGTTATAATGTGAATACGTCTTATGTATGTGGGTACGAAATAATACTGAAAATGACACCAAGATTAAACAACATTCATCGTCGCATACGCGTCATAACTAAGCAGTCTCTAAGAACTAGCTAATCAAAGAAGTTAAATCATAAATTGCTCCTGATAATTGGACATAGTCTATGACGGTCTCTAACAAAACAAGTGTCACCCGAAAGCAGACGTTTTGATTGCCCGTGCCAGAGAATACATATACATATACATCACATGTATGCATACATATATCACCATCCGACAATCAAACTGTCTGATCCCAAGCACGAGGTTACTGAGTTTGGTAATTGCCGGTTCTGCGCACTACATGATACATGTTCATACAAGTTAAGTTATATTATTTAGCATATTACAATATGCGTCATGACATCTTTTCGCGAATGAAAATGAAAAACGTGAAAACGTGTAAAGCTGTTAACTAACAGTGTTTATACTGGTGGCCAGTGTTGCGCCGATCACATTTTGTGTGAATGTTTCTGGAGTGCATTGTTCCAGTTCAAGATACAGTTCAAGTTTACATCTAGTGTAAATCTCGTCAAGAAAGTAATTCGGTGTTCGTTTATAGATATAGTACTTATAGGTTAATATGTGTTTCTGTATGTGGATATATGCACGAGCTACGTAGCATGCGATATTGCGCGACTTTAGTCGGAACGAATGGCATATATCACATACAAATCAACTAATATTTTTTTGATATATGTAAATCACTCACAACTAAGATGCACCTAACACATACAAATGAAGTAAACAAATTACTGATGATTTAGAAGGAACTATTTTAGAAGACATCATATCGTTCAAAAGACGGTGTTATATGTCACATGTTCTAGACTTCGGTAACACATTGTTAATATGTTCAGACTTAATATATACAATATAATAATTATTATTACTTTGATTTGTCATTTTAATTAAATTGAAAACGGTCATTAGCCTAAACGGTATCAGGCAAAAAGTAGGATGCCAGCCAAATTCAATTAATTTGGGTCAATGTGAACCACATACACAGCAACAATAATCAACAACAACAACAACAATACCATAACATATGTCAAAACAATAGTCATTTTTTCTCTCTTTTTTTTTATTAATACAATTGAGTGTGTACTCCGCTGAACACCACATTATCAAATTGACCTTTATTATTAATCATTCCGTGATCAATATTAATACTAGCATCCACTATTTTAAATGTACATATATAGGCAAAAATTTAACTAACCTACAACAATCATATCAATATTTATTAATAAACTTGCCTAAACTTCACAGCAAAGTACAAACACAACAATTTTGATATTTGCTATCTCATCAATCTATTATCAAAGTTAATGTAATCGACTTCCCTTAAACTACAGGAAACAAGCAAACGCAATACAAACTATCATGTATCATTATGTTTGCTCAATATGGAGTTGAATATAACAATGTCAATCATGAAGTGTACAGAATGTATAGCATATATCTCTTTCTCTTTTTTTGCTTTTAAAGTGCATGTATGGTGCAATAATTCCAGCACAAAAATATTTACACAATTCCCTAACATTCTGTCCAAAATGTATATCCCAGTAAACTCCCACGCCGAACTACTTTCTACAGGTGCGCTGTCAGTGCTGTTAATGTAAACAAATGGCTGCCGTCTGTCTAAATAAACACATTTATTATATACCTACCCATGAAATACATAGGTATACGATGTAAATAAAAGTCATATGTTCTCATCGATGAAATAAACAACTTCCGGTGAAAATACGACTACTTTGATAGAATTATAGGGACAAGTATTGACCAAATAGCGGACGATTTGACCAAACAACTGACGAAATGACTTGCGGAAGATTTGGCTTGCGAACAAATTCACCAATTAAAAGACAAATTGACTTGCAGACGATTTGACATGCGGACGAAATGAATGTATACTTTTAAATAACAGCATACCTACGTATTTAATGCGGTGCCACGGAAAAATAAGCGCCGGAAAGAATGTCAACTACAACAACAACAATAACAAATTTAGCCTTTCAGGAAACAGACAACCAATTGATTTCCCATAGACCCACATTCACACAAACATGACAATCGCAAACTACCTATCAATTTTGTTACATCCATTCCTGGAGTCAGTGACCTAAGCCAGTTCTAGATCCATGCCAAACACGGGGGTCATGCGAGTTGATTTCCACGAGTTATTTCCCCTTTTTTGACGGAACCGTCTACTTTCACTTTCGAAATCTCTATCTCATCCCCACATCAAGTCGCACACAGAAAAAAAATAACCTGCATGTGTAGAGCATGCAAATAATATAATAAAATGTTTGGCACAGACATACCTTTCCTGCAGCATCTATTTTATTTATCTCTCTGTCATAATAATAACAATCAATGCCGTCGTTGTCCTGAGAATTTACTCCTTGTTGCTAAGATGTACCAGGACTGGTTTACCGTCTATATTATTCATAAGTTGACTGTGTCCTATAGACACGCATTTTATCGAATAACAGCACACTGGCAAATCGCACGACATTTAAAACCCACCACAGACATGACTAGATATAAATACACTGAAATAATTTCTTCAGGACACATTAGTACATTATCTAATTGTGAATTAGCGTTAATATATACACGTGGAAGAAGTTTGAAGGTGATTGTAACAAGACGGTTGGTACTAAATGAGCTCAGTTGTTGAATTGCCACCAATGTCGCATCGGCCTATGTTCACAGATAATATTCAAGGTGTATGATCACGTGGTACTAACAAACAACAAGTACCGATTCAAAGTACGTATTCTTTTTTAGTGTCCTTATTACGTAACGGATTTTGATGTAATATGGCGCATCAAACGCGTCTTGTAAAGCTGCATTTGGTGGTCTCTGTATTTTCGCCAAACTTCTGTCGTTTTTGCGAAGAATCGATTTCCGTGTCGGAGACACGGAAATCGATTCTTCGCAAAAACAACATACGTCTGTGCCAAACTCGATAGACCACCAAATGCAGCTCACGAAGACGCGTTTGCTGCGCCATATTTCATCAAAATCCGTTGCATATTAAGGAAAATATCAAATAATACTTACTTTGGACTGAGCGACGTTGCTGTTGTAACCACGTGACCATACATCTTGATATTGAGACTATAACAACATTTTCCGTTTTCGATGTCGTTTACTAAAGCTTTTGCCTGCTTCTTTTCTTCTTTTTCTTTTCAAAATAAAACAAGTATATATACGAGTATGAATTCCAGAGCGGGAACAATTGTATTGCATCTGCTATAACAGTGTATACTACTATCACTTTAAATAGAGAATAGTAGGTTAGTGCCGTGAATAAGGCTTAGGAATCCAATTTCCGTGCCGCGCCAGATATATTTCCCATTCACGGCACTAACATACTATTCTATTTATCCCGTCAAAATTACAAATAACTTAAAAATCCAAAAACAATAGTCCCAGCCACATCCTCAAAATCGGACAATCGACTAGTATGACAACCGCACATATTCATACGCAGTGATTATATAGGTTGTATTGACAGGATATCAAACATGTTTCACGGCACCGTGTTTCACGACACATACGCACTGTGTTGACGGGATAAAATACAGTAGCACCTCTCTAAACCGGACACCCTGGCGACCATATTGTGCTTAATGTAGATGGCTTTCACTGTCATTTATGACATTGTCGTGTCTGTTCATGAATGAACATGACACAAATTGTTCACGGAGTGCTTAATTACAGTGGAATCTCTCTCTCTCTCTCTCTCTCTCTCTCTCTCTCTCTCTCTCTCTCTCTCTCTCTCTCTCTAAGCATGAAACGTAACTTACGCGTAGATCTATTGCATGCTCTATCCATTTTGCATATCATCTGGCATTACTTACTTTTCCACGCTAGGGCAATCTGATTGTTCCATTAATCACACTAAACTTTAAAGTGTCTGTATCTTGACAAACGGTTCATATTCAGTGAAATAGGCTGTAGATCGTGATGAGACGGCTCGTTATGAGAAAACCTATCTGGCGCGGCACGGAAACGGGATGTGCTCGGCAGAACGTCGCCCATCCCGTTTCCTGAGCCTTGCCAGATAGTTTTACCCATTAACGGCACCAACCTACTATTCTATTTATCCCGTCAACACCTACAAATTACTGTAAAATTCAAAAATATAACCCCAGCCACCGCGCATATTCATACGCAGTGATTAGGTCCAGTGAAAGGATATCACAAATGTTTCACGGCACCGTGTTTCACGGCACATACGCACTGTGTTGACAGGATAAATCTTGATCTACAATGTCTGCAAAATAAAATGTGTGTGTCATTTTATGATCTGTGGTTATCTTCTTTCTTTCCTCCGTATAAACTGCCTCTCAATAGGCACACCAAGGTGCTTTGTTCGCCTTGTAATCATCAGTTGGTAGCACTTGCACTGGCAGCCACATGTGAATAATGCGTGTCATGGCTGTTAAAATAGCTAAAGAAATTGCTAATTAAGTTTGGAAATCAGGGGGGCGTTTCACTAAACTTCAATTAAAATGTTCGTAAGAGGAAATTTAGGATCGTCTGGAAATTTCAATTGATGAATTTACATTTATTGAACACATCAATCATTGTTTACAAGAAGACATTGTTAATATGAAATTTACAGACATCATAATTTTGCGCTTACGAACATTTTAGTCGTACGAAGTTTAGTGAAACACCCCCTGGGGCCCGTTTCACTAAACTCCGTACGACTAAAATGCTCGTAATTGCAAATTTAGGATCGTCTGTAAATTTCAATTGATGGATTTACATTTATTGAGCATGTTAATGTGATATTTACAGACTATCATAAGTTTACACTTACGAATATGTTAGTCGTACGAAGTTAATGAAACGACCCCCAGCACAAAGTCAGAGATATAAACTTACCAGGAAAATAAAGAAAAATAGATGTCTATACAGGTACAGTGGGGTCAGCGTGTAAGTGCACACACGAACGAGCACGACAGGTTGGAACCAACCTGTCGTGTTCGTTCGTGTGTGCACTTACACGCTGACCCCACTGTAATTCATGTATAAAAAAAAATGTCAATAATTTTCTGCATTTCTTCTCATTTCGCATCAAAAGTGTATGTTGTTACCACTCAGTTGTTACCACTCGGCGAGACGGTTCAACTGAGTGGTAACAACATACACTTTGGGTGGGTAGCGAACCAACCTGTCGTGTTCGTTCGTGTGTGCACTTACACGCTGACCCCACTGTATATTATTAGAGAATAATACTAGTTTTACTAATATAGCTGTACTATATGCTTTGCATTATGAATGTATAGAAGATGTACATATTCTAAACATAACTAGAATTTTATTTAACCATTTTACCATCCCTGCCACGCGTTATTCACATGTGCTGGTAGCCATCACATCCATCACTATTCTACACTGGTACCATGATCAAAGTTGTATGTAGCATACACGGTACATGCATCGACTCTATATGCAAAGTTAATTAGATATATACGCATAATTATGATGGAGTAAATAAGGAAAGTCCTGTTTGCGCAGTGATACAGTCATAGAATATACAGCTTACTACTGTCTATATGACTAATGCCAGTTGCGTCCAAACATTGTAAAAACAATATGTGTAATGCTACACAGTAGAACCTCTCTAAATCGGACTCCCTGACGACCCACTTGTGTTTAATTTAGATGGGTTTCACTGTCATCTATGACGTCGTCGTGTCTGTGTCTGTTCATGAATTATACATGGAGTGCTTAATTACAATGGAGCCTCTCTAAACCGGACACCCTGGGGACCTCCCAGGGTGTCCGGTTTAGAGAGGTTCCACTGTACCATTGCTTTCATTAACATGATAATGATGTCCTTCTTTGTTTATTTACTGAGAAAAATCCTGAAAGTTTCATCACAATCACAAACAATTTCTAAAAATATATTTTAATTGCAACACTGATATAACTTCCTTTGTTACAAAATGGATCAGTTCACAGCACGCAATCAACTGCAAGTCCAACAACAAAGGTTCCAAGACAAAATTACAGGCTTCTGAAGGTTTTCTTTTCTGACAAAATAAAGGCTTTAAAGGAATTCTACAAAAATAAGTTGTTTAATATAGGAATGAATGGCCTTTTTGTGGAATGTATCGGGGTATAAACTTGTAAAAGTCGCGGGAATACTGGACGAAGCGATAAAAAATTACAATTTTCGAGAAAAAAAAAAGAAAAAAAAAAGGAGATTTTTTTATTTGATTTTTGTTTCGAAAATTGTAATTTGTTAAGGTCTCGTCCAGTATTCCCGCGACTTTTCCAAGTTTATATCCCCGATAAATTCTACAAAAATGCAATTCATTCCTTCTAACTCCAGCATTTGAAATAAATTCATCAACAAAATGTGTTTATTTTCCGTTTTCTTAAGAATGTTACTGAAAGTAGTTCGGCGTGGGAGATTACTGGGATATAAATTTTGGACAGAGACTTGCTACGGGCCAATCAAATGTTAGGGAATTGTGTAAATATGTTTGTGCTGGAATTATAAGTTGTTAACCCATTCAACATTACAAACGGCTTTCACAATGTTTGCAAACATAGTAGATCCAGATGAAACGGCTCGTAACGAGCCGTCTCATCAGCATCCGTACTGCTTGTGGATAATTTCAGAGTTTTTACAAAAACACCCCGTTTCTGATTAATAGAATGTTCAAGTGTCTACACGAAAGAGCCAATATCATTTATTTACGGATGGTTGCACTATGAGACCGGCACAGTGTGTTTTATGGCGGAATGCATTAGCCATCTATCTGCCATGTTTATCGCAGTCTTTGAGTGTTGTATATGTTGTGATCACTCGTTTTAACCGTCTCGACGAGACGGTTCAAATGGTGGTCACAACATTTACTTCTGAGCGCATGGAAGGAAAATATTTAGGTTATTCCACAAACAAAATGGCGTATCCTCAGCATGAAATGGGTTAATAGGGGTTCCCAAAGCAAATTGTGTCTGAATATATAGAGGATATTCATATTTTTGCAACGAATATGACATATATGTTCATCGAGTGTTGTGAAATTTCCATATTTCACGTGTGCCGTTATCGATGAAATACAGCAACGTGATTATGCAGTTTATTTTAGACCCAGGCCCATATGACAGGCATACTCATATGTGTATAATGCATAATTGAAGGAAATACAGCCTCCTTGAAGGTTGATAGCATGGCAAGGTTCAATTGGCTAGCATGCCATTACTGTTCATAAATGAACCGCTATATTGAATAGCTGAGGAAGTATCCCAGATACATGTAGCTTCCCGTCCTTTAAAGGTACCGTGTCTCATATGAGACAGGCCATGTGATTTAGAACATGTGCGATTTTTAATGAAAAATATTTACAAAATGTACTATGATTTGCGTAAATGATGTCAAAAGTTGACGGAATTTGCATAGCAAATGCGGAATTCAATTCCGTATTTGCGATGCAAATGTTCGTCATCTTCCGACGTCATTTACACAAAATATCAGAGTTACTGTACATATAAAAATAAAAAATCGCGCATGTTCTTACGTACATCACATGTCTTGTCTCATATCATATAGCAGCTATTCAATATTTTGTTCATGTAGTTCGCTTTATGGACTGCAAATGACCTACATAAACCGGGCGCACTGTGTTATTTCATCAAATGCCACGACATTTGAGTTTTCCGCTATCTCTTTTATGGGCTCTGATAAACAGGGGACATACTTTAGTAATACGGTTTCGTTAATACAGTACATGGAAGCACACTTTGTGACACGTAATCTTTTTTAGTTCTGGAATGATAATACTGTACCACATGTAGCAGGTCTCCATTCTAGCGACTAGTTGAATCAATTTAAATGAAATACAGTGAAATCTCTCTAGACCGAACACCAATACTAAAACACCTGTGATCTTATTTTTGATGAGTTTCGTGGTCATTTTTATCAGGTGATACTGTCTGTTCGTGATCGCATAACACACAACTATGGCTCGGAATGATCAAATGCCTGGTTGACAGTGAAGCATCTCTAAACCGGACACCCTGGGAACCTGCCATGGTGTCCGGTTTAGAGAGGTTTCACTGTAAATTAGAAACACAGTGAAAGGTTGGCATTCGTACTGTTAGCTACTGGTGTTTACCACATCACACTGTGTTTCAGGTGAGAAAACTACCCTCCCTATGTGACCCGTGTAAATACGGATCGTCATGTACACAACTAATTTATTTCAGTTTCTGCCAATCGCGCAGGGCGACTGAGCATTCACACGGTAAAAACACCACATAAATATGGGCAAACAATGAAGATATTCATATTTTGTCAACGAATATGACATATATAACTCCAGCACAAAAATATTTACACAATTCCCTAACATTTGATTGGTATGTAGCAAGTCTCTGTCCAAAATGTATATCCCAGTAAACTCCCACGCCGAACTACTTTCCGTAAACGTGAGGCGCAGTTAAAATAATTCTTAAGAAAACGGAAAATCTTTTTTTTTTCGAAAATTGTATTTTTTAACGCTTCGTCCAGTATTCCCGCGACTTTTCCAAGTTTATACCCCGATACATTCCACAAAAAGGCATTCATTCCTATAACATACAATGTATATTATCGAGTGGTATGAACTGTACATACTTCACCAGTGGCGGCAATGTGTATGGACATGTGCAGTGTTAGCAGGTGTACATACGAACAGACATATAGATATCGACTGATCTGTGGCTACGGTGTTCTCCAGGGGGTGGGGGGGGGGGGGGGGGGGCGTTTCACTAAACTTCGTACGACTAAAATATTCCTAAGTACAAACGTATGATAGTCTGTAAATCTCAATGTAACACTTGTTTCTTGTAAACAATTATCGGATATACATTTATTGAGCATAGGCTGCATATGCAGCCTATGCTCAATAAATGTAAATCCATCAAGTGAACTTTCCAGACGATCCTAAGTGTTCTCTTACGAACAATTTAGTCGTACGAATTTTAGTGAAACTGTCCCCCTGCTGACCTGAGGCTACGATGTTCTCCTGTGCCGTAAAATCAATGTAATAGTATGCTAATCACCCCAGTCTGTATACCCCGGGGATGGATTGTTAACTAACGTGTATGATATATTGCGCAACCGTGACAAATTGGAGTCATTGATGTGTATATTGATGCGATCATGCGAGCACTTATACGCAGTAGAATAAATAGTGAATAGTAGGTTAGTGCCGTGAATGGGGAAAAATATCAGGCAAGGCTCAAGAATTTCTTTATTTCTCATCAGAAGTATATGTTGTGACAACATATACTTTGGTTCAGAAATAAGGAAAATAGATAGAGAATAGTAGGTTAGTGCCGTGAATGGGAAAAACTATCTGGCAAGGCTCAGGAAACGGGATGGGCGAGGCTCTGCCGAGCACATCCCGTTTCCGTGTCGCGCCAGATATTTTTTTCCATTCACGGCACTAACCTACTATTCTATTTATCCCGTCAACACCTTCAAATGGCTGTAAAATGCAAAAATTGTATTGACTGGATATCAAAAATGTTTCACGGCACCGTGTTTCACGGCACATACGCACTGTGCTGACGGGATAAAAAGCAAAACTTTCTATATTTTTATTTTTCTTCGCAATGTTTCAGCAGAACCCATTGTGCTGTTTCAAAAGTATTGAAGGAAACTTTACTAAAATCATGACGTAACACAACGAATCAGCCATCAATTAATTGTTCCTCATCTATTATTTTTTTATCTTTATGTTCCAAATGATTGGAAATAAAATGTAGTTGTGACTGGAGAAATGGGGCGTATGGGTTTTGCGACCAGTGCAGATCCAGATCAGCAGAGTCTGAAAAGGATCATCGCTGAAACACCAGTCATACTTCTAACAGGCAATACGAATCATTATCAGGGTATAGAAGTGTGCTGTTTCTCAGGAGATACACTGGTCACATACCATATAATCCAATTTCTACAGTCACAGCCACAAATAGATTAGTATGTTCATTTTGCTTCAACATTCTGTCACACTGTCCCAATACCACTAACCAGAATGTTCTGGCTGTCAAGCAGGGCAACGTCCTGCGTGGTAGTCAGATAAATCGGGTTGTGATACCACTTGACCATACATCCTAATGTATACCTTTCCACGCTGATTGTCGTGAGGTGAAGTATTGACGCCACCGCCGACAGCATTTCCACGAATCCCGATAGTTTACAGTAGGTCCGTCCGCCGGCCCAATGTGCATCCAGCATTCCCCACACGTCATGCGGTATACACACCAACAGAAACAACAAATCCGCCACCGCCAAACTGAGCATAAAGGAGAAGGTTATATTGCGGGTGTCCCGGCTGCCAAGAATGGCGAACACGACGATACAGTTGCCGGGGATACCGCAGAGAAACACGGAACCGTACAGCGTGATTAACGGAAAGAAGTGCGGCTGACGCACCCACACGGAGTTAAGATTGTCGATATCACCAGTATAGTAGATGTTGTAGTAATCCACAATCACCGCGTCAGGATCTACGTCGCTGACGTCACCGGTGACGTTGTCGTCCATCACCCCTGGATATTGTGCGTAATCCATTTCTAAATCGTTGATTGGTGTGTTGAGTATGTGATTTGAATGCAGAAAACGCGCATCAAAAATAATTATTTAAACACATGTCTTTATTTTCAGTTACATAATTCAATGAATAAAACACACACTCAAACATTATTTGAACATCCATTTCTGAAGCTCACTTCTATTTTTATTTTGTCTGAAGTAATTGAATATATAGAGAACAATAGGTTAGTGCCGTGAAAGGGAAAACATATCTGGCAAGGCTCAGGGAACGGGATGGGCGAGGCTCTGCCGAGCACATCCCGTTTCCGTGCCGCGCCAGATATTTTTTCCCATTCACGGCACTAACCTACTATTCTATTTATCCCGTCAACACCTACAAATGGCTGTAAAATGCAAAAATAGTATTGACTGGATATCAAAAATGTTTCACGGCACCGTGTTTCACGGCACATACGCACTGTGTTGACGGGATAAAATACATATGTGTGGCCATGACTGGGGAAATGCGGTTTATGGTTTATGTGACCAGTCTAGATTAACCCTTTCAACCCTAAGGAACTGGAATGGACTATGATATGCTAATGTTCCGACCAATCCAATGGTCACAAAATGATTTTCAAATTCGTCCATTTATGAAAATGGGGTGTTTTTGTTCTAAGAAATATGAAAATTACTTGCAAAGAGCGTTACGAGCCGGCTCATCTGGATCTTCACTGTTTGCATAAACCGATATAGCGGGCTTTCGGGTTCAAAGGGTTAATTCGCTAACACACTATTGTAGCTTGGTAATGATCTATACCAGCCAGGCTGTGGGATCGCGTGTTTTCCGAACAGAATGACATCATGTCTTTTAGACTTCATTAATGTTTTTCTAATGGAATGGCGGATTTTTATGGAACATAGCGCAACAAATGTGGAACAGGTTGTCCTGTATTGTATAGTGTGCGTTAATCTCACAAACTCTGTCGTTTTCACGAAGAATCGGTTAGACCATATCAAGTTCTTTCTCTGCTAAGCGTCCGCGTGCGGGTAGGTTTTGAAAGTGGTTCTGTGAAAAAACAAACACAATATGTATGCTATTTTACACTATTTACGGGTGAAGTAATATGCAAAACTGATTATGGGGGAGGGGGGGGTGGGGGTGGGGGGAGTTGTCCAAGTATTAAATCCGTTCATGAATGGTACACTTAATAAGTTTAATAAGAGTATTTTGTCTTATTTTTTCTAAAGTTTGCTGGCTGAAATTTACATTTAAGGCCGGTTTCCATGAAGCTTATTATTGAGACGGTTTCGACGCCGAAACTGCCACAGTTTTGTCTGCGCCGAACAGACGCCGCTTTTGTGAAAATCGCCTCACACTAAATAGCATACTGGCGTTTCCATCAGGGCAGATTTATGCGCTGATTAAAAACCGCGTGGACAAATATCGCCAGTAGAGGCGATTTTACTCCGCTTGTCTGCACGTACAATGCGTGCACATTCACTTGATTCCCGACATCATTCACGTTGGGGTATTCTTTATATTACATGATGAAGTTAACATACATCTGGATCTGCTGCAAGATAACAGTCGTTCGTCTCTGCTATATACCAGTATATATATTCAACAATTGTATTTGGTGATGAACTATCCATGAACTTAACTACTGTGGTGAAAGATGCTACTAGTGACATACTAGGTGTGCCTACGAAGGCAGAATATATATACAAGAACAAGAACGAGATGGTTATATATAGCCTGTGAGACATTGAAGAATGAAGTTTGGTATTGAAGTATATGAAAAATTAGTAAAAAGCACCATATTTCTTTACCATGCTTTACTAAACTCTGCTCAGACAATCGGCATCATGGACATTGTTTGTTTGCTCGCCTGTTATTAACGCGCAGCAAAAAGTAGCGTGGGGAAAAAAGCAGCGAAGCAAAATTATACGCCATGGAAACCGGCCTTAAATATGCTAAAAAAAACTTCCTCAACCGTGCAAATGGTTGAGGAAGATTATAACATAAATTTACTTCGTTTTTTCAAGGCCTTGTTTGTTTTTACCTGATATATAGGTAGGTATTGGGCAACTGGGCGGACGCTTAACATAGAAAATATATGGTATGGCCTTACCGTCAATGTAAATACAAAATATAGAGCATGTGGTTGTAAGAAATAAACGGTACTCGATTCTTCGTAAACGTTATAAGTTATTGTAACACAATTTCAAAGCACCCAGAAAACACATACGCGAGCAGATTTTTTAAAAATCTACTCATGTCGGAAAATCAGGTTCTGAATGGTTCCGAAAACACGTGATGCCCGTGATCACCGACAGTGATGAGTATTACAGACTCTTCTATGATCACAATGCTGTTGGAACTATAGTCTGTTTCAGGAAACCTGCCCAAATTTTACGGCTATATAAACAATGCAAAAACAATATTTTTTTCGATAATATTAAATTAAAGGAAACTTTGAGAATGAGCCTTCTTTTTATTTCGTGAAATTTGGTCAAATATTGGTTTTATTACGAAAAATTGATTTCTCTATGGGAATTTAACATGGGTGAAAAAGGTAGAGGGGTTGTGGGAGGAGTCAAAAAACGAAAAAAAATGGAAATTGACTCCGAAACCTAGCTAGATAGCTTGGAAATGATCTAACTAAGAAAATAAAAGTTAAATTTTAAAAATCGGTCCAGTATTTCTGAAATTCTAAAAAATTTCCCCATGTTAAATCCCCATAGACATCTTCACTCCGTGAAGATGTCTATGGGGGTTTAACATAGGGAAATTTTGTTTTCGCAATAAAATCAATATTTGACCAAATTTCACGAAATAAAAAGAAGGTTCATTCTTAAATTTTCCTTTAATTTAATATCGAAAAAAATATGGTTTTTGAATTGTTTATATGGCCGTAAAATTTGGGCAGCTTTCGTGAAACAGACTATAGTCTTTAACGGCTGACTATATAGAATATGACATTTTGTTTCAAATTAATGTAGTAGAATCATACATGTGACTGAATATCTATATACAGTATATCTTAGAGTATATTATACAGAGCATTGAGCATCTCCACCATTTTAGTTTGTACATGCTATCGGAACGTTTTACCACTTGAAGCGTTTGACACGTACAGCCAATAATATGGCAGAAAATCTAATAAATTTTGGTGAAATACGTCCCAGAAATATAGAAGGACAACGTCCTATAAATATTTCAGCAGACTACACAAAACGCTAGATGTATGAGCCTTTCTAACATCACTCACAAAATATCCAATGGACACTTTATCCATGTGTAAAATATCAAACTTGTGCACTGTCTATTATTGGAAGTATATATGACACAGGTAACAGCCGTATTTACTCGCATAGCTGGCAAGTAAAGAGTAGTAAAGATACACTCAGATAACTGCTAACAAGTCACTGGAATCGATACAATATGTATGGTAATACAGGTAAATATCTACAGCAGGGCTCTCAATAAGGGCTGGGGGCCGGGGATTTCCCCCGGCAACTTCCTCATTCGGCACCGGCTACTTTCTCAGTAAAAAAAATAAAAATAAAATATTTACAAAAAAAATAATCGAACTTTGATTCGAATTCTGCAGAACATAAGTTTTGTGAGGTATTTCCTTAAACTTAAAGGTGTGATTGCACATTTCAATGTGGAATAAACGGTTAACTAGGTAACCATAACATGTCAATAAATACTAGTTTTTCCATAAACAATTATTGGCCCGGACACCAACATCCCAACTGTGATTCATCCTATGTGCCTGGAAATCGCGACTGAGTAGGTTCTGGTTTTAAAAATGTTCTTCTTTGGTAGACCCCCAAAACCATGCACAATTCTTGTTTTTTACAAATCCAAAATGAAGTTTTTGCAGGTGAAATAATCAGCGTTGAGCCAGGAAATAGTGTGTGAGGCGTTCTGGTCTAAAAAAAATTCGTTGGGGAAAACCCCCACCCCCCCCCCCCCCCCCCCGCATACATTTGATTTTGGTTGACGCCCCCCTCCCCAACTGGAAATCCTATACCCACGCCTGGATATCTACATTCACTTTCCTGCATTTTTATGTCGTTTAGAACCAATAATCTCAATTTCTATCACCAAAAATGGCAGAATTAATGAACATGTAATTTACTTCTGGCAAAAGTTGACTAAATATAGGTGCAAATATTGATTCTAAAAGACACCAGAATGCAGGAAATTGAGTCTAGAGGTCAAACATTTTACGGGGGGCATGCCCCCGGACCCCCCTAGCCATCTCGTAAGCTTCGCTTCGCTCGTTCAATAACCTGGCTACTTTTAGATTTTACCCTGCTACTTGGAAACGTATTGAGAGCCCTGTACAGCACCGTGTATTGTTCTTACTGTAACACAGTCTTTATTGAATTCTCAAACATTTTAACAAAGGGTCAACCAACCCTTCAACTATCAGACTTTGTATATAAAGTTGATGAAAACAAGACATAGTACGCTGCTGTCTGATATGATAAAGGTATATGTTGTTACCACTCATTTGAACCGTCTCGTCGAGACGGTTCAAATGAGTGGTAACAACATATACTTTCGAAAGGATATGAAGAAAATAGGGATATTGTATCCCCATCATATTGTACCAACTTTTATTCATGTGTTTGTCATATTATTAGTGGTATGTGTCAAACGCAGTAAGAGGTAAATCTGGCCGATGGCTTGTACACACTAAGATGGCGGATATGACAACTCCATTCACTGTGTGGGGTATAGTAAGAAGAAAATGTTCACATGTACGTTATGCATATATCCCATCACATTTACTAAGCAATTATGTATGAATCATTGGTTGATCAGGGGCCCCACCGGTCCTTAAGTCGGTGTCGTGCAACTAGACTGATGATAATGCCAGTAGCTTATTTATGGCGTTTTTTCGTGCCAGATATATGGAGTAACGAACGAATGACGGATCGTAGCTAGTTATTTCCTTTTGCAAATCTGTTTATAGAAATCCGGTCCTTTGTTGTATTCCAGCGTTCATTTCTTACTGATTAGCAGAAAAAATGAGTTTTGCGAACAGAGTAGACCCAAGTCAGACTGCACTAAACTACACAATTTGGACCGGATTTCTATAAATAAATTCAACGGGAGATAACTAGCTACGATCCCCCATTACTTCTTTAGCAATGCATAGGTTGTCATAGCGTTATTTTACGCCGTTACTTGGTAAACGACACGTATTATTCATAATTTACATATACTACTTAATAATTCCAGCACAAAAATATTTACACAATTCCCTAACATTTGATTGGTCCGTAGCAAGTCTTTGTCCAAAATTTATATCCCAGTAAACTCCAATGCCGAACTACTTTCCGTAACCGTCAGGCGCAGTTAAAATAATTCTTAAGAAAACGGAAAATAAACACATTTTCTTGATGAATTTATTTCAAATGCTGGAATTATAAGGAATGAATGGCCTTTTTGTTGAATTTATCGGGGATATAAACTTGGAAAAGTCGCGGGAATACTGGACGAGGCCTTCCGGCCTTCGTCCATTATTACCGCGACTTTTCCAAGTTTATACCCCGATAAATTCCACAAAATGGCCATTCATTCCTATACTAAACGTGCTATATAGTTAAAAACGTTACAATATTCCTTTATCCACATAGTCCATAACTAAGGTCCTATACACTATACACTTAAACACTTGAGATGAATATATTATGGCATAGTTTAGTATTTATAACAGAATTAATACAACACAAATATGAATTCCGTAATGAAAGCGCTAGATCAAATGAGAGAAACCTGGATGAGCAGACGCACTCACCGCGACAGTTGACGTTTAAGGCGACAGAGAGGCTTATATCACTTCGCGATCAACGAACACTTGGCATAAGCAGTATTGGAAGATGTGCACGAATATAAACATCTTGTAGTTTGCATTGTGTGGCACGCACGATATGATGAGAAAATGTGGTAAAGTGGTGTTGGTCCATTGCACGCCCAGATCAGCCTGTGCATCCTCGCAGTCTGATCAGGTGTACAGTGTTGTCAATAATTGCATTCATTGAACTGTCCAAAGTTACTACGAACTTTGACGAAATACATCGTCACGTTAGCTAAGTTGTAGGTCTATTACAGAATGTTTCACAATACAAGGCACATCTTGTATTTGTAATTACTTGCTCCCGACCGGCCATCCCCAACCACATGAGTTAAGCACCATGGTTTGCACATGTTAATCTGTAATCTGTAATCATTGAAATGATCACACGACTGCCAGTAACCAAACGTATTCCGCAAAATAATTATATAAACATGTATTGCAAAATTATAATTCCGCGTGTACTCTGTAAATTTTGTCAACTTAAGACGTCAACACAGTGCGTATGTGCCGCGAAACATTGTTGATATCCTGTCAATACGACCTAATCACTGCGTATGAATATTGCGGTGGCTGAGGTTATATTTGTGCAGCCATTTGTAGGTGTTGACGGGATAAATAGAATAGTAGGTTAGTGCCGTGAATGGGAAAACATATCTGGCGCGGCACGGAAACGGGATGTGCTCGGCAGAGCCTCGCCCATCCCGTTTCCTGAGCCGTGCCAGATATTTTTTCCCATTCACGGCACTAACCTACTATTCTCTATCTATTTTCCTTATTTCTGAACCAAAGTATATGTTGTGACCACACGTTTGAACCGTCTCGGCGAGACGGTTCAAATGAGTGGTCACAACATATACTTCTGATGAGAAATAAAGAAATTCTTGAGCCTTGCCGGATATTTTTCCCCATTCACGGCACTAACCTACTATTCTCTATTTCTCCGTAGGCGGACCATGCATGCGCTGGATTTTCTGCGAATCATCGAGTATTACATGTATTAAATGTATTTTTGTATGTTTAAAGGCCTTGTATACAAAGTGTATCAGATGGTGTTTTAAATTTATTATAGGAATGAATGGCCTTTTTGTGGAATTTATCGGTGTATAAACTTGGAAAAGTCGCGGGAATACTGGACGAATATGTGGCTCACAAATACTGAATCATTCAATCCATCCTATTTACATAGTCCATGCCTACCTGTATACTACTTGATATTATAGGTCATCCAAATGCGATTGTATTGTTAATAAACACCGAATATGCCGTTTATGAGCAGAGATATAATGGCCTGGATGACACCATCACATGGCTACCGGCATATGACTACTTAAATGATACGTCATCCAAAAGTTATTTTATTTGGGCAATGACAACATCATATGTCGTATATAAACTGAGATGCGATGACCATGATCACACCATTGACTCTACATAGATACGATGTCATTCCCAAATGTTAAAGTAATTGATTTTGTCTCTTGCTACACGACAATTACACTCGCACTGTTCATGTGCAGTGTTTCCAAGTTGTTGGTATTCGATGATCATGCTATTGTCGTCAATATTACGACTTTGTTATAATAATAAATGTGTCGATACAGACTTTTCAAGTATAAATGGTGGGAATATAACGTATGCAAACGCAGTGGTATTGATATTCCCATATCAATGGACATTAGCATAATACTTAAATACTAATACAATGGCGTGTTTTGTTCATATCCAAAAAACTAAGCATACTTCTTCGCTATGAAAAAAACACGCTGCATTATGTGTGAAGTGAATAATGGTAGTTGTTACGTAGCCAGTAAAGTGCAGAATTCGTCAACTTCTATTTGATATGTCAATCGCTGTGCCTACCGTTTCGTGTACCGCATTATCTGATTATCGTTGTTCATATATAGATATTAGGTTTCGTTATTGGAAAATGACACATTTTCGATTGCTTGAATGGCCCGAGGCAGCTGGTCAGGGGCATATAATACGACTGCTTGCATACATATTATAAAATGACAACGTATTGACAATAATTCTTAAGGCAGGACGAGGGAGGTGGGGAGGGGGTCGTCCGCCGCACCGACCCCCTGGTTAAGCACCTGTTGCAATAATGAAATGCAACATTGATGTTCATGGTCAGGTTAACAAAATAATATGGTATATTTTCAAACGGTTTAATGTTTAATGGCTTTAACTGGACTAACAACAGCTCATTTCATGTGCATGTATGGGGCAGGTAACTGAATATTTGCATACAATTTCTATCCAGCCCTGACATTAGACAAACCGGATCTACTGTCAGGTTTTCACCACATTATAGTAACTTAGCCCCCCCCCCCCCCCACCCCCACTCCCCATCAACGTAGTAAGGGATATCGCGCTCCCTGGCAAGAATTAACCCCATCGTTAAATTACCATTCACACTGAAACATTGATTTTAGGGTGTAGCATATGCTAAATAGAATAGTAGGTTAGTGCCGTGAAGGGAAAAATATCTAGCGCGGCACGGAAACGGGATGTGCTCGGCAGAACCTCGCCCATCCCGTTTCCTAAGCCTTGCCAGATATTTGTTTCCCATTCACGGCACTAACCTACTATTCTCTATAACAAATTACCAACATTTACTCAAATTTAAATGCTCAGCATCAAGTGGCTGAATTGGCGAGCCTCAACAAACGAACTGTATAATCGTGATTGACAGGTTGTGTATATACGCTCAGTAGCCTATTTCACCAACACGGCAAAGTATACTTATCTAGCAAAGTATACTTTGAGGGACAAATTGTCAATTTTAGGATAAATTTATCAATTTTTATTATACTGAATTTATTACATTATCACAGCCATTTTGCCTGTGATAATGTAATACATTCAGTATAATAATTATGCATACTTTTAATCATCAAATATATGCAGTCGTTTGTTCGATATGACATAATGCATTTCTGGAAAAATAAATGATTACTCCCTCAAAGTATACTTTGCTAGAAAAGTATACTTTGTAATGTTGGTGAAATCGGCTACAGAGGTCCATCAGAAAATCGAGTTTGTCTGATCGCGCATTTCTACCAGCCATCGAACCTGTGCTGTACTCTGATTTTGTACAAGACAAAAACAGGAATCAGTATGTCGCAGCTGGTTTGCAGCATGCAGTGAAGACTTCAGCCCACATCGATACTATAGAACGAATGTTTTTTTAGTCACGCACACAATCATGATTTAATGCATTCCGCAATAGAACACGCGCCACTAAGCACTTAACTTTTTATTACACGTCACTGGGATTCTGTAGTATATAGCCAGTAGAAAAAAACGCATATAGTTATTCAAATGTGGTTCAACAGTTTATGATAATAATCACGATAATTCCTCCCCAATGTATCAGCATTTGATGAGGCGCTGTCAACAAGTAAAACTGTAAAAGACCTAGATCTGCTTGGTGGAGGCTAAGGACTACTGTCTGTTTCACGAAAGCTGCCCAAATTTCACGGCCATATACAAAATTCAAAAACAATATTTTTCAGATAATATTAAATTAAAGGAAAATTTAAGAATGAACCTTCTTTTATTTCGTGAAATTTGATGAAATATTGATTTTATTGAGAAAAAACAATTTTCCCATATTAAATCCCCATGACATCTTCACAGAGTGAATGTATATGTATGGATTTAACATGGGGATTTAACATGGGGGATTTAACATGGGGATTTAACATGGGGGATTTAACATGGGGATTTAACATGGGGAATTTAACATGGGGGATTTAACTTTTACTTTCTTAGTTAGATCATTTTCAAGCTATCCAGCTAGGTTTTTTTCGTTTTTTTTTACTCCTCCCACAACTCATCTACCTCTTTTTCCCCCATGCTAAATTCCAATAGAGAAATCAATTTTACGTAATAAAATCAATATTTGACAAAATGTCACGAAATAAAAAGAAGGCTCATTCTTAAATTTTGATAAAATTTAACATTATATTGTTTTTGCATTGTCTATATAGCCGTAAAATTTGGGCAGGTTTCGTGAAACAGACAGTAAGATTAATATTCTCAGTAGACGAGTGACTGTAATGCATGTCCGGTTTAGAGATGTTTCACTGTAAATGATACATACAACTATGCCCAGGTATGCGTGTGTACACATAACTTATGAATGCTATGGGGCGAATTATATCTTAATTGGCCATATTACCACGATATGTGTGTTGTGCGATCTTATACAAGCTTTCAGTGTAGTTTAAGCCAACACTATATTGTTGGACAGACACACAAGCTCATGAATGTATTTACAGTGCAACCTCTCTACAACAGCCACCCATGGGAAGAGGCAAAATTGGCTGTTATAGAGAGGTGGCTGTTGTAGGGAGGTTAATGCTGAATACAATTTTATCGTCTGATGTTTATTTATTTTCTTCAATAATTCTCAATAAAAACATGTTTTGACAGCTGTCAAAACATGTTTTTATTGAGAAAGAATGCAAAATCAACATCAAACGACAATGTTCATGCTCAGCAGTGTAAGGGTTAGATATAGAGGAAATCATCCATTTGGGATATAAAATAGCGGCTGTTACAGAGAGGTGGCTGTTGTAGAGAGGTGGCTGTTGTAGAGAGGTGGCTGTTGTATAGAGAGGTGGCTGTTGTAGAGAGGTGGCTGTTGTAGAGAGGTGGCCGTTCGGGGAGGTTCGACTGTACATACTAAAAATATAAATTCCATGTTGATGAAAATGTAATCAGCCCCGTTTTGTTAAAAATGTAACTCGTGTATTAATACAAATGGATAATATGCATGCTAAGTGTAACATACAATATCCTAAAGTATACAAGAGGTTCAAAATATGTTTTTATATGCTACTCTTATTATTGTTTTTATGGCGGCCATTTGAATCTGGTGGCCCTTTTGTGCTTGAAAAAAATCTCAGTAATCATTTATTTTTCCTGAAATGCATTATTTCATATAGAACTAACGACTGCATATATTTCATGATTAAAAGTATGCATAACTATTATACCGAATTTATTACATTATCACAGCCAAAATGCAGTGGCTGTGATAATGTAATAAATTCAGTATAATAAAAATTAATAAATTTATCCTAAAATTGACAATTTCTCCCTCAAAGTATACTTTGCTAGAAAAGTATACTTTGCAATGTTGGTAAAATAGGCTACTGATCTCAGACTATTTAAATACAAACTCAAGAGAGAGTTTGTTTTTAATAAAAAAATGACACGGGATTATTCCTAAGACCAATCAAGCATTCACTAATTGCTTCGTAAATGTGATAGAATATAAGTATAAAATATATGTGAACACTGCCTCGTTACTGTATCCTATATGGCACATGGAGTAGCAAAGTCGACCATCTTTGTGTGTTCCAGCCATCAGCCAGTTTCATCTGTTCTGCCGTTTGACAAAGAACTCAAAATGTGAAGTAGAACAAATGATATAATGTAGCTAATCACATGTAGAAAAGCAAGGAGAACGCATCCCTATCAATTATATTACATCAAACTGTAAAATACATGTATGTAAGTTTTCTGGACAGGTTTGTGACTGTGTTTTTAACATCATGAACCAGCATTAGAAATCACCTCATACACAGAAAAGTGCACAGTGTATCACTTTTACCTGGCCTACCACACAACACATACCATATATAGCCACTAGTGTACCTTTATTCCGCAATCAGCATCATCATCGTCATCGTCATCACCATCATCACTTACAGTAAGTCATTATCGGAAGTGGGGAGCTCTATTCGTTGAGGTGTTAGACCCATTCTAAAGTTATGTGTACCTTCGACCCATATGCGTTGTTGTATAACGCATGGAGCTCCTCAAGCTCTATATGCGTCGGAAGCTCTATGCAGTCTAACAATGCTACCACTAAGTCACCGGTTGGCCGCGGCCGGTAAATCATGTGGAGGAAACCCGGATAGCCTAAATCATAATTAGGAGATAGTAATTCCTAATTAGGAGATAGACTTATCATCTTCTATTTTAGGACGTAGTATATCTTAATTAGGATATTTATTATCTCCTAATTAGGTCTTACTATCTCCTAATTAGGACTTACTATCTCCTAATTAGGAGGTAAAAGACTTGTTTAGCATTGACACATATAGTAAGTCCTAATTATGATATAGTAAGTCCTAAATAGGAGATAGTAAGTCCTAATTAGGAGATAATAAGTTACTATTATGAGATAATACGTCATAATTAGGAGATAATATGACCTAATTAGGAGATAATACTTCCTAATTAGGATATAATAACTCCTCATTAGGAGATAGTAAGTAATAATTAGGAGATACCAAGTCCTAATTAGGAGATAGTAAGTCCAAATTATGAGATAAAAACTATTTTGACATTGGCACCAGGACGCTGCCATACAAGCCTGTATGGAGCAGACAAAACACGTAAAAATACCAAGTACCATGTACTTGTGGTTTTGCAGAATCGTTAGACGTATAGTAGTTCTTTAATATAAAATCAAAGTAATAAAGGCTGTTAAGTGGACAGTGATAGCATAACAGATGTGTTGCTTATATATATATAAGTTGCATAACATAAAATAATTAATTAAAATGTGCAATAAAGCCGGTACTTGCAATGTAAATTTCATCTGGTATTCGTTTTCGGTGATGTTGGATTTTTGTCTTATAACTGAATAACTTCGTGCCTAAGACGGCGATTATATGCTACATCTTGCTCGTATACTAGTAAATACATTCATCATTGTCCGTATACGTGACGTGACGCAGGCTGCAAATAAGCGGTTTGGTATTTGTAATGTTTTACATTGAAAGCGTAAATGTTCCAACCATCAGACATGTAAATGAGCCTGTACTGGCTGGAACTTTGAAAAAATCAACCTAATATAATTCCACCACAAAAATATTTACACAATTCCCTAACATTTTATTGGCCCGTAGCAAGTCTCTGTCCAAATGTATATCCCAGTAAACTCCCACGCCGAACTACTTTCCGTAACCTTGAGGCGCAGTTAAAATAATTCTTAAGAAAACGGAAAATAAACACATTTTATGGATGAATTTATTTCAAATGCTGGAATTATAAGGAATGAATGGCCTTTTTGTTGAATTTATCGGGGATATAAACTTGGAAAAGTCGCGGGAATACTGGACGAGGCCTTAAAAAATTACAATTTTCGAAAAAAAAAAAAAAATTATTATTTTTATTTTATTTCGAAAATTGTAATTTTTTATCGCTTCGTCCAGTATTCCCGCGACTTTTCCAAGTTTATACCCCGATAAATTCCACAAAAAGGCCATTCATTCCTATAGTATTCACATTCACTATATTTCATAAAGATTTATTCACTGTATCATCCATAATTCGTTAATAACGTCGGAATTTGTTACGAATACCGTGCAAAATTCCGCATGTACACTGGTATTTTTTAACCAAATTTTGATCACGTTTACTGGTGCTACAACCAATTTTCGAGGTCAATGTCGCCAGAAAAGTCCGTAATGTGGATATACCCGGAAACGGTTCAAACACGATACGTCTTGAAAATGTATGCCTTGTCTGTTGTGTTGTTTATGGTTAAGTAATGTGCACTTGTAATACTAGAATAGCCGTCTCGCAAATATGATTCTAAATGCGTGTTTGACACACACGTTACAGAGAAGCCAGAATGTATTTTCCGAAATTACTGAGAAGTACGGGATACGGTAGAAGTGAATGCGGTTGACAAATGAAACAGTGTTTGGCACGTTTTTATGTATTTTATATTAAGACTAATGAACGAAACTCTAAAATATGAAGTATATTGTATGTGAATTGAGATTCATTCAGTGTGAAATACGGTTGACGCATGAAACGGTGTTGGCACACAAATTTTACGAATATATAAACAATGCAAAAACAATATTGTTTTCGATAATAGTAAATGTATTACAAATATTAAGAATGAGCCTTCTTTTTATTCCGTGAAATTTGGTTAAATATTGATTTTATTACGAAAAAATAATTTGTCTACCTTGAGGTAGTGGAGCTGTGAGAGGAGTCAAAAAACGAATAAATTTGGAAATTGCTTCCTCAACCTGGCTAGATGGCTTGGAAATTATTTAACTAAGAAAACAAAAATTAAATTTTGAAATTCGGTCCAGTATTTTTGAAATTCTAAAAATTACCCCATGTTAAATCCCCATAGACATCTTCACGTATATGGCGATTTAACATGGGGAAATAGTTTTTTCGCAATACAAACAATATTTGACAAAATTTTACGAAATAAAAAGAAGGCTCATTGTTAAATTTTTCTTTAATTTAATATTATCGAAAACAAATATTGTTTTTGAAGCCGTAAAATTTGGGCAGCTTTCGTGAAACAAACAGTTAGTAATGAATACAATTCGACAATGTGAAGTATGTGTATGTAATTGAAACATATACAGCGTACTCTGGGTGACCGTTTCACAAAATTTCGTACGACTAAAATGTTCGTAATTGCAGATTTAGAATAGTCTGTAAATTTCAATTGATGGATTTACATGTATTGAGCATATGCTGCATATGTGCATCCGCACAGTCTGATCAGGATCTTCACCGTTCGCGATTCCATCAATGCAACACAAGCAAATATCAATATAGACACTTATCTGGAAAAACAGCGTGCTATTTGATCAGGAGCTACACTACTCTCATAACCCAAACGCCCCATTTCTCCAGGCACAGCCACGTATAGACCATCCAACTTAGATATTATTAATCAGTGTCCATTTTACTTAAAAAATCAACTAATCTATAATTAATTTAGTAAAACAGTTCGAGATACAAATGAACTCGGCACTTAGCACAAACGATCAACAGAATTTAAGTGTTAAAGGTTTCGTTATTTTGTGATTACAATCTTCCGACTTGCGACAGCATATACAGTACGATACACTTCACAAAGGAAACGTTGTCTTGAGTTTGAATAAGGATAATAATTATCTCTAGATTATTTGTATTATGAATTAAAAAAAGTATATTTAAATAATTAGATATTAATTTAAATAAATATTTCGGCATCATTTACTCAATAAATTAAAATTGAATGTGTAGCTGAAATAAAGTGAAAATAGAACGTTTTTGTTATATCCTCCGGGTTACAAATCGCTGAGGATTCCTATTTGAATTGGAAAATGATATGAAATTTAAATTTAGGAAACTATGTCAGGAGAAAATGGACTGATGACATATGTCACCAGTCTAGTTCCTGAGCTATGACTGTGACAGGAAAAAAGGGACTGATGACATATGTCACCTGTCGTGTTCCATGCATGACTGCTCGCTCTTGTTTAAGCTGTGTATACAAAACTATAGATATCACCCCCACCCCCCCCCCCCCCCCCCCCGGCATACAAAGTATGTGGAGGTGTATATAGTTTTCGTAATTCCGTACGTCCACGTTAAAGAGTTTGGGTACCCATTATCTCTGTGACGGAAAGTCGGATGGACCTCAAACTTCATATACTTCCTTATCGTCAACCATATTTTCATTCCATACCACACTCATGCGGCCTTCATTTCCAAGGTAAATGTCAAATTACTTAGACATTTGCATCCGTACGATTTGCCTTAAAGTGTTCTGCAACCGTAAGTCAGATTGACTTCAAACTTCATATACTTCCTTATCATCATCCATATTTTCATTCCAATCATGTACCACACCCATGTGGCCTTCATGTCCAAGGTCAATGTGAAATTACTTTGAACAATCATGTTTGTCAAGATAAATATTGTTTTTGCAGCATTGATAATGTATACTGATTCGACGAATATATTGATTTTAAATGGAGTATATATGATTTTTTGTTTGTGTGAATGGTTGAGCACGTACTGCGAAGGATTTCAGGACTTTCTGTCCTTTGATACTCTTATGTGTCCTGGCGGTAACTGCGAACGTCATACAGGATATATATACAACAATTGAGTACCATAATTGTGGACAGTCTGATCAGGGCCTGCATTGATCACGATTCAGTCAACGCACCATACTGCTTTTAACTTATACATGTAGTTCTGGAGCCCGTTTCACTAAACGTCGTACGACTAAAATGTTCGTAAGAGCAAATTTAGGATCGTCTGTAAATTTCAATTGATGGATTTACATTTACTGAGCATAGGCTGTACATGCAATGAAAAGGTTACCCATCTTTAGTTCGTTTTTATTTAATGAAATTCCGTTAAATGTATGTATTGCCAAAATAAAACTAATTTTGGACCAGTTTCACTAACGAACTAAGCAAGTACTTTTGTCATAAGTTATAACTTTACTAGTACGGCGCAACACGAAAAAAGGCTATATTTAGCTGTATACATGGTATTACGGGGAGCCATGCAGGACAGGTTAATTATGTGTACAAAATTGAGTTTTGTAACACTAAAAATCACAAAATTCAATTCTGTGTCACAAAATTCAATTCTGTCAATTCTGTGTCACAAAATTCAATTCTGTGTCACAAAATTCAATTCTGCATACGTTTCGTATACAAAATTCATTTTTGTTATAAAGGATTCAATTTTGTAAGACAGAATTGAGTTTTGTGAAGAAAATTCAGTTTTGTGGGACAGAATTCATTTTTGTCCACAAAAATTAGTTTGCGTAGGATAGTCTATGTCATCTCTACGTTGATTGGTTGAGATCGGTCTTAGTCCATTTTACTAGATGGTGGAGTACACTTGCAGGTTTAAATATTTCAATGCGAAAATATAACCCAATATATCAATATTATACTTCTTTATGGACAGTTATTTTGGTTATATTATGATTACAAATGAGTGGTCACACCATATAAGCATATATACTTTGAAGGAGAAATAAGAAAAATATTCAGAATTTTCCCTCAATTATGTAAACAGGGTCAAACATAAAGTAGCCGGGACATAGCTAGACCTGAGAGCATGCCCATATATAGAGAATACCAGGCTAGTGTATTTTGATATCAAGTTTATCAGGCAAGGCTAGGAAACGCGTAGGAATTCCGAGGCTTGCCGAGGAATTCATACTGTTTCCGAGCCGAGCCTGATAAACTTGATATTAAAATACATTAGTCTGGTATTCTATTTATCAGGTAACGTTTTATGCTCGAAAATGACATTAGATGACGTCGTATTCTAACAGTAGATCTAACCTTGTGAAACAAATGGTATTGGATATGTGTCTACTAGTTGCGAAGCTACGTGTTCGCAACTATGAGTCTACATGCATTATTTACAGTATACACCATCTTAGTATCCATGGTATCTACACAAATACTACAAATGGTTTCCTCAAATGGCCCAATACACACATTATGTTTACAAACACAGACAGCAGTCAGAACACAGGCCACAGCGCGTGTATTATTGATTTAACTGAGGCAGATGTACCTTGCGATACACAATAAATGACGTCAGTACTCGCGAGAGATCTACATGTACATGAATTATGTGTACAATTATAACGCAAATGAGTTTAAATACGAATGGGTTTGTCAACGTTTGACTGTTTGGAGATAGTTGAAGCAAAATGGCAGAATGAGAAATGAATCATCGGCAGAATGAGAAATGAATCATCGACATTGAATGTGTAGATCGGCGACCGTGACCAATTTCTCCAGTGCAGTTTCTGACCAATGGTAGTCCTTCTTACATGCGTGTGCAGAATTGAATTTTGTGACACAGAATTGAATTTTGTTACACAGAATTGACAGAATTGAATTTTATACACAGAATTGAATTTTGTGACACAGAATTGAAGTGTGTGACACAGAATTGAATTTTATTACACAAAAGTGAATTTTGTGCAGTGAATTTTGTGACACAGAATTGAATTTTGTGACACAGAATTGAATTTTGTGGCACAAAAGTGAATTTTGTGACACAGAATTGAATTTTGTGGCACAAAAATGAATTTTGTGGCACAAAATTGAGCCATGTCCCACTAGGCGCCCCGTAGGTATAGACACACATACTGTATATATTTCCGCATGATAGACTTTTCAAAGTAGTAGCTTAAGCCCACTAATTTGCATAAACCGCCAGTGAAAAAAGCATCGGCTACCGCAGGATATATATTACATTGTGGAACCAATATTAGAAGGGTCATATTGGCGCACCTTAATTTACTTAATAGCTAATACATTATCGAATATATAACAATCGATATAAGCTTGAACCGAGTGAAAATCCAAGATGGCCGCCATTTTACAGGAATTTCCTAAAATATGCAAATAAATTGACAAAGACGTGCTGTCAATGTGGGTACCAAACACTAGTTATGAAGTAATACGGCCATCAATCGTTCAGCTATATGTATCCTGAACATTACATGTGTTAGAAGCATCATGGCAGTCGTGCACACTTGTTAAGTTCCACAAACAAGATGGCAGTAATTGTTGAAAATTACATTATTTTATAGGATTTTTCTCTCTAGATGTATCATACATGCATAAACGAAGGGAATTTGCCAACCAACTTCGGATAATTAATAAATATAATGCATCCACCGGTTTGCCAGGCTATTTTGTGATATCTACATGTTCAATAAATCCAAGATGGCCGCCATTTTATACAAATTATGTTGATTATGCTAATCAGTTGGCACACACTGCCTGTCATGAACAGCTTCGATACAAGGCAAAATAGACGGGCTCACAAGATGATTATACACAATCGTGCTAACAATGGCATATGTCAGAAGATAATTAACAATTAAATATACATGTATATGAAAAAGGGTGGCGGCCAGTGTTAATATACTAACATAAATTGTTTCATGTTGTACCAGTAATACCAGAAGGGAAATGATACCAATTTCTGACACATACGAGGTGACACATTGCAAACATTGCATACTCACTATATCTGGGTCGACTATTAACTGTTAATTGATAGGCCCTGACTATATCAATGAGTACATCATGTTCCCGTCCGAAATTAAACGTTGCAATGCTGTTTAGACTGATATGTCGTAAGCATATACGTTGGAAGTATAAGTTGTATATATATTACATTACTGTCCGCCCGTCATAATTGTAAAAATATTAGTCAAAAATTAAAAACCCAGAAAGGTAAGATTTTTAATACAACATTTGTTAATCGAGTTGATATGTTGGACACACCTACTGTTTGTATTGGTAGTATATGTATGCACAAAACACGGTTGCTACCTACGTATTGTATTGTTTAATATTTAAAATGTATGTACAACCGTTGTGTTGTTACAAGTACGCTATGTACGTATACATGTGTGGACTAAAGGTGTTTATATGGAGCCCGACCCACACATTTGGATATTAATATTTTGCCGAAAATAATATTTAATGCAACTTTCATGGAATCAGTATCTGCTATATATGCATGCACAACGGTCCGGTTATTTAAAGTGTTTATGTAATAGTGTTAATACTCTATATTTATTATCAGTTATTAAATTAAGTACCATTTTAAATTTTCCTATCAAAAGTATACCAGCCATCCTCGTTTAACGGAAATTGCTCGTTCAGCCAATTTTACTAGTATGCGGTCGTAATAGGAATACAGTAGACATCAAATTGATGTATGCGTTGTATATTAATGGCAATGCACTTTACAAATAAACAATATAACATTAATATTCTGACATCAATGGATAACCCCGGCGGCCAATTCGATTGACGAATAATATATTAACGCAAATGTTTCCAGAAGCTTTAGGCTAAGCGCAAACGTCATTTGACTTTGACTATTGGCCTTGGGGTAGCTATAGAATGCAATCACGTATCGCAAATATGCAAACAGTATGTCATGGTTAACAGAAAATACAACACATTTACGAAATATTACAATTTATCATGTTTATGTTATCGGCGGAATTATGAAAATAAACAAAGAAACGAAAAGGAGGTTGTTTTACTCCTTGGCATGCTGCACATACTGGGCGGATATTATATTATAATAAAATAGTTTTGTTTTGGTTTTAGTAGTATTAATGCGCACTGTCAGTACTAAATGCATCCTGGTTGGGGCATCAAACCGAGAACTGAAAATATAATACTTCTACTTTCTACCTTTCAAAAGTTAGCTGCTGTACTGCTTGTTTTATTTAGAATATTGACAATATACCGAAATGAGACCACATGTAATAGACCACACTGTACATTGGTAATAACAGAAAAGATGTGCACTGTATGACAAGCTGTGTGTGGAAAACCAAAGCATGGTGATACATTATATCTACCACATGTCAGCATCCACCATAATGTGTCACGAGAAATTAGTCGAAACATATACGTCAACATAGTGGTTTATCCATCATCATTATTCATTTTGCCTATAAGTCTTCATGTCTCATGATACAAGTTCGTACATGTATTCCTAGTTCTGTTTGTTATATTTTCAGATATGATAAACAACCCATGTGGATAAATTATTTATGTGACCGTTTCATAAATGTTTCGTTGTTGTCATAGCTCATTATCTTTGTGCATGCTATACCATGGACAATATATAACAAGATACCCAAAGGAGACACATGAACCTACATGTATACTAGAAACGTAATACATCATGTTAAACACATAACACGCACATAGCGGCGGAGCTTTGAACATGGCACAAACATGCATTCCACGACCAGCAGTTGGAGTATTGATTTATTTTATATTGGTTTACATGCAATATTTAATATTGTTGTATTATTAAATGTACTTACAGTTCTGAATAATACTCTCTGCTGGCTATGAAATTCATGCATATGAAACACATATACCATTCCAGAATTTGTTTGTATAGTTTCAACTAGAGGGGCTTCTCATAGTGTATTTGTTTGGAATTTGTATCACTGTACGGTATGCAAGTCGAAAAATTAACATAAATATGGTTGATTATTCAGAAACTCGCCTGTGTATACAAATAGTTTATGTCAATGAATGTGTTACATGAGCGAATGCCATATCCATTCCATATTGGGTTGTACTGATTAATAGCTCATCTGCACTAAAACTAAGACATATATTATGATCCACTTAAGTTCGGTTAAGCATGCATGTGCATGGAAAATAGAAAATAATACATCCGATAGACCGAACACCACTTCCTGACCTGGAAAATAAGTATAATGTGCCAAATACGTGCATGTAGGTCGAGTATTGAATGGGCACTAAAATGGATTCCATGATTAGCGGTACACGGTCCCACAAACACACACTCAGGCAATCAGCTAGAATAGAACGTGAACCGCTTGTTTCGATAGACGTGTTCGGCGATAGTCGTGGGTATCTAGATATTGTTTGTAATGTTACTCATCAAAACACACATGCTACCCCTCTTGCTTGCTTTGCCGTCATGTTTCCTTGAGGTCAGTAATCAACATAAAGTAAGCAATGAGTAAGGACAAACTATTGAATGAATGAAGTGATATCTAATGTTCGCTACGTGTTCAAACAGGTATGTCAGCCTCATATACTCGTGATATTCGTATCACATGTTGGTTGCATGGATTGTCATCTATATTACATGTTTACGTACACAAAGTAGTAATAACAGAACAGTGTACAACAGTAGTGTGATGTCAACACTTCTAACTTGTGTTTAGTCGTAGTTGGTGGTAATTTTTCGCATAGATTAAATTGCCGCTGAAAGTGCATGCATGATGTATGTTATATTATATGAATTGGCTATATTACATAATTTCGCTTAAATTTGATTTTGTCATATGAATTGTGTACAATATGTTACTCATATAAACGTTTCTTCTTGCAGAGTATGCAGTGCATGGTAATGCATGAGACAAAATACAAAATGGAATATCACATGATACAATATGTTCCAATCTTAAGACAGATATAGTATTACTAATGAGCGTTGGTAGTGGATATTACACTTTTAATAAACAAAACACCTGTGCAATGATAAGCACAAAGTACACTATATTGTAAATGTAAAAACAGGTGTGTAGTACAGCGTCTAGTCATAATAAAGCAAATATTTAATACATGTACATAATTATCATTTTTATTCAGCTGCTACCGATAAAATATATATGGGGGTTTAGTTTCATTGCTACACATATTGTACGAAATGGCGGCCATTTTGAAATTATGCAAATTATATTTGCCTCAAACGCGTATAGAGAAACTTCTTTAGGCATGCCAATGGTTTAATCGACGAAGCTGATCGGTTTGCTCTTGTCTGATATGTTATGTGTAATACGTGAACTAAATTCCAGAAATTGCTGTTCCAATTTTACAGTAATGAATATCTTAAGTATGCGAATTAATATGTGTATTTTCCTTTTCATGCTTTTAGTAAGCTGTAGATCAAAGGAATGTGTATAAAATGCGTGTGGTCTTTGTAGTTTTGAACGGGTATGTGGTACCGACATTGATATCAAAGTTATAAGTATAATTTACGAAATTTGTATAAAATGGCGGCCATTTTGGATTTACACACTTCTCTTTTTATCGTGAAATTGGTTTATAAGCATTGTATAAGATGTAATTTATCACATATCAGAATTGCGTTTGCATTAACCATTATGTGGCTGCTGAAACGACGTTGCATATAAATATACCAGAAACTGGATATACATTTCAAAAGGTCGGCCATATTGTATATGCAATATTACATCTTTATATCACAAATGTTATGTTTTCGTTGCGTATTATTATTAATAGCAATATGCTAAACACATTGCCGCTATGTTAGTTTTATATTTGTGTGTGGTGTCAACATGTAATTCCTCCTGCGTGTCTGTTTCTTTAATTTATTCATAGAATTCGTGTAAAATGGCGGCCATGTTGGTTTCTATACATCATATTCCTAATAAAATGGATTGACAAACATTTAGACGTCTATGAAGCATTAAATGCCTGAAGTTTATAGGTATTTGTGCTTTTAAAACTGTTTCCACCACACGATATGCCCCTACATGTAGTAACGTACTTTTTCATTGGCGGCCATCTTGTTTATGAAAATTACTAGGCTTAAGCTACTACTTCTGGAGGTCTATCATGCGGGAATATATAGAGTAGATATGTATAGTCACTTTGGTAACCAAAATATTTGGTGCGCAGAGATGGTACTAAAAACCTATCTTATGCCGGTACGTCCAGGGCCTATTAAAGGTACATGCCCACTCAGTAGGCACGAACTGTTCTTTATAGGAATTAAATAAGTACATAATTGTGTCACTATTCCACTAGGTCTATATAACAATTACCAAGTTCCCGCTATACAGATATAATCAGTTAGTAATATTTATTTTACTGACTGATAGTGACTCTGAAAACATACTATTTGCTCATCATTGCATATCAAAACATAAATACAGATAATAAATAGTAATGTCCGATAACATTTTAAGGAAACACTGTTATCACCCATGATATAAGTGTGGAAATTTACGTCTGATACAAGATGAATAATAATAACAATCAATACGTGGGGGTAATGGTGAATGCATGTTGTAAGGAGTACGTCACATTTTGCTTGCTATGTTTTATCAGATCATCATATCATTTTCTACATGGAATGTATACATGTATATTGACTGAATCATTTGAGACACGCCATGTGATTTTGTACCTTCGGACAATACGTTTACAAAATTTAAAATATCTTTCTCAAATAAAGTCAAAAGTTTTCAACATTTTCAGAGGCATGTACCCTGAACATTATGTCAACTTTTTGTCACAATTTACGGAAAATATAGTAAATTTGGTAACCGTATGTCGTGCAATTACGCAGATATCCGAAGGTACAAATGGCGTGTCACATTAGTTTTATATTTTAAAGATTTCATATCTAGTGCCACTTATCCGCAAGAGAACCGTGCGCAAATAACCTCTTCAAAAATATGATTAGTATTTGTGAACCGATTTTCAAACATTATTTTGGTTTACTTAGTTCGAGAGCTAATCCACCTTTGAAGGAATGTTGTCAAATAAAACTATGGGACATGTAAAGCCTTACGGTTAACCCACTGATAGTTGAATTCATTCAAACGAAAATGATATCGCATATGCGATATCATTTCCGTTTGAATGAATTCAATTAGTGGCGTTATGTACCACAGGGGGGGGAGGGGGGGTTATTGGTGGCCCAAGGACTATACGTGGTGTAATGGTGAATGAATGTTTATTTTGCCAAACAATGTCCCAGATGATGTCTATGATATAAAGAACAGTTTGTGCCTACTGAGTGGGCATGTACTTTTAAGTCGCATTTCCCAACAAGTCACAGTCGATTTGCAACACCCCTTACACGTGTGTCGTATTCTCTCAACTAATCACATAATACCACAAAATCCGTGTTTCCGACGTTATTGCCATTTTCCAACATTTATATACAGCCGCAGTCCAGACGGGATTAATAAACAACCGACGGAAATGTACTCACAACGGGCTTATAACCGTAGTCGTGTGCTGTATTACAGAAGTCTGACCCAGCGAAGTCGATATGTCAAATAAGTGTGCATTTCAACGCAGTACAACCTCTCCAGACCGGATGCCATTGGCAGGTGCGGATCCAGACGGCGGCGTGTCCGGCGCACGTCCCCTCTAAAATTGGTCGAGTTTAGATTTTAACTCATTTTTTGCGTGGAAAGATCTGCTTATTTCCTTATTTCTCACACAAAGTGTATGTTGTTACCAATCAGTTGAACCGTCTCGTCGAGACGGTTCAATTGAGTGGTAACAACACATACTTTTGATGAGAAATAAGAAAAAATGCAGAAAATATAATCTGAATTTTATGAAAATTGAAATCCACCTCCACTCTAGACATAAATCCTGGATCCGCCCCTGATTGGAAGCCCATTATGTTTAATTTAGATGGGTTTCACTACATTATATTTCGTTGTCGTGTGTGTTCATGATTGAAGATGACAAAAATTGTTCATGGAGTGCTTAATTACAGTGGAACCTCTCTAAACCAGACACCCTGGGGAACTCCCAGGGTTTCCGGTTTATATAGGATCCACTGTACAAGCATAACAGTTGATACACAGCTAGGAATATTGTTTATCCCGTCAACACAGTGCGTATGTGCCGTGAAAGACGGTGCCGTGAAACATTTTTGATATCCTGTCAATACAACCTAATCACTGCGTATGAATATGTGCTGTGGCTGGAGATATATTTTTTTGCATTTTACAGTCATTTGTAGGTGTTGACGGGATAAATAGAATAGTAGGTTAGTGCCGTGAATGGGGAAAATATCTGGCGCGGCAGTGCCTCGCCCTTCCCGTTTCCTGAGCCTTGCCAGATATTTTTACCCATTCACAGCACTAACCTACTATTCTGTATTTATTAGTTTTTGGAATCTCTCGGATTAGGCAAGTGACAAATACGGCCTCCATTTCCCACGATGGCCGTCAAAAGTGTATCTGATGAAATGTCATCATTTTGCCGAAGAAATAATACTACAGCATTTTTCTCAAATATTGCTTACATGTTTAGCAAATGGCCGCCACTTAAAAATGGCCGCTAGCATTCAATACAAAATAATAGTTTTGTCAAAGTATTGGTGTGCATATGTGTCTGTGACTGAAGAAATGGGTCTTATAGGTTTTGCGTCCTGAATAGATCCAGTTCAGCCTAGCCTGATCAGGATATACACTGTTCGCCATTGCATCAATGAAACACCCGTCATGCTTCTAGCAAAATATATTGATCGTTAATTCTGATGAGCTTACTGAAATCATGTCCAGACGCTTTTCAGGGAGTGTGTTACATGTAACTACGGTGGCTGATATGTGCCATTTCTCATTTTCGAATTTCGTAACGGATTTTGATGAAATATAGCGAATTTGGAGGTTCAGGGAGTTCGGCACAGACTTATGTCGTATTTGTGAAGAATCGATTTCCGTGTCAGAGACACGGAAAACGATTCTTCTGAAAAACGACATAAGTTTGGGCGAAAATACAGAGACCACCATATGCAGCTTAACAAGACGCGTTTGATGCGCCATATTTCATCGAAATCCGTTACATGTACGTAAAAAGGACACCATAAAAGAATACGTACTTCGAATCAGATGGATTCTGGAAGTTTCAGTACTTGTTGTTGTTAGTACCACGTGATCATACACCTTGGATAGGGTTCATCCTTAGCAAAATTCCGATATCCCTGGTTTGGCCCTCGGGTACATGTTTGGCTTTCTGGTTACTTGAGAGTTGAATCCGGTTATACTATGGCACTCTGGACCTGGCACTAGATCAGGTTATTCTAATTTCATGGCGGAGTAAATATTTATCTATACATATGCAGTTCTGATTTTGTGATCTGCACCCGCACCCTCATCCGTATGAAATACGGGACTCGACCCCATTAATTAACCTGGTCTAAAATGACCTTAGCTGTTGACAGCCGTTAAACAGCATTAAATAAATAAATACATTTTCCGTAATAACTTTGTTTGACCAATTTAGTCGACTTCTAGCATACCATAGCCAGTGAATATGTTTTAGCTCAGTCTACCTGGTTCAACTTTGCGCACTGATATTTCGTGTTAAGTTGTTCCCAGGCAATGCCATATGACCGCCTATAAGCCATATGGCCGCCATCTTGAAATTCAAAATGGCCACCATTGAAATTTATTTTTCGAGGTCAAAGTTATTATTTGTGGTGTTTTTGCAGAGGAAAATACATTATAATGGGCAAGAAACATTGGCAGAATGAGTTCAATACATTTTGAGATACCAGCCACTTTGGTTTTCAAAATGGCCGCCATTTCAAAATTGGAAATCCAGTATTTATTTTACATGTTTGAATGTCGTGGTAAGATTTTGTATTTTTCTTCTGGTTATACTCGCATTTCTTTGAACACAGTCAGCTGAGATTATTTCTAACTGGCATTGTGCTACGAGAAAATGTGTGAAAATGGCCCCCGAAACGAAGTATGGTCTGTACATCGCCACATCAAAGATTTGTAACACATTCTAGTATTTCTGTGGCTGTAGTTATGTTCTTTCAAATGATATTGTGATTGGAACGTGGATGTCTGCTTGTAAACATATATACATGTATATATATACAACATATAACAAAACTGAAGTTGGTTCCATTTTTTCAAGAGCCGCATGGCCGCCTTTTTTAATTTTAAAATGGCCGCCATTGAAATTAATTTATATTTAACGTCAACGTTATAATTATGTGGTGTTTTTTTATTATTATTTATTATGGATAAGAAATATTGTCATAACTATTTCAGTATATTTTAAACTTGATAATCTTCTGCTTATGCTCATAATACAATGAACACAATCTGTTGAGATTATTGCTAACTAATACTGTGGTACCAGACACCACTATCTTCAAAATGGCCTCTGGAAATAAGTATTTCACATACATTGCCACTTCAAGAATTTACATCTAGTACGTATTGTTGCATTACGTATTTACATTTGCATGTATCACGTATCACGTATTTGTGTGGCTTATAGTTAGGTTCTTCAAATGATATCTTGGTCAGCACATGTGTTTTCCTTTAAAATAAGAAGATTAAAATATGGCAAATCATCCATTTTATCCAATAAAGTGTACATTATGGTATTGTATATTGCATTGCAAAGGTAAATACTCATATTCTCCATTGCTTTATGACTAAGCGTCGGTTACGGCGATATGATGCACCATCTGCAGTCTGTAAGAATTGGCATTGCGCTAGCAGACTGCAACTGGTCTCAACAGAGCGTTTCTTGCTCTGTTGATGACTGGATCTGATATTTTCACAAATCGAAACATGTATGGGAAATACCTGCTCACAAGTGGTCAGTAAACTGGATCCGCTGTCCCATCAGTAACTGTGAGGTGACAATTCCGTGCCGGTTATGGGAGTTTCGATATTCCAGTATACCCAACTAAAGGTCTGGAAATTCACCTTTTGTTTTTACGAAACAGTGTTTCACAATGATTACTGTTCGCTCAGCTAACCCACTGGACCTTGGCTACATAGAGCATGTGACGTTAAGGAAATCCCATTATTTTGCAAAATCAGCAAATTCCTGGTAGGAAAATTGCAGACTTCACCTGACACATGTGTACTTGGTACACTATGCTTACTGTAAACCCTTTTCAACTGTTCAATGGCCATTTTACCAACAATTCCTTTTCATTCCATGTGGAAATGTTTGTAGCAACAGCTTGTCATGGCTCGAATTATGTGTTTAGATCCTTTCAGTTTATCTCTGTAATCCCAAAATGCCACTTTTTTCTGTGTTCTTAAATTGAGTTATCCCTTTAGACTCGTTTTTTTCTAGCAGAATCAAGTGTGCAATTTCATGCAACTCGTGATCACTGACAGGTAAGTTCGCGAATACTACATGTTCCTGTGAATTCATACCCTTAATAAAGTTAGAATATGTCTTTGTTACTGACTCGTGGGATAGCGTATAAATAACTAGTATGGTTTTGCCAGAAACGTGTTTCATTGACATGCCATGCTGCTTCAGCAGCAGTATAATATCCTGTAATATGTGACGACATGAATAGAGTATTTATTTCATGGATATGAGAGGCAAGTGATCTTACTCCACTTGAACAGTCAGTCCGTACACATAACGAAACCGTTTCCGGCCAAATAACATGCCTCATTATTCATGTTCAATCAGAGCATATTAATTCTCTGCGAGAATCAATGATATGGAGGCATTAGACATTGGCTTGCCTTTGTTGAACACCATAATGCAGCGTCTCTGGCTTTGTCAAGTCATAATTATATGACAATTTTAACAAGTGAAACGCAATTTGGCCCATCAAGGCACTGATCACTTTTGTATTGACACATGAGTTGTGATCTCTTAAGACCATATGATAATCGTAAATAATGATAATTACCATGGAACAATACTGCCTTTTCAACGTGGCCATTTTTCTAGTTTCCTGCATACAATTCTGTATTATGTATAGAGTGTATTCAACGTCTCCAAGTTTGTATAGGATAAATATTTATGCAAGCAATTCATTTGACCGCATTTTGAGTGTGCAGCACTGCCTTGCAGGAACACCAACAAGGAGACTCTAATGCAGATCGTGATGAAAATAATTGAAAGCACTGTATCCATAATTAAGAAAATTAATGCATATATACTGTGGCCATTTTGAAATCTAATATGTTTGTCACAAACAGCGACTTGAAATTGACTTTAGTCATATATAATTTACTTTCAATAATGATTACATTCTGGGAAAAAATCAGTCCAAATGGTTTGTGCATGATTATATCAGAATTATATATTTTTCACGGCAGCCATTTGGAAAATTAGAATAAAATAGTAACAACTCATGTTTTCTTTGATGATACAAAGAACGTTTGTTCTAAGAACGTATCAAAACAGTCGATACAACCTAGCTATAATACACTTTACTAAAGACAGTACGTAGTGAAGACATAATACATATTATTTAGATAGAGGCCATTTTGAAAACAAAATATCCGCCATACCAGTTATCAGAAAACATTATATCTGCATTATAAAGATATGTAGATATGAATGTTACAATATATTGTATATGATTTCAGGGCGGCCATTTTTAAATCTAGGATGGCCGCCAAGGGGGTTGTTAAAAATGAAAATAACACTGGTGTTGTTGTTTGTGGTCAAAAGATGATTATCACCAATAAAACTAACAAATCTTCTATCTGTATTAGAAGTGTATATATAATGGATATAGCATTTCATGGCGGCCATTTTGAAATCCAAGATGGCAGCCAAAGGAATTGTCGAAAAAAATGGAACCAACCCCAGTTTTTCTCCGTGGTCGAAAGATGACAAAAAACATTGGTTACAAGAATGTTTCTATTTTGACTCATATACATTTAGGTACAACTTCATGGCATATATGCCATGAAGTCCGTCTACTCAGAAATAATTATATACAATAGGTTATACTTGTTTATTGAAAACACGTTTAAGCCATAATACCCATGAGGCAATACAAAACACATTATATCGGATTTTCTATCTTGTACCGATATCGGTGAAAATTGAAATAACCCAGTGCTAGTTTTGTCATATCTTTAATTAAACCACTTACCTTCATATGCATTGCGCATGTGCCATATTTAACCTATAACACTCTGGTTACAATGTATCAATAGCTAACAGTTTCCTATATGAAACATACAATATATAGCCACATGTTACAATGTACCTTCATATGCATTGTACACAGGGCCATGGTGAAAATATAGTTTTATTACTTTAAAAATCCTGAAAATATAATTCAGCGGTCCTAGTATCTCTTTTGACCCTTTAAAGGTAAAATAGGCAGTAAACCCATGCACATTAAATGAAGGAGTCACCGGGAAAAACAGGCTAAGTCCCTTTTCCAATGACCCTTTTCATAGTGTGCCAAACGACAGAAGAGGTGAGACGGACTGATGGCTGGAGCACACAAATTTGGCCGAGTTCGCCACTCCATGGGCCGTATAATATACAGTATGAAGCAATGTTCACAGAAACTCCTATCTTATATATATATTCCATCACATTTACGAAGCAATTATCTTTGAATCAAATGATTATCTGATATAGAACGGGTCCTCAATCATGTTACACGATTTAATATTCCATCTTGATGACATTTATCAACAATTATATTCTAGTTAGCTTCGCTCAGACGAATATGAAACATTTACAACAATTATCTTGCTACTAGCCCAACATTGTAGGTAGGTAGAGTCCAGCTATTAATTAGCGAGTGCACGTTACCCACAGGTATACTGACTGACGCTTGTTACTGGCCTTTCAGTGTAGGTAGATTTAGTCCAGCTATGAGAGAGTACACGTTCCAACCCAAAACTATACTGAATGACGCTAGTTACTAGCCCTTTATTGTTGGTAGGTGGAGTCCAACTATGAGCGAGTACACGTTCTAACCCACAACTATACTGGCTGTTCTCAGCATTAAGGTATTAGGCCATAGATAGATACACTTGACTTCAATGATAATTGCTTCATAAGAGTGATGTGATATATGAATACAACATATGTAAATATTGTCTTGTTACTGTATACTATATGGAGCATTGAGTTGCCATCTCCGCCATCTTTGTATGTACAAGCCATCGTACAGTTCCACCACTTCATGCGATGACACATACATGTGATGTGATATATGAATACAACATATGTGAATATTGTCTTGTCACTGTATACTATATGGAGCATTGAGTTACCATCTCCGCCATCTTTGTATGTACAAACCATCGTACAGTTCCACCACTTCATGCGTTCGACACATACAGCAAATAATATGACTGTAAACCAAATAAAATTTGGTGCAATACATAATAGACAAATATGACAACGGCAAGCTATAAATATTATGCCAGCAAACTATGCAAAATATGAGATATCATCTGAGCATGTCTCCCATTAATCTCAAAATAAATGTTGATGTGTAATATTTTCAATCTGATGCACAGCTTATGTTAGTGTACACATTACCCATATTACGCATAGTAGATGAGTAGACACCAGGGACAATATACTGAGGCAACTGCTTACATGTCACTGGATTTGGTAGCTAATAACAGAGTACATCTCGCCCAGTCTCATCATGCTCTGCGATATTCGCCATTCCTTCAATGAAACACCCGTCGTGATTTTAACAAACATTATAGATCGTTAACAGGAGATTGTAATTTGATCAGGAGCTATATTGGTCTCAAATCCCATAAGCCCTATTTCTCCAGTCACAGCCACTTATGCAGGGGTTAGTGGAAGAAGGGGTTTAGAGAATTTGTCTGCTTATTCCAGGAACATATGCTTATAAACACCCTGTATCACTTCACATAATTGAAGGGACCAGGGGCCCGTTTCACTATAAACTTCGTACGACTAAAATGTTCGTAAATGCAAATTGATGATCTCTGGAAGTTTCAATTGATGGATTTACATGTATTTAGCATATGCTGCCTATGCAGCATATGCTCAATAAATGTAAATCCAATAATTGTCAATAAGAAAACGGTGTTAATGTGAATTTTACAGACTATCATAAAGTCGTACGAAGTTTAGTGAAACGGCCCCCTGGCCCCTTCAATTATGTGAAGTGATACAGGGTGTTCATAACAGGAATATATAGATGATATTCCATCGTACAATTTGAATTGCGGAAAATAATACACGAATGTACTTACGTTGACTTCCGCGTAAACAATGAGTAAGCGAAACGAACGAGTTATACAGTTATTTCATAGGCATTCGATGAACAGTCAAAGCTATTGCCCCAAGGTGATGTGGACCGAGGGGCAATGTGTTTGACAGTTCCCCGAATTACCATGATATAACTGTTGTATTAAACAACCTGTAATATACTGTATGTGATACAATGAATGTAAACATGCGATGGGGTTGAATTGTGTAACATAATCATCGATAAAACGTCATGATGTCATGATTTTTAGGGGTGAAAATAGCTTGACTATAGGCACGCGGAACTATTGCCAAGGGGACGGTTTCACTAAACTTCGTACGACTAAAATGTTCGTCAGTGCAAATTAATGATCTCTGGAAGTTTCAATTGATGGATTTACATGTATTGAGCATATGCTGCCTATGCAGCATATGCTCAATAAATGTAAATCCAATAATTGTATATAAGAAAACGGTGTTAATGTGAAATTTACAGACTATCATAACGTTGCACTTACGAACATCTTAGTCGTATGAAGTTTATTGAAACGGCCCCTGGCACGTGAAACTATTTCCCAGACAAGTCAAAACCCAGGGAATTAGTAAACAAACTATGTAATACCAACTTATATTGGGAGTTGGGTAATACAACGATTTGCACACGTGCGTAGACCCTGTGTTCTCAATGCGTATGTCTTGTTTTCTATCTATTGTAGGGGACATTGGAAGAGCATAAGCGCAGTTTTCGTCTAGTAACCGGCGCAAGAAATTTGCGCCGGTTACTAGACGAAACTGTGCTTATGCAGTTGCATGCAGCATGTCATGAATCCGGCGCCTAATTCGACGTGAAACATTTACGCAGGTGCGGAGGCCAACACCAGTGATATCGATAATATGATTCAAGTATCCATCTATATGGCAACGGTTACAGAACTTGGAACAATACAAACGTGACATGTACTCGTATATAAAAATAGTTGCACATTATGAAATTGGAATCGGGTGGATAAAAACGACTTTCAAATTACCATATCTCAAACACTATCTATACTTATTTACTTCAACATGTAGTATCTGTTAACTCGGTTAAACCTGTGCAGATCAAACAAAAATCAGGATCCACAACTAAGCATGTCGGAGTTAATTCGACGAGGGTTGCTGAAGAGATAATACCCTGTATGTAATGTTCCCGTATAAATCGTATGAGCATAACATGTTTTCATTTTTATAGTCGAAATTACGTTAGTATTATCAGCTAAAGTGTATCAAAATTAACAAAATGTAGATCTTCTAAATAACGATCCTAATGGTCCGACGATGCAGTGATACTTTCACACATATCAGGGGCGGTTCCAGCATTTGGGGAATGGGTGGGTTGTCTAGTTGCGAAGGTAACTCTTGCAATCTACTCCCGTACCGTCCGTAGCTAGCTACGTCCGGTACGGGAGTAATTGCAAGAGTTGCGGTAAACTGTGATCTATGTAAACTCCGTGGCTGAACGGGGGGGGGGGGGGGGGTGCAACACCGGAACACCGGCTGAATAAGACAAAAACAAGAAGGCGAGTAGAAACAATTTACGACTACTGTCTGTTTCACGAAATTTAAGAATGAGCCTTCTTTTTTTATTTCGTGAAATGTGGTCCAATGTTGATTTTATTGCGAAAAGAAAGCTAATTATAGACATCTTACTTTTGTTTTGTTTAGTTAGATCACTTCCAAGCTATCTAGCCAGGTATCAGTGTCAATTTTAAAAATCTTTCGTTTTTCGACTCCTCCTGCACATGCACCAGCTCTTACCCCCATGTTAAGTTCCCATAAAGAAATCACGTTTCGTAATAAAATCAATGCTTGACCAAACTTCACGAAATAAAAAGAAGGCTTATTCTTAATTTTTTCTAACATTTAATATTGTCGAAAAAATATTGTTTTTGCATTGTTTATATAGGCGTAAAATTTGGGTACGGCAGGTTTCGTGAAACAGACAGAAATGATAATCGTCCGCTTCATACATGAAATGGCGGCAATTTTGAATTTAGCAAGCATTTCGTACGATTTTGTGAAGACCAAACAGCTCCCACTGATATTGCCTTTACCCATGTTCGACCAGGTCATACCCTGTGTTCTCAATACGTATGTCTTGTTTTCTATCAATTGTAAATGCACCGGTGTCCTGACGAAATGCCACTCTACTCAGAGCTATCGCATAAGCGCAGTTTTCGTCTAGTAACTGGCGCAAGAAATTTGCGCCGGTTACTAGACGAAACTGTACGTATGAAATTGCATGCAGCATGTCATGAATACGGCGCCTAATTCGACGAGAAACATTTACGCCGGTGCGGAGGCCAGCACCAGTGATATCGATAATATGATTCAAGTATCCAGTGGAACAAACGCCCATTTCGGACGCCGTCAGCCGTCATACAAATGAGGCAAGCCATGTCATGTTATACCGAAGAAGATGTGCGACTTTTAATGAAAAACAAATACAAAACTGTGATATTTTCTGTAAATGCTGTCGGAACTTCCGAAGGTAACGACATTTTCATAGCAACTTCCGAATTATCTGAATAGTTCGTCAACTGTCGATGTTATTTACGAAAACTATTGTAAAGTTTGTAAACATTTTTATGAGATATCTCACATCTTCTTGGGTATAAAATCTCACGGATTGTCTCAGACGATCCGGACGAGACGGCGGTTTACTTGTTCTGGCTCTACGTGCAAAAACTAGTAAAAGTCTGGCCACGCAAAACCAGACACACTAAACGCATTTATCCTTATAAAATAAAGCGCCACGGGCGACTAATAGATTGCAGTTTGCGGATCCGTTGACAAAATACAAATGTAATAGTCTAAACACGCTATATCCGTCCGTGGGCTATCATGTCCGCTGGTGGAGAAAATGCGGTATAATTAAGAATCTGAATTGCCAGAGCCATTAATGTGCACGTGTACCGTAGTGTGTATTGTCTACACGTTGGCGAGATAATTAAATAGAGGATAGTCCATCGTAGATGTTTGAATAACGTGAAATAATACACGACTGTACGTCGACTTCCGCATAAACAACGAGTTCGAAGCGAACGAGTTGTTTACGCGGAAGCCGACATACAAGAGTGTATTATTTCAAGATATTCAAATATTTGCGATGAAATATCATATTTATTACATATTTGAACAACATTTTAGAACACAAATGCATTTTATAATGTGTTTGGGGCGTTTGCATAAGCGTATGATTTTTTGTGGGCGGTGCTTATTTTATCTGCGGTAGAGTTCACGCGGGTGATTACGGGTGTTTTCTTTACTGTGTATTATTTGTAAGTTGAGAACCGGCTTTTCTCTCACAGATAAATGGGCGCCGCAATTGGTGCAGTGTAAACAATAGACCACGTAATTCCATACCCTGTTTTCTAAACGTTTGAAGCCAGAAAGACTAGGAGTCGCTCAGCTACATGTAGATCTTCGGTACATGAACTAAACTACTTGGGCTGTCTAACATGTCTAACGAGTGGCACAGGTGCCAAATTACCCACCCGGACTTAACATCAAGGTCAAGGTCATTCGATTGTTGTCCTATAAACTTAAGAATTCGTAGATTCCGTCTATTAATTTATGTTACCCTTCATGAAGGCTTTCATGTTTGGCTGATCTCTTTCCATTATCGTTTTCATTCAAAATGTAACGCTAGAATGTGTATCATCATATACATCTTTTGGTAGTTATCTACAGCCTCTGGCTGTTACGGAAGCCCATTAGGGCCACTTCACTTTTTTTTAATTTCCATTTATTCAAGATGTTTTCTTGAATTTTCAAGTTCTTAGAAAAGATCTTGAAAATTCAAGTTAAGATCTTGAAAATTCAAGAAAAGAACTTGAAAATTCAAGAAAACATCTTGAAACTTGAAAATTCAAGAAAACATCTCGAAAACAAGATTTTTTCTTGAATTTTCAAGTTCTTTTTTTTTCAAGTTCTTTTCTTGAATTTTCAAGATCTTTTCTTGAATTTTCAAGACCATTTCTTGAATTTTCAAGAAAAGATCTTGAAAATTCAAGAAAAGATCTTGAAAATTCAGGAAAAGATTTCTTGAAATTCTAGAAAAGAACTTGAATATTCAAGGGAAAAAACATCCGAAAACAAGTTTTTTCTTGAAATTTTTCAAGTTCTTTTTTTTTTTAAGTTTTTTCTTGAATTTTTCAAGATTTTCTTTTTTGAATTTTCAAGCCATTTTCTTGGAATTTTCAAGGAAAAGATCTTGAAAAATTCAAAGAAAAGTTCCTTGAAAATTCAGGAAAAGATCTTGAAAATTCAAGAAAAGAACTTGAAAATTCAAGAAAACATCTTGAAAACCAGATGTTTTCTTGAATTTTCAAGTTCTTTTCAAGATCTTTTCTTGAATTTTCAAGAAAAGAACTTGAAAATTCAAGAAAAGATCTCGAAAATTCAAGAAAGTATCTTGAAAATTCAAGAAAAGATCTCGAAAATTTAAGAAAAGATAAAAAAAAAAGTGAAGTGGCCCTAATGGGCTTCCGTACCTCTGGCTGTTTCCGTCAAACCAAAAAAAAACAATTTATATAAAAAAGGTTTAAAGGCCCTTTTCTCATTGAAGAAAAAGATTCAGGGACGCGTTTCACTAAACTTCGTACGACTAAATAAGTACAAACTTATGATAGTCTGTAAATGTCACATTAACCATGTTTTCTTGTAAACGATTATTGTATTTACATTTATTAAGCATTGCCTATGCTCAATAAATGTAAATCCATCAATTGAAATTTCCAGACGATCCTAAATTTGCACTTGCGAATATTTTATTCGTACGAAGTTTAGTGAAACGGCCCCAGTTCTTTACATCAGGGCATATCTACAAGCATACACGTATTTGAACACACTATTAAACCAATTGTATTATATGACAGTGAATGCTGGTGCACTTTTTCTGATAAGACGTTTTGGAAATAAAATGTAATTTCACTACTTTATCTAATAAACGCATGACAGTTCAGAAAACTGTTCCATGCAGTCAGTCTTCTGATACCACTGCTCTGGCTTAAAATCTGATGTTGCAGCCGCTTATAGCAAGTAATATGAGAAGGTATTCTGACACAAAATGTACTTTGAGGACATTGGTCAGTGCTGTGGATAATGAGTACCATATACAAACGTTATCAGGTTATTTTTAGCAACACTGTCAGCAATCCACTGATTGAAAAACAAACAATGATTGTATCTATCAGATGCGCAGGTTCATTATGTTCCACAATGATGACGAACAATATAAACAAATATAGCATATGTCCTGTCGAAGGACTCAAAATGCTATCCCATGGTCGTCGGAACAGGTCCGGCAGGACCGGCGACTGCCGGATCAACAATGTTGACATATTTGGAATTCACATAAATTATATTTATAAAAAAAAACGGAACGTAAATATGTTTTCTGCCATTTTTCTCTTTTCTCATTAAAGGTATATGTTGTTACCACTCAGTTGAACCGTCTCGGCGAGACGGTTCAACTGAGTGGTAACAACATACACTCTGGGGCGAGGGTAGCGGGGGCACCCACTAGATTCACCGGGCCAATCGTATGATGCTTCTGGCGCCCCTGCATCCAGGAAGACCTACCAGTGTAGTTATGGTCGTCATTAAGTAAGTATATTCTAATTCAATATACTGCTTGTCGGCCGCCGGCTGACCAAAGGGGATCATACGACGTTTGCGAACAATGTACATAGGCACTGATCAGACTGCGCGGATGCACAGGCTGATCTTGGCCTATGTTGGTCGAAATTCAGTCAGCCATGTTGTCTTACAGACGTCAGAAAAAAATGCACAAAAGTAAATGGATAATGTCTCGTGCGTGACAAGGTCAATCACAACTAATTATACCAGTGTGACGGTAACTGGTTCTATCGAATTACGGTTTCCTCCACTATGTAAATATAAAGAATAAAACGCAGCTTCCCACGGGCTTCACGAATATTGCACACAAAAACATGCAACGGGCAGATTTGCAAATAGAACCCATCAATTAACTAATCCAACCAGTTGTTAAGCTCTGTACTATTTTGGATATACGAAAGATACATAAAAAGGTCCCGACCAACCTGACTATAAGCGCATTTATCATCTAGTAACCGGCGCACATTTCTTGTGCCGGTTACTAGACGACAACTGTGCTTATGCATTATCATCTGCGTACAGCATGGCATGAATCCGGCGCCTAATTCAACGTGAAATATTTACAACGGTTCGGAGTGCAGCACCAGCGATATAGAGAATGAGCTTCACTCGAAGTAATGGTTTTTATCCCGTCCAATTTTGCATTTTACAGCCATTTTCAGGTGTTGACGGGATAAATAGAATAGTAGGTTAGTGCCGTGAATGGGAAAAAAATATCTGGCGCGGCACGTAAACGGGATGTGCTCGGCAGAGCCTCGCCCATCCCGTTTACTGAGCCTTGCCAGATATGTTTACCCATTCACGGCACTAACCTACTATTCTCTGTACCAATTCCAGATCTTTCACCAGTGATGGATAATAATTGTGTCGTAAATAACAAGTAGCAACATTATCTTCTAGTTACCTTGTTTTATGAATTATATATTAAGGTTATTTGATCTGTATGCAAGAGTTCACCGCCGCGTACGATGTTGTGCAATATCGTTGCGCGGCGGAACAAGTTGCATATATCCACATACAAATCAAATAACCTTTTTATATGTTATCTCCCTTGAGATAGCATATTATGTCACGCAAATTTCTATGGGGGCAGCCATAGTGTCGTGCTACGCCTAAATCGCGAGTACGACCAAGAAAATAGTGTCCTGTGCCAACTTATCCTATGGCGTTTTGGTCTGTCTTGCTTTGTATCTAAAACTCTACATATACTATTCTCTATATTGTTCACACTTTTGGGCTCAGTCTATCAGTTAAATTCTGGAAAATACGAATCCAGACATTTTATGCGTATGAATACAGCAGCTATTATCTTTAGTTCTCACAATTAGGTAGCAGTGACCAGTTAGCCGCCAGTTTCGTACACTCTTTTCTGGGAGTTTCAAAAAGTAATATATTCTAGAGAAAACGTATGGATGGGAATGGGTTTGCACCATCACAGTACATTGAGAAAATATGCAACTTTTAGTCTCTAGTTCCGCAAGTGATCAGTTTTTGTGGAGATAACATCTTTCAGTACTTTGATTATTATATGCGTACATCACTCGCAATTTATATGCACCTCAAACATACAAAACATAATAAAAATTAAACAAATTCGTGGTGATTTAGAAGGGACATTTTGCGAGTTGATGCGTAGTTCCGGCACTGATCAATATGAACTCACTCAATATGGGAAAATACTGGTGGATTGCGTTCTATTGTGTTACAATGGGAAACAAACGTACTTATAGGGTATTTGATGTGTGTGTGGATATATGCACGAGTTCCGCAGCGACCGCAGTATCGTTCGCGGCGGAACGAGTGGCATATATCCAGATACACATCAAATAACCTTTTTATTATATACGTCAATCATTCGCAATTTATATGCGCCTAAAAAATTATACAAAATATAAATAAAAATAAACAAAATAGTGGTTATTTAGAAGGAACTATTTTACTAGGTGAAAAGTACTTCCAGCACTGATATGACCAATATGAGCTCATGAGACGTATATATGGAAACATATTGACGTCTCCTTCGTCGCATCGTGTTTCAATGGGAAATGAAAGAACTTATATAATAAGTATATACTATTCAACGATATATAAAACAGAAGCCAGCACATTTAAATTGTTTATTGGCAATTTGAATTGCCTCCTCTGAGATTCCAGTAACGATATGAAAACAGTAGCCTGTGCCCGGTTGCTTAAAGCTTCTGTTAGCTTAACAGACTGTTAAATCCTTAGCATTGCTAAGGAGTTAACAGTCTGTTAAGCTAACAGAGGTTTAGAGCAACCGGGCCCAGACTATCAAAGTGTTAAGTTATTTGTCTTTGGCAATAATGTCGGTGAATCAATCATTATATTATTTGCAGACGCTATCACCAATCATAACATAATGTATTGTTTACCCTAGTTTCGACCAATGAGCGAACAGCATTTCGCCTCAATTAATCGCATATTGCGACGCTTTCGTCAATGTCTATTAAATTAGTCATTAAATGTTCAGCCGCTATATTTAAAAATGATAATACGCGTTGCTGTCACCAGTTCACATGACACAAAGCATATTACCGCACACACACGTGCTCACTACGTATCACACCGCCAATCACATACTAGTATAGCGATTCAAAATCACGTTTAGGGGCGGAGCTTCACGAGTGGGCTGGTAAACAATAAGAATGTTATAGATCACATATTGTATTTTTAATAAATTTATTTCTCGCTCGCTAGCGTACGGAGCCCCGCAGCGGACATGGATTTTTTGTATTAATTCGTTCCCACGAAATAACAATTCGTTCCCTCAATTTAACAATTCGTTCCCTCGAATTAACAATTCGTTCCCACGATATAACAATTCGTTCCCACGAATTAACAATTCGTTCCTGTGGGAACGAATTGTTATTTCGTGGGAACGAAATGTTAAATTGAGGGAACGAATTGTTAATTCGTGGGAACGAATTGTTAATACGTGGGAACGAATTGCTAAATTGAGGGAACGAATTGTTATTTCGTGGGAACGGATTGTTATTTCGTGGGAACGAATTAATAAAAAAAGAATTCTCCGTATGATATTATTTATAGACGCTATCACCAATGATAACCTAATGTGTTGCATTACCAGGTAATGCGCTATGCATTGACCGAATACACGTTGTCACATTATGCATTGACCGAATACACATTATGTATTGATCGAATACACGTCGTAACTTTATGGCACGTTGCACATTGCATTGATCTAATTGCTTATGACCGAATACACGTTGTCACATATCCGACGATTACACGTAGTCACATTATTATTGACCGAATACACGTTGCACATTATGCATGACGGCATCACTGTTGACTTATTGTCACATTAGCATTGACCTGTTAATACACTTTTGCACATTATGCATTGACCGAATTATTACGTTATCAACAGTTATTCCATTGTCCGAATGACCACGTTGTCAACATTATTACATTGACCGATTACAACGTTGTCAAATTTTGCATTGATTCGAATAACACGTTGCCACAATTTATGAATTGATCGAATTGCACGTTGTCAACCATTATGCATTGACCGATTTATAGTTATCACAGTTAATTCATTGACGTAATACACGTTGCTGAACACATTAATGCATTGACGAATTATTGTTTACTCAGTATTCCATGACGATTACTCGTTGTCAATTATACATTGACCGAATACACGTTGTACATTATGTATTGACCGAATGCACGTTGTCACATTATACATTGACCGAATACACGTTGTCACATTATGTATTGACCGAATACACGTTGTCACATTATGCATTGATCGAATACACGTTGTCACATTATGCATTGACCGAATGCACGTTGTCACAGTATGTATTGACCGAATACACGTTGTCCCATTATGTATTGACCGAATGCACGTTGTCACATTATGCATTGACCGAATACACGTTGTCACAGTATGTATTGACCGAATACACGTTGTCCCATTATGTATTGACCGAATACACGTTGTCACATTATGCATTGACCGAATACACGTTGTCACATTATGCATTGACCGAATACACGTCGTCACATTATGCATAGACCGAATACACGTATGCACATTATGCATTGACCGAAAACACGTCGTCACATTATGCATTGGCCGAATACACGCTGTCACAGTATGTATTGACTAGATACGCACAACTGGCTCACTGGTTCAAAACTGAGATTTTATCGGAAATAACGATATAGCATTATTTTCAGGAAATCCACCTCATATGTGCTCATTCTGTTGCATGAAACGTTACCTGATAAATAGAATACTACCACAGTTCACTTTAATATCAATGTTGATCAGGCTCGACTGGGAAACTGTAGGAATCCTTCGGCTGTCATTTTGGTATCAAATTCATCGTCGCAGAGGAGTTTCCACGCGTTTCCTAACCTTGCCTGACACACCTAATATCAAAGAACACTAGCCGGCATTCTCTATTTAACAAAATGTCCATGTTTGTCCTGGGGGCACGTACGACTAAAATGGTGCGTAAGTGCAAAATTGTGATAGTCTGGGAATTTCACATTAACACTGTTTTCTTCACATTTATTGGATTTATATGTATTGAGCATATGCTGCATATGCAGCCTATAGATAGTATCTCACTGGGCTGCGACAGCTCGCGACTAGTTGGAGATACAAAATTGCGAGAAAATACGCGAATTGGCGACAATTTTAACTTGGAATCACACTGAATTGGTACTTATGACACGTTCGCGAAATTTGGACCAAAATTCGCCGGGAGTTTGCATACATCTCGCGCGAATGTCGCGCGAGTGTCGCGTGACATTGGCGCTAATGTCGCGCGACAGTCATGCGTTACAATTGAGAAATCATTTTGTCATCAGACGTCAAGCGAACAAACTGCGAATAAATTGTGACATAGTGCGAATGTCGTCAGATTTTCATTTTTGTCTCCAATCAATCACAATTTAGTTTCATAGGTCGCCAACCCCTTGCAAAGTTGTCTCATATTGCTCGCACTTTCTGACTCACGGAAACTAAATTGAGAAGAGTTCGAGACGGGTTCGAGACACCCGTGACTATTTTGAGAGAACATTTGCGCGAATTTTTTGAACATGTTCTAAATTCCAGCGACACGAGAGCGAGGCCCTGCGACTCACGCGGGAAAATTGAGAACCCCTGCGAACGTTTCGAGACATTTTGGAAACTCCCTCGCGAATGCCGTTCGCAATTTATCGCCAACAGACGCAGCCCAGTGAAATACTAGCTTATGCTCAATAAATGTAAATCCATCAATTGAAATTTCCAGACGATCCTACAGTTGCACTTACGAACATTGTAATCGTACGATGTTTAGTGAAACGGGGCCCAGTTCCGGATAATGGGTTGTAAGCACGATATGGCGTAATTATCGGAAATGTCGTAGGAACTAATGTTAGTAGCGTTTCGAGACACCAGGGGCCCTTTTCACTAAACTTCTTACGACTAAAATGTTCGTAAGCGCAAATTTATAATCGTTTGCAAATTTCAATTGATGGATTTACATTTATTGAGCATAGGCTGCATATGCAGCCTATGCTCAATAAATGTAAATCCAACAATTATTAACAAGAAAACATTGTTAATGTGAAATTTACAGACTATCATAATTTTGCACTTACGAACATTTTAGTCGTAGGAAGTTTAGTGAAACGGCCCCCAGTCTATTTTCGCATACGCTACACTACCTCCAGCGCTAACCTTGCCTATATTTGTCAAATTATTTATTTCAAAATACGCACCTGAAGTCAAGCAGCTTGATTGGATGAGCCTGAGCTGTGATACATCTCATGCTCAGCCAACCAATAGATGTTCTGAAACGTTGACATCTTGGCAAGATTAACTCAGGCGGTTGTGTAACATTGTACTTGATGTCAAGCAGCTTGATTGGCTGAGCATGAGTTGTGCTACAACTCAGGCTCAGCCAATCAACTGCTTGATTGCAAGTTAAGATTACCAATAGATGTTCGGAAACGTTGACAGCCTAGCAATATTAACTCAGGCGGTTGTGCAACAATGTTCTTGAAGTCAAGCAGCTTGATTGGCTGAGCCTGAACTGTGATACAGCTCATGCTCAGTCAACCAAACTGCTTGATTACGAGTTGAGATTACAAATAGATGTTCCGAGAAACGTTGACATCTTGGCAAGATTAACTCATGCGGTTGTGTAACAATATTACCATTTTCAATTCGTTCAGTTTCGCAGAGTAATGCATATTTGTCAATAGTTTAAAACTAAATGGAAAGCACACATTTACATATTTTCTCAAATTACGCTGCAAGTGGAATTGTTTTCAATCATAAATAAATTGTTTAATAAATTATTGGTGTGTGTTTATTGTTTACGTCATTTTGCGCTGAATACTACCCATACTATCACAACATCTTTGTTGTTGTAATGAATGAAATGATTGTATTGTCACGGTTATACGTGTCCCAAAAATGATGTTGCATTTCATGAACGGTCAAATTCGGCTGTGACAGTGAATATTCTACCATTGTACGTTTCCAGCCACCGCATATTTATATCAGTAGCCTATTTCACCAACATTGCAAAATATGCTTTTCTAGCAAAGTATACTTTGAGGGAGTAATCATTTATTTTTCCCGAAATGCATTATGTCATATATAACTAACGATTGCATATAGTTGATGATTAAAAGTATGCAGAATGATTATACTGAATTTATTACATTATCACAGCCAAAATGGCTGTGATAATGTAATAAATTCAGTATAATAAAAAATAATAAATTTATCCTAAAATTGGAAATTTCTCCCTCAAAGTGTACGTTGCTAGATAAGTATACTTTGCAATGTTGGTGAAATATGCTACAGGCTTGGTCCATTTCGGCACCACCCTCACCCATTCTTTCAACAAAAGCCAGTACATGACACAATTAATAGGAATCATATTATATTGTATGGGGCTGTGACCGGAGACATTTAGCTTATGGAATTTGTGACAAGTGCAGCTCCTGATCAAATAAAAAAGAATCCTGTAGCCCGATATATTGCTTGTTAGAAGCACGATGGGTGTTCCAATAATGGAATGAAGCACGATGGGTGTCCCAATAATGGAATGGCGACAATGCGGATCCTGGTCAGGCTAATCTGGATCTACACTGGTCGCAAAACCCGTAAGCCGATTTCTCCAGTCACAGTCGCATTTCAATCTAGTAGTATCATGGTTATCAAATGAGTGTGTGTCTAGTCATGCCAAACGGCTTGAAGACATGTGACTCATTATTGTTTCCACAGACAACGATAACAATGAAAAACAACTGAGCATGCACAGAACGATAACGAATAATTATGGACCGCCAAATGTACATAAACTCAAATAATGAATGCTAGCTCTAGCATTAAATATTTAGAGTTAGCTCAAAATCATTTGAAGAGCTCTGTAAATTATTTGGAGCTAGCTCTAAATATTTATTTACAGCTGGCATTAATTATTTGAGTTTATGTATATTTGGCGTTCCATAAATGTGGCTGTGATTGGAGAAATGCGACCAGTGTAGATCCAGATCAGACTGTGCATCCGCACAGTCTGATCAGGATCTGCACTGTTCGCCATTCCATCACTGAAACACCTGTCATGTTTCTAGCAAGGAGTATAGATCGGTATCAGGCTACATGAATGTGCTATTTGAACAGGAGCTACACTGGTCATAAATCCCATAAGCCCCATTTATCCAGTCACAGCCACAAATAATTGGTGAACCTAATCGAATATTGCCCTCTACTCACGCAATAAAGTCTGTTTTGCCAATTTGTCATTCGTCAATGTGCATTTGAAGCTCATCAGTTACTTGTCGGTCATAACGTCAATATGGCTGTCGGTGTTCTCTACAACCACCAGCCGCGTTAAACAAGCAATGCCAACTCGCGATCAATTGAATTGTGTGTTCGAATTTACTTCTGAGAAAGTCAGTATTATACTATAAGGGTATGTAATAAAGACAATTCAACTCAAAGGCGGGCGTGTCTAGGTTATGTCTAATTAGACCGGTGTTACAGTTGTTTACACTTCAGTAAGTTCCATTTCGGCTCGTGACGTGTCACAATTGTGTGGATGGCTGCGAAAAGCGATCTTCATCAGCGGCGTCTCAGATCTACGGAGCCCTGCAGGGGACGTACAATTCTTTTTTATTAATTCGTTCCCACGAAATAAGAATTCGTTCCTACGAAATAACAATTCATTCCTTCAATTTAACAATTCGTTCCCACAAATTAGCAATTCGTTCCCGCGAATAAACAATTCCTTCACTCAATTTAACAATTAGTTCCCACGAAATAACAATTCGTTCCCTCGAATTAACAATTCGTTCCCACGAATTGTGTTGGTGCCCAGCTGCACGCACACAAAGGTGCTGCGCGCGCAGCTGGGCGCTAAAACAATTCGTGAGAACGAATTGTTAATTTGAGGGAACAAAGTGTTATATCGTGGTAACGATTTGTTAATTCGAGGGAACGAATTGTTAAATTGATGGAACGAATTGTTATATCGTGGGAACGAATTAAGACAAAAAAATCCATGTCCCCGTTCTACGGAGCCTGCGGTTTCGCGTAGTCTGATCAGGTCCGCCTGTACGTCTATACATCACTGACATATACATACTGCCAACAAAGTGAATTACTCTCTTCGGTAGTTGTTGCTGCAACAAGCCACATTGACCCCGTTTTCTTTTGTGAATAATATGTATCAGTCATAAGAAAAAAAAAACATTCCATTTGGCTATAGTAACAAGGTAATATCACTAGTATATGATACAATGACGATCGTAGAGCAACGCAAGACAAACTATATGTAAGGTCATCCAAAAGTACTGAACACTGGAAATTAACCCTTACAATGCTGAATTAATTTGTGTCGTCTGCTGAATATTTTACCTTTTTTCTCATCAAAAACTTTAGAATCATTTCCAATGGAAATGATTCTAAAATACTGCCAAACCATGTTTTTACTGAGAGAAAAGACAAAATATGAATTATCAGCAGACGACTATTTTCGGTTCCCGCATTCTAAGGGTTAATAACACATGTAGTAACTTAATTTGGACCAACCAAGCTTAATACCATATTATTAGACACTACGGAAACGGAGATCCCATGAGACCAAACACGGATGTATACGATAAATGCCGCTTTAGAAAGGTCAGAGGTGTACTATATTTTTCATTTTAGCGGTTGAACCTAGTGAACGCAGAGTCACAAACTCACAACTCATCCTCTCAGCATTGCGCGAGAATGAATATTTTAGCAAGCATGCATCTAATGGCACAGACACAACACCCACACTACATACTCAACCACGTACGTATACGGTACATGAAATGAACTGGGGGCCGTTTCACTAAACTTCGTACGACTAAAATGTTCTTACGTGCAAATTATAATAGTCTGAAAATGTCAATTAATGGGTTAATATTTATTGAACACGGACTGTATCTGCAGCCTATGTTCAATAATTGTAAAAGCAATAATTGTTTACAAGAAAACAATGTTAATGTGAAATTTACAGTTTATCATAATTTTGCACTTACGAACATTTTAGACGTATGAAGTTTAGTGAAACGGGGCCCAGTAGTCTAACCATAAAAATGATAAGCTTTACATGTGCATACTTTCCTCTGGTTTTTTTTCCTATAAAGTGTGTTTGGCATTTCTATAATCAATATGACCAATAGATAACAAAATACCGAAAGGAGACGCAATAACCCAAATAAAGAATAAACTAACGCAATCTATCATGATAAATGCATTTACATGTAACACACGGACAGCGGCGTTCGAGGAGCCTTCAGCGCGGTACAAGTATGCACTTCAAGACTAGCCATGTGCGGCCCCAAAATAAAGCAACACTATGTGGAATATGTATAATAAGTAAGTCAAACGTAACAGAAGCAACACAACAACTATTCCATAATGAACTACAGAGAAAATATCAGTCCCAGCAGGAAAAAACAAATCACAGTGAAGTACAAACATGAAGACGTGACAGTAAGTGTAACGTCTTGGAACGGCCAGTGAACAAAGCAGTCGCAATATGATATGTCTACTGTCTGTTGTAAGAAGTGTAATGTACCAACACATATTATGTCGTAGAGGTCAAATTCCACCGGGTGCATCTAAAGAGACCCGGAAAAAATACAACGAAATTGTCAAGATCCACATACCGAGGTGAATAATATGAGAGTGACACTATCCGACCAATATTAACATACGGTACATGGCGCTGTCCTGTGTCTTGCACTGCCGCTGATAGCATGTACATGCAGCAGTCCATGGTGGCACCAGATTAGAGACGTATTTTAACGGACGTTTCATTGGTTAAGCAAGTGGCGATTTATTTTTTCTTATATATGGTTCATTATTTCAGTTGTGACCAACCCTCAGATATCATCATCATATAGGATAACACTGTTACGGGTGAGTCTCCATATATCACATGCACTCACACACAGCTTTTCACGGTCTGACATACCGGCATCGTGCGATAGGAGAATGAACTAGCTAGGTTAAATTAACCGCCTCATTGCCTCCTTCATTTAATGCACATATTTCGACTGTATCGCAGATATTAGTAAATTCGGAAACAAACGGACCAACGGTCATTGGCCTGACACTTTTCGGGATCAAATGCCCGGGTTTGGAAGGTCCTCGAGTCAATCCCTACCCTTAAATATAAGATAAAAATAGTTGTGGAAATATTAATATGACTGCTGGCTCTAACCAAATAGATATGCATCATAATACTGCATGAGAGGAGTGAGCTAGCATCTCAGTAGATTGACTTGCTAAGACCCCAGTAATGACATTTTTCGTCATGGCGCTCAATAATCTGGATAATCCGGCTCTATGTATCGTAAATGGTACTGTACACAGGAAATGAGCAAGGTGATACGAGTTGTCAAAGGGGCAAGTTGTCTGCTATTGTTAGGGTGACCAAAAAGTCACCGCGGCTAAATAAGAAAACTACAACAACAACACTTTGTTTACAAATGGCGCAGGAAATAAACAGTTTTAGTGCAATTTAAATTGAACAAGGCAAGCTTAATGTTGTTAAATTTCAACGCATTTTAGCTGGTGTTTCTTCATATTGCGTTTTATTCTTTGTTTTCATACTAAACAGATAGCTAAGTGGTGTGCCTTTTTATACTTTTTTGTCCATTTTTTTAATAAAATTTTGAATCTGACTTTGTTCAGACATGCCCAGTGCAGGCGCGGATCCAGAAATTTTAGCAGGGGTGGGTCCCAATAGTAGGAGCAGGAGTTGGGTGGGTGGGTGTGGTATTTGTGCGTCCTCCCCCAAGGATTTTGAAAACAATTTTCATCATAATGTCTTAGAGGTGATTTCCCGACACTTGAGACTGGGAACCTGTCGCACCCATTATCATGGAATGTCCATAATTCGAGGTTCTAACAATATTAAACAACATGCGTATTAAATAATTGAGTTGAAACATATAAAAACTATTTACCTGCAAATAAAAACTAATGTTCTGTTTGTATATTACGTGTACTGCCTTCAAAAGCATGGTAAAACGCAAATGTTTACATGTAAACACGCGTGTCTGCAAATGGCTGCCACCACTAACAGCCGACAAAGGTTGAGACCTCTCACCCTGTGACATGACAAGCACTTCCAGTGCAGGTGCTAGGTTGGAAAACATCACAAATTGTGTCTGCATTATGCATCATTGCTTTCAGGGGTCACGATGCATATGGTTTCCAACTTAAATGATCAGACAAACTATTGCCAACTTGGAAAATATAATTTGCTAGATTAAACAAATTAAACAAAATGAAGTTTAAATTTGTTGGTTTTAATACTTTTTTTTCAACATTTTCCAATATGAAATCTACTAATATTGCTGTTGTACTCTACATGAATTGGATATGCCGCATAGCATAATTATATACATGTAGTTCACTAGTTTATTGCATACACATTATTTTCCTGAGCAGCAAGGCAGAAAATTGAAACGTGTTTCTAAAAAAATAACTGACTTGCTGTGGTTAAATGTGGTGGGGGTGCCTTAATAGTTTGTGACCAGTGTATCTCCGGACCAGTTTCCACATTTTTGTTCAGTGGGATGTTGGTCGGGACTGCAGGGCTTCTAAAATTTTCAGTTTGTCTGTTCTGGACCGATTTTTGAACTCTCGGATCGATTGAGATTTGAAAACTAGTCTTAAAAATCGGTCCAAGAAAAATTACTAGTCGGCTGCTATTTCGCTATAAACCTTGTAAATTTACCGTTTTTGACCACCAAGTAATGTCCATTTTATGACACATATCCGCGGGCCATATCCGTGTTGGGTGTAAAACTCGCTGTGTATTCAGTTTCTCCTAGTATCGATTTTTCTTAACACACGCATGGTAATTGGGACAGGTGTATACTTAGTGACTTAAATAGGATGGCTTCAGCGTAAAGATATGAGAGTTCCTAGACTCGACATTTCTGATGATGTTAAAATAAATTAAAGAAACCATGCACTGTGTTTATGTTCGTAATATTTAACCCCAAGTAACTGTCGACTATCGGCTCGAGCTATTCCATATTAAGTTAGGAACTGTTACATTACGCTGAATTAGGGGTCATTTTTGTGTATATAAAATGTACATAGGAATACCGCAGATCCTGATGTGCCGGCTCACGTAATCTACAATTCGCAAACATTTTGATAAACGACAAGGTACGTCTGTCGTGTTAAAAGCGTAACTCATCAGGGATTAGGGATCAATTGAAGTCCTAAATCACACCGCCGATGTACTTTGAACTCGATCTGAGGGTTAAAGAAACACCGAATGTTAATTCAATTGTACAAATTAATTGTTTAACACGTAATTAAATTGATGTGTCTGCAGCTAGCCAAATTAGGCCAACAATTCATTTTGAAGTTGGTGTGAACAGTGATAATAGCATATTTAGCAATGAATTACGAGTTGGGTATATAACGCATTTTTTTTCCTATGTGGTCCGCCGGGTATGTAAGGTCTTCGAGCCATTTCCCACCCTTAAATATAAGAAGAAAAAAATATGTGGTCCGTCATTTGATTATTATTGAAAATTTACCTGCAATCAATCGGCATCACATTAGCTGCATCAATCATCTCTGTCGTTTCGCATTTTTTCCGTCTTTGTACTATTTAGGCACACCACGTGACCCGGTGCATACACAATTTTGTCCACTGTTGTCGTTTATAAACACAACTTATTTATTCCAATAAAACATTTATCCCATTATTTTTAGTACTTTGTTTGAACTTTCAGTTAAAGTTTTAATAGGGGGGAGGGTCTGATCCTTCAGACCGACAATGGCCGACAGTGTTACGTCTGGACTCTGGACCGATTGGCATTCTGAAATTTTAGAAGCCCTGGTCGGGAGCATGCGAAGGGTAAATTAACGGTATGGGGTTCCTCCTTCTAGGAATCACGATTTGCCTGGTTTGGCCCTCAGGTACGTTTTTATCTTTGGCTCTTTTGTTACCTGGGAGTTGAATTGAGTTATTGCCCATTATAAAAGTAGGTTATTACTTATCCTATTGCTTTTGGGAGGGGCCCAAGTGATTCTGGTGTGGCGAGGACCTGACATCAGATCAGGATTATTCTGATTTCAGGGCCGAATATATAGTTTTTTTATTGTAAATATTCAGTTCTGATTTTGGGATTTTCCCCCCATTTGTACATGTACTTGAACATGTGCATATACGTGTACAGGTAATATATGTGATTTAGTACCAAACCCATTGACCTGGCCTTAAATGACCTTAGCTGTTGATACGCCGTTAAACCTCAACAAACAAACACATTTATGTTGAGAAATGTGCATGCCTACTGTATTGATGCATCTACAGAAACAGAAACTTTTACAACTTTATTAGACTGTCAGCCGAATAGGAAATGTACTAGTAAAAATCTTCAAGTCCTTTTGTTGTTGTGAGTCACAGATAGTCCAATATTTTCCAGATATAATGTTTAACCCTTTCCCTGATAGAGACGACTTTTCACGCCTCTGCAGAAGATGTCTTTTGAAAACATTGTGGGAAAAGGAGAAATTGCTTGTAACAAGCAATTTCTCCTTTTCCCACAATGTTTTCTACTCTATCAGATAATTTAACCATCATTTGACCCAGCATTTGATTCTTTTATTCAGATGTTTTCGATTTGGATGAGTCGAAATATCGCAAAACAGGGAAAGGGTTAAAGTGGTAGTGTTTGTTTTTGGAGCAATACATTTCAATCCCTTCTGCATGTGGTACTCGTCCATAATACGAATAACAAAAAAAGAGAGACCAGATTGCATATATCTGCTGATAAATGGAAGCATTGGATTGATGTGGATGAACTTAAAAGTGACAATTTATAAAAAAATAAGATACAGTGGTGACTGTATGAAAATCCATATTCCTAAATTCTTAGTGCCTGTCTACCTACAAATATTACATGACCTCCATTGATAAACATGTAAGCTACATATGGGTTAACTCTTTGCATGCTAGCGGCGAAAATATCCGCCAAACGAATTAGGAGTATATGTTTTATTTCTCTCTGTAAATATGTCTTGAAAGTCCTTCGGACACAATTCTAATGAAATTCCAAGACATATTCATGACATTTATAAGGAGAAATAAAAGAAAATATAATGAATTGTCATCTGCTATTTTTGAACTATTTATAGCCCACAAATTTCCCAGCATGCAAAGAGTTAAAGCTGACTCATTCATATGTAAGTTTTCCTATCAAAATCCGGATTTTAATGGAGAGGGTTAATGGGATTAGTGGAAAACACAAAATTTAGGTGTGTTCTGTTGTTTGGTAATGTATTGGACCTGCTTAAATCGCATTTTTCCAACACGTAACCGGTAAATCTCGCGATATAACGAGAAAATAAAAATGGCCTCAAATATTTGCGTCTGTCGCAGTTAGATGGTTGTATGATATATTTAATGCCCAGAAAGTGCAATGATGAATAAACTGAAGCAATGCCCTGTCCTGTATTTAATGTGCCATAATATATGCAAGAGCTCCAGTTAAGGTGCGTAATTTGGAGGTAAATTTCTTATTGATCCATCAAAAATGGCAAGTTGGGAGTGCTTTAGAATCGTCTCAATGAGACGATTATAAAGGACTCCCAACTTGCCATTTTTGATGAAGAAATAACAAAATTTCACCCCAAGTTGGTCAAATTACGCACCTTAACTGGAGCTCTGATATGTTGCGTCATAAAAATATTGACTTTTCACCTCCGTTGTACATATAGATGACATACGATTTGGCTTTGCATTGTAATGTATGCAATTTTTCTTTTCTATTCTCAACTTCAAATAACCTTCCTTAGCTAATTTACTTGCATGACTGATATACTTAAAAACTCTTAACCCTTTTCATGCTGAGGATACACCATTATGTTTGCGGAAAATCCTAAATATTGTTTACGCGCTCAGAAGTATATGTCGCGACCACCATTTGAACCGTCTCGTCGAGACGGTTCAAATGAGTGGTCACAACATATACTTTCATAGAGAACAAAAATAAAAATAAAATATTTAATAAATTTCATACCCGTAAAGGTGTATTCCGAAAGAAATGGGTTCAATATCACACAAAATCAATTTTATTTTTAGAAATGTTTTTACGATTTGGTGAATTTTTGTCCGGTCTGGTAAAAATTTAAAGTTTACCAGACCGAATGTCCTGTAAATTGTTGGCAGTTTCGCGGTGACTGCAATACACAGGCAATCGATCCTTGACACAGGTGAATACCACTACCAGATAAATATGTCGCAGTGTTTGCGTTTCGCAGCTCAACTAAGTAAATTTCAACTTTATTACAGTAATCTCACTACTCGATTTGAAAATCAATGCGTATTTTCAAATTGGTGTGAGTATTTTGTACTCCCACCTTTGATAAACAGTGTGTATTCTGCTAAAATAAGTGTGTAAAATACGCCAATACGCACCTTATCTGGAGCTCTGATTCCAGGGTGATGCAGCGACGTAACCGTGGGTCGACAAGTGCCCTCCTGCAGAAGGTCAACAGTCAACTGAAAGGAGAACGCATTGAGAAGCCAGAAGATGAGCTTAATGTAAGCAACTGATGCAATTAACCTTTAGAATGCGTGAACCGAAAATAGTCGTCTGCTGTTAATTCATATTGTGTCTTTTCTCTCAGTAAAAACATGGTTTGGCAGCATTTTAGAATCATTTCCTTTGGAAATGATTCTAAAGTGCTGCCAAACCAAGTTTTTGATGAGAAAAATGGAAAATAAAAAATATTCAGCAGACGACACAAATTAATTCAGCATTGTAAGGGTTAAGAATTTGACACACACGATATGTGGCTGTGACTAGAAAAATGTGGCTTAAGGGACGTGTGACCAGTGTAGCTCCTGATCAAACAGCACACTGCTCAGTGTAGCCTGATGCCAATCTAATATGTTTGCTAGAATTATGATGTGTTTCATTGATGGAATGGCGAACAGTGCAGATTCTGATCAGACTGTGTGGATGCACAGTCTGATCTGGATCTGCACGGTAACTTATTTCATCCACTCCCCAAAGTATACTTTGATTTCAAGTATGCTTTGCAACTGTAGTCTTTGTAAAGTACACTTTCGTTTTTGGTTAAAACGTTTAAAGGTACATGCCCACTCAGTAGGCAGAAAATGTTCTTTATGGGAATTAAATAAGTGTATAATTGTGTCACTATTCCACCAGTTCTAAATATTACGAGCGCCCACTATACAGATATAATCATTTAGTAATATTTATTTTACTGATAGGGACGCGTGGTGGTATCAGGCTATTTTCATATGCAAATGATGCATTAATTATTTATACTGATTATTTTAATTGAGTAAAATAAAATCACACTACTGTTTACACATCAACAGACAGCAATTATTGAATGGTTTCTTCGAAATGAAAACCTGTCTTGGCATTTCATTAGAATTAGAAATGAAATACCAAGATGTGTTTTCTTGGAAATTAAGAAAAATATGCTATATTTGTGGTCTGTTTATTGTTTTCTGCAGCATGATAAAGGTACCACAAATGTTTTATTGCTTTTTGATACTCGCTACTTCTGATTTCAATTGGGTTTTTGGCAATTTTAATTGGGTATTTAAGCAAATACACAGCTTATCTGGAGCGATGGAATGTTGCACTTCTTAAGTACCGGGTAACCCAATTTCTTGTGGCGAGTCAGCATATCTCGATCTACGCCATATACATACATTATAATAGAGGTACCGGTATGTAGTGTTATATGATTAACCTTTTGTAGGTCATATAACTTTTTTCGCTATTTTCTCTATATCTGTTCGAAAGTGTATGTTGTTACCACTCATTTGAACCGTCTCGTCTCGATGAGACGGTTCAAATGAGTGTTAACAACATATAGTTATATGGAGAAATTAATAAAATAATCAGATTTTTATTCCCACAGCCTTGGTAGAGCCGGGAGACGTATAGTATTTGGACTGTGTCCGTCTGTGTGTCCGGTTAAGAAGTTTGCCAGAGTTTCTCCAATCTGCCCCATTTGTTTGTGTACCAATATATATATGCCACATTTTCTTGTTTTTATACGACCGTTTTTAAAAAACAGTACATATTATGTTTTACCGCACGGCGGGCGGGCGGGGGGGCTGAAGAAAAAGCGCATAATTCGTGTACACAACTCCTCCAAAACCGTTCAGTCGATCGATCTGAAACTATACACACGTCTTCTACACATATTGAAGATGTGCACCTTTGTGTTTTTATGGCGTAATATTTTTTAACAAAAGTATCGCCTTTTTAACTTAACCATTATTTCTTCATTTTTCTATACATTTCTATATACGGTACAGAGTTTGTATACACAACTCCTCCGAAACCTTTCAGTCGATCGATCTGAAACTATGCACACGTCTTCTACACATATTGAAGATGTGCACTTTGGTGTATATCGAAATAAAAAAAAAAAAAAATATTTTTTAACAAAAATATCACCTTTTTAACTGGTACAGAGTTTGTGTACACAACTCCTCAGAAACCGTTCAGTCGATCGTTCTGAAATTATACACACGTCTTCTACACATATTGAAGTGTTTTTATGTCGAAAAAATATTTTTAACAAAAATATCACCTTTTTAACTTAGCCATTTTTTCTACATTTTTCTATACAATTCTATATACGGTACAGAGTTTGTGTACACAACTCCTCCGAAACCGTTCAGTCGATCGTTCTGAAACTATACACACGTCTTCTACACATATTGAAGATGTGCACCTTTGTGTTTTTATGCCGAAAAAATATTTTGTAACAAAATTATCGCCTTTTTAACTTAGCCATTTTTTCTACATTTTTCTATGCAATTCTATATACGGTACAGAGTTTGTGTACACAACTCCTCCGAAACTGCAGTCGATCGTTCTGAAACTGTACACACGTCTTCTACACATATTGAAGATGTGCACCTTGGTGTTTTTATGCCGAAAATTTTTTTTTTAACAAAAATATCACCTTTTTAACTTAGCCATTTTTTCTACATTATTGCATCCAATTCCCTATCATTTCTACTTTACACTCTACTTTTCTATCTCTGCCTAAATTAGTATACATGTTTAGCACAACGAGATGAAGAAATAATGCTATAGACTTTCAAATTCTCATTAATGTTTCTTGCCTTGGTGACAGCTTCACATTTCTGCATCTTCGCTGTCTGGCCCATATTCGACGGGCGTATTTTGTGACTTGCGGCACTCTTGTTCAGTAATTTTCTCTATCACTGTTCGAAAGCATATATGTTATTACCACTCATATGAACCGCCTCGACGAAACAGTTCAAATGAGTGGTAACAACATACAATACCAAATTGCTTCAGAAATGATGGAGTGACAATACTCAATTACAAATTCCTTATCTGGAGCCCTGCCCCATAATAACAAACTAAAAATAGAATGGGCCTAGCAATGCTCGAGGTATCGCATACATTACCGATAATCGCCCACTTATAGTCAAATAACCAAAAATATGTTTGCTCAGATTTTATAATATAAACGTGTCCGCCATTTTGACTATGGCACATTTATCATGTGCGCGTGATGTCATGCTATGCTGCAGACAAAGCTGTTCTCTGCACAAGGAAAACTGTTGGAACAGCCAACAAAATACAAATAATTTGCCGAATTCAGGTAATAAACTGGTATTTTTTGTTGTTTTATGTAGAAAAAAGTGTTTACAACCTAAATAACAATGTTTCCATTAACAAACTGTGTGTGGTGGACCATTTATTTAAAACAAAGTGACAGCGACAGCTGATCCCAGTCGATGCTTGTCGAAATAAAGGGAGTATTAATTCTGTTTTTTATAAAATGGCTCCAAAATTTATTTGTAGATACTTTATATTGGTTAACTGTTACATTTCCAAAGTTTGTGGTCTGAGGCTTCACTTGCTTCCAGACGTTATGGATTATATTTTTATTTTAAACATGTAAAACTTGCTTTATTCAAAGACACGGCACGTACATGTATGCATATGCCAGAGCTCCAGATAAGCTGCGTATTTGCGTAAATACCCAATTAAAATTGCCAATTGAAATCAGAAGTAGTGAGTATCAAACAGCAATGAGAACAATTGTGGTACCTTTATCATGCTGCAGAAAACAAAAAACAGACCACCAATATAGCATATTTTTCCATGAAAACACATCTTGGTATTTCATTAGAATTGTCTCCAAGGAGACAATTGTAATGAAATGCCAAGATAGGTTTTCATTTCGCAACAAACTATTCAATAATTGCTGTCTGTTGATGTGTAAACAGTAGTGTGATTTAATTTTACCCAATTAAAATTTTGAAATACCCAATTGCTTCAGAAATGATGGAGTGACAATACTCAATTACTAATTCCTTATCTGGAGCACTGATATGCCATTTTTTTCCAGGATGGTAAGTGAAATTTTATACATTACATTGATTTTGAAAAATAGTTTCTATGCATAAATATGAATTAAATCTAGCGGCTCTACCAAGGCTGTGGGTATAAAACTCTGATTATTTTATTAATTTCTCCATATAACTATATGTTGTTACGACTCATTTGAACCGTCTCGATGAGACGGTTCAAATGAGTGGTAACAACATATACTTTCGAACAGATATAGAGAAAATAGCGAAAAAAGTTATATGACCTACAAAAGGTTAATCATATAACACTACATACCTCTATAGTTACCAAAAACAAATCACTGAATACTTTGTAAACTATAATTCCAATACCACAAGCAATCTGGGTTTATACACACGACATCTAATTAACATGGTGGGTAAAATGATGGCTCCCTGAACAGAGACCACATGATCAGTAACTGTTAAATGCAAATGGCCGACTCTGAGTGTTCTGTGTTTATTGCAATCAAGATAAGTATTCGCTAGATCTAATTATACCCCCACAAACAAAGTTTGAGGGGGTATATAGGAGTCAGCTTGTCGGTCGGTCTGTTGGAAATTCCCTTCCGCTCTATATCTTCTACACCCATGCATGGATTATCAAATGGCTTGGCACAAATGTTTCTCATGATGAGAAGGTGTGTCGCGATCAATAACCACGCACCTACGTCCAAGGTCAAGGTCACAGTTGAAGGTCAAAGGTCAAACCTATCGAAATTCCCTTCCGCTCTATATCTTCTACACCGATGCATGGATTATCAAATGGCTTGGCACAAATGTTTCTCATGATGAGAAGGTGTGTCGCGATCAATAACCATGCACCTACGTCCAAGGTCAAGGTCACAGTTGAAGGTCAAAGGTCAAACCTATTGAAATTCCCTTCTGCTCTATATCTTCTACACCGATGCATGGATTATCAAATGGCTTGGCACAAATGTTTCTCATGATGAGAAGGTGTGTCGCGATCAATAACCATGCACCTACGTCCAATGTCACAGTTGAAGGTCAAAGGTCAAACCTATTGAAATTCCCTTCCGCTCTATATCTTCTACACCGATGCATGGATTATCAAATGGCTTGGCACAAATGTTTCTCATGATGAGAAGGTGTGTCGCGATCAATAACCACGCACCTACGTCCACGGTCAAGGTCACAGTTGAAGGTCAAAGGTCAAACCTATTACAGGCGGCAGACAGATAAACTGCATAGTTTGTGTACACAACTCCTCTGAAGCCGTTCAGTGGATTGATCTGAAACTATACACACTTTTTATGCCGAACAAATATTTTTTTTACAAAAATATCATCCTTTTAACTTAGCCACTTTTTCTACACTTCTCTATACAAATTATCTTTTACATCAATCAAGGATACCTATTTTTTTCCCCTTCTGTTCTTTGTCAACATGGCACCATGACCACCTCCTCGAGCATAGCTCGACAATGCAATCTCATTTTCATTGACCACGTACGCAGGTAAAAGGTCAATGTCACACATCTCTAAGGCCAGCATTAAATAATGATCATGAAATTGTTATTCAAACCTATAAAACTTCTAATGTTAAGCTATTTGTAAGTCCAACTGTTTGTGGGGGTATTATGATCACTCCTGTGATAGTTCTAGTTGATATTTGTACATAAATTATGATGCTTCATTTTTACCACCAGCATTGCTAGGCACACTCTATGATATGAAAGTTTTGTTTATATTTGCACATACATTTGTATTTCATTACAATAATTGTATAAAACATAAACTTCGCACGCATTACAATACTTGTATTTAAATGAGTAAATGAAAGCGGTTTAGAGCTTTTTAATTCAGACATGCAAAAACATTAACAGTAAGCGAAAGAAAGTAACACAATATACTTAGTTCGAACAATTTTGTCTTACTCCACAGATTAATACATTGCTCTAAAATGATATTTTAAATGATATCTATAGAACGGAAATGCACGGAGATACCATCTGTTGCAATTTGTGGTGGATTCAGCCAATACATGTACAGTAAATACATGGTTAGTGCCGTCTAATATAACATATATTCGGTTGAGCCTTAGACAGCTTTATTGGGGTGAGCTTTAGCGAGACCTTATAAAGTTGTCGGGGCGAAACCAAATATATTTTATATTCGATGGCACTAATCATGTATTTAATTTATACCGCATTCGAAACATAATTGTTTGAATGTGCGTGACGTCATGTTTTGACGTCATTCTTTTGCCATACATCACAAATCTAGCTACGTCATTCAAAATAAAATGGCGGCGTCCACGCTAGGTAGATTTCTTATTGTATCTGATTAAATCTCCGATTTTGTTTGCGATGAGCTTCATTATTGGCTGGCTTTAGACTCCACATTTGTCACATTAAGCATTACAATCATAATGGACATGTCCGTGTCATTGGTTACGTCGGATATACTGTAAAAATGGACAAAATTCAGCTGAATCGACAGCGATTTAGATTTTAAAATTCTCCGCCATCTTGAATTTGCTGTTGAGACTGACCAATCAGAGGCCGTGATTAGGGGTCAAAGAAAAAATAAAGGCAAAAAGCGGCACTTCATGTATATTAGGCTACTTCAGGTATATTAGGTTACTTCAGATATATACAGCATTTATTCAACCCCCTTTATTATGCTACATGGAGCTGTATAACTTCACAAACTTAATGTTTGGGTAAATTTCTTATAACTTCTGGTTCCTTTTAAAGAACGTATTGAAATTTCACACATGTATTCCTCTGATGGTCATCAATCGTGCTGTGACAAATCAATGACCTCAGACCACCAGCAAACCCATGGACAAGGTCCGAATATTTAATACATCCATTCCATTCACATATTGATCCTCTATCATTGTGCAACAAATCTTGACTGCAGCAGTCACCACCCCTCTCTCCCAACATAAATTTGGTGTCAGGGACTGTAACCCAGCGGGTATTGCAAGCTTGTTTACCGACAAATCCAGGTGGCTGATGCCATTGTAACATCACTCCCACCGATGACTCTTTGATGCCAACAGGCGAGCTTCGTTGTCTTCTGGCCACTCTTGTTATCTCTGGCTGAGAAAAGAGACCTCATAGTACTGTGAATAATTGAGGATTGACTGATTGGATCTTATGTCTATTTAATTCTTTGAACCCGAAAGCCTGCTTTTGAGGTTTATGCAAACAGTGAAGATCCAGATGAGCCGGCTCGTAACGAGCCGACTCATCAGGATCTGCACTTTTTGCAAGTAATTTTCATATTTTTGAGAACGAAAACACCCACTTTTCATAAATGGACTAGTCTGAAAACCATGTTGTGACGGTTGGATTGGTTGCAAAATTAACATACAGGGCTCCAGATAAGGAATTAGTAATTGAGTATTGGCACTCCATCATTTCTGAAGCAATTGGGTAAAATAAAATCACACTACTCTTTACACATGAACAGACAGAAATTATTGAATAGTTTTCTTCGAAATGTAAACATGTCTTGGAATTTCATTAGAATTGTCTCCTTGGAGACAATTCTAATGAAAGACCAAGATGTGTTTTATTGGAAAGTAAGAAAAGTATGCTATATTTGTGATCTGTTTATTGCAGCAACATACAATTTGTATTGCTTTTTGATACTCACTACTTCTGATTTCAATTGGGTTTTTGTTAATTGTAATTACGTATTTAAGCAAATACGCAGCTTATCTGGAGCTCTGAAATCAAAATCCATTTCACTTACGTAGGGTTGAAAGGGTTAGAAGCAAGGTCATATACAGACAGGAAAATAATCAAAGAACATATTTTGCTAATATGCCTAGGAGTACTCTGTTCACACTGATTAATGCATTGAAGTCTATGGAATTCATATTATGGATGTAATGCATTGTATTGAAAACATATGATTAATTTCTTTAGTTCTCCATGCAATTATATGTTGTTACCACTCATTTGAACCGTCTCGTCGAGACGGTTCTTATGAGTGGTGACAACATATTATTTTGAACAGAAGTAGAGAAAATAGGAGAAAGAAATCTCCAAATTTTCGTAGTTGTATCCAGCCTTTAGAATATGTTACAGAGCTCCATATAAGGTGCGTATTGGCGTATTTTACGCAATTATTTTAGCTGAATACGCATTGATTATCAAAAGTGGGAGTACACATTACGAACAGCAATGTGCAAATACGTATTGATATTGAGTAGTGAAAATACTGTCATAAAGTTGAAAATTCACTTAGTTGAGCTGCTTTTTGCAGCTCAAATAAGTGAATGTTTAAATTTGTTATATTTTTTTATCATTTGTTCCCTATTTAGTAATGAAGAAAATCAATAAACCATTTGTAAAAGTAAAATACGCAATGATTTTGAAATCTGGGGGTGTAGTACTCTTTGGCCACAAAGCTTATCTGGAGCCCTCTGTTAGAGCGGTTTGTATTTACATGGATATATGTCATGTAGGTTACCAGAAACAGCATTGCCACCTGACTTCGTCATTAACTATTCAAGGCAATATTTTACTGCTTGTAGTGTCAATTGTGTGGCTAGGCTCCGACTAATGAAATGGAAAAAGGTAAAACGACGCTAATATTTTAGATAGTTACTTCATATGTTTTCAAAAACATTCATGTACAGTGATACCTCTCTATACCGGACACCAATAAAACACCTGTGATCTTATTTTTGTTGAGTTCTTGGCCATTTATCGCAGGCGATCGCGTAGCACATAACTATGGCTCAGAATGATCACATGCCTGATTTACAGTGTGGAATCTCTCTAAGTCGGACACCCTGGGGACCTCCCAGGGTGTCCGGCTTAGAGAGGTTTCACTGTAGTATAGTTTGTCAATTGATTCATAAAATTGTATAGCCCCATAGGCAGGGATTCCGCTGGCGATCGCCACTTTCGCAATTGGTGATAAAAATAAACAATTGGCGATAAAAAATTACAATTTTTCGATTTTTTTTTTTTTTTTTTTTTTTTTTTTTTTTAAATTGTATTTTTTTATCGCCAATTTTTTTGGAAGTGGCGATTTTTTTATTTTCCCCAGCGGAATCCCTGCATAGGCATCTATCAGGCACTAGTCTGAACAGGGCATACACTATTTGCTATTTAATCACAGAAGTAGCTTCATCGTCATCAGATAATCTACTAACATCATGATCTGGATCTACACTTGTTGCAAAATGTCGCAAGTCAGTTTTTTCTCAACCGACCAAACATTATCCCTTAGAATGCTGCGAGCGGAAAATATTTGTGTTTGCTGTTGTTTTATATTTTGCGTCTTTCTATATAAAAAACATGCTTTGACAGCATTTTAGACTGCAGTCAAGCATGTTATTATTAAAAAAATAGAAAATAAACAGCAAACAACAACATTTTATTCAGCAGTGTATGGGTTAATCGGCAGAGTAATCTTGGCAAATGTGTCTGCAAACTAAATAAACCACTTGGTGTTATGGCAATCACATCTCGATAATTATGTCTCCCCATGAATGGGGAGACATATTGTTTTTGGCTTGGTTGTCCATCTGTCTGTCCGTCCGTCCGGGCACACATTAGGGTACTTATGTGGCTAGCCCCACAGGGTTATGGACTTGGTAAAGGATAGGGTTGGTTACAATTAGCCACCTAAAAAATCCTTTTATGTGGCTAAAAATCGTTTTATGTGGCTAATATTTAACATGTGATAAGCCACATAAGTATAGTACTGTAGGAACGTCCGTCCGTCTGTCCGTCACAAAATTTGTGTCGTGCATATCTCCAAATGTTTTTGAGTTACAGTCGTGAAACTTTACAGGAATACTTGTCATCGTGTGAAGTTGCGCAGCTGGGGTTTTAGATGTGGATTCATCCTGTATTTACAGAGTTATGGCCCTTGACTTAGCGAAAATTGGGGATTTTCTACTTGTGTCGCGCGTATCTCCAAAAGTATTTCAGTTAGAGTTGCGAAACTTTACAGGAATACTGGTCATCGTGTGAAGTTGCGCACCTGGGGTTTTAGATGCGGATCCATCCAGTATTTACGGAGTTATGGCCCTTGACTTAGCGAAAATTGGGGATTTTCAACTTGTGTCGCTCGTATCTCCAAATGTATTTCAGTTAGAGTCGTGAAACTTTACAGGAATACTAGTCATCGTGTGAAGTTGCGCACCTGGGGTTTTAGATGCGGATTCATCCAGTATTCACGGAGTTATGGCCCTTGACTTAGTGAAAAGTGGGGATTTTCAACTTGTGTCGCGCGTATCTCCAAATGTATTTCAGTTAGAGTCGTGAAACTTTACAGGAATACTAGTCATCGTGTGAAGTTGCGCACCTGGGGTTTTAGATGCAGATTCATCCAGTATTCACAGAGTTATGGCCTTTGACTTAGTGAAAATTGGGGATTTTCAACTTGTGTCGCGCGTATCTCCAAATGTATTTCAGTTAGTCATGAAACTTTACAGGAATACTGGTCATCATGTGAAGTTGCGCACCTGGGGCCCGTTTCACTAAACTTTGTAGGACTAAAATGTTCGTAAGTGCAAATTTAGGATCGTCTGGAAATCTCGATTGATGGATTTACATTTATTGAGAATAGGCTGCATTTGCAGCTTTAATGCTCAATAAATGTAAATCCAATAATTAGTTGTAAGAAAACATTGTTAATGTGAAATTTACAGACTATCATAATTTTGCACTTACGAACATTTTAGTCGTACGTGGTTTAGTGAAACGGGCCCCTGGGGTTTTAGATGCGGATTCATCCAGTATTCACGGAGTTATGGCCCTTGACTTAGCGAAAATTATGGATTTTCAACTTGTGTCGTGCGTATCTCCAAAAGTATTTCAGTTAGAGTCGTGAAACTTTACAGGAATACTGGTCATCGTGTGAAGTTGCGCACCTGGGGTTTTAGATGCAGATTCATCCAGTATTCACAGAGTTATGGCCCTTGACTTAGTGAAAAGTGGGGATTTTCAACTTGTGTCGTGCGTATCTCCAAAAGTATTTCAGTTAAGAGTCGCGAAACTTTACAGGAATACTGGTCATCGTGTGAAGTTGCGCACCTGGTGTTTTAGATTCGGATTCATCCATTATTCACGGAGTTATGGCCCTTGACTTAGTGAAAAGTAGGGATATTCAACTTGTGTCGCGCGTACCTTCAAAAGTATGCAGAAAATACAAGGTAGCTACATATATGCTGTTGCTGCCTTAAATTCTACTTTTCCAAGTCCTGATAACATGAGTGGTGGTATTGGGGGAGACATATATTTTTGTCTGAAAAACAATCCTCTAGTTGTTAACCCTTTCACTGTTGAGTTAAATTTTGTCGTCTGCTGTTTGTTCGTTATTTTCCATTATTCTCATCAACAACATAGTTTGACACCACTTTAAAATCATTTCCATTGGAAATTGTTTTAAAGTGCTGTTAAAACATTTTTTTATCAGGAAAGATGACAAAATATAAAACATCAGAGGGCACTTTTTGTTTCCTTCAGTAAACATTTTGCATAATCCCCTGACGGTCCTTAATTGTGTTACGCAGGCATACATCAGTTCATTGACGCAGAAAACATCGCAGCAAAGCAAGAAATCGGTGTAACTTTGATGACGTGAACGAAAGTATTTCCATATCGAGTGACCTCGAGGACACGAACCCGCGACCTCTTGACCTTCGTTCGACGCCCACTAGTGGCAGTAAATTCCTGAAGAAGAAGCCGGTGTCGGCTGACCAGGATGCGTTGCCCGGCAACAAGTTTGTGAGGAAACCACAGGCGTCCACAGCCAGTCCGTCGCCGACCGCTCATGCACAGGCACAGTAAGTTTTATTTGAAGGTCTCAGTGGAAGAAGGGGGCTAAGTCCTTTAAGGACTTAGCCCCCTTCTTCCACTGACACCTTCAATTCATGCCTTGTCCACTGGAAGTAAGTATTACTGTATACATTGTGACTGGAGAAATGATCGAGGCTTCTATATTTGTTGTCAGTGTAGCACCTGTAGCCTATTTCATCAACATTGCAAAGTATACTTTACTACCAAAGTATACTTTGAGGGAGAAATTTTCATTTTTTTTAAAAATTTATTATTTTTTATTATACTGAATTTATTACATTATCACAGCCATTTAATGGCTGTGATAATGTAATAAATTCAGTATAATAATTCTGCATACTTTTAATCATGAAATATATGCATTTGTTAGTTCTATATGAAATAATGCATTTCAGGAAAAATAAATGATTACTCCCTCAAAGTATACTTTGCTAGTAAAGTATACTTTGTAATGTTGATGAAATGGGCTACTGTTCTGCTCATGCACTCAATGAGTCATTGTGTGTCATGATTTGACAAAACTTAGTTCTGAGCACATAACTCTAATTACATTTTGTTACACTGCATTGCATAATAGTTATGACGGAGTAGTCTTTCCAAATGTGTGTTTGAAGTGTTCGTTGTTTACTTTCGACGTCATGGAGAGTGACCTAAGAATTTTGCTAATACACACTTTTTTAGGTAAGTTTATGGTAATATTTTTGTGTTATATTGTAGAATTGTCTCTCACTAACAATATAATGAAGTATGAACGTCGACGCCCTGAGGTCTTTTCTATATTTTAGTGTGCGAAGTGTAATTGCTATTACGCACATTTTTTTTTTTAAAAAATCGCCACTTCAAAAATAATATAAAAAATCCAGGCTATTGGATTGGCGAAAGCCGGGCGGGCGGCGGGCGGCGGGCGGCGGGCGGCGTCCATAATCAATGTTAAGTTTTCATGTTTGAGTCCATTTCTTTGTTACTGTACCACCTACGACCACCAAACTTTCACAGCTTCATAATCAAGGGGTGCCCACCACATATCACTATCCAACATGTTACTTTTTTTTTAACCTGACCCATTTTTTCCGCGTAGTCGACTTAGCCATTTTCAATGTTAAGTTTTCGCGTTTACAATGTTAAGTTTTCGTGTTTAAGTCCATTTCTTTGTTACTGTACCACCACCTAGGACCACCAAACTTTCACAGCTTCATAATCAAGGGGTGCCCATCACATATCACTATCCAACATGTTACTTTTTTTTTAACTTGACTCATTTTTTCCGCGTAGTCAACTTAGCCATTTTCAATGTGAAGTTTTCGCGTTTACAATGTTAAGTTTTCGTGTTTAAGTCCATTTCTTTGGTACTGTACCACCTAGGACCACCAAACTTTCACAGCTTCATAATCAAGGGGTGCCCATCACATATCACTATCCAACATGTTACTTTTTTTTTAACTTCACCCATTTTTTCCGCGCAGTCGACTTAGCCATTTTCAATGTTAAGTTTTCGCGTTTACAATGTTAAGTTTTCGTGTCGAAGTCCATGTCTTTGGTACTGTACCACCTAGGACCACCAAACTTTCACAGCTTCATAACCAAGGGGTGCCTACCACATACAACTATCCATTTTTACCTTCACCTATTATTTCTACTTAATTGACTTAGCCATTTTCAACGTTAACTTTTTAACGTACGTCTAGTTAAAGTTTTTTGGTTAAAACTTTTTTGTTATACTATATCTCTGCAACTGCTTCGTCCATTACCTTGAAACTTCACATGGGTGTTTATCATCATCCATATTTTCATTCTAACCCCCAACCGTGCAGCCCCTGTGCCCAATGTCAAGGTCAAATTACTTTGAATTTTTTTGTTAAAGTTTTTTAGTGTACTATATCTCTGCAACTGCTTCACCCATTACCTTGTTACACTTCACATGGGTGTTTATCATCATTGTCGCACCCGAGCGGAAAGCGAGATATCGTCGGCATTTTGGCATACGTCCGTCCTTCCATCCGTACGTCCGTGTCCGGTTAAAGTTTTTTCGTTAAAGTTTTTCCATCTACTATATCTATTTTTTTAGTGTCCATGCCTCGCCCCAAGGCGCGACATGCAGGCACGGCCATCTAGTCTACAAAAAGTGGGTATAATTATGTTATCCAAGTGTCTATGCTTGGAAAAAACCTGGCCTTCGTGGCTTTGCCTCGTTTCTTGTTACTGTGTAGTGTGGTGTAGCGATACAGTGCATGCCGTTGCCTATAAAGGGGAAAACGTGCAGCTAGACAAAACTATAACTATTGTCTACAACATGGATAGGCACATTGGCACATTGGCAGACACGCAGTACAAGCACTATAATTATTATCTACCAAGACCGGGGGTATAAAATACAAAATATGAAACAACAGCAGACACGTTTCATTTCCTGCATTCTAAGGGTTAAAAAGTAAGAATTCCCCATTCACTTATAATGAAAATGGCGTCCAAACCCTGAACTTTTTCCTTTTGATAGGAGACATAGTGTCTATCTTCACTGATGTTGCACCCCACGCCAGTGCAAACTGTTTTATTTTGAAATAGGCAATTAATTCACATTCAGCTACACAGAGCTCCAGATAAGTTTTGTATCTAAAGAGTATTGTATGTCCAGATTTCAAATTCAATGCATATATTTTTTCCAAATAATAAAAAAATTAAAACAAATTTAAAAATTCACTTATTTCAGCTACAAAAAGCAGACAATGTTTGATTTTTTGCAGCTCTCAACTAAGTAAATTTTTAACTTTATTACATTATTTTCACTACTCAATTTGAAAATCAATGCGTATTTTCACATTGCTGTGAGTATTTTGAACTTCCACTTTTGATAATCAATGTGTGTTCTGCTAAAAGATGCCAATACGCACCTTATCTGGAGCTCTGGTTGCATGCAGAAGATACTGCATAAACACTTTTTTATCCAGTTTTATGCAATAGCTCTTTGTAGAGCTGAGTGGCATATTACCAGGAAATAGAGGATATTCATATTTTTGCAACGAATGTGACATTTATGTTCATCGAGTGGTGTGAAATGTCCATATAACGGCACTCGTGAAATATGGACATTTCACACCCCGAGATGAACATATATCTCATATTCGTTGCAAAAATACGAATATTCTATTTATTATATACCGCTCCATGGAAATTAGCAGTTTTTAGCCAGGTTTTTTGAAAAAAATCCAGGTTATTGGATTGGCGAAAGCAGGGCGGGCGGCGTCCACAATCAATGTTAAGTTTTCGTGTTTGAGTCCATTTCTTTGTTACTGTACCACCTAGGACCACCAAACTTTCACAGCTTCATAATCAAGGGGTGCCCACCACATATCACTATCCAACATGTTACTTTTTAGGCAGGTTTTTTGAAAAAAAATCCAGGCTATTGGATTGGGGAAAGCCGGGCGGGCCCGCCCGCGCGGGCGGGCGGGCGGCGTCCACAATCAATGTTAAGTTTTCGTGTTTGAGTCCATTTCTTTGTTACTGTACCACCTACGACCACCAAATTTTTACAGCTTCATAATCAAGGGGTGCCCACCACATATCACTATCCAACATGTTACTTTTTTTTTAACTTCACCCATTTTTTCCGCACAGTCGACTTAGCCATTTTCAATGTTAAGTTTTCGCGTTTTCAATGTTAAGTTTTCGTGTTTAAGTCCATTTCTTTGGTACTGTACCACCTAGGACCACCAAACTTTCACAGCTTTATAATCAAGGGGTGCCTACCACATACAACTATCCAACATGTGACCATTTTTTTACCTTCACCTATTATTTCTACGTAATTGACTTAGCCATTTTCAACGTTAACTTTTTAACGTACGTCTGGTTAAATATTTTGGTTAAAACTATTTTGTTATACTATACCTCTGCAACTGCTTCGCCCATTACCTTGAAACTTCACATGGGTGTTTATCATCGTCCATATTTTCATTCTAACCCCCAACCGTCCGGCCCGCCCCTGTGCGCAATGTCAAGGTCAAATTACTTTGAATTTATTTGTTAAAGTTTTTTTGTGTACTATGTCTCTGCAACTGCTTCACCCATTACCTTGATACTTCACATGGGTGTTTATCATCATTGTCGCACCCGCTTGCGGAAAGCGCGATATCGTCGGCATTTTGGCATACGTCCGTCCGTCCGTCCGTCCGACGGACCTGTCCGTCCGTCCGTCCGGGCAGACATTCGGGTACTTATGTGGCTAGCCCCACAGGGTTATGGACTTGTTAAAGGATAGGGTTGGTTACAATTAGCCACCTAAAAAATCATTTTATGTGGCTTAAAAATGGTTTTATGTGGCTAATATTTAACATGCGATAAGCCACATAGTTACCTGAAAGTAAAGACGTCCGTCCGTACGTCCGTGTGTCCGGTTAAAGTTTTTTCGTTAAAGTTTTTCCATCTACTATATCTATTTTTTTAGTGTCCATGCCTCGCCCCAAGGCGCGACATGCAGGCCACGGCCATCTAGTCTACAAAAAGTGGGTATAATTATGTTATCCAAGTGTCCATGCTTGGAAAAAACCTGGCCTTCGTGGCTTTGCCAGTTTGCCTCGTTTCTTGTTTAGACTTTATACGGTAATGAATGTGTATTTGCAGCCTATTTGCGCTGTTTTCTTTCGATGCGCGTTATGAATATAGATAGCGGAAGTAGTCGTATTTTCACCGGAAGTTGTATTTACATCGTATAACTATGTATTTCATGGGTAGGTATATAATAAATCGGTGTATTTTTCGATGTGAAACAGTTTTCACTGGCGCGGAGTGCAGCACCAGTGAACTACAGGTAAGGATTTGACTGTATCTCTCTCTGTTCATCCCCAGGTATGGTGCTCGAAGTACGGGATCCCTGCAGGGTGGGGTCGGGCGACAGTCGCAGGTATCGAGCGCCCTCAGCAAGGCCTCCGCCCTCACCGGCAAGATCGAGAATCGGGCGGCCTCCCGTAGGTCTATGCCCCTGGAGTTGGACAGCGACGACAGCTTCAGCGCCCTCAAACTGGCCAGGTCTAGTGGAGAACAGGTTAGTTAATTAGCTTCTATATTATAGGAATGAATGGCCTATTTGTGGAATTTATCGGGGTATAAACTTGATGTATTTATTTCAAATGCTGGAATTACAAGGAATGAATGCCTTTTATTGGAATTTATCGTGAAATAATTCCAGCACAAAAATATTTACACAATTCCCTAACATTTGATTGGTCCGTTGCAAGTGTCCGTCCAAAATTTATATCCCAATAAACTCCATGCCGAACTTCTTTCCGTAACCGTCAGGCGCAGTTAAAATAATTCTTAAGAAAACGGAAAATAAACACATTTTCTTGATTAATTTATTTAAAATGCTGGAATTATAAGGAATGAATGGCATTTTTGTGGAATTTATCGGGGATATAAACTTGGAAAAGTCGCGGGAATACTGGACGAGGCCTTCCGGCCTTCGTCCAGTATTCCCGCGACTTTTCCAAGTTTATACCCCGATAAATTCCACAAAAAGGCCATTCATTCCTATAATATGGACATTTCACACCACTTGATGAACATATATGTCACATTCGTTGCAAAAATATGAATATCCTCTATTTCCTGGTGAGATGCCACTCAGCTCTACAACGAGCTATTGCATAAACACATTTTTTTGCCAGTAATCAATCAAGTTTATATCCCCGATAAATTCCAATAAAAGGCCATTCATTCCTTGTAATTCCAGCATTTGAAATAAATTCATCAAGAAAATGTGTTTATTTTCCGTTTTCTTAAGAATTATTTTAACTGCGCCTCACGGTTACGGAAAGTAGTTCGGCGTGGGAGTTTACTGGGATATCAGTTTTGGACAGAGACTTGCTACGGGCCAATCAAATGTTAGGGAAGTGTGTAAATATTTTTGTGCTGGAATATTTTGGCTGTGACTGGAGAAATGGGGATTTAAAAGTGCTGTATCTAAATAGTATTATACCCACATATTTCAAATTCAATGCATATTTTACAAATGTATTATGGATTGTCTTTCTTATTAAGTAGGGAACAAATTATAAAAAAATAAAACAAATTTAAAATTTCACTTATTTTAGTTGCTTTTTGCAGCTCAACTGAGTAAGTTTTCAACTTTATTACAGTATTTTCACTACTAAATTTGAAAATCAATGTGTGTTTCAATTTCAATTTGCTGTGAGTATTTTGTACTCCTACTTTTGATAATCAATGTGTATTTTGCTCAACTGAGTGCGTAAAATACGCCAATACGCACCTTATCTGGAGCTCTGGGCTTATGGGTTTTGCGACCAGTATAGATACAGATCAGGATCTGCACTGTTCGCCATTCCACCAATGAAATTCCCATCATGCTTCTAACAAGCAATATAGATCGTTATCCGGCTACAAGAGTGAGATATGTGATCAAGAGCTACACTGGTCACAAATCTTATAAGCCACACTTATCCATTCACAGCTACATTTTAGCGGGTCTATGCCACTGGAGTCTGACAGCAAGGACAGGCTTGGTCTAGTGGCAAGCAAGTTATTTAGGTAGCTTGTTTATGCGGCCGTGACTGGATAAATGGGGTTGATGGGTTTTGTGACCAGTGTAGATCTAGATCAGCCTGTGCATCCGCACAGTCTGATCAAGATCTGCACCGTTCGCCATTCCGTCAATGAACACATGCTTCTAACAAGCAATATAGATCAGTAGCCTATTTCATCAACATTGCAAAGTATACTTTACTAGCAAAGTATACTTTGAGGGAGTAATCATTTATTTTTCCTGAAATGCATTATTTCATATAGAACTAACAAATGCATATATTTCATGATTAAAAGTAGGCAGAATTATTATACTGAATTTATTACATTATCACAGCCATAAAATGGCTGTGATAATGTAATAAATTCAGTATAATAAAAATTAATAAATTAAAAAAAAAATTGAAAATTTCTCCCTCAAAGTATACTTTGCTACTAAAGTATACTTTGCAATGTTGATGAAATAGGCTACTGGTTACAGGAGCTAGAATTCCAAAAATGGCAACAAGATTCTCTATATTATTATCCCTCCATAGCTTATTACTTCCTTGTTTCCAGCTATCAGAATCTGTCACCACCGAGAGCATTAAGATTGGCCGAGACGCCGGCAAGTTCCTGAAGAAATCTGCCCCGGTGCCCGCCCCGACCCAGTCTATAGCAATGCCCCAGCCGTCCCTCACCCAGCCATCCCTCACCCAGCCTGGCAGGAACCAGTCGCCCGCGAAGGCAGCTCATCCACAGCAGAAGAAAGGTATTGTGTTGTATTGTTTCGCCATGATAACACACGGGTGAATAACGGTGAATCTTATTGGTATTCACACGTGGCACAAAGTGATCTGTAGCCGATTTCACCAAAATTGATAAGTATACTTATCTGGCTATGCTTTGAGGGAGTAATTATTATACCCCCACAAACAAAGTTTGAGGGGGTATATAGGAGTCAGCTGTGCACATGTTTAAAAAGGCTATTCATGCATTTTTTTCAAGGCTATTCATGTCGTTTTCAATATTATTCATGTGTTTTTCAAGGCTATGCACAAGATTTTCAAGGCTATTCATGTGTTTTTCAAGGCTATTCATGTGTTTATTCATGTGTTTTTCGAGGCTATTCATGTGTTTTTCGAGGCTGTTCATATGTTTTTCAATATATATATATATATATTGTGTTTTCCAATGCTATTCATGTGTTTATTTCAAGACTTCATGTCTTTTTCAAGGCTATTCATATGTTTTTCAAGGCTATTCATGTGTTCGAGATGGTTAAATGAGTGGTTACAGCATATACTTTGGTTGAGAAATAAGAAAGAAAAAATAGAACAGAAACTATTTCAGTATTTGTTTCCCCATAAAAGTGTTTTCCGACTACAGTGGGTTAATGCACACGTGGAAGACTGTGACACATAAAAAATGCCCATAAAAAAATCCCATTATCCCACCCACCTGGTCTCGTACTGTGCTATGTACGTTATATAGAATGTATTACATGTATATAACGTACACAGTACAGTACGAGTCTTCCAGCTGTGGGTTAATGTAGATAATGATTAGCGTATGCACTTGAGCAACCTGAAAATAAAACAATATGGTATTATTGCTCGTTTATCACCACATGTTGAAGTAACGGACCGAGGTCTATAAATACATTAAATATGCCTAAAAGCATCCATAAATGTAAAAAAAATAAACTAAAAATATTTTTTTTGCTCGCTCTATAATCACATATACATAATGTACAGTAGAACTTCGATAACTAGAACAGGTCTGGCTCGAACACCATGGAAAACTCGAACTGGTTCGCCAGTCCCGGCAAATTTCCTATATAATTCATGTAATAAAACACCTTAAACTCGAACTATGAATTACTCGAACAGTCGAACCTGTGGATTAGTCCCGTGGACGGTCAAACAGTGGTAATTACCGCTAATAACTCGAACAGGTAAGTCTGTGATCAGCTGTTTGTCTAACGAGGTGCGAATTCCACCATTGCGGGCGGTCGCGTTGAGTAGTTTCCCTTGACGCGGGATAACATTAAATCACGAATCGCAAACAATAGCGGCGTGAATTACGGGCGTTATGATGTCCACGCTAATTAAGTGATTTGAACAAAATTCATTTTATGTAATGTTTAATTGGCTGTTGAGCGACTATTGACACATTTGACACATTTCTATGTCTATCGAGTGAATATTGCGTGCTTAGTTTGTGAATAAAACGAGACGAATTTGAGCATTCGTCATTCTATGACAATTATTCAGGCGTTAATTTATAGTGTTTATAATTGTATACTGACATTGTTTCGTTTATATTTTCCGTTTGTATATTTATTCCAACCACTGTGCTATGTGCTATTTTTAGACACTGGGAATACCAGTATTATGTATAGACGCAAAGCGGAACATAGCGGTTTATTTGACGTATAATTACATGTAAATATTGAATAAAACAGCAACTTTACAATTGTATTTGTTATTTTTCATTTCTCCCTCCAAATGTAATGCATATACAATGGCATGTCACATCGGTCATCTCATATATTCACATAAGTGATTTTATTGACTGAATGTGACAGTACATTTTTGAAACTTCATTCCCTCGAACTATGCATTGCTCGAACTCAAACTCGATTCCGTTGCCGGTTCGAGCGATCGAAGTTCTACTGTATATGTGATTATAGAGCGAACAAAAAAATATTTTTTAGTTTATTTTTTTTTCATTTATGGATGCTTTTAGGCATATTTAATGTATTTATAGACCTCGGTCTGTTAATTCAACCTGTGGTTTATCACCAGAATTGGAGACTGATGGTGATCAAGTCTGTACTGATGCACATGCTACTGTTGGTCGACACAGTTTGCTGAGGCTGTAAGGTGCACACTGATTGCACACGTTTTTCGGGTTATACACTGATTGCAAACTTAAGGCTGTAAGCCCAGTTTTGTAATATGGTGGCCTGTATTGTTATGTGCAGGATATGGTCTGACAAAACTGGGATTATTGCCTTTGAGACCAGTGTAGACCTAGACCGGTTAGGGTCTATAATGTTATCCATTCAATGCACATTGCTGGACTATCAAACATGGATATCATCCTGAATCTCAGTTGTGTTCAACTTCATTTCTTTTTTTTTTCTGTCAAATGACATATTGAATTTAAACAATATTTTAACACTTGCATTGCAAGTGTTCAAATATTGTACCTTTTTAATATTATTAATTTTTAAATTCAATATTGCAAGTCTTGCAATAAAAGTATGTCAATTACTGTATGTGTTGTTGTATGAACATGTATGCCATTTAGGGCCAGAGATTATATTAACCCTTTTAACCCACTGTAGCACTAAATTGAAAAAAAAAAAAAAAATTGTAAAAAAAAAATATAAAAAAAAATTGTAAAAAAAAAATAAAAAAAAATTGTAAACGAAATTGCAATAATAAAAAAAAAAAATCGGGTCGCACCGTTTTTAGCGGGTCGGTCGGGTTACAGGAAACGGAGATATAATTATGTATGGCCCTACGAGGATTTGAGTCACGATTTTCAGCATAAATATGCATTGGAAATTATGGTATTTATCTTCCATCTGAGGCACATTAACAAAGATTTAAGATGAAATTACCCTATTAATCATCATAAAGCTCTTTATGTGCATCTAAAATGCACTGACATTTTAGTTACTTCAACTTACTTGTGCGTTTTGTCCTCTGCATTTCCTTTTTTATTGTTTGTATACTTGAATATTCTGAAATTTTGTTGGTCAGTTGGCTATTTTTTGTCACGCCTGCTTTACCAGAAGGCGCAAATATAGTCGCCGCTTTTTTCATCGTCACCGTCGTCCACGTCAACAAATGTCAAAAAGTTTGTACAGGTTTCTTCATCATCATATAACTTTAATATTACTTGGCAGATTGCTTCAATGGACATTTGATACATGTGATAATTGGGAACACACTCAGGCTGCCATTAACATGACATTGACCTTCACATTGTGGCAGAAACACTTTTTCTTTGGCATCAAACGGTTTGTGGAAGTTTCTTCATCATCATATAACTTTAATATTACTTGATGGATTGTTTCAATATTTGGACACTTGATACATGGCACACTCATGCCCCCATTAACATGACCTTGATGGATCGTAACCAAATTCAGTATACCTGCTTATCACGACAAGACAAAGAACCCTATTGATTTCCAAAAAATTCCAATGGCTTATCTCCCCTTGGCGGCAATTTATAATTTTCGCACTCTGTATCCTTGTCCACACAATAACTCAAGTTATACTTGACGGATCGTAACCAAATTTGGCATACAGGTGTATCACAGCAAGATGAAGCAGTCTCATCATACAATGAGGCTGGTTTTGAGGCTGCCTGATTGTGACCTTTCAATATGTTAAAATAAAACATTAATGCAATAATAGTAATATGTGTGTCATCTATCACAGGAGAGATTACTCTCCTGAATATCCTTGGTTAAGTTGAATGTCATTTAATGCTGTGACTGGACAAAATTTGTGACCTGTGCATCCGCACAGTCTGATCAGGATCTACACAGTTCACCATTTCATCAATGAAACACACATCGTGCTTCTAACACGCTATACATACTATTATCAGGCTACAGGAGTGAGCTATTTGATCAGGAGCTACACTGGTCACACATCCCGTAATCCCCATTTCTCCAGTCACAGCCACATATGAGACACGCCATGCAATTTTGTACCTTCGGACATCTGCGTAATTTCATTAAATACGTTTACAAAATTTATAATATTTTTCATACATATAGTCTTTTGACATGCAGCATTTAATTGTAAATTTTGTAAACGTATTTCATGAAATTACGCAGATGTCCGAAGGTACAAAATCACATGGCGTGCCTCATATGACCTGAGTTGTTGCAGACACGTTAACCCTTACTACGCTGAATTAAATGTTGCTGTCTGCTGTAAATGTTTTCAATATTTCTCAACAAAAACCTGTTTTGACAGCGCATGAGAATCGTCTCATGTGCTGTCAAAACAGGTGTTTTGTTAAGAATTAAGGCAAAAATTAAAAACAGCAGACGACAATTTCCGTCTCCAGCGTAGTGAGGGTTAATCCCATTCACTTCTAACCCTGTGTTGGCAGTGGCTCCGTACACGTTGAAAAGTTCCCTGAAGTATTCCACCGATGTAATTCTGACTTCGGAGGAGGAGAGTCTTGCGGAGTATGTCGGTGGGTTGCCGTCGTCGTCCGCTGATAGTTGGGAACGGGAGAGGCAGAAAAAACAGGTACAGTGTTTATTCTAATAACCGCCCGTGGGTGGTGGTCGGGCGAACAAGACGGCGTAAACTAACGGTAGGGGTCCCTCCTTATAGGAATCACTATTTGCCTGGTTTGGCCCTCGGGTACGTTTCTATCTTTGGCTCTTTTGATACCTGAGAGTTGAATTGAGTTATTGCTCATTATAAAAATTGGGAATCAAAACGTGGGAAAATATGATCAAAATATGATATTTTCACATACAAAAGCCATTTAAAACAACAATGTTTTAAATGGCTGTTTTATGTGAAAATAACAAATTTAGAAAGCAAATACGAGAGGGGAGCTATTATTAGAATAAATACGGGTATGCAGTGTTCTGCCAAGGACGCGGGATCGCGCCATTGGCGCGGAAAAATTGTCAATGGCGCAAAAAAAAAATAACCGATGGGCCAACGGCGCATTAAATATTCGGTACGAGTTCGCGGGTTGCGAAATTAAAAAAGTCCAAAAACTGTGTTAGGGGCGCTCGTGAAATGTACCGGAAATGTAAAATTCGCATAGCAACAGCGCTTAGCTATACATCTATCGATGGTTTTCATTGGATGGTATATTTACATAAGTGATACAAGTATAAAGCGAACTATTTTGGTCCGCCAATCAGAAAAGCCGTTTGAAATGCGCGTATTGTCTGGGAGCCGATGGAATGATAAAGAACTACAAATACATCATGATCATGTTTTAATGTTTATTTCCATGCTTTTTTCACAATCACAACATGCTGAAAATTTACATGAATTAATTACTGCAAGTCCATTGTCCGTCTCGGCAAAACACTATTTCAAACTATTAATTACTTTAATTGCTGATATTTAATAGTTCGAAGCAGTGTTTTTCTTCAAAATACCATGTGTGACCCCATCATTTTTGAAAATGTCCCACTTTTTTTTACCCATGGGGTCATTCATTGGCCCCATGTCTCCGATTTCTTGGCAGAACACTGGGTATGTGTAATGACCCAGAGCAACGGTTGTTGGTCGTATACACGAGTCGGTCTATTTATCCTTAGGCTAAGCGATATTTATTCATTTATAATGGGCCAGTGCATGCTTTCTAGTGCATGCATGTTGAATATATTCATGTATGCGCACATTCTTATTTTGAATCCATACAGGGATCCTCTAGATTATCGGACAAAAATGGCAGTTTTTTTAAGATATTTTTCTTAAAATAGCAGCTACGGGCATAAAATTTTCACACAACAATCGTCGGTTCTTGCTTTCTCAACGCATGCAAACTATTTAGCCAACTGTGCCATCTTTCTCACTTAAAATTGGGTCAGATCATCAGTTGTAAGATTGCCCCAAAATTAACATCGACAATCAATTATCCGGACAAATGTACGGTATAACCGTCTTATAACTTGCATTCTCACCTTAAAATCATAATGTTATCGCCTGAAAACCAGTGTAAACAGCATTGTGTAGTTCTGCAGAAAAAACAATCACCATTCGCTTCTTGGAAAACATCGTATTTATAGAATTTATTGTATTTATACAACAACTCTGCAATGACGTAATGGGCGCACTCGATTGACCTCGTCATAATTTGGTAGAAAAATCTGCGGTAATGAGGACCATAAAGGAAATTCTGATCGTTTCGTACACTGGTGCTTTCGCACCTGTCGATTTAACCCACAAATTAATATGGGTGAGAAATGGTGTGTAATGGCTTGGGTCCGAAATGGCTTTGGGCGATTTGGCCTTGAAACATTTATTATTTGTTTTTGGATAAGTAACTCTTCGTTCTTTTTCTATCATGATACATTTTCGCATTCCTTCCTATCTGCTCTGTACTGTACATTGTGTATTAAACAGGAGAAGAATTCACATAAGTGTAAAAGCTTGTTTTCTAATCCTGTTCTCAATTGTATGTATATATATATCACTTGCCACAACTTGAAATAAATATTGTTTAAACTAAACAGTTGGAGGAATGCATCGTATCGTCTGCATACTTCACACAACAGAGTATTGAAAAACTCTATACGGGCCTCAAATTATGCGCATGCGCAGTGACAGATACAAGCCCCCGCCCGACGTTTGACGTTGTAAACAACTTGTGAACATAGTTGGGGGAAATGTTTTCAGCAAATTTTACTAAAATGTTTACCTTGGCGATATATTATTCACACTGGCATGGAAACAGCAAGCACCTGAGTGACTTAAATGTGTTCGTTGCAAAATCGGATCAAATGATGCGTTTAACTAACAGCTATTTTCATTTGTCTGATAAATTGATTGTCCAGATAATTGGTATGACCCCTGTACATACTTTACCAATGTTGTGATGGATATATTGTTGTATTATAGGAATGAATGGCCTTTTTGTGGAATTTATCGGGGTATAAACTTGGAAAAGTCGCGGGAATACTGGACGAAGGCCTCATCCAGTATTCCCGCGACTTTTCCAAGTTTATATCCCCGATAAATTCCACAAAAAGGCCATTCATTCCTTATAATTCCAGCATTTTAAATAAATTCATCAAGAAAATGTGTTTATATTCCGTTTTATCACGATTATGGAAAGTAATATAAATTTTGGACAGAGACTTGCTACGGGCCAATCAAATGTTAGGGAATTGTGTAAATACTTTTGTGCTGGAATTATTATGTTATATGCTCAACAGCAAGTAGGCCTATTGCTGAATACAGGGCTCCAGATAAGGAATTAGTAATTGAGTATTGTCACTACATCATTTCTGAAGCAATTGGGTATTTCAAAATTTTAATTCGGTAAAATAAAATCACACTGATGTTTACACATCAGAAGACAGCAATTATTGAATAGTTTGCTTCTAAATGAAAACATTTTCATGGAAAAATAAGAAAAATATGCTATATTTGTGGTTGGTTTATTGTTTTCTGTAGCATGATAAAGATACCACACATTGTTCATTGCTTTTTGATACTCACTACTTCTGATTTCAATTGGGTTTCTGAAAACCATGTTGTGACAGTTGGATTGGTTGCAAAATTAACATACAGGGCTCCAGATAAGGAATTAGTAATTAAGTATTGGCACTCCATCATTTCTGAAGCAATTGGGTAAAATAAAATCACACTACTGTTTACACATCAACAGACAGCAATTATTGAATAGTTTTCTTCGGAATGAAAACATGTCTTGGCATTTCATTAGAATTGTCTCCTTGGAGACAATTCTAATGAAATACCAAGATATGTTTTCTTGGAAATTAAGAAAAGTATGCTATATTTGTGGTCTGTTTATTGCAGCAACATACAATTTGTATTGCTTTTTGGTACTCACTACTTCTGATTTCAATTGGGATTTTGGCAATTTTATTTGGGTATTTAAGCAAATATGCAGCTTATCTGGAGCTCTGTGAATATAATTTATATGACTTGTAATTGGTAGCAGGATTTGAAAAGAACCTTTAATTTAGTAACACTTGTATGAATTCTCCTGAATGGTATGAAAATGGTGCGTATAAAATTATATGCATAGTTTGTTGCGGATCTAAATTTTATGATGTGATGGCTTATTTGTTCTTTTAATGTTAATCTTACATGCGGAATACACATCTGAACTTGAACAAATTAAAACTATTTTCCATATAATGTTCTTATTTTTTTATTCAAAATATATGTTGTCACCATTCATTTAAACTGTCTCGATGAAACGGTCCGTTCAAATGAGTGGCCACAACGGGTACATGTACTTTCAAGAAGTCCGGAAAATGGTGTATCCTCAGCATGCCAAGTCTTAACACCAATGCCCCCTCTTTGTTGCAGCTGGGTAGAGCGGGCGGTCGACGCCAGACCCCATCCCCGCCCCGCACCCCGCCCCCAGCACGATCCACCCGCCGTACACCCTCCCCTCCTCCTATGCCCAGATCCCCAGGCCGTCATGCGTCCGCCCGGCCCACCACCCCGTCCAAACCCCCCATGGTACGTCGAACCCCTTCACCGAGCCCCCGGGGCAGTAGTGGATCACCGTACCTGCGGCGACGCTCCCCGTCCCCCAAGCTACAGAGGTCGTACTCCGACGATTCTAATGTGGCTGAGTCTATCCAGAGCGAACTTGCGGAGGATTACGACTTTGGTGGCAACAGTAAGTAATTTCTGGGCGTGTCTGTGGCAATACATAAATATATCTACGAGTCATGTCATGCCATGTGATTTTGTACCTTTGGACATCTGCGTAATTTCCTGAAATATGTAAATGGCGTCAAAAGTTGACTAAACTGTGGTCCCGTCTATGGGCTTAACTGTCGCTGGGACTTTAAACCAATACATTTTCTCCAGTCACAGGCACATATGAGACACACCCTGTGATGTTGTACCATCAGAGACATCTGTGTAATTTCATGATATACTTTTACAAAAAATTTCATAAATAAAGTTGAAAGTTGACAAAATTTTCAGAGTACAGGTGGAATATAATTCCACATGTACTCTGAAAACTTTGTCAACTTTTAACTTTATTTATGAAAAAATTTCTGAAAATTTTGCCATCCTTTGACTTTATTTATGAAAAATATTGTAAATTTTGTAAACGTATTTAATGATCTCATAATTATGTGTCATGTTGGCTGCAGATTTACAAAAGCTGGCACCTTCAGAACAATATTTACAGAAACAGTGATATTTTCCGTAAATAACATTGAAAGTTGACAAAATTTGCAGGGCAAATGCGGAATTCTCTTCCATATTTGCTCTGAACATTTTGTAAATTTTCTACATCATTGAGAGTAATATCGCAACTTTTATAACTATATTTCATGCACATCATCTTAACCCTTAGACCGCTACTCACAACAATTTTTTGTCTGCTGTTGCTTTTATATCTTGCCTTATTTCTCAATAAAAACATTGTTTGACAGCACTTCAGAATCATTTCCAATGAAAAATGGAAAATAGAAAATATACAGCAGACGACATACAGCCAGTATAAGATTGACTGACTTCTGTCTGTTCCACGTTTTGCTGCCGACAAACTTTTGGCCATTAAACACATTAAATGTTAAAAATCTATAAATGTAAGTAGCTTTTCATCAATAACAAAAATATTGATTTTATTGCGAAATAAAACACGATTTTCCTATGGGAATTTAACATGGGGACTAAAATAGTTTTTTTTTAAATATTTTGTTATTTGTAGACCGATTTTCAAAATGTAACTTGTTTTCTTAGTTACATCATTTCCAAGCTCTCTAGCCAGGTTTCGGAGACAATTTCCAAATTTTTTAATTTTTGTACTCCACTGATTCAACCTTTTTTTCCCCCATGTTAAATTCCCATAGGAAAATCGTTTTTTCGCTATAAAATACAATTTTTTTAGGGAGGGTGACTTTTTTTGTTATTGGTGAAAAAGTACTTACAGTTAAATATTTTTCAGATTATTAATGTGTTTAATAGCCAAAAGTTCGTTGGCAGAAAAACGTGGAACAGACAGTAGTGTAGACCTAGATGAAACTATGTCGATGCGTTGATTCGTCTTGGCATTATGCGGGTCCCACACATTGCGAGGTCTTGTTTCTCATCTGGGGGCTCACATATGAATATCTTCTCAATGTTGAGTATTAAATTCTACCATATTTTCTGAAACTGGTATCAAGAGTTTTTAGATTTACAGATAAGGAATTCAATACTGTAGATTTCCTTCAACCAGGGATTCCGCTGGCGATCGCCACTTTGCAATTGGCGATAAAAATCCAAAATAAATAATTGGCGATAAAAAATTTCGGGAAAAAAAGCCAAAAAAATATTATTTTTTTTGAAAATTGTAATTTATTTTCGCAAATTGTTTTATTTTTTTTGAAGTGGCGATTTTTTTATTTTCCCCAGCGGAATCCCTGTTCAACTGTTGACTTCATATAGCAATAAGTAAAAAAAATCTTATCCCATATACGGTTATATGCAATATAAGCAGGCACTTAATATATTTTAATGACGTTTCAGTTTTAAACCGTTCTCCCATAGAGACAATTCTAATACAAAACAATACGGAATAGGGGTAATTTTGTGACAAAAACAAGATTTACAAATAATCTACTACATGCATTGGCAGTAATACTGCCAATGCATGCAGTAAATTATTTGTAAATGTCACACATTCAAAACTACCGCCTATACTGCCGCAGTATAATCAGTAGTTTTGAATGTGTGACAGTGTAACATAAAATGACACAATTCTTCTTTAATATACCGTTTCGCCACCCTTTCTATTTTTAATGCACCATAAACACACGGTACATAACAGTCCATTAATGTTATTGATCAGAATTCCCATTACCGAAATAAATCTTGTACATGTATTTGTGTTTTAAACATACATAAACCATAATCCCATAGTACGTAATTCTCATAATTGAGACTCGATCTCGGTATTTTATTGGCAACTAACAGTGAGTTGTTTATATCCTGATCGGATGGTAAAAGTATCCATACGCTGCTCTGTGAGTACATTGGTTGAATATGTCGTAAGCACAAGTTTCTTTATAGGATTTGAAAACACCGAAGGAAATTAATCACTTACAGTCAGACCTGTGAATAAAGGTCAGCCATGGGAAGAGAAAAGATCTGGCCTTTGTTCACATGTGGTATTTATTTGCAGGGTAATTTGTGTTGTTCTCGATTACTAGTAATTGGGAAAACAATACTGTGGCTGCTATAGACAGGGAATTGCTATTCTAATGTTGTCTTTAGCACAGGTTGAAGTATATTTTAAAAAATGATAGTTAATTAACCCTTTCACCCCTAAGTAACTGGAATGGATATTTATATGTTAACTTTCCGACCAATCCAATTGTCACAAAATGATTTTCAGACTAGTCCATTTATGAAAAGGGGATGTTTTTGTTATCAAAAGTAAGAAAAATATGAAAATTACTTGCAAAAAGTGCAGATCCTGATGAGACAGCTCGTTACGATCTACACTTTTTTGCCATTACCACTATACAGGCCTGTGGTGTTGAAAAGGTTAAAAAATAGAAAGAATACTAGGTTAGTGCTGTGAATGGGAAAAATATCTGGCAAGGCTTAGGAAACTGAATCCCGTTTCTGTACCACGACAGAAAATTGCACAATGCTTTGACTGGAGAAATACTAGAGAATATTAGGTTAGTGCTGTGAATGGGAAAAAATATCCGGCAAGGCTCAAGAATTTCTTTATTTCTCATCAGAAGTATATGTTGTGACCACTCATTTGAACCGTCTCGCCGAGACGGTTCAAATTAGTGGTGACAACATATACTTTGGTTCAGAAATAAGGAAAATAGATAGAGAATAGTAGGTTAGTGCCGTGAATGGGAAAAAATATCTGGCAAGGCTCGGGAAACGGGATGGGCGAGGCTCTATTTATCCCGTCAACATGTACAAATAGCTTTAAAATGCAAAAAAACATAACGCCAGCCGCATCCCCAAATTGGAGAATCGACTAGTATGACATATCGACTAGTATGACATATTCATACACAGTGATTAGGTCATATTGACAGGATATAAAAAATGTTTCACACACCGTGTTTCATGGCACATACGCATGATGGGATAATATTTATTTCACATGCTAATTAAAGGTACATACCCACTCAGATATCCAACAAAATGTTATTTATATCAGAGATATCATCTGAGACATTTTCTGGCAAAATAAATATTCATTCACCATTACCCCACGTACTGATTGGCATTATTATACATTTTATATCAGACAAAAATGTCCACACTGATATCAGGGGCGATAACCGTGTTTCCTTAAAATGCTAATGAACATTACTATTTATTGTCTGCATTTAATTAGTATAAATAATTAAAAAATATCATGCCTCATTTGCATATGAATATAGCCTGATACCACCGCGCGTCACTATCAGTAAAATAAATGATTATATCTGTATAGCGGGCACTTGTAATTTTTAGAACTGGTGGAATAGTGACACAATTATACACTTATTTAATTCCTATAAAGAACATTTCGTGCCTACTGAGTGGGCATGTACCTTTAATACAAAGCAAAATTGTAACTGGGAGTGCTCTAACATTAAGCATTCAATGATATTAGTGATAGCACATGAAATTGGCTTTGCAAGAAATGACAGCGGAAGTATGATATAAATGTGGCTATGACTGGAGAAATGGGGCTTATGGTTTTTATGACCAGTATAGATCCAGATCTCATGTACGCATGTACGCACCATCTGATTAGGATCTGCATTGTTTGCCATTATAGGAATGAATGGCCTTTTTGTGGAATTTATCGGGGTATAAACTTGGAAAAGTCGCGGGAATACTGGACGAAGGCCGGAAGGCCTCGTCCAGTATTCCCGCGACTTTTCCAAGTTTATATCCCCGATAAATTCCACATAAAGGCCATTCATTCCTTATAATTCCAGTATTTGAATTAAATTCATCAAGAAAATGTGTTTATTTTGCGTTTTCTTAAGAATTATTTTAACTGCGCCTGACGGTTATGGAAAGTAGTTCGGTTCGGTGTGGGAGTTTACTGGGATATAAATTTTGGACAGAGACTTGCTACGGACCAATCAAATGTTAGGGAATTGTGTAAATATTTTTGTGCTGGAATTATTCCATCAATGACACACCCGTCATGCTTCTAACAAACAATATAGATTGTTATCAGGCTACAGGAGTGTGCTCTTTGATCAGGAGCTACACTGGTCACAACTCACATGAGCCCCATTTCTCCAGTCACAGCCACAAATGAAACTGTGTGGGCTATTTCCCCTTTGGAAATAAACCTTGAGAAATCAGACTGCAGCATGTCACAGAAATGGTTAGAGCTCCAGATAAGGTGCGCATTGCGTATTTTACACACTTATTTTAGCAGAATATACATTGATTATCAAAGTGGGAGTAGAAAATACTCAACAGCAATGTGAAACACATTGAATTTCAAATTTTGTAGTGAAAATGCTGTAATAAAGTTGAAAATTTACTTAGTTGAGCTGCAAAAGCAAACAGTTGCAGCTCAACTACTACATTATACTGAATTTATTACATTATCACAGCCATTTTGGCTGTGATAATGTAATAAATTCAGTATAATTTTCAACTGTATTACAGTATAAGGAATAATACAGCCAACTAAGTGAATGTTTAAATTTGTTTTATGTTTTGATCATTTGTTTCCTCTTTAATACGGTAATAAAGAAAACCAATAATCCATTTGTAAAAATAAAAGATGCATTTAATTTGAAATCAGAGTGTGCAATACTCTTTGGACACAAAGCTTATCTGGAACACTGGGTTATATCCTAATATGGCTGGTAGAGGATTAGGATCTGAACATTGTGCAATACGGACCATTAACTTTATACAAACCGGATTTAACCCATCAGGGAGAATTAAGCCATAATAGATCCATACTTGAACTTTAACTAATTTTTAGCAAAAATGTGATATATGAATGCAAAAGTCGTATGTCCATATGCTTGTCCGTCATGTTTACCTTTCTGCTATAACTTTGTTACCTTAAAACCTATTGGCTTAAAACTTTGTGTGCATGTTTATTGTCATCTAACTTTTCATTCCCCGTCCCAGCCGTGCTCCCCATGTCCAAGGTCCGTATCAAATGACTTGCGTTCAGTAGATGTGTGGGTGTTTCTCCAGTCTCCTATAACAGTTATTAACTTCTTTACTGTATGAGCGATTGGCTTGAAACTTCATGTTTTCCATCATTCATACTTTCATTCCCTGCCACACCCATGCTCCCCATGCCCAGGGTCAAGGTCAAATAACTTTGAAATTTGCATTTAGTAGATGCCTGCGCATTTCTCTATTCTCTTATGACTTATTTACTGTACGATCAATTGGTTTGAAACTTCATGTGCATGTTTACTATCATCCATATTTTCATTCCCCGCTTGACCCATTCTCTCATCATGTCCAAGGCCAATGTCAAATAACTGTCCAGTAGATGTGTGCATGTTTATCCATTATAACTTCTTTACTGTAACTTCGTGTACATGTTTCTCATCATTCATATTTGCATTCCCCACCCAACCCATGCCCCCATCCCCAAGGTCAAGGTCAAATAACTTGAAGTTTCTGTCAGTAGATGTGTATGTGTTTCTTCATTCTCCTATTATAACTTCTTTACTGTATGAGCGATTTACTTCACACTTCATGTGCATGTTTTTGAAATTCCCCGTTAACATTCATTCTGTTATAACCTCTTTACCATATGAGTGATTCACTTGAAATTGCATATGCATGTTTGCCATCATTCATATTTTCTTTAGTAGATGCATGCACATTTGTCTATTCTCCTATAACTTTGTTACCGTATCAATGTGCATGTTTGTGGTGCAGCTATATATCACAGCGATGGGATACATGCTGTTGGTGGCGTTTTTGTAATTTAACGTCATGTAATTTCATTGACTATAATTTCTAACTTTCTGACTATTACCGGTAGTGTGGTTCTACAGTTCAGAGCCATATACATGTGCATGTATTTAGTGACATAATTGATTTTCCCCCATACTTCCTTGTTTCATTATCCGCTTGCTGATAGGCAATAGTGGATATAGCATTAGGCCACGTACGTGTGTGTATGTGCGTTAGTCACAACTTTCATGTTTAGCTCGCCCGCACGAAGTGCATAAGAGCTTATGGCATACCCCCAGCGTCGGTGTCGTCAGCGTCGGCGTCCACAAACTTAACGTTGGGTAAATGTCTTCAGATGTCCTCAGATGACCCTCTATCATGCTGTAGCAAATCCATGACCCACCAACTAACCCTTACCCCAAGGTCAACTTCACAAACTTAGCACATTCATAAACTTAACGTTGGGGTAAATGTCTTATAACATCCACCACCCAACCCTTACCCCAAGGTCAAGGTCACAAACTTAGCATGTTCATAAACTTAACGTTGGGGTAAATGTTGTGTGACTTCGGTTTATTTACAGGGAATGCCTTCATATTTCATACATGGATTCATCTGATGATACTCTATCGTGATAATGCAAATCCATGACCCACCGCCATCCCTTACCCCAAGGTCAAGGTCACAAACTTAGCACATTCATAAACTTAATGTTGGGGTAAATGTCTTACAACATCTGTTTTCTTTGATGGAACGCCTTGATATGTCATACATGCATTCCTCAGATGACCCTCTATCCTGCTGTAGCAAATCCATGACCCACCACCCAACCCTTATCCCAAGGTCAAGGTCAAGGTCACAAACTTAGCACATTCATAAACTTAACGTTGGGGTAAATTTCTTATAACATCCGTTTCCTTTCATGGAACGCCATGATATTTCATACATGCATTCCTCAGATGACCCTCTATCATGCTGTATCATATCCATGACCCACCACCCAACCCTTACCCCAAGGTCAAGGTCACAAACTTAGCACATTCATAAACTTAATGTTGGGGTAAATTTCTTATAACATCTGTTTCCTTCCATGGAACACCTTGATATTTCATACATGCATTCCTCAGATGACCCTCTATCATGCTGTAGCACATCCACGACCCACCACCCAACCCTTACCCCAAGGTCAAGGTCACAAACTTAGCATGTTCATAAACTTAATGTTGGGGTAAATGTTGTGTGACTTCGGTTTATTTACAGGGAACGCCTTCATATTTCATACATGGATTCCTCAGATGACCCTCTATCATGCTGTAGCAAATCCATGACCCACTACCCAACCCTTACCGCAAGGTCAAGGTCACAAACTTAGCACATTCATAAACTTAACGTTGGGGTAAATGTCTTATGACATCTGTTTCCTTCCATGGAACACCTTGATATTTCATACATGCATTCCTCAGATGACCCTCTATCATGCTGTAGCACATCCACGACCCACCAGCCAACCCTTACCCCAAGGTCAAGGTTACAAACTTAGCACATTCATAAACTTAACGTTGGGGTAAATGTTGTGTAACTTCTGTTTATTTGCAGGGAATGCCTTCATATTTCATACATGCATTCATCTGCTGACCCTCTATCATGCTGTAGCAAATCCACGATCCACCACCCAACCCTTACACCAAGGTCAAGGTCACAAACTTAGCATGTTCATCTGATACACTATCATGATATTGCAAATCCATGACCCACCGCCCATCCCTTACCCCAAGGTCAAGGTCACAAACTTAGCACATTCATAAACTTAACGTTGGGGTAAATGTCTTATAACATCTGTTTTCTTTCATGGAACGCCTTGATATTTCATACATGCATTCCTCAGATGACCCTCTATCATGCTGTAGCAAATCCACGACTCACCACCTAACCCTTACCCCAAGGTCAAGGTCACAAACCTAGCACATTCATAAACTTAACATTGGGGTAAATGTTGTGTAACTTCTGTTTATTTACAGGGAATACCTTCATATTTCATACATGCATTCATCTGATGAAACTCTATCGTACTATAGCAAATCCATGACCCACCTCCCACCCCTTTCCTCGAGGTCAAGGTCACAAACTTAGCACATTCATAAACTTAAAAATAACATTGGAGTAAATGTCTTATATCATCTGTTTCCTTTCATGGAAAGCCTTGATATTTCATACATGCATTCATCTGATGATACTCTATTGTGCTATAGCAAATCCATGACCCACCCCTTACCCCAAGGTCAAGGTCACAAACTGAGCACATTCATAAACTTAACGTTGGGGTAAATCTCTTATAACGTATGTTTCCTTTCATTGAACGCCTTGATATTTCATACATGCATTCCTCAGATGACCCTCTATCATGCTGTAGTAAATCCATGATCCACCACCCAACCCTTACCCCAAGGTCAAGGTCACAAACATAGCATGTTTATAAACTTAATGTTGGGGTAAATGTTGTGTAACTTCTGTTTCCGTACTGGGAATTCATCCATTCATACATGCATTCATCTGATGATCCTCTATTGTGCTACAGCAAATCCATGACCCACCCCACCCCTTTCCCCCAAGGTCAAGGTCACAAACATAGCACATTCATAAACTTAACGTTGGGGTAAATGTCTTAACATCTGTTTCCTTTCATGGAACGCCTTGATATTTCATACATGCATTCATCTGATGAAACTCTATTGTGCTATAGCGAATCCATGACCCACCGCCCACCCCAAATGTCTTATAACATCTGTTTCCTTTCATGGAACACCTTGATATTTCATACATGCATTCCTCAGATGACCCTCTATCATGCTGTAGCAAATCCACAACCCACCACCCAACCCTTACCCCAAGGTCAAGGTCACAAGGCATTCATCTGCTGATCCTCTATTGTGCTACAGCAAATCGATGAACCACCCCCACCCCTTTCCCCAAGGTCACAAACTTAGCACATTCATACATGCATTCCTCATGTGAATAGCTATCATGCTGTAGAAAATCACCAACTTAGTGCGTTCATAAACTTAAAGTTGGGTTAAATTTTGTTTTACTTCTGTTTTCAGGGAGCGCATTGATATTTCATACATGCATTCATCTTAATATGCTATATTATGCTATAACAAACCCACGACCCACCTTGCACCACTGACCCCAAAGCCAAGGTCCACCGCACACCCCTTAACTCAAGGTCAATTATATATAATAGTCATGTTTTTTTTTGCAACTGTGTCAAGTTTGAGTGAAGGCTGCCAACAGGCGAGCTTCGTTGTCTTCTGACAACTCTTGTTAAATAACTCATGAACCGCTTCATCGATATTTGGCCACAATGTGTGTCTAGGGATTGTGTTTTGTTTTCAATACGATCCAAGGTCATGTTCACCTTGTCTGGTTTTTTTTTTATTATTTTCAAGGTTGCCATCGAGGGGATTAGTTTATTAACCCTTCCTATGCTGTCGACGGAAATTGCCGTCTGCTGTTTTTAATTTTTGCTTTAATTTTTAACAAAAAACTGGTTTTAACAGCACATGAGAATCGTCTCCACTGGAGACGATTCTCATGTGCTGTTAAAACAAGGTTTTTGTCGAGAAATATTTAAAATAAAACATTTCCAGCAGACGACAAGATTTAATTCAGAGTAGTAAGGGTTAATAACGATGCCCTTGCTTTTCTAGGCACTGTCTCAGATTAAATGCAAGTCTTAAATATTTAATATGTGGTTTTTTGCTTTAACCCTTACTACGCTGAATTAAATTTCGTCGTCTGCTGGAAATGTTTTATTTTCAATGTTTCTCGATAAAAATCTGTTTTGACAGCGCATGAGAATCGTCTCCTGATTCTCATGTGCTGCCAAACAGGTTTTTTGTTAAGAATTAATGCAAAAATGAAAAACAGCATATGACAATTTTCGTCTCCAGCGTAGTGAGGGTTAAAGACTACACACATGGCAAATTACCTTTATTTATCAAATACAACATTTAGAGAATGTCCGTGTGTCCGTCCTTCAGAGAAATATGTTATAATTTCTATTTCCTTCATCTGAAATGCTTAATATTTCACACATGCATTCCTGTAAGGCTCTACTACCATGCTGTGCCAAATCCACAACCGTCTAACCCCCACTGATCCCAAGGTCAAAGTCAAATACTTAGTCTCTTTACAAAACTTAACGTCAGAGAAATATTGTTATAACTTCTATTTCCTTCATCTAAAATGCTTAATATTTCACACATGCATTCCTGTAAGACTCTACTACCATGCTGTGCCAAATCCACAACCGTCTAACCCCCACTGATCCCAAGGTCAAGGTCAAATACTTACCGTAGTCTCTTTACAAAACTTAACGTCAGAGAAATATTGTTATAACTTCTATTTCCTTCATTTGAAATGCTTAATATTTCACACATGCATTCCTGTAAGACTCTACTACTATGCTGCGCCAAATCCACGACCATCCAACCACCGCTGATCCCAAGGTCAAGGTCAAATACTTAGTCTCTTTACAAAACTTAACATCAACTTCTATTTCCTTCATCTAAAATGCTTAATATTTCACACATGCATTCCTGTAAGACTCTACTACCATGCTGCGCCAAATCCACGACCGTCCAACCCCCGCTGATCCCAAGGTCAAGGTAAAATACTTCGTCTCTTTACAAAACTTAACATCAGAGAAATAAGCTACTTACATTTATATATTTTTAAGATTTAATGTGTTTAATGGCCAAAAGTTTGTCGGCAGCAAAACGTGGAACAAACAGTAGTCAATCTTATGCTGGCTGTATGTCGTCTGCTGTATATTTTCTATTTTCCATTCTTATCATCAAAAACATGCTTTGACAGCACTTTAGAATAATTTACAACATGCTTTGACAGCACTTTGAAATGATTCTGAAGTGCTGTCAAACAATGTTTTGTTGAGAAATAAGACAAGATATAAAAGCTACAGCAGACAAAAATTGTTGTGAGTAGCGGTCTAAGGGTTAAGATGATGTGCATGAAATATAGTTATAAAAGTTGCGATATTACTGTCAATGATGTAGAAAATTGACAAAATGTTCAGAGCAAATATGGAAGAGAACTCTGCATTTGCCATGCAAAGTTTGTCAACTTTGTTAAGTTTTGTAAAGAGACTAAGTATGTGACCTTGACCTTGGGATCAGCGGGGGCTGGACAGTCGTGGATTTGTCACAGCATGGTAGTACAACCTTAGAGGAATGCACAAGTGAAATATTAAGAATTTTTAATGAAGGAAATAGAAGTTATAACTTAATATTTCTCTTATTTCTCGGATCTGCTTCATATTTCACACACACATTGCTCCAATGGACCAGTCTACCACCCTGTGACAAATTCATGTTTGTGCCGCCCCCGCTAAGCCCAGAGTCGAGGTTACAAGCCCACACACTTTTTTCTTTTTTTTACATATTTAGGGGTACCTGTGCTCACGCGGGGGGTATTCCATAAGCCTCGCTTACTGAACAATCTAGTTTCATCAAATGTCAAGGAGTTTGTGTCTTATTCTACTACATGTACATTGAAATCACGTTAACTTGATTTATGATGCCTTTAAGCTCATTTCTAGGACACGTTTAGCTCATTAAAATTCCAACAGCCTCGTTTATCTGATTCATGTTTTTACTTTGTGAGATGCATTAATTCTGTGGAACTTGTGGTTAACGACCAATTCAATAATGGATATAATTGATAGATTTCCCACTGTCTAATTCTGGCGTACAGATAACAAAAGGGACCTTGTCCCATTTTCAGCTAGCTTAGTCCAGGGCTGAATATAGAGTTGTTTTTAGCTCACCTGAGCGAAGCTCATGTGAGTTATTGTTACTGCAATGTGTCCGTCCGTCGTACGGTCCGTCGTCCGTGAACATTTTCAAACGTCTTCTCCTCGGTAACCATAGTCACCAAACTTCATGGTCATGGTCCTTAGGTAGGGGGATTACAAAATTGTTAAACTGACGTCAATACGTAATCCAAGATGGCCGCCATCTAAAAATAGCACAAATTCTTCAAAAATCTTCTTCTCAAGAACCGCCTACCGGATTTTGACAAAACTTGGTTGGAATGATCGATGTACAATGCTCTTTCAAAGTTGTTAAAATGGTGACCCCGGGGTCAAAAATGGGTGTGGCCTGTGGGGTCAAATTGGGGTCAAATTTTATTTTTCACCGCATATGGTCATGTCATATATCAAATCGAAGGTATCAACTCTGGTTAAAAGGTCGTTCTTTTATTAGAGATTTCAAAATTCTTCTTCACACGAACCACAAACTTCACAGTTATGGTCCATGGGTGAAGCCTTTTCAGATTTGTTGAAATGGAGGTCATCGCTAATCCAAGATGGCCGCCGTCTAAAAATAGCATAAATTCTTGAAAAAATCTTCTTCTCATGAACCGCCAGCCGGATTTCGACGTAACTTGGTAGGAATGATTGATGTACAATGCTTTTTCAAATTTGTTAAAATGGTGAGCCCGGGGTCAAAAATGGGTGTGGCCCGTGCGGTCAATTTTTTAATTTTTTTTACCGAATATGGTCATGTCATATATCAAATTGAAGGTATCAACGAGGCGATCACTCTGGTACATTTTTTGTCGAAATCGGATGGTTATGTCATCCAAGATGGCCGCCAAAAGGTCAAAAGGTTGTTATTTTATTAGAGATTTCAAAATTCTTCTTCACACAAACCGCTTGGCCCATGGTGGCCAGACTTCACAGTTATGGTCCATGGGTGAAGCCTTTTCAGAGTTGTTAAAATGAAGGTCATCGCTAATTCAAGATGGCCGCCGTCTAAGAATAGTATAAATTCTTAAAAAATCTTCTCATGAACCGCTAGCCGGATTTCGACGAAACTTGGTAGGAATGATTGATGTACAATGCTCTTTCAAAGTTGTTAAAATGGTGACCCCGGGGTCAAAAATGGGCGTGGCCCGTGGGGTCAAATTTGGGTCAAATTTTATTTTTGACCGAATATGGTCATGTCATATATCAAATTGAAGGTATCAGCAAGGCGATCGCTATTTGCCAAAATCGGATAATTACGTCATCCATGATGGCCGCCAAAAAAGGTCCATTTATTCAAGATTTTGAACGTCTTATTCTCAGGAACCACATGTCCGATGCTGGCCAAACTTCATAGTAAGTTAAGATCCTTGGGTGAATCATTTTCAGATTTGGTAAAATGAGAGTCATCGCTTAAACCAAGATGACCACCATCTAAAAATAACTCAAATGTTTTAAAATACATATGAACTCAATGTCACATTCTCCTTTGGTGTTCATGGAGTCAGGTGAGCGAATTAGGGCCATCATGGCCCTCTTGTTTATTGTAAATATTCAGTTCTGATTTTGGGATTTTCCCCCCATTTGTACATGCAGTTGTATGGTAATATATGGGATTATTATAGGAATGAATGGCCTTTTGTGGAATTTATCGGGGTATAAACTTGGAAAAGTCGCGGGAATACTGGACGAAGGCCGGAAGGGCTCGTCCAGTATTCCCGCGACTTTTCCAAGTTTATATATATTTTCTTAACAATTATTTTAACTGCGCCTCACGGTTACGGAAAGTAGTTCGGCATATGGGAGTTTACTGGGATATAAATTTTGGACAGAGACTTGCTACGGGCCAATCAAATGTTAGGGAATTGTGTAAATATTTTTCTGCTGGAATTATATGCAAATGAGGCATGATATTTTTTAATTATTTATACTAATTAAATGCGTCACTTGAAAACAATAATATTTTCGACATATTATAAAGTATGATCCAAGCACATCAAAAAAATAAATACAGAATGTTAGGGAATTGTGTAAATATTTTTGTGCTGGAATTATTTGATACTAAACCCATTGACCCGGCCTTAAATGGCCTTAGCTGTTGATAGGCCTGTAAATTTACCCCAACAAACAAAACAAACAGCTAGCTTAGTCTCATATCATCGTATATTATGTATCCAAGAAAACTGATCAGGGCCTACACTGGTCGCCATTTGAGGATGTGGTTGGAGAAGCAGGCCTTATGGGTATTGTGACCATTGTAAATCCAGATCAGCCTGTGCTGATCAGGATCTGCACTAGATGTTCGCCATTCCATCAATGAAACACCTGTCATTTCCTTCTAGCAAGCAATCAGGGCCCAGTTGCTCAAAGCTTCAGTTAGCTTAACAGACTGTTAAATCCTTAGCATTGCTAAGGATTTAACAGTCTGTTGAGCTAACTGAAGCTTTGAGCATGTTTTTGATGATAAAAATGTTAAATAGAAAATAAACAGCAGACAACAACAAAATTAAGAGAGCGGTCTAAGGGTTAATGTGAAATTCACAGGCTATCATAATTTTGCACTTACAAACATTTTAGTCCTACAAAGTTTAGTGAAACTGAACAGGAGCAACACTGCTCACAGGTACCACAGGCACCAGTTCTCCAGTCACAGCCATATTTAATCTTCACTGTTTTCAAAGGGTGTCAACTGGGTCATAATTTAGAAATTCGTAATCGGAAAAAAATATAATATTGGTCGCTATAGCCAGGTAATTGCTATTCGGAGTGTAATGTAGGTCAAACTGTACAATATCTGGTCTCATGATTTAAACGGGCATATCCTGATTTTTTGGAAAAAATACTATAGAAAATAAAAACGTGTTTTCATCATGGCCCTGTGTAAAGTGGTTTAATTGAAGATATATGATGATATTAGTATCATGCTGTTGCTTTTATATCTTGCCTTATTTTTCAATAAAACACATGATTTGACAGCATGTTGTAAATTATTCTAAAGTGCTGTCAAAGCATGTTTTTGATGATAAAAATGGAGAAAAAAATCAACAGCAGACGACAAAAAATTAAGATTGCGGTGTAAGAGTGAATCCAGAGGAAGGGAGGGTATGTGTAAAATTAACCCTTAGAATGCGGGAAAAGAAAATAGTCGTCTGCTGTTGTGTTATCTTTGATCTTCTTTCTCAATGAAAGCATTGTTTGACAGCAGTTTAGAATCATTTTGATTGGAATTGGAAATGATTCTAAAGTGTTGTCAAAACATGGTTTTGATGAGAAAAATGGAAAATAAAAAAATAAACAGCAGACGACAAAAATTAGTTCAGCATTATAAGGGTTAACCCATTTCCAACGGAATTGATTCTAAAGTGTTGTCAAAACATGGTTTTGATGCGAAAAAATGTAAAATAAAAAAATAAACTGCAGACGACAAATTTTAATTCAGCATTGTAAGGGTTCAATATTAAACTAGTGAGTAGTGATACCTTTTATTTGTTGAAACTGGGAAGAAAGGATATTCATGTTACGCACTTGAACAACATTTGAACTTACAATATGTTGGCAACCATCTTAAAAGTACAGACATTATTATTAAAGGTTTTGAAATTATTTCCTGTTTTATGAAAACCAGCGCAACAAAAATGGCTGATTGAGTTTACGATCAGTGTAGGTCCAGATCAGCCTGCGCATCTGCGCAGTCTGATCAGGGCCTGCACTGTTCGTGAATGAGTCTTTGAAATAATCACGATGCCTGTAACACAAGCACAAAAATCTGTATCTATATAGCTGCATCTGTGTTTTACATTACCAGGCTACACTGGGTTATACCTCAATAATTCCAGCACAAAAATATTTACACAATTCCCTAACATTTGATTGGCACGTAGCGATTCTCTGTCCAAAATTTATATCCCAGTAAACTCCCATGCCAAACTACTTTCCGTAACCGTGAGGCGCAGTTAAAATAATTCTTAAGAAAACGGAAAATAAACACATTTTCTTGATGAATTTATTTCAAATGCTGTAATTATAAGGAATGAATGGCCTTTTTGTGGAATTTATCGGGGATATAAACTTGGTTTATGCCCCGATAAATTCCACAAAAAGGCCATTCATTCCTATATTAAGCCCCCATTTGTGGTGAGCGACCATATATTGCTGTATTGTGTTATGTAACTGAATTGTCTCTTCAATACCAGCTGCTCCATGATGTATGCTAATATTATGTCATCCGGAATTGGTAACAGGGGAAATAGCATTAGTCCATGCAAATACAATGACTTGTGAATGCTTCACCAATATTGATAATAATTGGCCACAATGTGTGTCTAGGCCCCTAGGGATGTTGCTTTGTTTAAGGTCATAGGTCATAGATTGCACTTCAATGATAATTGCTTCATAAGAGTAATGTGATATATGAATATAACATATGTGAATATTGTCTGGTTACTGTATACTATATGGAGTATTGAGTTGCCATCTCCGCCATCTTTGTATGCATGTGTATGTACGTTTGACACCTGCAGCAAATAATATGACAGTAAGCCAAATAAAAGATGGTACAATACATAATATACAGATATGACAATGGCAAGCTATAAATATTATGCAAACTATACAAACTACGAAATATCTGAGCATTTCTCCCATCAATCTCAAAATAAATTTTGATGTGTAAACTTTTCAATCTGATGCACAGCCTATGTTGGTGTACACGTTACCCATAGGTAAAGCCATATTTACTTGCATAGTAGGTGAGTAGACACCAGGGACACTACACTCAGACACTAACTGCTTACATGTCACTGGATTGTACTGGTACTGTATATATAGGAGGGAGTAAAGATTTTTTTTTAGCTTATTTTTTTCTTCAGTTATTAATGCTTTTAGGTATATTTAATGTATTTATAGACCTCGGTCCGTTACTTCAACCTGTGAACCAGGGGTGCATTTCACTAAGCTTTGTACGACTAAAATGTTTGTAAGTGCAAAATTATGGTAGACTGTAAAGTTCACATTAACAACGTTTTCTTGTAAACAATTATTGGATTTACATGTATTGAGCATAGGCTGCATATGCAGCCTATGCTCAATACATGTAAAGCCATCAATTGAAAATTTTAGTCGTACAAAGTTTAGTGAGACGGGCCCCAGAGTATGCGCTAGTTGCTATCGAGTGCCATTATTCTCAGAAGCGGTCTCGAGCCTTGCTGGGCTGCGGGAGTATCCTGAAAGATAGGAGGTAGACTATATATAACAACCAATTATCCCGTGTTTCACGGTGCAGTGAAACATTTTTGATATCCTGTCTCTCAACTCAAACTCAAATACTCTTTATTACATCCCATGACAGTATATTAAATGCAACATGGGGAAATACACATAAATATCAATACGACCTAATTACTGCGTATGAATATGTGCGGTTGTCATACTAGTCGATTCTGATTTTGAGGATGCGTCTGGGGTAATTTTTTGTTGTCATACTAGTCGATTCTCTGATTTTGAGGATGCGGCTGGGGTAATTTTTTGCATTTTAAAGCTATTTGTAGGTGTTGACGGGATAAATAGAATAGTAGGTTAGTGCCACAGTGAATGGGAAAACATATCTGGCGCGGCACGGAAACAAGATGAGCCGAGCCCATCACGTTTCCTAAGCCTTACCAGATATTTTTTCCCATTCACGCCACTAACCTACTATTCTCTCAAAGCCCCATTTCCGCAGTCATGTAGTTGTTCCAGTAAATGAATGGTGAACAGTGCAGACCCTGATCATCTGATCTGAGTCTGCGCTCCACATTTCTCCAGTCACAGACAAATAATTAAGCCTTTCAACGTCACATGCCTGTATAGTGATATTGGCAAATAGTGTAGATCCAGATGAGCCGGCTCGTGACGAGCCGTCTCATCAGGATCTGCACTGTTTGCAAGTAATTTTTGAGAACAAAAACACCCCCTTTTCGTAAATGGACTGGTCCGAAAATCTCTTTGTGACAATTGGTTTGGTTGCAAAATTAACATTTCAAGATCCATTTAATAGGGGTGAAAGGGTTAATTGTGAATACCAGGCTAGTGCCTTTTTATATCAAGTTTATCGGGTGAGAGTAGGAAACCCAAAGGAATTCAGGCAGAGACCTGTCAAGGAATTCCTATTATTTCCAGTTCAAGTCTTATAAACTTGAAATGTTAGCGTACACTCACTGTAGCACTTTTCTGCTCCTTACCTATTTGTATATACTAATATCGTATACATATCGTAATCGTATAGTATTGGTATATTTAATGAGCATATCGTATGATCATATAATATTGGTATGTTTGTATTGTATCATCGTATAGTACAAACGTACTATACGAATATTATACAAACATACGATATCTGTTCGTATATACGATATATCCGTCGGATATGGTATGAATATACCATGGCATACCCGAAGTGTGGCTTTTCATTCTACTGAAAACACCTCTCATTTTAAAGAAATTCTCGACTCCAAAGAGGACCAAATATTAGGGCAAATAGTACACGGCAACACCGTTAATATATCGTATACATTTACGGTATTCTGGTACATTTATACCGTACACAAATCTGGTATGTTTGTACGACAGAATTATACACGTGTATAAAAATCGTATAAACGTACGATTTGAATGGTATATCTATACGATATTGGTTGGTATGTACGGTACAAACATACCGTACGTTTATATTATATGCATATCGTATAGAAAACATATCGTATTGGTATAGTATACGTATAGTATTGGTATAGTACATATAGTTGACCTGCAGAAAAGCGCTACTGTAAGTGGTGTTAACGCTTTCACCCCCTAAGTAACTGGAATGGATTTTGATATGTTAATTTTGCAACCAATCCACTCGATACAGAGCTAGTCCATTTATGAAAAGGGGGTGTTTTTGTTCCCAAAAATATGAAAATTACTTGTAAAAATGTGCAGATCCTGATGAGATGGCTCGTCACCAGCCGGCTCATCTGGATATACACGTTTTGAGAATACCACTATTTATTATATACCCATGAAATACATAGTTATACGTTGTAAATAAAAGTCATATGTTCTCATCGATGAAATAAACAACTTCTGGTGAAAATACGGCTACTTCCGCTATCTATATTCATAACGCGCACCTGCAGTGCCGGACTGCAAATAGGCTGCAAATACACATTCATTACCGTATACAGTCTAAAAAACTGCTAATTTCCATGGAGTGGTATATAATACATAGAATATTCATATTTTTGCAACAAATATGACATCTATGTTCATCGAGTGGTGTGAAATGTCAATATTTCACGAGTGCCGTTAATATCCTCTATATAATTACATGTATGTGGTGTTGAAAGGGTTAAATCAAGATTGACTGGCATGCATTTTATCTGTCATTGTAACACTAACAGTTACCAGTTATCTTGTGTTTGACCAATCAACACAGTGCGTATGTGCTGTGAAACACGGTGCCGTGAATCATTTTTGATATCCTGTCCATACGACCTAATCACTGCGTATGAATATGTGCGGTGGCTGGGGTTATAGTTTTGCATTTTACAGCCATTTGTAGGTGTTGACAGGATAAATAGACTAGGAGGTTAGTGCCGTGAATGGGAAAAAATATCTGGCGCGGCACGGAAACCTAAGTTTCCTAAGCCTTGCCAGATATTTTTTACCATTCACAGCACTAACCTACTATTCTCTATATATTATGTAATTCTATTATATATTACTATGCTATACTAACCCACTCACATCCTATGTTAGCATATACAAGAACTAAGACATCTGGTGGTAAGTATGTTTACTGGGATTATGCCATTTAACCCATTTCATGCTGAGGATACGCCATTTTGTTTGTGGAAAATCCTAAATATTTTCTTTACATGAGCTCAGAAATATATGTTGTGACCACCATTTAAACCGTCTCGTTGAGACGGTTCAAATGGGTGGTCACAACATATACTTTCATTGAGAAATGACAAAAATAAAATAATTAAACAATTTCATACCCATAAGTTGTATTCCGAATGTAATGGGTTAACCTCACATACTATGCCCAAGCTTATGTAAGGGTGAACCCAGTGAGTAAATAAATATTGTAGTGTGTTCTGGGGTCCGTTTCACTAAACTTTGTACGACTAAAATGTTCGCAAGTGCTAATTTAGGATCGTCTGGAAATTTCAATTGATGAATTTACAATTATTGAGCATAGGCTGCATATGCAGCCTATGCTCAATAAATGTAAATCGAACAATTGTTTACAAGAAAACATTGTTACTGTGAAATTTACAGACTATCATAATTTTGCACTTACAAACATTTTAGTCGTACAAAGTTTAGTGAAACAGCCTCCTGGATTTTACTGATTTCATACTGAAGATAAAACATTTTTTATTGTAAAAAATAATTCTCATTTAAGCCAACCGTCTCATTGAAATGATTCAAAGGAGTGGTAACAACATATCTTTTCATTGATAAACAAAGCAAATATAAAACCAATTTGCATCTATGAATAACTATCCCACATGACAAGATTTTATATCAATCGTTTTCAATTCAGCAGATGGTGTGGGTTTCACAATTAATATAGACTCATAAAATATGATACAGTGCACTTTAAGCAGTTTGATGTCCTGATTCTGAGAATGTAACTATCAGTTAAAGGTACATGCCCACTCAGTAGGCACAAAATGTTATTTATATTAGACATCGATCATCTGAGACATTTTCTGGCAAAGTAAACATTCATTCACAATTATCCCACGTATTGATTTGGCATTATTATACATTTTATATCAGACATAAATTTCCACACTGATATCAGGGGCAATAACTGTATTTCCTTAAAATGTTAACGGACATTACCATTTATTTTCTGTATTTATTTTTTGATGTGCTTGGATCATACTTTATAATCTGTCGAAAATATTATTGTTTTCAAGTGACGCATTTAATTAGTATAAATAATTAAAAAATATCATGCCTCATTTGCATATAATTCCAGCAGAAAAATATTTACACAATTCCCTAACATTTGATTGGCCCGTAGCAAGTCTCTGTCCAAAATTTATATCCCAGTAAACTCCCATATGCCGAACTACTTTCCGTAACCGTGAGGCGCAGTTAAAATAATTCTTAAGAAAACGGAAAATAAACACATTTTCTTGATGAATTTATTTCAAATGCTGGAATTATAAGGAATGAATGGCCTTTTTGTGGAATTTATCGGGGATATAAACTTGGAAAAGTCGCAGGAATACTGGACGAGGCCTGATAACACCGCACGTCACTATGAGTAAAATAAATATTGCTAAATGAGTATGATTCTGTATAGCGGGCACTCGTTGTGTTTAGAACTGGTGGAATAGTGACACAATTATACACTTTTTTAATTCATATAATGAACATTTTGTGCCTACTGAGTGGGCATGTACCTTTAACTAACTATTTATGTGACTGTTTAACTTTTTACAATGAATTGCTCATTTGAATCAGCATTTAGACTGGGCCATATTTTATGCAATGCTAAATCATTGCAAAGTATACTTTTCTAGCAAAGTATACTTTGAGGGAGTAATCATTTATTTTTCCCGAAATGCATTATGTCATAGAACTTAACGACTGCATATATTTGATGATTAAAATTATGCAGAATTCTTATACTGAATTTATTACATTATCACAGCCATGTTGGCTGTGATAATGTAATAAGTTCAGTATAATAACAAATAATAAATTTATCCTAAAATTGAAAATTTCTCCCTCAAAGTATACTTTGCTAGAAAAGTATACTTTGCAATTTTGATGAAATCAGCTACTGAACACATGCATTTGATTTTGCTAGTATTGTAATGTCTAGGTTGCACACAGCATGGAAATGACAGCACTAGATGTTCGGATGGTGCACATCGGTGGTTGCAATGCCGTGTTACGTACACCAGTCATGTACTCAAATGTCATGCTCTAAATCAAGAACATTGATTGGTCGAGGTTTTTCGACTCTGACTCGAGATTTGAAACCAAACTACTGACATCAGTGATTAACTCTTTGCATGCTAAGTGGCGAAAATATCCACCAAACGAATTAGGAGAATATGTTTTATTTCTCTCTGTAAATATGTCTTGAAATTTCATTAGAATTGAGTCCTCAGGACTCCATTCTAATGAAATTCCAAGACAGGTTCATGATATTTACGGAGAGAAATACAAGAAAATATGATGAATTCTTGTCCGCTAGTTTTGAACTATTTATAGCCCACAAGTTTCCCAGCATGTAAAGAGTTAAAACACCTGCTGTCCATATGCTAGATATATGTGAATGAAATATCTAAACAGTTTGGATGGCCATTGATTTTGAGTATGGCATATGAAATATGATTACATATTGACAAATACATGTACAGGTTACACTCGTTTTCTCAAAGTCCAAGGGAATAGGGAAAACACTTTTGAGTTAATGGATGTGTACGGAAGCCCAATTAGGGCCATTTCACTTTTTTTTAATTTCCATTTATTCAAGATCAAATCTTGAATTTTCAAGTTCTTTTCTTGAATTTTCAAGATCTTTTCTTGAATTTTCAAGAAAAGATCTTGAAAATTCAAGAAATGAAGAAAAGGTCTTGAAAATTCAAGAAAATAACTTGAAAATTCAAGAAAACATCTTGAAAATTCAAGAAAACATCTCGAAAATTCAAGAAAGTATCTTGAAAATTCAAGAAAAGATCTTGAAAATTCAAGAAAAGATAAAAAAAAAAGTGAAGTGGCCCTAATGGGCTTCCGTAAATGTGGGACCATGAATTTGACTTTGAGTTATCAGTAGTTTCACTTAACCCTTTCAACACCACAGGCCTGTATAGCGATCGGTATTGGCAAAAAGTGTAGATCCAGATGAGCCGGCTCGCGACAAGCCGTCTCATCAGGATCTGCACTTTTTGCAAGTAAATTTCAGATTTTTTAGAACAAAAACTTTTGTAAATGGACTACATGCAGTCTATTGGATTGTTCCAGAAATGAACATATAAAAAGCCATTCCAGTTACTTTTAGGGGTGAAAGGGTGAAAGGGTGAAGAGAGTTTGAGGTAACGAGTAACGAGTGTAAAGCAACAGTCCAAAATCTTAACCCTTAGACCGCTACACACAGCAATTGTCGTCTGCTGTTGCTTTTATATATTGCCTTATTTCTCAATAATAACATGTTTTGACAGCACTTCTTTCCATTGGAAATGATTCTGAAGTGCTGTCAAAGCATGTTGTAAATTATTCTAAAGTCCTGTCAAAGCATGTTTTTGATGATACAAATGGAAAATAGAAAATAAACAGCAGTTACAAAAAATTAAAATAGCGGTGTAAGGGTTAATTTTGACCATTAGAGTTTTGAGTGCATGTTCTTAGATATTTACACTCGATAGACCCAAGTTGACTGGGTTCACTCTTCGCAACTCTGGGGACCGTTTCACTAAACTTTCTACGACTAAAATGTTTGTAAGTGCAAATTTAGGATCATCTGGAAATTTCAATTGATGGATTTACATTTATTGAACATAGGCTGCATATGCAGCCTATGCTCAATAAATGTAAATCCAACAATTGTTTACAAGAAGACATTGTGAATGTGAAATTTACAGACTATCAAAAGTTTGCACTTACAAACATTTTAGTTGTACGAAGTTTAGTGAAACGCCGGCTCCAGATGCACAACTATTTGAAACAAGCCATGTAATTTTGTACCTTGTAATTTAGGTACAAAATCACATGACTTGTGTCATTTGTGTTTCTAGTGCAAGTTTGTAGTATGATGAGATTACCACTGTTAAGATGTACCTAGTGTCTGTTCCACGTTTTGCTGCCGACAAACATTTGGCTATTAAACACATTAAATCTAAAAACTAGTTAAATGTAAGTACTTTTTTATCAATAACAAAAAAGTCACCCTTCCCAAAAAAAATTATTTCATGAAATTCCATCAAATATTGATTTTATTGCGAAAAAAAAGATTTTCCTATGGGAATTTAACATGGGGGCTTAAAATAGATTTTTTTTAAATATTTGTTTTTATTTGTGTACCGATTTATCTAACTTTTGTTTTCTTAGTTACATCATTTTCAAGCTATCTCGCCAGGTTTCGGAGTCAATTTCCAAATTTTTCGTTTTTTGATCCTTCAGTATCAAAATACGAAAAGTTTTGGAAATTGACTCCCCACGTTAAATTCTCATAGGAAATCAGTTTGTTTTTCGCAATAAAATCAATATTTGATCAATATCAGTATTTGATAGAGTTTTTTTTGGGGAGGGTGACTTTTTTGTTATTGATGAAAAAGTACTTACTTTTAAATATCTTTTTAGATGTAATGTGTTTAATGGCCAAATGTTCGTCGGCAGCAAAACGTGGAACAGACAGTAAGCTGTTTTATTGTTGCATGATTGTGATAAATAGTCGAAGATTGTCAAAACTGCCTACCTAGCATATATATTCTGGAGTGTTGGCTGGAGTGTTGGCTGTACCACAACCTTTTTATGCCCCCCCCCCCCCACCCCTGATAGTGGAGGGGGCATTTAGTGTTACCCTGCTCCGTCCATCCCATCCTTCTGTCCGTCCGTCCGTCACCAACCTTGTCAGTCGTAAAACTTTTAAAACCTAATAGCTACAGACCTGAAACTTGGTATGTAGCTTCCTTATGATGTGTAGATGTGCAAAGTTTGATTTTTGATTTGACCCCCAGGTCATGGATTATCTCCCCCTTTTTGACTTGGAATTTTTCAATTTTGGCTTGTAAGTCTTAAAACTTTTAAACCCTAATAGCTACACATCTGAAACTTGGTATGTAGCTTCCTTATGATGAGCAGATTCGACCCCTGGGTCATGATTTTATTCGACCCCTGGGTCATGGATTATCTCCCCTTTGGATTAGAATTTTGCCTCGCCTACTATCAAAGCGATATGTGGGGCATCCGTGTTCTTTGAACACATTTTCTAGTTTATTCCTTGGCACCAGCCCCGTGCAGGCACCGGGGCAGGATCAACTGATCCTGAGAATAGTGCTGCAGTAGCCATTGCTTGTCGTAAAAGGCGACTAAACTGGCTTAACGATTGGGTTCATACTTTCCGGAACCCACTATACCGGATTTGGCCCTCGTGTACATTTTTGGCTTTCTTGTATGTGAGAGTTGAGTCAGGCTATGCCCCATATATAAAAGTAAGATTAGCGCTAATCCTATTACTTTTAGGGGATGGGATAAATGATGCTGGTGTGGCGAGGGCCTGGCACCAGATCAGGTTGTTCTAATTTCAGGACTGAATATATATTTTGATTGTAAATATTGAGTTCTGAAGTTGGGATTTACCCCCCTCGGACAGGTGGATACGGGACTCGACCCCGTTGACCCGTCTGCGTGTAGACTCCCTGAGGCTTGTACCTCTATGTCAGAAAAGCGGACGTTAAACCCTATTCACTCACTCACTCCTTGGCACCAGATCAGGATCTTGTGGATTAATTGATTTCCAAATTCGAAATTAACCCCCAGATAGGTGCTGGCTGATTCTGTAACCCAGTCACTTAACTCTTTGCATGCTAGCGGCGAAAATATCCGCCAAACGAATTGGGAGTATATGTTTTATTTTTCTCTGTAAATATGTCTTGAAATTTCATTAGAATTGTGTCCTTTGGACACAATTCTAATGAAATTCCAAGACATATTTATGACATTTATAAGGAGAAATAAAAGAAAATAATGAATTGTCATCTGCTATTTTTGAACTATTTATAGCCCACAAATTTCCCAGCATGCGAAGAATTAATGAACCCTTTCACCCCTAAGTAACTGGAATTTATTTCGATATTTTAATTTTGTAACCAATCCAATTGTCACAAAATGATTTTCAGACTAGTCATTTAATAAATAAGATAATTACGCATTTATCTTTTCAACACTACACACCTGTATAGTGGTATTGGCAAAAAATGTAGATCCAGATGCGCCTGCTCATGACGAGCCGTGTCATCAGGATCTGCACTTTTTGCAAGTAATTATCATATTTTTAAGAACAAAAACACCCCCTTTCATAAATGGACTTGTCTGAAAATCATTTTGTGATGATTGGATTGGTTGCAAAATAAACATATTGAAATCCATTCCAGTTCCTTGGGGGTGAAATTGTTAAGGTGAATAGTACAAAGTTGCAAATACTGATACCAGTGCTCCAGATAAGGTGCGTATTTGCGTAAATACCCAATTCAAATTGCCAAAAACCCAATTGAAATCAGAAGTAGTGAGTATCAAAAAGCAATTAAAAATTTGTGGTGTCTTTATCATGCTACAGAAAACAATAAACAGACCATAAACATAGCATATTTTCTTATTTTTTCATGACAACACATTTTGGTATTTCATTAGAATTGTCTCCAAGGAGAAAATTCTAATGAAATACCAAGATGTGTTTTCATTTAGAAGCAAACTATACAATAAGTGAGGTCTGCTGATGTGTAAACAGTAGTGTGATTCTATTTTACACAATTAAAATTTTGAAATACCCAATGGATTTTGTTAATTTTCAGACCAGTTCTCAAAAATATGAAAATTGCTTGCAAAAAGTGCAGATCCTGATGAGACGGCTCGTCACGAACCGTCTCATCTGGATCTACACTGTTTGCCAATACCATTATACAGGTGTGTAGTGTTGAAAAGATAAATGCGTAATTATCTCATTTATTAAAGAGGATCCTGGCACCAGATTATGCAACATAAAGTAGTGAATTGTCAGACTCAAATCATAATACAGTGTGCACATCTAGTTCTGCCAAGGTACCAGTTTGGACCAGCTATTGGTTACTAGATTTAAATGGCATTAAATATTGTTCTCAGAAATTGCTGAAACGTGGGTAGAAATATTCATCTGTTTAAATATAGCAAAATGAATCACTGACTCAAATTCAGCCTACGTATTTCTATTGTTGATATGTTTGCAATTTAACCCTAGAATTGGTTTGATATAGTCTCCAATGTGCATGAGTCTAATAATAATGTACTTCTCTTAAATAGCTCAGAAAGAAATTTTCAGCTGTTTAAATATACTCATGCAGAGTTTGTTGTTTTGTGTTTTATGGCTATTGTTTCTGCACGCTATCATCTTATAATTCCAGCACAAAAATATTTACACAATTCCCTAACATTTGATTGGCCCGTAGCAAGTCTCTGTCCAAAATTTATATCCCAGTAAACTCCCACGCCGAATTACTTTCCGTAACCGTGAGGCGTAGTTAAAATAATTCTTAAACACATTTTCTTGATGAATTTATTTCAAATGCTGGAATTATAAGGAATGAATGGCCTTTTTGTGGAATTTATCGGGGATATAAACTTGAAAAAGTCGCGGGAATACTGGACGAGGCCTTCCGGCCTTCGTCCAGTATTCCCGCGACTTTTCCAAGTTTATACCCCGATAAATTCCACAAAAAGGCCATTCATTCCTATAATATATAGGTTACCAAACACAAGTAACTTCCCATAGACATATTTCCGGGGTCACATCTGCGTTGTAATTGGTGGAAATTGTCAGTTTCATGCCATGTTGCTTAGTTTTAGTTTAAGCTAAACTATGTGACGTTAAATTGCAAATTCCACCAATTTTAATGCCAAGGATGCCCCAGAACTAACTCTAAGGGAAGTTAATCATAATTCTGCATGCTTGTTAACCTATTTATAAGACTAATTGTCTATAGTTCAATCGGCTAGTCTCAGTACAGTGGTATCTGTTTCAGCTGGTTAACATTTCACTGCACATAGTAGTTAGACAAATTTCAAAATGACGTCATACGTATTTGTTAATCATAACCCAATTTTTACTGTGTCATTTTGTATTATTACAGCCAGTTGTAGCTTATATTTATAATATTCAAATTGTCTTCGCTTCTGAACAAGTACCAGATATTTACCTACCCTAACTCCGTCTTGAATGACCCACATACACTGTATCATCACACACAATATGTGGTCTGTGTTTCAGTAATTATGGACATTGACGAGCTGGACATAGAGGAACCAAAGCTTGAAGCCGTCCCCCGGCGTGTGACCTCGACATCCCGCAGCGATTCTCCTTTCCGTGCCACCGCTCGCACTTCGAAGAAGGAAACAAAGAAATCACGAAAATCTGCCCTTAAATCCACATCACAGACATCAGTCACTCACAGTAAAAAACTCCGCGAAGAATCTCCTTTTAAATCATCCAATAAAAGTCGGGAAAGTTCACCATTTAAGGCAACAGATCAGCCAAGAGGAAAATCCCCATTCAAATCATCCAATGAGAAGGCAGGTTCATCATTTAAGTCTGGCAACTCGTCCCCATTTCGGGCCACTGACAACAGTTCTCCCTTCAAGGCGAAAGATTCCAGTTCCTCTTTTAAGCCAAAGTCCGAACCATCACCTTCTCCTTTTAGGTCCAGCAATGAAGGATCTGTATTCAAAGTTGAAAATAAGGAAAATAAGAAATCCAAACGGGGTAAAAAGCAGATAACTAGTGACGCCTTTAACGCCACAGAAAATTTGAAACATGGTGACTTGAGAAACAGCTCGCCTTTTAAATCAAGTAAATCTGAAAAGAAATCTAAATCTAAAAAGGTAAAATCGAAGAAATCATCACAGAAAAAAGCTAAAGACGAAGTATCCGATTTGTTTGGCTCATTTGGTGTACAAACAATAGAAGATTTGCTGAGTCAGTCGGCCAAGGAGAGCGAATATGAAAGCGTAACTTATGAGGTTGATGAACCAGATGAGGTCCAGAGTGAAGTTTCGGAAGAAATCCAGACAGAGAAACCTGGTATGTACAGCTATAGCCAGAGATTTGAGGAGTCTGTAACAGAGATAGTGACCGTGGTGGACACACGTAACTCAGCACCGTCCTATTCTGAGGACTTTGACAGCATATCTGAGAAGATTGGGTACACTAGTGGAGATAGGGCGCGATTGTCCTTGTCTGATGTGAGGACGCACCTGAGTGGGGATGAGACGGTGCCCGACTATACAGAGTTTGACGAAAGTGACACAGAAACGATATCAAATACAAGGTCATCTGACCAGTCACAGTCGTACAGCGATTATTCCACCTACACTGAGGACTTTACCAAAAGGTATACTGTTCAGTTCAAAACTTTTATTGATATGTCATTGACTGGAGTAATGAGGCTTATGGTAGTTACTGTGATTATTAGGGCCCCGCCGAGATTCGGTCGTCCCCTATAGGTCTGTCTGTCTGTTTATTTTTTGGAAGTTTTTGTAAGAGTTTCGCAAATCACCTATAGAGGCCCTACTGTCTGTTTCACGAAAGCTGCCCAAATTTTACGGCCATATAGACAATTAAAAAACAATAAAATGGCTGTGATAATGTAATAAATTCAGTATAATAAAAAATAATAAAATTATCCTAAAATTGAAAATTTCTCCCTCAAAGTATACTTTGCTAGATAAGTATACTTTGCAATGTTGGTGAAATAGGCTACAGTTTAATCTTGATTGAACATTTCGAACCTTGAATCTGTTGAAAACCATGTTTTGTTCACTTACTGTCATAGAATACTGGGCACTGTATAGTCTGGGAATGTGGATTTAGTCATGCTGGAGAAATGGCGCTTATGGGATGTGTGACCAGTGTAGCTCCTGATCAGATAGCACACTCCTCTAGCCTGATAAGTATCTATATTCCGTGTTAGAAGCATGACACATGTTTCATTGATGGAATGGCGAACAGTGCACATCCTCATCAGACTGCGATGCACAGGCTGATCTGTAGCCGATTTCACCAACATTGCAAAGTATACTTTACTAGCAAAGTATACTTTGAGGGAGTAATCATTTATTTTTCCTGAAATGCATTATTTCATATAGAACTAACAAATGCATATATTTCATGATTAGAAGTATGCAGAATTATTATACTGAATTTATTACATTATCACAGCCAAATTGGCTGTGATAATGTAATAAATTCAGTATTTCGGTAATAAAAATTAATAAATTTATCATAAAATTGAAAATTTCTCCCTCAAAGTATACTTTGCTACTAAAGTATACTTTGCAATGTTGATGAAATAGTCTACAGGATCTACACTGATTGAACATTATATAAGCCTCATTTCTCCAGTGACAGCTACACATGGGACAAGCCGTGTGATTCTGCAATATCTCATTAAAAATATTTACAAAATTTCCAATATTTTCCGTAAATGACGTCTTAAAAATTCTGCATTTGCTATAACGTTTCGTCAACTTTCGACGTCATTTAAATGAGACGGTTCAAATGGTTTTTTTTTTTAGAAGAATTATTTTTTTCTTCGAGGACAATTATGAATCCTGATCAGCATGTAAGATGTTTTTTACACGACACTTTGGTACAAGAAGCTGTAAATGGTTATTATGCTGTCACAGAGACTTGTTACATCACATCACATGAACTGTCACAGAGACTCGCTACATCACATCACATGAACTGTCACAGAGACTCGCTACATCACATCACATGAACTGTTACTTATTATTTACACCTGCTTCTGCACTTTTAGCCCTTACACCCTTAATAACCTTACTGTTACACCTTTCAGTTTTTGTCGTCTGCTGTTTATTTTCATTTTTATCATCAAAAACATGCTTTGACAGCACTTTAGAATAATTTACAACATGCTTTGACAGCACTTCAGAATCATTTCCATTGGGAATGATTCTGAAGAGCTGTCAAAACATGTTTTATTGAGAAAAAAGGCAAAATACAAAAGCAACAGCAGACAACAATTGTTGTGTGTAGCGGTCTAAGGGTTAAAGTACTTTTCATATTTTTTTAGGAAATAAAACACACCCTTCTTATAAACAAACTAGTTTGTAAATCATTTTGTGACATTTCGATTTGTCTGTAAATTAACATTTCACAGTCCATTCCAGTTATTTATGGTTGAAAGGGTTAATGAATTCCTTCATCCATTCTGTATTACAGCTTGGTGCCATCACGATCCGAGCTCACACCAATACCCCGGTCAGGTATGCGCACCACTGAGGTTCAGACCTCGATAGACCCGGGCCTTCATTTCCAGTGGGATCCGCGATTCTCCGGCATGTCCTTCCCGGGGGTGCCGCTGGGCATGAGCTTCGTGGACCCGACACCAATAGCTGCCCATATTGTGTCCGCTGATGCTTTGGAAGGTATAGTAGAAGTTCTCACTTGGGCACTCTTCAGAATCACCTTGTGTGTGTTTAATGTTGGTGGGTTCGGGACACGTTGGAAAAGTCGCGGGAATACTGGACGAAGGCCGGAAGGCCTCGTCCAGTATTCCCGCGACTTTTCCAAGTTTATATCCCCGATAAACGTTATTTATCTTCGACGATGTTAGTGTCCGTACATTGGTTAACTTATTCATCCCTAAATATACATCTCGGAGAATCTGTGTATGCTGAATTCTGACGGGTTTGGCCCATGATAATTGTCTTCGATGGTAGTGAGTGTATATTGGTTAACTTATTCATCCCTAAATATACATCTCGGAGAATCTGTGTATGCTGAATTCTGACGGGTTTGGCCCATGATAATTGTCTTCGATGGTAGTGAGTGTATATTGGTTAACTTATTCATCCCTAAATATATATCTCGTAAATCTCTGTGTGTGTTGAATTCTGACGGGTTCGGCCCATGATAACTGTTCGATGGCAGTGGGTGTATATTGGTTAAACCATTTACCCCTAAATATATATAACATGGTCTGTTTCATGCTAATTTTTTATTATTTCATTATTAATCAAAACTGGGGCATTTTTTCAAAATCTTAAAATTAATGACAAACACTGCAGATCATGATGAGCCGGCTCATTATTAGCCGGCTCATCTTGATCTACAGTGTTTGCAATTGGTGGTTTTATGGTCTGTAGGGTTGAAAGAGTTAAATAGACAAACTTGAATGAATGATTATTTATATACTGCATGTTTGGCATTCTTGTTATTTGAGAGTTGAATCCGGTTATGCCCATTATAAAAGTAGTAATATTAGTACTACCCATATTACTTTTAGGGAGTGAGGCTATGCAATTCGGGTGTGGTGAGGACCTAGCACCTGATCAGGTTATTCTAATTTCAGGGCAGAACCAATTTTTGTTGTGGCCGCTTGTGGATAGCGCGATTTTGTCGGCACATTGGCTTACGTATGTCCGTCTGTATGTTTTTCGGTATACTATCAAAGCCTCATCGGGGGCGACATGCAGGCCGTGGCCATCTAGTTTATGTGAATATTTAGTTCTGATTTTGCGATTCCCTACCATCTGTATCGTTGAAATATCGGATTCAACTCTGTTAGTCCAGCCGAAAATGACCTTATCGGTTGACAGACCGTTAAACATCATTAACCCTTAGAATGTGGGACACCAAAATTGTCATCTGTTGTGTAATGTCTTTGTTTTTCAATAAAAACATCGTTTTACAGCATTTTAGAATCATTTCCAATGGAAATGATTCTGAAATGCTGTAAAACCATGTTTTATTGAGAAAATGGAAAATATTGCGCAAACAGGAGACGACAAAATTTAATTCACCACTGTAAGAGTTAAATATATAAATTACTATTTTTGTGGCAGCTATGACGGCGTACAGCCCCGCGATGCTAGCGCTGCACGACATGTTGAAATCACAGCTGGAGTTGACGCGGGACTTCCTACACATGCAACAGAGGCTGTACACGGACTACACCAGCCGCGACGAGCCCTCCTTCCACTACACCACGCTCGAGGATACAAAAAATGTATGATTTCCCGTTATATATTTTTATGCCCCACCACCCAATGAATTGCCATTGTCTGCCCTGTGCATCCGAATTTTGTGTTGCTCATATGTGGATGTGACTGGAGAAATGGGGCTTATGGGTGTTGTGACCAGTGTAGATCATGATTAAGTAGCATATGCCTGTAGCCTGATAATGATCTATATTGCTTGTTGGAAGCATGACGACTGTTTCGTTGATGGAATGGCGAGCTGTGCAGATCCTGATCCAGTCACAATCCACATATCTCCAGAGTATTGACATTTTTTACCAAGAATTTGAAACTGTACAAAAATGTTAATTAGCATGTGTGGTTTTTAGCTCGCCTGCACGAAGTGCAGAAGAGCTTATGGCATACCCCCGGCGTCGTCGGCGTCGTCCACAAACTTAACGTTGGGGTAAATGTCTTATAACTTCTCTTTCCTTTCATGCAACACATTGTTATTTCATACATGCATTCCTCAGATGACCCTCTATCAGGCTGTAGCAAATCCATGACCCACCACCCAACCACACAACTTCTGTTTATTTACAGGGAATGTCTTCATATTTCATACATGCATTCATCTGATGCATTCATCTATCATGCTGTAGCAAAACTACGATCCATCACCCAACCCTTTTCCCAAGGTCAAGGTCACAAACTTAGCATGTTCATAAACTTAACGTTGGGGTAAATGTTGTGTAACTTCTGTTTATTTACAGGGAACGCCTTCATATTTCATACATGGATTCACCTGATGATACTCTATCGTGCTATAGCAAATCCATGACCCACCGCCCATCCCTTACCCCAAGGTCAAGGTCAGAAACTTAGCACATTCATAATCTTAACGTTGGGGTAAATGTCTTATAACATCTGTTTTCTTTCATGGAACGCCTTGATATTTAATTCATGCATTCCTCAGATGACCCTCTATCATGCTGTAGCAAATCCACGACTCACCACCCAACCCTTACCCCAAGGTCAAGGTCACAAACCTAGCACATTCATAAACTTAACGTTGGGGTAAATGTTGTGTAACTTCTGTTTATTTACAGGGAATACCTTCATATTTCATACATGCATTCATCTGATCATACTCTATTGTACTATAGCAAATCCATGACCCACCCCCCACCCCTTTCCCCAAGGTCAAGATCACAAACTTAGCACATTCATAAACTTAACGTTTGGGGTAAATGTCTTATAACTTCTCTTTCCTTTCATGGAACGCCTTGATATTTCATACATGCATTCATCTGATGATACTCTATCGTGCTATAGCAAATCCATGATCCACCGCCGACCCCTTACCCTAGGATCAAGGTCACAAACTTAGCACATTCATAAACTTATCGTTGGGGTAAATGTCTTATAACATCTGTTTCCTTTCATGGAACGCCTTGCTATTTCATGCATGCATTCCTCAGATGACCCTCTATCATGATGTAGCAAATCCACAACCCACCACCCAACCCTTACCCCAAGGTCAAGGTCACAAACTTAGCATGTTCATCAACTTAACGTTGGGGTAAATGTTGTGTAACTTCTGTTTCTTTACAGAGAACGCTTTGATATTTCATACATGCATTCATCTGATGATCCTCTATTGTGCTACAGCAAATCCATGACCCACCCCCCCCACCCCTTTTCCCAAGGTCAAGGTCACAAACTTAACACATTCATACATGCATTCCTCATGTGAATAGCTATCATGCTGTAGAAAATCACCAACTTAGTGCGTTCATAAACTTAACGTTGAGTTAAATTTTGTTTTACTTCTGTTTTATGGAACGCCAAATCTACATAAACTCAAATAATTAATGCTAGCTTCAAATAATTAGTGCTCTCTCTAATTCTATTAGTGCTCTCTCAATTTCAATTAGTGATCTCTCTAATTCAATTTGTGCTCTCTCTAATTCAATTTGTGCTCTCTTTAATTCAATTAGCGCTAGTTGTAATGATAATTAATAGAGAGAGCACAAATTGAATTAGAGAGAGCACAAATTGAATTAGAGAGAGCACAAATTCAATTAGAGAGAGCACTAATTGAATTAGAGAGAGCACAAATTCAATTAGAGAGAGCACAAATTCAATTAGAGAGAGCACAAATTGAATTAAAGAGATCACCAATGATCCACACAGACTGACGTGGCTCTACACTAGTCATAATATGACCAATGTGAAGATACGGAAAGAACTTTTGTATCTACACGATATGAGTGGATACACAGTTACACAGTACATACTGTTGTTCAAAGTTTGCCTCCTCCTCCTCGCAGTGGTTTGACATAGTTTTGCAAATTTAGGACACTCGCTGATTGATAAATTGAATATATATTCAACATCCTGGACGGCTATTCTATGATAGAGTGTACAAAGTATGTTCCACTTTTGGTGAAAAATCAACTTCAATATTTGACGAAATTAACATATGTGTCATGTTGCTGTACATCTTGAGGACAGGAATCCAAAATATTTCAGCACAAAGAGATCAACTTCAATGAAAATATGTATATGTTCCAATGCCAGTCAGTCTGAGGTACGGACCCTACAAATTTTACAAAAGTATACATATCAGCATATCAGAATACTCTACAGACAATATATAATGAACATATATAGTTGAAATGGAAATATGTCGAGTAACCATGGAGATATTCAAGATGGCGTCCAAGATGGCCGCTGTTTTGAAAATAAGCATTAACATGTATAATTGTTCAAATCACTCTATAAACCAGTGCTTCAATGTTTGATGGCAATATTATATGCATACTATAATAAGAACTAAAATTTGAAGTGAAGGAAGATGACATGTGATGCAGGGTCAAGGTCATATTCAAGGTCAAAGTTCAAATATTAGTCATTTTGTATTGTTCCTAACACTAATCATACCTTTTATAATCAAGTTTTGAATGGAAAGTATAAATATCAACATATACGAATACTATTAATCTACAAACATTATGTAATGCATATATTTAGGTAAAATGACGATACATTTATGTAGAATAGCCGTCAAGATATACAAGATGACGTCTCTTTAATTCAATTAGCGCTGGCTGTAATGATAATCAATAGAGAGCACAAATTGAATTAGAGAGAGCACAAATTCAATTAGAGAGCACAAATTCAATTAGAGAGAGCACAAATTGAATTAGAGAGCACAAATTCACACACAAATTGAATTAGAGAGATTGAATTCGTGCTAGCTCTATATTATTTGCAGAGAGCTAAAAAACACATACATTTAATGCTCTCTCTTATTCAATTAGTGCTCTCTCAAATTCAATTAGTGCTCTCTCTAATTCAATTTGTGCTTTCTCAAATTCAATTAGTGATATCTCAAATTCAATTAGTGCTCTCTCAAATTTAATTCATGCTCTCTCTATTAATGAAATTTAATTAGAGAGAGCACAAATTGAATTTGAGAGAGCTCAAATTGAATTAGAGAGAGCACAAATTGAATTAGAGAGATCACTAATTGAAATTGAGAGAGCACTAATAGAATTAGAGAGAGCACTAATTGAAATTGAGAGAGCACTAATAGAATTAGAGAGAGCACTAATTATTTGAAGCTAGCATTAATTATTTGAGTTTATGTAGATTTGGCGTTCCATACTGTTTTCAGGGAGCACATTGATATTTCATACATGCATTCATCTTAATATGCTATATTATGCTATAGCAAACCCACGACCACGGCTTCTAAAATTTTCAGTTTGACGGTTCTGGACCGAATTTTTAAATCTCAGACCGATTGAGATTTGCAAACTATCCTTAAAATTCGGTCCGAAAATAATGAAATCCGGCTGCTATTTCTCAATCCACGCTCCGAATGCCCAAAATAATACACGACATGCCACTGGTTTATTGGTGTGACATGTGAAATTACACACCTCGATAACCATGATAACGGATATTCCGATTACAATACACAGCTGCCACGTGCCTCCTGTTACCAGATATTGATTTTCTAGCCACACACGCCAATGTGATGTATTGTGTGGGTCAATTAGGGTCTTGCGTCGCCAAATATTTATGACAATGGACCATCCATCGATCGTATTTAAAAAGGCACAAACAAAGCGAAACAAAATAACATGCTGTGTTATGTAAAAATAACACTGTTTAGTTTGGTTATACATGTATACAACCAAGAGCTATACTGGTCACAATTCCTATAAGCCCTATTTCTCCAGTCACAGCCACAAATAAGAAAAACACTGCACACATTATCAGTAAATTCAGACTCACAAAATCAAACATTGTCCTTATCATTAACCTGATCAGCTGGCAATTGCCAGGTAACGGCTGTTCCATTTACCTCTTAATAGTTGTGGCTAGTTGATATTATCATTATTTACTTGACAGAAATACAATTATCTTGCTTCCCTAACAGTTAATAATTGTTTGTGTATGCTGGTACACCAGAATTATGGCAAAAACATTACCATTTTAAAACTTTATTAACTATTTTATCTTGTAAAGTCAAATTGATGTAACAGCCAATTTATGACATCACATCGAAGAGCCTATGTATATTAAATGTTTCAAACACGACTTTTACATTATAAAAAATTGATAATTATAGTACATGAACCATAAAAGATATATTTCTATGTTTATATGAAGTGTCTTCGCTTCAGATAAACTGCAGAAAGCACAAAACTTAGCCAAGCTATGGAGGCGAGATGTAACCTAATTTCGCCTGCACCCAATAGCCGACAGATTTTCAGTGTCTGAAGACGGGGTGTCGACAAAACATGAGGGAGGGAGGGGAGGGGATATCTGGTAGCACTAATCGTACCGGCTCCTTCGGGCCGACAATTACGTCTGGACCGATTGGCATTCTGAAATTTTAGAAGCCCTGCCCACGACCCACCTTGCACCACTGACCCCAATGTCAAGGTCCACCGCACGTCCCTTAACCCATGGTCAAGTTATATAATATTCATGTTTTTTTATGCAACTGTGCCAAGTTTGAGTGAAGGCTGCCAACAGGCGAGCTTCGTTGTCTTCTGACAACTCTTGTTGTTTTTATTTTTGATGTGTGAAGGCGGAGTTGTGGCCCTTGATAATGTCAATTTGGCCATTATGAAGTTTGGAATTGTGTGACGCGCATATGTTCAAAAGTATTTTACCAACAGTATTGAAACTACAAAAATGTAAATTAGCACGTGTAGTTATGAACCTATTTTTTTTCCACCCTGTGAAGGCAGAGTTATGCCTCTTGACTTGACTCAATTTGGCCATTAATTAGTATGTTGTGATGTGCACCTGTCCTTTGTCTGTGCTTGTCCCCAATAAGGACAGACAGGGTTTTGTCCCTTGATGTAACATGCAAGTGGGGGAGGGGGAGGAGGCAGGTCAGTGTCCTATGGAAACACTTCCAGTTATATATATAGTAAAACCGCTTTAAACCGGAACCAAGAAAAATTACTTTAGTTTCAGAGTAATTTTAAAATTATTGGAAAGTATGTACGCACGTATTGGAGTGATCCTGTGTTGCATTGCAATGCCTTTATATCAATTTTGTTCATGGATAGTCTTGGAACACACACTCACCATTGTTTGAACAAGACATTAGTGAGTTCAAAAACCTATCATGGCACGTGTTTATTTGTTACATTTTGCTTATGTCCTGTTTCACACTTTCCATCTCCAATTTCAGTACATCAAGAAGCACAGAAAGAAGAGGTTGACCTTCAAAGAGGCCCTCAAACTTGTTGATTCTGAGATGAGGAGATGATCCTCGAGACAGCTTCCTCTGATTCTAGACTTAGTCTGTGATACGTTAGCATTATTGACTTATAATTCCAGCAGAAAAATATTTACACAATTCCCTAACATTTGATTGGCCCGTAGCAAGTCTCTGTCCAAAATGTATATCCCAGTAAACTCCCACGCCAAACTACTTTCCGTAACCGTGAGGCGCAGTTTCACATTTTCTTGATGAATTTATTTCAAATGCTGGAATTATAAGGAATGAATGGCCTTTTTGTTGAATTTATCGGGGATATAAACTTGGAAGAGTCGCGGGAATACTGGATTCCCGCGACTTTTCCAAGTTTATACCCGATAAATTCAACAAAAAGGCCATTCATTCCTATATTGAGGAGGTGTACACGAGATGAATGGACCTGAGAAAAGTCATATTCACTGTTTGGTCTGTCAACCGCATGTACACCAACTCAAAAGACAATAATTATTTTATTATATGACTTATGGTTTTGCTGAAAACCAATTGACATTTATGTACACAGATCTCCAGATAAGCTTTGTGTCTAAAGCGTACTACCGTATACCCCCTGATTTCAAAGTCATTGCATATTTTACTTTAACAAATGGGTTTTTTATTTTCTTCAGTACTAAATAGGGAACACATGATAAAAACAATAAAACAAATGTAAACATTCACTTTAATTTCATTTGCAAAAAGCAAACACTTTTTACAGCTCAACTATGTGAATTTTCAACTTTCTGACAGTATGTTCACTACTCAATTTGAAAATCAATGCGTATTTTCACATTGCTGTGCGTATTTTGTACTCCCACTTTTGATAATCAATGCGTATTCATCTAAAATAGTTGCGTAAAATACGCCAATACGCACTGGTGCTCTGTGTACAAGTTTGCTTCAGTTTGCTGATTGGATGATACTATTTATGTAGTTTTGTTCAATTGGCTGATCGTTGAACTGTGTCATGTTTCCGTTGCGTGATCAGTAAATATCACATTTAGAATATCACTCTCGGACTCGTCTCGCAAGCGAGATGAATCCAAGACTGATATTCAGGTGAACTTGAATATCATATATGTCCGCAATCATGTGACCCTCTTTTGGGAAATCTCATTGGCGGGACGTCATATAATAAACACTATTATTGTTTGACACTATATATCCCTTCAATTAACGTTTACAATGCTGAATGAAATTCTGTTGTCTGCTGGATTCTATTTAGTTTCAAGTTTTCTCAACAAAACTATGGTTTTACGGCAATACAGGCAAACTATGGTTTCATTGAGAGAGAAAGACAAAATGATACGTCGCCAGCCATGTGATTTTTGTCGCGCTCGCTTGCATACGTACGCCAATGTGTCGACTATAACGCGCGTCTGGGTTAAAGTCTTTGGTTGAAGTATTTCAGTATGCTATCCAGAGCTCCAGATAAGCTGCGTATTTGCGTAAATACCCAATTAAAATTGCTAAAAACCCAATTGAAATCAGTGGTAATGAGTATTAAAAAGCAATGAAAAATTTGTGGTATCTTTATCATGGTGCAGAAAACAATAAACATACCAACGTGACAAATATAGCAGATTTTCTTATTTTTCCATGAAAACACATCTTGGTATTTCATTAGAATTGTCTCCAAGGAGACAATTCTAATGAAATACCAAGATGTGTTTTCATTTAGAAGCAAACTATTCAATAATTGCGGTCTGCTGATGTGTAAACAGTAGTGTAATTCTATTTTACACAATTAAAATTTTGAAATACCCAATTGCTTCAGAAATGATGGAATGACAATACTCAATTACTAATTCCTTATCTGGAGCCCTGATGCTATCAAAGCCTGGGAAGGCGCGACATGCGGGCCGCGGCTATCTACATGTACTGTCTGTTCCAAGTTTTGCTGCCGACAAACTTTTGGCTATTAAACACATTAAATCTAAAAAAATATTTAAAAGTATATACTTTTTCATCAATAACAAAAAAAGTCACCCTCCCCAAAAAAAAATTGTTCCATGAAATTCCATCAAATATTGATTTTATTGCGAAAATTCCTATGGGAATTTAACATGGGGAGTCAATTTCCAAAATTTTCCTGAAGGATCAAAAAACGAAAAAATTTGGAAATTGACTCCGAAACCTGACGAGATAGTTTGACAATGATGTAACTAAGAAAACAATAGTTAGATTTTGAAAATCGAATAACAAATAAAAAAAAAATAATTAAAAATCTATTTTTAGCCCCCCATGTTAAATTCCCGTAGGAAAATCGTTTTTTTCGCAATAAAATCAATATTTGATGGAATTTCATAAACAAAACTTTTTGGGGAGGGTGACTTTCTTTTTTGTTTTTGTTATTGATGAAAAAGTACTTACTTTTAAATACTTTTTAGATTGAATGTGTTTAATAGCCAAAAGTTTGTCGGCAGCAAAACGTGGAACAGATAGTAGTGTACCTATTAAAAAGATGTGTTATTTTTCATGAAATATTTTCAGCAGACGGTAATTGTCATTCCTGTGTTATAAGGGTTACAGGGTGTGTATATATGGCCTCGTTGTCGGCCGTACAATTTGGCCATTATGTTCTGTACCGTGACCTGTGAGTTTGTCATTTAACTCTTTGCATGCTAGCGGCAAAAATATCCGCCAAACGAATTAGGAGTATATGTTTTATTTCTCTTTGTAAATATGTCTTGAAATTTTATTAGAATTGAGTCATCAGGACTCAATTGTAATGAAATTCCAAGACATATTCATGATATTTACGGGGAGAAATACAAGAAAATATGATGAATTTTTCTCCGCTAGTTTTGAACTATTTATAGCCCACAAGTTTCCCAGCATGCAAAGATTTAACTGTCACATGGTACAATTTGACATTGGGATGTATCAAAGCTACATGTGGGTGGTCAACAATGTACATTCCTTGGGGTGGGTGGCAGGTGGGAGCACGCGATGGGTAATTTAACGATCGGGGTTCATCCTTACCGGAATCCCGACTGGAGACCTGGTTTGGCCCTCACATACGTCTTTGGCATTTTGTATGTGACAGTTGAATCTGGTTATACCCCTTATGTGAGTATTACGATATTCGTAATCCTATTTTAGGGGAAGGGGCCAAATGACTTGGTGTGGTATGGACCTGACACCAGGTCAGGTTATTCTAATTTCAGGGCTGAATATATTTGTTCTCGATGTAAATATTCCGTTCTGATTTTGGGATTTTCCCCCCAATGCAGCCGGTTAAAACAGGATCGAACCCGTTTGCCCGGCCTTTCATGACCTTAGCTGTTGATAGGCCGTTAAACACTAATAAACAAACAAACAAACATTCCTTGGGCACCCGTTTCACTATTAAAGAAGTTTGTTGTTCGTAAGTGCAAAATATAATTTTAGAAAAGCATTTACACTGACAGCTGAAAGTCTTTTGTGGATGGGTTCTCATGGACGGATGTGTGCGTGTAGGTGCAAAATGGCAACATTTGTTAACCACTTTAATGTGACAAGCAAATTAATAAAAATCTTTGTATGAACATATTTCTCGTATTAAGATGTTTAGTTAATCCTTTAAACATCACATGCCTGTATAGTGGTATAGGCAAACAGTATAGTTCCAGATGAGCCGGCTCGTCACGACGAGCCGTCTCATCAGGATCTGCACTTTTTGCAAGTAATTTCCATATTTGTGAGAACAAAAACATCCCCTTTTCATAAATGGACCAGTCTGAAAATAATTTTGTGACGATTGGATTGGTTGCAAAATTAACATGTCAAATTCCATTCCAGTTACTTGGGGGTGAAAGGGTTAAATGGGCCCCTGGTCTGCACATACCACAAGGTTTCGAGTTGCTTTTTCTTTGTTTGGTATTGCTGTCTACATTACGAGGGCTCCAACAGAGGTCGACCATGGTGACATTGAATCGTAACTAAATAGAAGCTGTGACTGGAGAAATGGGGATTTGGGCCCATTGTAGATCCTGATCAAATAGTACACTCCTGTAACCTGATAACGATTATATTGTTTAAAGGAGCATGACAGGTGTTTCATTGATGGAATGGCGAACAGTGCAGATCCAGATCAGACTGAGCGGATGCGCAGGCTGATCTGGATCTACACTGGTCGCAAAACCCATAAATAGAGGATCTTAAACGAGTCTCCATTTGATACGAGATTCATTCCTTAATGGAATCCCGACTGGAGATCTGGTTTGGCCCTCACATACATCATTGTCAGTCCCCCGCGCGTCCCGCGCCCCCCCCCCCCCCCCCCCAATCAGCAGGTTAAATGCAGGATTGAACTAGTTGGCCCGGCCTGAAATGACCTTAGCGTAGGCCGTTAAACACCAATGAACAAACATAATGGAAACGCCCATTAAACAAATTGTGTTTGTATCCCAGTACATTACATTTTTCTCATGCAACATCAAGCGACGTTGATTCGTGAAAATTTGTTTGACGTCATTAATATACACTACATTGTCAATAATGTCATGCTATTGACCAGCTACGTCGCTGTTCTATGAATTGCGAAAATGACGTGAAACAATATGATTCTTAAACGTAATGCCATAGTTGGTTATTTAAAATTTTGAAACTATCCGAAAATGCAATGTAAATATAAGTAATAAAACAATGGGCAGTTGCATTTACTGTGGTAAGAAAAACCAAATGTTTTTCATACCACAGTAAACGCAACAGCCCATTGTTTAATTCCTTAAATACAGCTGAAGCAAGTGGAATCCCTGTGGCACAGACCATTTATTGCAGCATTTTCAACTGAAAATCATCCAACTGGGGACATATTCAGCTCTGTGGTAAGAGACTTGTTCAAGTTTCCGTCTAATATAAAATTAATGGGGCCTGTAGGATTTGTGACAAAGTCTAGCTCCTGATCAAATAGCACACTCCTGTAGCCTGAGAATGACCTACATTGTATATTGCTTGTTAGAAGCACGATGCAGGTTTCATTGATGGAATAGCGACCAGTGCAGATTCTAATCAGACTGTGCAGATGCACAGTCTGATTAGGATCTACACTGGTCGCTATACTTGTCGTTGTCGCAAAACCCACAAGTCCATTTTCTCCAGTCACAGTCACAAATGACAACATTATATTGTAAAAAAGGGTGAAAAATAGTATGTGTGCTAAAAAGCACTTTAAAGCATCTACTATTCAAACGATTTGGGATTATGTCATGCAGTGGGGAGGATTGTTGAATAATTAACGATATTGCCGGGAACCATTATTTTCCTACATTAAATGTCCTATACATATAACATTGGTTTTCTGTACATTGTCACTTTTCAGATGTTTGTACAGCAATTATTCTTTCTGATTATTCTCTCGCCGATAGGCAATAGGGGATATAGCATTAGTCTATGAACGTAAATGTGTTTGTTCGTACGTACATTAGTAACACCTTTCATTTTCAATTTGTAATGACTTATGAACCGCTTCAACACTTTTGATAATCTTTGGCCACAATGTGTGTCTAGGGATCTTTTTTTTTTTTGCTTACAACCCACATCCTACCGCCCAAGGTCACTGAGGACTTATTGTTCACCTTGATAATATGCTTCAAAATGAAAACATGTCTTGGCATTTTATTAGAATTGTCTCCAAGGAGACAATTCTAATGAAATACCAAGATGTGTTTCCAAGGTCACTGAGGACTTATTGTTCACCTTGATAATAAGGTTAATGTGTTGAGTATTGTCACTCCATCATTTCTGAAGCAATTGGGTATTTCAATTTTCACACTACTGTTTACACATCAACAGACAGCAATTATTGAATAGTTTCAAAATGAAAACATGTCTTGGCATTTCATTAGAATTGTCTCCTTGGAGACAATTCTAATGAAATACCAAGATGTGTTTTCATGGAAAATAAGAAAAATATGCTATATTTGTGGTCTGTTTATTGTTTTCAGCAGCATGATAAAGGTACCATAAATTTTTTATTGCTTTTTAATACTCGCTGCTTCTGATTTCAATTGTGTTTTTGGCAATTTTAATTGGGTATTTAAGCAAATATGCAGCTTATCTGGAGCTCTGCCCATTATAAAAGATTAGTACTAATCCTATTACCTTTATGGAGTAGTGCTAAATTATTCTTTATCTATTATTCTGCATCAGAGCTAATCTAATACCCTTTGATGAAAGTAAGACAGTAATCACAAACACGTCTGTGAGTTTGTTTGTTCAAAATCTGCGTTAAAAGTTTTTAAATTACAAATGTACTTATGCCTTTGCAACCATAGTCAGATTGACTTGAAAGCTTATATGTGTGTTTATCGTCGTCCATTGTGTCATTGTCTTGCCTATCCATACAGCACTCAAATCTGTGCAACATTTGCGTAAGGTTTAAGTTCCTTGCATTTGTATCACTATTGGATTGGAGATAGCACGGTATTCCACAATTGAAGGTGTCGGTGGAAGAAGGGGGCTAAAAAAGGGATTTAGCCTCCTTCATTCACTGATGCCTTCAGTTGCTTACTCGAGAGGTAGAGAGGGTGGTACATGTACGCTTGTCTTAATTATGAAGCCTGACTGGGATTCATATGTTAAATGTGAATCTTTCTTGGATTAACCCTTTCACCCCTAAGTAACTGGATGTTGATATGTTCATTTTTCACCAATCCAATCGTCATAACATAATTTCGTCCATTTATGATAAGGGGGTGGTTTTGTTCTCAAAAATATAAAAATTACTTGCAAAAAGTGCCGATCCTGATGAGACGGCTATACCACTATACAGGCCTGTGGTGTTGAAAGTAGACAAAAGTCCAAGTGATTTGGTATAGGGAAAGTGCCAGGCGCCAGATCAGCAAAATGGATAATGTTGGTTCAATGTTGGAAAAGCCTTGTAATTTATGTGTGACTGGAGAAATGGGGCTTGTGGGTTTTGCGACCAGCGTAGATCCAGATCACCATTCCATCAATGTAACCCACGTTATGCTTCTAACGAGCAATATAGATCATTATCAGGCTACATTAATGGGCTATTTGATCAGATCATCAGCGACACTGGTCACAGATCCCGTAAGCCCCATTTCTCCAGTCACTGCCACATTTCAATGCCCCCCACCCCCCTGCCTCCCCCAATGCAGGTACATTTGTATGTATGTACCAGTATATGTACTGTACTTCTATAGTACATTTCCTGTCTGTGTACTTTTATAGCAGCTTTTACCTGTGTTTGAAGCACTCTTATAATAAAACGATCATCAGATACGTCACATTCACTGGGGAAATGCGTTTTTAATGTGGCTGTGACTGGAGAATTGAGAATTAAGCGTTTTGCGACCAATGTAGATCCAGATCAGCGTGTGCATCCACACAGTCTGATCAGGATCTGCACTGTTCGCCATTCAATGTAAGCAAGATAGATCGTAATCGTGGTACAGGAGTGTGTTCTTTAATCGGTAGCTACATCGGTCACAAATCCAATCAGCCCGATTTCTCGAATCACTGACACTAATCGACAATAGTACATTTCCTACTCATGTTCACTAGAGTGAATATCCTCTCTGAATAGCATTATAATCCATGTATATACTGATTGACAAGGGTCAACACTCGCGAATGTCTGGACATACCTTTTATGGAACTTAACCTATTTTACGTAATGTTGACGTTTTCATCTTTATTTATGTGACTGGAGATATGGGCTTGTTTCATTTGTAGTCGGGTCAGCCTCAGTTACATTGCAAAGTATACTTATCTAGCAAAGTGTACTTTAAGGGAGTAATCATTTATTTTCCCCGAAATGCATTATTTCATATAGAACTAACGACTGCATATTTTGATGATTAAAAGTATGCAGAATTATTATACTGAATTTTTTACATTATCACAGCCAAAATGGCTGTGATAATGTCATAAATTCAGTATAATAAAAATTAATAAATTTATCCTTCAATTGAAAATTTCTCCCTCAAAGTGTACTTTAATAGCAAGAAAAGTATGCAATTTTGGTGAAATCGGCTACTGATCATTACTGATGCCTAATGAGGATCTAGTAGGCTGCACAGACATTTGGCGTGTTTGGCTTTCATTGGTAGAACTATTATAGGAATGAATGGCCTTTTTGTGGAATTTATCGGTGTATAAACTTGGAAAAGTCGCGGGAATACTGGACGAAGGCCGGAAGGCCTCGTCCAGTATTCCCGCGACTTTTCCAAGTTTATATCCCCGATAAATTCCACAAAAAGGCCATTCATTCCTTATAATTCCAGCATTTGAAATTAATTAATCAAGAAAATGTGTTTATTTTGCGTTTCTTAAGAATTATTTTAACTGCGCCTCACGGTTATGGAAAGTAGTTCGGCGTGGGAGTTTACTGGGATATAAATTTTGGACACAGACTTGATACGGGCCAATCAAATGTTAGGGAATTGTGTAAATATTTTTGTGCTGGAATTATCTACATATGAATAACAAGGCTTATAACTTTGGTCAGACACGACCTCGTATCATAACAAATTCTGCGATTTTATTAACGTTAATGTAAATATTTTGGCGGAAAGTGCACATGTTCATTTGAGAATTATTGTTATCTTGCTGAAATAGCATAGTTGGAACATAATTATTTAAAGAATATCGAATTACAGCTGGTTATCGTATGTCAGACATGACCTCGTATCATAACAAATGACATAATGTGTTTAGGGCCAATATTGTAGTGGAAAGTTCATGTGTTCATTTGAGAATTATTGTTATCCTGCTGAAATACATAGAATGCATAGGCAATTACAATTTTAAACATGTTATTTTGTTACGATACGAGGCCGTGTCCAACCAAAGTTATAAGCCTTGTTATTCATATGTAGTTCTAATGCACTCTATAAATATCTCGCAATCTGATTGGCTGATGGTCATACATTACACGTATATCATTGGTGATGAACGGTCACAAGTTATTTCAATATGTATTCCTACGACAGTAGTAAAGGAGTGCATTAGAAATAGGTTAATTAATAGGTTAATTTTGAAATTTGCGTCATATATCAGAAAATGATAGGTCGCAAAACATGTTTAATGGCTCCGCTAGCGCGTCGCCATTAAACAGATTTTCCGACCTATCATTTTCTGATATACGACGCAAATTTGAAAATTACAATCCAGTTAACCCTATATTATACTGATGAAAAGCGAAACACGCCGAATGCCTGCCACATCTCTCCACGGCCTTAGCTGGGATGTTATTAAACGCTTTCTTCCCTTTTGAAACTGTGCCCTTTTCTCTATATGACCTTAACTGTTGCTGGGACATTAAAGCGCCGGCATCAACAATTTTGGACGTACAGCAATATGTTGATTTGATTTTTGGCCTCCGGTTGGGAGCACGCAAAGGGTACATTTAAGAACGGGTTTCATCCTTAACGGAATCTTGATCTTATTTTTGGCTTTCTTGTATGTGGAGTTGAATCCGGTTATACCTATTATAAAAGTATTAAGATTAGTACTAATCCTATTACTTTTGGGGAGTGGGGCTAAGTCACTCTGGTGTGACTTGGCAGCAGGTCGCGTTATTCTAATTTCAGTAACATATATATTTTTTCTGTAAATATTCAGTTCTGAGTTTGGGATTTACCCCCATCACAACAGGTAACATGTGGGATTTGACCCTGTTAACCCGGCCTAAAATGACCTTAGCCATTAAACACCATTAAATCAAATTAAATTGATTTGATTTATTAGTGTTTAATGGCCTATCAACAGCTAAGGTCATTTGAGGCCGGGCCAACGTTTGATCCAGTATTTAACCTGCTGCATTGAGGGGGAAATCCCAAAATCAGAATGGAACATTTACATCAAATATTTTTTTTCATTATTGGGGGGAAAAATCAAAACGGAATATTTACATGGAAAAAAATATATTCAGCCCTGAAATTAGAATAGTGATGATGGTGGATATCTCCTGATCCGTTTGTTTGATTATTCATCACATAGCTTCCTCACATTGATGGCTATCCACCATGTCTCATTTGTTGACCTCGACCTTTGTGGATGAGGCACTCGCCGGTGATCACCTTGTTAATAAACGGTGTTATTTTAATGTAACAGAATGTAATTTTAAATAAAATATCCACACTCGATGATTCCAATAAATTGTTATTTTCTACATTGGTGGACATGAGGATCCATCATTACAGAGGTTCACAGGGACGCAATACGATTGTAGTACATGTAGTATGAAACTTGAGAAAAAATATTTTTTCTTTATTTCATCTCAAATGTATATGTTGTTACCACTCGTTTGAACTGTCTTGATGAGACGGTTCAAATGAGTGGTAACAAAATATGTACCTTTATGGAGAAATAAAACAGAACCCAAATGTAATGAGATTTTTTCAACAAAATGTATCGTATCCTTAGACTGAAACGGGTTAACCCTTAAAAGGTGGGAACAGTAATTGTCTTCTGCTGTTGTGACTTTTGTGTACAGATGAAAAAACATATTACATGTACATCGAATTGCTATAGTTTTTTATTCGTTTGAATTTTCATTTGCACCTCTCTCGTGTTTCCCATATATCTCACTTGTTTGTTTAGCGGAGGTGACTACTGTCTGTTCCACGTTTTGTTGCCGACAAACTTTTGGCTATTAAAGACAATCTCAGAAATATCTAAAGGCAAGTACGGTAGTTTTTCATCAATAATAAAAGTCACCCTCCCCAAAAAAATGATCGACCCTCCTTGTTTCTCTTTACCTCCTTTTTGCCCCATGTTAAATTCCCATAGGAAAATCGTTTTTTCGCAATAAAATCAATATTTGATGGAATTTTATCAAATAATTTTCTTTCGGGAGGGTGACTTTATACATGAAAAAGTACTTACCTTCAGATATTTTTTATATTTAATGTGTTTAATAGCCAAAAATTTGTCAGTACTTAGAAGATTGAATGATGTGTCACCGACTGAATGGCAAATGTTGCAGCCACTGATTAGATTGTACCGATATTTGGCGCTGTGACTGAAAAGATGGGGCTTATGGGTTTTGCGATCAGTGTAGATCCAGATCAGCCTGTGCATTTGCACAGGCTGATCAGGATCTGCACTGTTCGCCATTCTATCAATGTAACACCCGACATGCTTCTTACGAGCAATATAAATTGTTATCAGGCTACAGGAGCATATTGTTTGTTCAGAAGCTACACTGGTCACTGGGTGGCAGGTGGGAGCATGCGATGGGTAATTTAACGATCAGGATTCATCCTTACCGGAATCCCGACCAGAGACCTGGTTTGGCTTTCTTGTATTTGAGAGTTGAATCTGGTTATACCCAATTATATGAGTAATATGATTAATCATAATCCTATATATTACTTTCAGAGCAAGGGGCCAAGTGGCTTTGGTGTGGTATGAACCTGGCACCAGGTCAGTAGCCTATTTCATCAACATTTCCAAGTATACTTTAGTAGCAAAGTATACTTTAAGGGAGAAATTTTCAATTTTATGATAAATTTATTAATTTTTATTATACTGAATTTTTTAGATTATCACAGCCAATTTGGCTGTGATCATGTAATAAATTCAATATAATAATTCTGCATACTTTTAATCATGAAATATATGCATTTGTTAGTTCTATATGAAATAATGCATTTCAGTAAAAATAAATGATTACTCCCTCAAAATATACTTTGCTAGTAAAGTTAGTAGAGGCAAATTAACACAGATCCATGACCAATTATCTGAGACAAAGGTTTGAGCACATTTTCCACATCTACATTCAATTACGAAAAAAATGAGCCGGGGTGACCCTCGCGAAAATGCTGGCAATTTCCGTGAGGAGGCAAAATCCAAGATGGCCGCCATTTTCAGTCGAATTGGCCATGTGTGGGTTCCTTTTGATCATTGAAGTTGGTTTTTGTGGCTAAAACTTCTGTTACCATGAGCAGAAAGTATCTGCAAAGAATATTTTGTCTGAAAAATGCATACAGGATGAAATAATCCAAGATGGCCACCATTTCAGTCCAATTATTCATTAACGGCTACAGAAGGGTTATTTTTGACCAATTGAAGTTGTTTTTTTAGTTTAGAACCTCTGCTAACATGAAGAGAAAATATCTGCAAAGAATATTTTACATGAAAATTGCATAGAGGACAGAAAAATCCAAGATGGCCACCATTTTTCATCAAAATATTCAATTACATGCTTAATAAATAGCAGTGAATTCCGTTTTGAAGCCTAAATTTCTGTTTTTGAAGAGGACAATGTAATTATATTGTATACTTTGTTAAAATTAGCAAATTTACAAGTTTGAAAATCCAAGATGGCTGCCATATTCTTGAAAATGTTGTACTTAAGAAAGGCAATGGGTGGTTCAGGTTTCTAAATATCTGTGAAACATATCATCCTCTTCACCGTCCGAGTCCGTTGAAATGTCAGAGGATGTATCATCTGCTTGTTCAACAGATTTACTTCCAGCAATCATGTCATTTAATGTTTGGGGAAGTGCTGGTTTGGTATAACGAAGTGGTTCACACTTTTCCCCATTCATTAGCCATCCATGTCCAAGTGGGGAAGGTGGAGCGTCTGGTAAATCGTATCTCAATAATGTGTAGACCTGATAGTTGGCTCTCTCAACCTTCAAACGGTGTGAATCTATATCTTGGTGGGATTCTCGAGAGTGGATTTCTTCTTCATATTCTTCCACTTTGTCGCTCTCGCCTCCGCGAGGGTTTTACTGACTTTGTCTTTGTAGACATATTTCACGGTAAACTCTGTCATGCTTTCTACAGTTGTTTCGGACATGGGCAGTGAGCTTCCCAAAGTCTCCAACAACGTGTGTGCTTCATTACTTGTTTTCACTATATCAAAAACAGTTTTCTTTCCATGACCAAAGAATGCGGTAGCTGCATCTGAGCCTGTGAAAATGTGAAGCGGTAGAATAATGTTGGAGTCGTAATCTGAGCATAGAAACTTACTGTCATAGACTGATGACTTTCGTTTGATTCCTAAATCTCCATCTATCTTGTGGGCAACATATGCTGAAAGAACAACCACATCAGTAGCCTCAGCATCGATGACAACCACATCTGTTTCTCCTGCTTTCCTTATCGCAGAGTAGATGTACAGCAGTATTGTGTCGGCTTCCAGGTGTTGACACTCAAACTCCACTTTTTCTTGTGTCATTCTTTGTCAGATGAGAGATCCCAGCACTTATCTCTTACTGAGTAAAGGAACTGTACATTTACTTTCTTCTGTGCGATATCTCTGAATTCTTTCTTCAGAAATTGCTGAAGTCGTATTTTGTTTTTGGAATTCTTGAACATCTCGTTAAATTCTCGTGTCGAAGGAATCCTGTCTTCTTTCTTCATGTAGATGTTCTTCGAAACTCCCGCATATCTATGTTCATGTTCACTGTCCTTGGTGAAGTTTGGAACATCGTAAGTGTCGTTAACAAACACCACAGTGTGTGCATTTCGATGACGAGCACATGCCAAGGAGAATATCTTTTCAGCATAATTTCCCCATGTAAAGACATTCTCATCCCTGGTATCTTTATCTTCAACAGATGGAGTGGCTAGCCGCCAAAGAAACCCCATGTCAATCAATGCGATGTATGGGTCTTGTATGGAAAGTTCTACAAACTTTAGTTTTTCAATCAGCTTTGACTTCTGACCCTTTCTCATGGTTCCATTGACATTAAAAATGGGAAGACATTCTTCGGTCACTCGGTTTTGCATTACTTGTACAAGATCAAATGTGTCAGTGCAGCCTTCTGCAAGAGTGATGACTTCTGCCATAGCCCTATTCTCCATTGCATCAGTTTTTGTAACTGTTTTTGATCCAGCGTTAGCAATGGAGGATTGCTAAAGTTGTGTCTTTTATTTCTGTGGAGTGCTGCATCAAACGATGTTTCACTCGAGAACATTCTCTCTCCAATGAACTTGCTCACAGAAGCTTCGCCATCAGCATGGGCCGATTCAAAATCGATTACCAGCCGTTCTGATGCAACTATCCCAGTCTGCAATGATCGCAATGTAGGACTTGCGAGATCAAATGGATCACATGAAAATTCTGTCATGCAACTATCTACATCTTGTATTGCCTGTTCGTCGATTCTGAGACGAGTTCGAGAATTCTCACTGTGACCATGAGTGGAATTTGCCAAATCTGCAATGGCATGGAGAGACACCCTCACTCTGTTGATGAAATTTACGTTCCTAGTGTGAATCAACAACTGAGGCTCATTCTTCAAAATCCTCGACCACCCAGCTTTCAATCTTGATCCTTTGTTCATGGTCATCTCTATCCGAGATCCAAGGGCAAACATGAGTATGGTCTGCCTGTCATTGACTGCGAAAACAGTCCCTCTCTCATGTAGCGAGACTTATCCTCATCCAGACAACTTATCTCGAGCCAGAACTCTACAAGCCATCTTCCATATTTGTCGTTGTCATATATCTGCATCCAAGGCAACATCATCCTTAGTGATGCCTTGAAAGCATCCCAATCTTGGATTCTCAATGCATGATTGTTCATCAAGAGAATCTCCACCATATTCATGAAACTCAACCAGTATTTAGCCATTGGGCTGCCAGCAGTTTCAACTATCTTGAATGCCTCATCTACAAAAGAAGACAATTCTGGATTAGATTCTAGCTCATCATATTGTGCCTTCATCTCCTCCTTGGAAGATGTAGCTGGGGTTTTCAATACTTCAAGTTCTTGTTTGAGTTCAGATGATATTTCCAATCCGCTTTCAAGTCCCTGAGATCAGACATCTGATACTGCGTTTATAGTGCTTTCCTGACAGTGCCCGATCTACTGATCCCTCTGCGATAACATCGGCTGCTATAAGAATGTCCGATAAGCCAGATCCTTTGAATCTTTTATTCATTGCTGATATAAAGGACATGTGAGCATGGAATGGACCAAGGAATGGAAGTATAAGATCAAACTTTTCTGGATTCTCATTCTTCAACTGAACCATGAGGGCATATACTGGTTGATCTCCTACAAGCTGAATAAAGGGCATACATTTCTTGGTGGCAGCTGCAACCATCCTACACATCACTTCATGAACAACTGACTTCTGAGGAGGCTTAGGAAAAGTAAGAGTAGTATGGCTTACTTTTGACAAGTTTCTTTTGAATTCGGGCATGGAAACCAGAAAATGCACCACTTTGTGTGTCTGCTGCTATACATTTCCCATCAGAGTCAGTTCGCAACAACGTATGAACTGTTCCCTTCAGACGCTGTTTGTGTGTGTCTTCTGGTGTGATATCAACTACTGGCCTGATAGCTGGAACACCACGCTTTACTGTCTTATAAGGCTCAACATTATGCAATGTTGCTGTTACTGACTTCAACTCACTAGCCTTTGTCAAGGATAGATCTGAACTGCCACTAGCTATGGCAACATCTTCTGGTTGAATGAACATAACATTGTTCGATGTGATGTGTTTGCACCAGTGAGGGTGTCGTCTTGAAAATCATCATTGTCCATGACAACCGTTCCAGGAAAGCCTTCTGACAGCATCTTCTGGGCAAACCTCATTCTCTTCAATGTCTTGTTTTGCCCACGAGGCATACAGATTGAGGACATCTTGGTAACTTATGCCAAAAGTGACAGTTTATTTAGAATGTCCACTATTTCGCGGCTTCTTGTTAGCCCATGGATTGTCACAGACAATAATGTCTTCATGGCTGTGCGTTTCCTCGTGACAAACGAAGATATCAGTGACGCAATACTCAATAATATCTGGTTCGTCACATGGTGTACTAAAAGAAGTTTGAGCCGGATTTCTAAGCCAAGTCAGAAACATACGCAAGAGCATATTTGGCTCTTCTGGAAGATCCAACTCATTAGCAGTTGGTGGCCATGCCATGATTTCATCATTGTAAGCTTCTGCTTCAAACGTCTTGCAACAGAATTCAGCAATTGTTACATCACTTACACCCCATGAATATATTGCAGCCTCTATATAACTCCTCCTTCTGATGTGTCATAAACAATGGTGCTCTTGTTCTTGTGAAAAACGAACATGAAAACCAATTTTATCTTCAAATTCCTTTTGTAGCAGTTGCTTAATTGTGCTAGATTTTGTTGTAGTCATATCAAATCCAAAGTTTTTCATGAGACTGGTATAATCTAGCAGAAGTCCTTGCAATGACCTTGGTTCTTTCAGTTCGAAAAAAACTTTCTGAACATGTTGAAAAAACATCTGTTGCACTTCAGCATACCTCACACTTTGCAAGTGCAGAGTAGTGTCCTCCCCTTCTTCGGTACGGTAGACTGGCTGAACATACCTTTTCCAGCAGCCACGATGATACCGAATTTCAGCGGCAAATGGATCATTTGTGGAATCAATAACCGCTAATATTCGATCTCGCATTGTATCATCCTCTAGGTAGACCGTGTGTGATTTGAATGTTCTCCATGCACACTCCTGTTGGAGCAGGCACAATTTCCCTTCCTGTGGATGTTTGGGATTATCTGACTTCATGCACCAGATACATAGCAGCTTATTGTGCAGTGGTTCCACTGCAGTGACGTAGTCGTCTACTGGATGAAGCTGTGTCGCTATCTTCTACATCTACTGGCGGTTGTGCTTCCTGTTCTATCTCTGTCACTTTCTCCTGTCTTGCAATGGCTTGTTGTAGCTTCCTCGTGCTACAAAGCTGCATTTTACACTTTTTGTGGAAAAAGATACCTGTGGGTCCATTATCCCATGCTACGTTATCATACATGTCTCCATGGCGATCCAGGCCTCTCCAGCCTTTTGCTGATTCCTTCAGCGTATTCCATAAATCAATAGGATAACTGCTTCTATCCTCATCACACTCTAGGTCGCATATAATACACAACTCTTTTGTCCGTTTCAGTCCCCTTGTCATTGGAGGAAGCGCTCTGATTAGTGGTTCAGACATATGTTCAGACATCTTATGTTTCTGAATGCATCAAATTATAATAGAAAGTTTATGCCAGGACATACTTTTGAAAATAAATGGTAGCGTAGTTAAATCACAATTGACCAATGATAAGACTGCTTTGTTCAGCTTCTGCAACAAATGCAGTTATGAACATCAGATTAAAAACTGGTAATAAATGGCAGCGTAGTTAGATCACAATTGACCAATGATAAGACTGCTGTTCAGCTCATTACATCATTCAAGTAAGTAAGAATACAAGGAAGATAACTCTGGATTTTTATTTATTGATGTTTGATGATAATCAAATAATTACATTGACACACACACTGTTTGTAACTAATAGCATAAGTAACACATTGTATGTACATGTAATTAGTTAAATCATTTAAAGCAATTTAAAGTAAATTAGCTACATATGATATATTAATAATAAATAAAGTTTTAATAAACTGAATACATAAATCTGAAAGCCATTATGTAATTTAATCCGTGGTCAAGAAATAGATCGGAACAAAAGTGTATGAATGAATGTTGTTTTACTTCTGAGGACAAGTTACCCCCGTCCAAAATACAGCTAGGACATAATCCCCCGTTCAAATACAAGGTAGGACAAAATCCCCCACCCCCCACATAATAGTGTAATTACATTGTCCTCTTCAAAACAGAAATTTAGGCTGCAAAACGGAATTCACTGCTATTTATTAAGCATGTAATTGAATATTTTTAGAAAAAATGGCGGGGCCATCTTGGGATTTTTCTGTCTCTATGCAATTTTCATGTATTCTTTGCAGATATTTTCTCTTCATGTTAGCAGAGGTTCTAAACTAGAAAAACAACTTCAATTGGTCAAAAATAACCCTTCTGTAGCCGTTAATGAATAATTGGACTGAAAATGAAAATGGCGGCCATCTTGGATTATTTCATCCTGTATGCATTTTTCAGACAAAATATTCTTTGCAGATACTTTCTGCTCATGGTGTTAGAAGTTTTAGCCACAAAAACCAACTTCAATGATCAAAAGGAACCCACACATGGCCAATTCGACTGAAAATGGCGGCCATCTTGGATTTTGCCTCCTCACGGAAATTGCCAGCATTTTCGCGAGGGTCACCCCCGCTCATTTTTTTCGTAATTGAATGTAGATGTGGAAAATGTGCTCAAACCTTTGTCTCAGATAATTGGTCACGGATCTGTGTTAATTTGCCTCTACTAAGTATACTTTGCAATGTTGATGAAATAGGCTACAGGTCAGGTTATTCTAATTTCAGGGCTGAATATATCTTTTTTTTTATGTAAATATTCCGTTCTGATTTTGGGATTTTGCAATTTATTTATTGCCCTGAGTTCATCCTTGCCGGAATCCCAATATCTCTGGTTTGGCCCTAGGGTACATTTATGGCTTTCTTGTAAGTGAGAGATGATTGTTTATTGGTGTTTAATGGCCTATCAACAGCTAAGGTCATTTAAGGCCGGGCCAATGGGTTTGATCTTTCATTTAACCTGCTGCATTGGGGGGAAATTCGCAAAATCAGAACGGAATATTTACACCGAGATAAATATATATGCAACCCTGAAATTAGAATAACCTGACCCTGGTACCAGGTCCAAACCACACCAGTCACCCCTTCCCCTAAAAAGTAATACCGGTAAGATTACACTTATAAGGGGTATAACCAGATTCAACTCTCGCACACAAGAAAGCCGAAGACGTACCCGAGAGTCGAACCAGGTCTCCGGTCGGGATTCCAGTAAAAGATGAATCCTGATCGTTAAATTACCCATCGCATACTCCCACCTGCCACCCACTGTAATATTAGTGATAATCATATTACTTTTATGAGTGCGGCTAATTGACTCTGGTGTGGTGAAGACCTGGAACCAGATCATGCTATTCTAATTTCAGGGCTGAATATTTTGTAATTTATGTGAAATATAGGATTAAATACGGTTGATCTGGCCTAAAATGAGCCTAGCTGTCGACAGGTTGTTAAACACCAGTAAACAGACACAAATGTAATCCACTATCAAACCCCTGTAGCCTGATCAGGGCCTATAGTGGTTGTTAGACACATATGCTAGACAAAAAGTGCAGACCCTGATCAACTATGCAGGCCGATGATCGCAAAGGCCATCACAGTCATATTTCCCCTGTACAATCAGAATTGTCTTGGAACTGCATAGAAACAAATCACTAGGTTTAACGTCCCAGCAACAGATATTAAGGTCATACACATACGGCACCACAGTTTATTAACGTCTCATCCGACAGACCAGTAGGATGGAATAAATACGTTAGTACTTTTCACACCTAGGGTGAGGATTGAACTCACAGCCTCCAGTATTGAAGTCCAATGCCATATCCCCTAGGCCATGGCCCATCCCAGTAGCCTATTTCATCAACATTGCAAAGTATACTTTAGTCGCAAAGTATACTTTGAGGGAGAAATTTTCAATTTTATGATAAATTTATTAATTTTTATTATACTGAATTTATTACATTATCACAGCCAATTTGGCTGTGATAATGTAATAAATTCAGTATAATAATTCTGCATACTTTTAATCATGAAATATATGCAATTGTTAGTTCTATATGAAATAATGCATTTCAGGAAAAATAAATGATTACTCCCTCAAAGTATACTTTGCTAGTAAAGTATACTTTGCAATGTTGATGAAATCGGCTACTGGAATTGCATGGGAAAGTTTGATAGAAATTGAAGGGGTCAGTGGGAGAAGGGGCAAACGCCCTCATGTTAACACCCATTGGCAAGAAAATAACAAGCAAACACGGATATAGGCTTAATGGTTTTCTTCATTTTTAAATATCAATGGCATTCATGTGTGAAAATCATGAAATCTCTGTACTTTGTCAAAAATTGCGAACATATAAGCATGACAAGAGTCAAGTAATCCGCACTTCTCTGAAATGTTAGGATGTACGTGGCCCAAATTAAATGCTAACTTTCTCAGCAAAATTAGACGTGCATTTTCATATAGCCTAGGTGAAATATAACTGGGTAAGAAGCACACGTGACGTGTTAGTTCAAAGATGGGTACGGCGTTTAATATCAATTCACTCTACACCAGTTCACTACTTCTAAAACCATTCATTTCCCCATAAAAGCAGATGAATTTGCAATTCTTGACGAGACGGTTATACCGAGTGATAAAGCATATATTTTTGTGAGGAAATGAATGGTTGTGAACCCTTTCAACACTACAGACCTGTATAGTGGTATTGGCAAAAGGTGTAGATCCAGATGAGCCGGCTCGTGACAAGCGGCCCAGGGGTGGAAAAAATCATTTTTTTCCACTCGCCCAAAGTACAAAAAAAAAGTACTTGCCCATGTCAAAAAGTTACTCGCCCAGCNTTTTTTAAAAAATAAAATGCTGTTTCCAGTATTTGTAATGTTGCATCTTATTTAAAAAAAATAAGCTTTTACATATATATGATCATTACCAAAACGTATCAGACATATTCACTATTATTGTTATTTATATTTTAAGTATTAAATGAACATAAACAAACAAATAAATATTATTTATCGGGAGATAAACTTCGTCGAGTTTTTTCTTCTACACCGTTTTTTAGCAGCGAATTTGCTCAGAGGCTTGCATGCTTCTTATTTTCTATAAGCGTTGAATGACATTTTGTTTAATTTATAGTGGCTATGTTTGCATGCGCTGCCTTAATTACTAAATTCAATGGTTTCGGACCCGGTGCCGACCGTTCCGTCCCAAGCTGTTATGTTCGGCGTCTGAAATGCGCGTTAACCCAACTGTATACGAGACGATATATGTGGCCGCGTATACACTAGTCTATACTCGCAGTCCTATTATTTGTTAGACCGGCCGCGTACAGCCGACAAATAATCCGTGAATTAAACTTGCCCGATATGGACCGTGTTCAAAATCGCTAGCGATTCTACCCGTAACCATGTACATAGACACTGCTTGAAACTTACTTCCCGCAAATTGACGTAAACTGTAAACAACAAATGGTCGCTGAATTAATACCATTTGTTGGCCATTATCGATGGAATTAATTGGCAATTTCTTCAGAAAAAAAAATCCTGACCAAATCTTTCACTCGCCAAACTGGGCGAGTGCCTGTAGAAAGTACTCGACCGCCACAAAAAGCACTCGCCATGGCGAGCTGGGCGAGTGAAATTTCAACCCCTGAAGCCGTCTCATCAGGATCTGCACTTTTTGCAAGTAATTTTCCAGGGATTCCGCTGGAGAAAATATCGCCACTTAACAAAAACACCCCCTTTTCATAAATTGACTAGTCTGAAAATCATTTTGTGACAACTGGATCGGTGGAAAAATGAACATATCAAAATCCATTCCAGTTACTTAGGGGTGAAAGGGTTAATAAATACATTCAGCGTATTTCTTCTGTAATTCTGATACCTATCCTGGAGGAATACGACTTCAGAAATGTGACTTGTGACAACTGCAACCAGTATATGTGACTGTGACTGCAGAAATGGGGCTTATCGGATTTGTGACCAGCATACCTCCCTGTTCAAATAGCACACTCGTGTAACCTGATAATGCTCAAAATTGCTTATTCATCGATAGAAAGGCGAACAGTGCAGATGCACAGGCTGAATTGGATCTACACTGGTCGCAAACCCCATAAGCCCCATTTTCCGGTATACAACCATATATAACATGCTCACTTCAAAAGGAGACTTGTAGACTTAATGTGGGAAGGGCACGTGGTAACAAACCTGAGGCCCGTTTCACTAAACTTCTTACGACTAAAATGTTCGTAAGTGCAAATTTAGGATCGTCTGTAAATTTCAATTGATGTATTTACATTTATTGAGCATGCTCAATAAATGTAAATCCAATAATTGTTTACAAGAAAACATTGTTAATGTGAAATTTACAGACTATAATAAGTTTGCACTTACGAACATTTTAGTCGTACAAAGTTTAATGAAACGGCCCCCAGGATCTTGTGTAAATTCAGTGACTGCAAATTCCACCCATACATTGTGTAAACTACTGTCTGTTTCACGAAAGCTGCCCAAATTTTACGGCTATATAAACAATTAAAAAACAAAATTTCTTTTGATAATATTAAATCAAAGGAAAAATTAAGAATGAGCCTTCTTTTTATTTCGTGAAATTTGGTCAAATATTGATTTTATTGCGAAAAAACAATTTCCCCATGTTAAATCCCCATAGACATCTTCACGGAGTGAAGATGTCTATGGGGATTTAACATGGGGAAATTTTTTTGAATTTCAGAAATACCTGACCGATTTTTAAAATTTAACTTTTGTTTTCTTATTTAGATCATATCCAAGCTATCTAGTCAGGTTTCGGAGTCAATTTCCAAATTTTTTCCTTTTTTGACTTCTCCCACACTTCCTTACCACTTTTTCCCCCATGTTAAATTCCCATAGACAATAAAATCAATATTTGACCGAATTTCACGAAATAAAAAGAAGGCTCATTCTTAAATTTTCCTTTAATTTAATATTATCGAAATAAATATGGTTTTTGAATTGTTTATATAGCCGTAAAATTTGGGCAGGTTTCGTGAAACAGACTATAGTCCTACTTGAACATACATGTAATTGGCTGGAGTAGTAACTATAGCCCCGCCTGGACCGACAAACAAAAATATAAACGCAATTTATTTATCCCGTCAACACTACAAATTGCTTTAAATTGCAAAAAAATAACCCCAGCCGCATCCTCAAAATCGGAGAATCGACTAGTATGACAACCGCACATATTCATACGCAGTAATTAGGTCGTATATTGACAGGATATCATGAATGTTTCAGGCACTGTGTTTCACCGCACATACGCACTGTGTTGGCGGGATAAATATTGTTATCAGGCTTTAGGAGTGTGCTCTTTGATCAGGAGACAAACTGATCACAAGTCATATATTAAGCAATTTATGGGATAAAGATTGTTATCAGGCTATTTGATCAGGAGATAAACTGATCACAAGTCATATATTAAGCTCAATTTCTCCAGTCACAGCCACACATTAGATTCAACCCATATATGACCTACTGAAGCAGGATTTATAATAATTGCAAATGCTGAAAATAATATCCGGTATTTTTGCAATCTGGCTGCCCAGACGGTATTACGAGATGACAACTTATTACACCTGTGTAAATCTAAAAACCTAGGCTATGGTCTTATCAATAGTTTACCGAACTTGGAAAACCACGAGTAAATTCCTTCAGCACGACTTCTGGGGCATCCTTGATGTTAGAATTAGCGTAGTTTCTTAGTTTACACCGACAAATTCCTCCAATTTTACTGTCTCAATGATGCCCCAGAAGTTGTTTTAACCCTTCCACCGCTATCTTAATTTCGAGGTGAGTTGTAAAAATCTAAGAGTTCTTGCAACTCGAACCATCTCTAGAGAGAAAATTACCTATAATAATTATATATCAAGTTTAGCTATTACTTTGTACATAACACCAACAGATAAACTACATCGGGGACATGCCAAGATCTGACAAAACCAGCATTATTGCCTTTGCCAACAGTATAGACCAGATCAGACTGTGCGGTAACCAGCATTATTGCCTTTGCCAACAGTGTAGACCGAGATCAGACTGCGTGTTAACCAGCATTATTGCCTTCGACAGTGTAGACCCAGATCAGACTGTGTGTTAACCAGCATTATTGTCTTTGACAGTGTTGACTCAGATCAGACTGTGTGTTAACCAGCATTATTGCCTTTGACAGTGTTGACTCGGATCAGACTGTGTGTTAACCAGCATTATTGTCTTTGACAGTGTAGACTCAGATCAGACTGTGTGTTAACCAGCATTATTGTCTTTGACAGTGTAGACTCAGATCAGACTGTGTGTTAACCAGCATTATTGTCTTTGACAGTGTTGACTCGGATCAGACTGTGTGTTAACCAGCATTATTGTCTTTGACAGTGTAGACTCAGATCAGACTGTGTGTTAACCAGCATTATTGTCTTTGACAGTGTAGACCAGATCAGACTGTGTGTTAACCAGCATTATTGTCTTTGACAGTGTAGACCCAGATCAGACTGTGTGTTAACCAGCATTATTGTCTTTGACAGTGTTGACTCAGATCAGACTGTGTGTTAACCAGCATTATTGTCTTTGACAGTGTAGACCCAGATCAGACTGTGTGTTAACCAGCATTATTGTCTTTGACAGTGTTGACTCGGATCAGACTGTGTGTTAACCAGCATTATTGTCTTTGACAGTGTAGACCCAGATCAGACTGTGTGTTAACCAGCATTATTGTCTTTGACAGTGTTGACTCGGATCAGACTGTGTGTTAACCAGCATTATTGTCTTTGACAGTGTAGACCCAGATCAGACTGTGTGTTAACCAGCATTATTGTCTTTGACAGTGTAGACCCAGATCAGACTGTGTGTTAACCAGCATTATTGTCTTTGACAGTGTTGACTCAGATCAGACTGTGTGTTAACCAGCATTATTGCCTTCGACAGTGTAGACCCAGATCAGACTGTGTGTTAACCAGCATTATTGTCTTTGACAGTGTAGACTCAGATCAGACTGTGTGTTAACCAGCATTATTGTCTTTGACAGTGTAGACTCAGATCAGACTGTGTGTTAACCAGCATTATTGTCTTTGACAGTGTAGACCAAGATCAGACTGTGTGTTAACCAGCATTATTGTCTTTGACAGTGTAGACTCAGATCAGACTGTGTGTTAACCAGCATTATTGTCTTTGACAGTGTAGACCAAGATCAGACTGTGTGTTAACCAGCATTATTGTCTTTGACAGTGTAGACTCAGATCAGACTGTGTGTTAACCAGCATTATTGTCTTTGACAGTGTAGACCCAGATCAGACTGTGTGTTAACCAGCATTATTGTCTTTGACACTGTAGACCCAGATCAGACTGTGTGTTAACCAGCATTATTGTCTTTGACAGTGTAGACCCAGATCAGACTGTGTGTTAACCAGCATTATTGTCTTTGACAGTGTAGACCCAGATCAGACTGTGTGTTAACCAGCATTATTGTCTTTGACAGTGTAGACTCAGATCAGACTGTGTGTTAACCAGCATTATTGTCTTTGACAGTGTAGACCCAGATCAGACTGTGTGTTAACCAGCATTATTGTCTTTGACACTGTAGACCCAGATCAGACTGTGTGTTAACCAGCATTATTGTCTTTGACAGTGTAGACTCAGATCAGACTGTGTGTTAACCAGCATTATTGCCTTTGACAGTGTTGACTCAGATCAGACTGTGTGTTAACCAGCATTATTGCCTTCGACAGTGTAGACCAAGATCAGACTGTGTGTTAACCAGCATTATTGTCTTCGACAGTGTTGACTCAGATCAGACTGTGTGTTAACCAGCATTATTGCCTTTGACAGTGTAGACTCAGATCAGACTGTGTGTTAACCAGCATTATTGCCTTTGACAGTGTAGACCCAGATCAGGACTGTGTGTTAACCAGCATTATTGTCTTTGACAGTGTAGACTCAGATCAGACTGTGTGTTAACCAGCATTATTGTCTTTGACAGTGTAGACTCAGATCAGACTGTGTGTTAACCAGCATTATTGCCTTTGACAGTGTAGACCCAGATCAGACTGTGTGTTAACCAGCATTATTGTCTTTGACAGTGTAGACTCAGATCAGACTGTGTGTTAACCAGCATTATTGCCTTTGACAGTGTAGACTCAGATCAGACTGTGTGTTAACCAGCATTATTGTCTTTGACAGTGTAGACCAAGATCAGACTGTGTGTTAACCAGCATTATTGTCTTTGACAGTGTAGACCCAGATCAGACTGTGTGTTAACCAGCATTATTGTCTTTGACAGTGTTGACCCAGATCAGACTGTGTGTTAACCAGCATTATTGCCTTTGACAGTGTAGACTCAGATCAGACTGTGTGTTAACCAGCATTATTGTCTTCGACAGTGTAGACTCAGATCAGACTGTGCGTCTATTTAAATTCCATAGCCTAGTCGGAATATAATCTTTGCTTCCCATTTTATGGGCGAGGTTCAAGTTAAATTACAAATAGCACATAGTGTGACGTGATACAGGCATTGTACGTTTTAGTTGACACTTTTTTTAATGAACTTACTGTCTGTTTCACGAAACATGCACCAAATTTTATGGCTGTATAAACAATGCAAAAAATAATGCGATAATGTTAAATAATATCAAAATTTAAGAGTGAGCCTTCTATTTACTTTGTGAAATTTTGTCAAATATTGATTTTATTAAGAAAAATGTATTTGTCTATGGGAATTTAACATGGGGAAAAATGAGGTGGATGAGCTGTGAGAGGAGTAAAAAAAAAAAAAAAAAAAAAAAAAAAAAAAATTGTACATTTAATCTGAAGAAAAACAAGTTAAATATTGAAAATCGGTCCACTATTTTTTGAAATTAGAAATATTTCACCATGTTAAATCCCTATATACATCTTCACTCTGTAAATCTATGGGGAAAATTGTTTTTCGTAATAAAATCAATATTGGACCAAATTTCACAAAATATTATTGTTGCCTTGTCTATATAGCCGTAAAATTTGTTATATAGCCGTAACATTTGGGCAGCTTTCTTTTCATTTTGTGAAATTTGATTCAATATTGATTTTATTGCGAAAAACTATTCCCCCCAATGTTAAATCCCCATAGAAATCTTCAGAGTGAAGATGTGGGGTTTTGACATTGTGAAATAGTCAGAATAAGTTAGATCATTTCCAAGCAGGTTTCAGAGTCAATATCCAAAATGTTTTGTTTTTCGACTCCCCCCCCCACCCGTGTTAAATTCCCAAAAAATATTCTTAAATTTTGATAAAATGTAATATTATCAAAAAAAATAATTGTTTTTGCATTGTTTATATGGCCGTTAAATTTGGGCATGTTTCGTGAAACAGACAGTAGTCTGTAAAGCATCTTTCTTCTTCAAACAGAAGTATATTTCTACGAGACTGCTGTATCATTGATTGATTGTTTTACATTCATTCATCAGCAAGGTCATATGTGGCTGTGACTGGAGAAATGGGGCTTATGGGATGTGTGACCAATGCAGATCCAGATCAAATAGCACACTCATGTGGCCTGATAGTGAGCTATATTGCTTGTTCGAAGCATGACAGGTGTTTCATTGATGGAATGGCGAACAGTGCAGATCCTGATCAGACTGTGCGGATGCACAGGCTGATCTGGATCTGCACTGGTCGCAAAACCCATAAGCTCCATTTCTCCAGGAATGCACCTGTATGGGGGGAGCACCAAACGTTCAGCATTGAAATTACAATAAAAACTTCCAGCACAGCATGATTGATAGATCCTGATATATTGGCAGGCACCCTTGCTACACCAGATCACTTGGCCCAGAGTGTGAATCCCAGTATGTTTTGTTTATTGGTGTTTAACAGCATATCAACAGCTATGGTCATTTAAGGCCAGACCAACGGGTTCAATCCCGTATTTAACCTGCTGCATTGGGGTAAAATCCCAAAATCAGAACGGAATATTTACATCGAGAAAAAGTATATTCAGCCCTGCAATTATATTAACCTGACCTGGTACCAGGTCCATACCACACCAAAGTCACTTGGCCCCTTCCCCTAAAAGTAATAGGATTAGGAATACTCATATTACTCAGACATGGGAAAGCCAAAGATGTACATCAGGGCCAAACCAGTAGCCCATTTCACCAACATTGCAAAGTACACTTATCTAGCAAAGTATACTTTGAGGGAGAAATTGTCAATTTTAGGATAAATTTATTATGTTTTATTATACTGAATTGATTACATTATCACAGCCATTTTGGCTGTGATAATGTAATAAATTCAGTATAATAATTCTGCATACTTTTAATCATCAACTATATGCAGTCGTTAGTTCTATATGACATAATGAATTTCGGGGGATATAAATGATTACTCCCTCAAAGTATACTTTGCTAGATAAGTACACTTTGCAATGTTGGTGAAATAGGCTACTGGTCTCCGTTAGGGATGCCGGTAAGATGAACCCCGATTATTAAATTACCGATCGTATGCTCTGACCTGCACATGAATCCCAGTAAGATCACTGTTAAATGTGAGAAACTGGAGAAATGGGGCTTATATATGGGTTTTGCGACCAGTGTAGATCCAGATCAGCCTGTGCATCCGCACAGTCTGATCAGGATCTGCACTGTTCGCCATTCCATCAATGAAATGCCCGCCATGCTTCTAACAAGTAAAATATATTGTTATGAGGCTACCTACAGCAGTGTGCTATTTGATCAGGAGCTACACTGGTCACACATCCTATAAGCCCCATTTCTCCAGTCACAAAATAAGAATCTTTCACAACAGTGTCATCGTTAAGATACGTATGCCCGCCCATCCACCATATTCAACTGCTGGCAGGTGCTCGAGATGCAGGGTCTATGTAGGCCATAAATGCCATTCTGTCGGTGTATGTCACTATTTACGTTTATCACAGTAACTCAGGACCTCTCTTCCAATATCAGCGTTTCTTGGGGACACAATTTTAACTCATCTAACGTCTGGCTAAAGTCACAGGCCGTCAGCTGAAATTAAAGTGAAACAAGAAATCAGTAATGCTGATGAAGGACGTACCCGTCAAAATCTTGGAACGCAAATTTTGACCTTGAGCACAGGGGCCGCATGGCTGGGCTATAGAAACAACAGCACCGCAAAACGATGCAACTCGTCTGAAATTTGATCACCAAAATGATCAGCTATATACAGCACACGGACGGTGAATAAAAACATAGACGATTGTGTTACGAAAATGAGACAAATGTAATGGCTAACCAAGATTTAAGAGCATAATTGTAAGTCAAGTGCAAAAAATAGGCCAAGGACATGGATGATCCGATGGTGTATGGGTGGGTTGTGGGGAACGATGCAAGAAAGAAGTTATGTCCAAGTTTCGTGAACATAAACCACCGGGATGTTGAGAAAATGATTATAGGAATGAATGGCCTTTTTGTGGAATTTATCGGGGTATAAACTTGGAAAAGTCGCGGGAATACTGGACGAAGGCCTCGTCCAGTATTCCCGCGACTTTTCCAAGTTTATATCCCCGATAAATTCCACAAAAAGGCCATTCATTCCTTATAATTCCAGCATTTGAAATAAATTCATCAAGAAAATGTGTTTATTTTCCGTTTTTTTAAGAATTATTTTAACTACGCCTGACGGTTACGGAAAGTAGTTTGGTATGGGAGTTTACTGGGATATAAATTTTGGACAGAGACTTGCTACGGACCAATCAAATGTTAGGGAATTGTGTAAATATTTTTGTGCTGGAATTATATGAATGTGAACATGTTAACCAAGATTTAAGAACATACATAAAATTGCTATTTAGTTTAAGTAATTACAGCGGAAAAAGTAGGTCAAGGACATGGGGGCGGGTGGATTGTGAAGAGTGATGCACGCAGGATGTTGTGTCCATGCGTCATGCAGATAGGCCAAAGGTTATTTGAGAAAATGACTTGACTGTAAATGTTAACCAAGATTTAAGAGTATAAAATTGCTAAGTAATTCAAGCGGAAAAAGTAGGTCAAGGACAAGTGTCATAAAACAGGCCAAGGGGTTGTAGAGAAAATGCCTTGCATGTAAAGGTTAACCAAGATTTAAGTAATTCAAGCGAAAAAAGTAGGTCAATGACATGGATAGGAAGGTGGATTGTGGGTGGGTTGAAGTGAGTGATGCAAGCAGGAAGTTATGTCCAAGTTTCATGAACATAGGCCAAGGGGTTGTTGAGAAATGAAAAGGTTACCCGAAATCCGGACGCGGACGCTGCCAGAGTGGTGTAGCTTTTACAGTTTTCTTTGAAAACAGACGAGCTAAAGAAGGATGTATGATAATATATTTATGAAGTCTCGAATCAATCCTATTTACAATAACAATAAAAATAGTAGATAGCCATAGTAAAATGTTAAGGCAAACCTCCAACAGACAGACCAACAGGGTGGAAATTATATGTACCCCGAATTTGCGTTCTTGTTTTGAGATACATAAAAAGTAAAAGGGTTTAACGTCCCAGCAACAGGTAACATCATATAGTGTTGGGACACCAGTAGCCTATTTCATCAACATTGCAAAGTATACTTTAGTAGCAAAGTATACTTTGAGGGAGAAATTTTCAATTTTATGATAAATTTATTAATTTTTATTATACTGAATTTATTACATTATCACAGCCAATTGGCTGTGATAATGTAATAAATTCAGTATAATAATTCTGCATACTTTTAATCATGAAATATATGCATTTGTTAGTTCTATATGAAATAATGCATTTCAGGAAAAATAAATGATTACTCCCTCAAAGTATACTTTGCTAGTAAAGTATACTTTGCAATGTTGATGAAATCGGCTACAGCGGGCCGTTTCACTAAACTTTGTACGACTAAAATGTTCGCAAATGCAAAATTATAACATAAACAATGTTTTCTTGATAACAATTATTGGATTTACATTTATTGAGCATAGGCTGCATAGCCAGCCTATGCTCAATAAATGTAAATCCATCAATTGAAATTTCCGCACAATCTTAAATTTGCACTTACGAATATTTCAGTCGTACGAAGTTTAGTGAAACGGGCCCCCGGTTCCAGTCTTATCCAAAAGACCAGCGGGATGGATGCTTTGCAAAGTTACTGACAGCAACTATTTCAAAGACAACTATGCCAAAAAATTGGCGATAAAAAATTACAATTTTCGAAAAGAAATCAAAAAAAAAAAAAATTGTAAAATTGTAATTCTAATGCACCGAAACTAGAAAGCACGCATCTGATTGGTCAATTGAAATCAGAGCCTATAAAATATGAAAAATCACAGCATATAAAATCTCCGTTTTACCAGCCTGTGTTTTACAACTTGACATATTTATGTAACCCTACGCGCTTTTGTAAACAATGGCCAGCGCGGCGGGGAATGCAAATATTTCCAAATTAATTTCGGTACATTTTCGGTTATCCATTCGGCCATATTGACATGTACAACCGAAAGCGGAAAAGAGAATCTACCAACGGCTGACAAACGTGGCTTCAGTGTGGTGGCCCTTCAACAAATTCCTAAAAATATTACCCCACCCGCCCAAAATGCAGAAAAATTTAATAAAGCGCTCAAATGCAAACTCAATATGCCGGTACCAGCCTATAACTTTACGAATTCCAATGTGCACATACATGACTATACATAATAAACTGTATTGCAGATGGGTATTCACCTGAATTAGGCGTAAATCCAGGGAAATTCTAGGCCTGTTGACACAAGTTGTTGCTGACATTTCCTTTGTAAAATCACACGAACCCAATGCAGAATTGTTGGCATTTCTTTAAATGAATAAAAGCAAATAACTGTTGCAACTAAACATACAAAAGCAATACAATAGTTAATATAAACATTACAGTTGAATAAATGTATACATGTCTTCGAAAAAGTCCCGTTAATCTCTATTTGAAATGGGAATATTCTTCGGCGGAGTTAATTTCTTCAAATTCATTTGGTGTGAGGCGGTTATCGATATGACGACAACAACCTGCTGACGTAATGAAAAAGATTACTGTTCGTGATATGCTACGACGTTTATAGAAAGCGGGGAGCACACTAGGTGCATTAGAATGGGGATAACCATGCTTTGTTTTTCGATTTGGAGCGGTATGTGTGAGGTTTTATGGTCTGTGAATCAGTTTTACGGCTCCGCTGACGCGTCGCCGTAAAACTGATTCACAGACCATAAAACCTCCCACATACCGCTCCAAATCGAAAAACAAAGCATGGTTATCCCCTAATTTTTTATCGCCAATTGTTTATTTTTATCGCCAATTGCGAAAGTGGCGATCGCCAGCGGAATCCCTGCTTTGCAACCAGATACTAGAAACACAAATATTTGAATTGTAAAATTTTGTTGCATACTTACATCTCTTTTGGGAAACGTCGTCAGCAGTTTATGTTCCTCTATGTGGTAGCCCTTGGACGTTATATAGTTTATCACCACCTGTAATTTATTGTCACCAAAGAACCTACGTTCCAACATAACACTTGGTGTACGTATTCTCAGTTTACACGTCAACTTTTTCGTGACGGCTGGTGGTTCGGCGGGAATTTCTCGTGCTAATGACTCCTGAATTGCCTGTAAAGAAAGAGAATAAATAGACTGGTGTTAAAGGTATAATTGTGTCACTATTCCACCAGTTCTAAAAATTACGAGTGACCGTTTTTCAGATATAATCATTTAGTAATATTTATTTTACTGATAGTGACTCGCGGTGGTTTTTAAATGTGTCACCTAAAAAAATAATATTTTCGACAGATTATAAAATATGATCATTGCACATCAAAAACTAAATACACAAAATAATTAGTAATGTCTGTCAACATTTTAAGGAAACATGCTTATCGCCGCTGATATCAGTGTGGAAATTTTCATCTGATATAAAATCTATAATAATGCCAATCAATAAGTGGGGTAATGGTGAATGAATGTTTATTTTGCCAGAGAATGTTATATCTACAGAATATACAAAACTGTCTGTCTCCCTATAGGCTATAGTATAACCTGGCCTTGTGTGCCTACTGAGTGGGCAATTCAAACCAATTATGATTAGAATACACCTTGACGGGTATGAATTTTTTTTAAATATTTTATTTTTATTTTTGTTATTACTCGATGAATGTATATGTTGTGACCACTCATTTGAACTGTCTCGATGAGAGTCTTATTAAAAAAGAAGACACACTATAAAACAAGAGCAGATTACACTTTACATTTCCTGAATTCTACAGATTAACCCTTTCAACATCACAGGCGTATAGTGGTGTTGGCAAAACGTGTACATCCAGATGAGCCGGCTCATGACGAGCCGTCTCATCAGGATCTGCACTTTTTGCAAGTAATTTTCCTATTTTTGAGAACAAAAACTCCCCCTTTTCATAAATGGACTAGCCTGAAAATCATTTTGTGATGATTGGAATGCTTACAAAATTAACATATCAAAATCCGTTCCAGTTACTAAAAGGGTTAAACAAAACAATGACACGTGATACTGGTATATGAACATCAATGGAAACAGTCCATGGACATGGAAGAAGGGAGATAATCCAATAGTACAGCCCAAGTTCTGTAGATTTCATCACGATTGAAAAATTCACTTTGATTATTTATTTGTACTAAACTATGGCTGTGACTGGAGAAATGGGGCTTATGGTATCTGTAACCAGTGTAGCTCCTGATCAAATAGCACACTCCTGTAGCCTGATAACGATCTACAAATCTTGTTAGTAGTATGACGGGTGTTTCATTGATGGAAGGCGAATAGTGCAGATCCTGATCAGACTGTGCATCTGTGCAGATGCACAGGCTGTTCAAAAACCACACTGGTCACAGAACACATAAGCCCTATTTCTCCTGTCATGCCACAAATGTTTTTTACTTCATATAAAACTAACACGTGTATATAATTTGGAGCCCGTTTCACTTCACTTCGTAAGTGCAAACATTTGATAGTCTGTAAATTTCACATTCACAATGTTTTCTTGTAAACAATTGTTGGATTTATATTTATTGAGCATAGGCTGCACATGCAGCCTATGTTCAATAAATGTAAATCCATCAATTGAAATTTCAAGATGATCCTAAATTTGCACTTACAAACATTTTAGTCGTAGAAAGTTTAGTGAAATGGCCCCCAGAGTTGCGAAGAGCGAACCCACAGTCAACTTGGGTCTATAGAGTGTAAATATCTAAGAACATGCACTCAAAACTCTAATGGTCAAAATTAACCCTTACACCGCTATCTTATTTTTTGTAGTCTGCTGTTTATTTTCTATTTTCCATTTTTATCATCAAAAACATGCTTTGACGGCACATTAAAATAATTTACAACATGCTTTGACAGCATGCTTTTCAGAATCATTTCCATTGGAAATGATTCGGAAGTGCTGTCAAACCATGTTTTTATTGAGAAATGAGGCAATATATAAAAGCAACAGCAGACGACAATTGTTGTGAGTAGCGGTCTAAGGGTTAAAATTATTTATTATCCATGAAATGTATTTACTTGGCATGATAGTTATTAAAATGATTAACATTTTCAATGCTGAATTAAATGTTGTTGTCTCACAGTCTGCTGTTTATCTTTTATCTTCCATTTTGCTCATAAAAAACATGTTTTGACAACTCTTTAGAATCATTTTGAATAGAAATGATTCGAATGTGCTGTCAAAACATATTTTTATTCAGAAAGAAGACAAAATATAACACAACAACAGACGACTAATTCCGTAGCGTTAACAAGCGTTAACAATATTTTATTTTATAAAATCAAAATATTAATGTATGCATAAATTGAAAATTAATCCTTCAAATGGCACTTAGCTAAACAAGTGCACTTAGCAAGATAAATGCACTTTGCGATTTTGCTGAAATCCAAGTGCTGACCTGTTTGAACTCCGCAGCCTCCACTTTCTGTCTGTGTTGCTCCGCCTCCTTCACTTGTTGTTCCAGAACTTCCGCCTCCAGCCGCCTTTCCTCGACCAGCTTCACTTCTCGCTGGTGAAAACAAAGACTCACTTGAACATCTCCAAACCACGGGGACGTGCCAGGGGCCTGTTTCACTAAATTTTGTATAACTAAAATGTTCGTAAGTTCAATTTAGGATCGTCTGGAAATGTCAATTGATGGATTTACATGTATTGAGCATAGGCTCAATAAATGTAAATCCAATAATTGTTTACAAGAAAACATTTTTATTGTGAAATTTACAGTCTATCATAATTTTGCACTTACTAACATTTTTGTCGTACGAAGTTTAGTGAAACGGCCCCCAGGTTAACGGGGTTGAATCCCAGATTTCACCCACTCAGGGTTCCCACTCTTTTGGGAAGACCAAATTCCATGACCTTTCCATAACTTTCAAGGACCTGTTTTCGAAATTCAAAGACCCATATTTGGATGATGTTGATGAAACGGTGCTTTACGGCTTATCGACTCATAACTTGAGCCATTTCGAGCCTGGAATACACCTGTCATGGGGAGAGAAGTAGTAATTCAGTTCTGAATTTACAAAATCATGATTTGGTGTCAGGTGCCCTAACCACACCAAATTGTTGGCTCGAAATCACGAAATTGCACTGAACTTTCCTCAACAACACCAATAATTGGACTGGAAACCAAATTCCATGACTTTCAGAGACCTTTTTAGAAAAAGAGGCAAATTCCATGAGTTTCCAGGCCTGGAATCCATTTTTCCAAATTCCATGACTTTCCAGGAATGTAAGGACTAATAAAAACTGAACATTTACAGAAAAATATAGAAATTCAACCCTGAAATTAGAATAACCTGATCTGGGGGCCGTTTCACTATTGTACAACTAAAATGTTTGTAAGTGCAAAATTGTGCTAGTCTGTAAATTTCACATTAACAATGTTTTCTTGTAAACAATTATTGGATTTACATTTATTGACCACAGGCTGCATATGCTTATGAACATTTTAGTCGTACAAAGTTTACCCCAGACACCAGTAAATATGTTGTGTGCTTAACTTTGATGCTTTTCAGTGTCGTTGATCTTCGAAGATAAAATGTGTGTGTACCCGAGCGGAAATGTCCTCACATAGTATGCCAGTAACCTATTTCATCAACATTGCAAAGTATACTTTTCTAGCAAAGTATACTTTGAGGGAGAAATTTTCAATTTTATGATAAATTTATTAATTTTTATTATACTGAATTTATTACATTATCACAGCCAATTCGGCTGTGATAATGTAATAAATTCAGTATAATAATTCTGCATACTTTTAATCATGAAATATATGCATTTGTTAGTTCTATATGAAATAATGCATTTCAGGAAAATTAAATGGAACATATCTAACCAGAAACACCTGGGACCCGTTTCACTAAACTTTGTACGACACAAATGTTCCAACAAAGATTACTATAAATTCGCTTCACACATTAACGCGGTTCATTGAAGCTGTAGGAGAAGCAAATCTGATCAAGTCCACCAAAGATTTCCAAAAATCGGTTTCTAATGCGAACCTTGTTGTACATTTTATTTTTGCACTTTCGAACTTCTTAGTCATACAAAGTTTAGTGAAACGGGGCCCTAGGTACCATATGGACAGGACAGCCTTGATTTTATTTGGAATGGAATGGAGCTTAACCCTTAGACCGCTGCTATCTTAATTGTTTTGTCATCTGCTGTTTATTTTCTATTTTCCATTTTTATCATCAAAAACATGCTTTGACAGCACTTTAGAATAATTTACAACATGCTTTGACAGCACTTCAGAATCATTTCCATTGGAAATGATTCTGAAGTGCTGTGAAACCATGTTTTTATTGAGAAATAAGGCAAGATATGAAAGCAACAGCAGATGACAATTGTTGTGAGTAGAGGTCTAAGGGTTAAAAGAGCGACATTTATGGTCAAGTGTAGTAAATGGAACACTGGAAGGTTTTATTTTTCGTCCCAAGGCAACAATATCAATTGTTACAATTTGCGATTGGGGAAAACCTTGGTTTTAAATCATCAATTTACAACACACGAATCAATGAAATGAAAAAGAACACAGTTTTCCGAGCTTTACCCAATGATAAGAAACATGTAGACATCTACAGACCTTTTGTCGGTCGACTAGCAGGGACTCTTGGTAGGCGACATCTTGTTCTGTTCTAATCATAGATCTCGCTTCTCTCTCGGCCTGCCAACAAAGCATTCGTTGAGTTCACACATACCAGACACTATTCGGACACAAAATATTCTGGGAAACACATAAATAAATTTTCACGAAATAAAAAGAAGGCTCATTCTTAAATTTTGAAGTGAATCCCGGAAAGATTTATAGCCAAGATATAAATCCTTTAGGAAGGACTCATTCATCGTTAAGGTACGCATACCCTCCCAACAAGTTAACAAGAGTTGTCAGAAGACAACGAAGTGCGCCTCGTTATGCTTAGTATAATGAACATCAAGCTGTGTGCAATAAAAAAGAAATTTCCCCAAATGTTAAGTTTGCGAAAGCGCTAAGATTGTGACCTTGATATTGGGGTTAGCAGAGGTCTGAGCATCATGGATTTGACAGGGCATGGTAGAGAACCATTATAGGAAGGGATGTATAAAATATCAAGAATCAAGAATCATTAGAGAAAGGCATGTGTGAAATATCAAAATGCTTAGTGAAAGGAAACATAAATTATAACAAATTTCCCCCAATGTTAAGTTTATGAAAGCGTTAAGACTGTGACCTTGACCTTGAGGTTAGTGGGGGGGGGGGGGGGGGGGGGGGGGGGTCTGAGGGCCGTGGATTTGTCACAGCATGATAGAGAACCATCAGAGAAAGGCATGTGTGAAATATAAAAATGTTTGGTGAAAGGAAACTATAACCAATCCCCCCCCCCAACAGACGGACGGACGGACAGACATTCTTCAAAATCGTGTTTATGTGTCTACGAGCCACATAAGGCCCATCTGAGTAGAACGAAATAAGCCACATAAACCGATTTTAGTCACATAAACCGTTTTTTTAGCTGGCTAATGTAACTAACCCTATCCTTTACTAAGTCCATCCCTGTGGGGCTAGCTACATATCCCCATACATTGGTGCGGATGGATGAACGGACGGACGGACGGACGGACGGACGGACCGAAGCCGGGGTATGCCATAAGCACTCCTTCCATCGGAAGGTGCGCTAAAAAATATAAAACTTGAAATGTAGAATGTAAAAATAAAATCTGGATCAAGGGAGATAATCGAGAAAGTCTGAAACAAATAAAATATACATGTATGTATAAAAATACAAGTATAGTATTTAATACTTAGTCACAATGATATAAATTAATGATACTGATAAGGCCCTACACACAACTGTTACAACAAATAAGATCAAATAAAAATATGAAATTAATGAAACATAACTTTGTGACCTTATTCAGATTCTACCACTGTATTTCTGTTATATCAGCGATCATACATGCATATAAGCAATGGTAACTGAGTTTTCAAGTGGAAGGTCCGCTGCTATTGATATATATGTTGCAAGTGTTGGGACGTGTTCTATATGAAATTAATGAAACATAACTTTGTGACCTTATTCAGATTCTACCACTGTATTTCTGTTATATCAGCGATCATACATGCATATAAGCAAATGGTAACTGAGTTTTCAAGTGGAAGGTCCGCTGCTATTGATATATATGTTGCAAGTGTTGGGACGTGTTCTCTTGGTATTGGGTGTGTGGCCAACCAGTTGCAGGCATTGGAAAATTGGCCCAACACTCGGTGTGGGTGTGGGTTGTGGGTGTGTGTGTGTGTGTGGCTGACCAGTTGCCCACTGGAAAGTTGGCCCGCTCCCGCTCAGTGAAACAGGGTGGACATGTCCAAACAGTCAATAGTGTCCCTTGCCCTTCCTTTTTTTAACTTTGCACAACACATAAGGCGTATGGAATGCCAAATCTACATAAACTCAAATAATTAATACTAGCTCTAAATAATGACAATAGCATTAAATATTTAGAGCTAGCTCCAAATCATTTGAAGAGCTCTCTAAATCATTTTGAGCTAGCTCTAAATATTTAATGCTAGCTATAATTATTTAGAGCTAGCAATAATGATTTGAGTTTATCAGGGATTCTGCTGGGGAAAATAAAAAAATCGCCACTTCAAAAAATTGGCGATAAAAAATTACAATTTTCGAAAAAAAAAAAAAAATTTTTTTTTTTTTTTTTTCTTCGAAAATTGTATTTATTTTCGCCAATTGTTTATTTTTACCGCCAATTGTGAAAGTGGCGATCGCCAGCGGAATCCCTGGTTTATGCAGATTCCACAGAAGTGGGTATTCTATTTGTCGGGTTTTATATGATGAAAAGCACACATTTAATGTTGTGTTTCTTGAAATCAATGCAAACTGCTTTCATAAAAGGCATCTGAAAATTACCGTACCAGGCTACTGTCTTTTGATATAATCCTAGCCTTGCCTGATAAACAGTATATCAAAAGCCAACTAGAATGGTATTCTCTGTGAATTTGGTTAGTGAGAAGTGTTAACTGGTGTAAGGACATAATGTGGTGACTGTGACTGGAGAAATGGGGTTTATGGGTTCTGTGACCAGTGTAGATCATCCACACAGCCCATTTCACCAACATTGCAAAGTATACTTTACTAGCAAAGTATACTTTGAGGGAGAAATTTTCAATTTTATGATAAATTTATTAATTTTTATTATATTGAATTTATTACATTATCACAGCTATTTTGGCTGTGATAATGTAATAAATTCAGTATAATAATTCTGCATTTGTTAGTTTTATATGAAATAATGCATTTCAGGAAAAATAAATGATTACTCCCTCAAAGTATACTTTGCTAGTAAAGTATACTTTGCAATGTTCATGAAATCGGCTACAGATCTGCACTGTTCGACATTCCATCAATGAAACACAGGTCATGTTTCTAACAAACAATATAGATTGTTATCAGGCTACATGAGCGTGCTATCTGATGAGAAGCTACTGGAGAGTGCTATTTGATCAGGAGCTACACTGGTCAGAAATCCCATAAGCAATAAGCTTCATTTCTCCAGTCACAGCCATGTACGTACCTCGTCCAAGATGTCTTTCTGTTGTTGCTCTGAGAACACTTCCTGTACCTGTATGAGTCGCGACATCAACTCGTCTACCATCACGTCACCTACTCGGGTTACACAAATATATAACACAATAGAGAGTATCTAGGTTGGTGCTAGCATTTTTAAATCAGTAGCCAAACAAATTATACTATTAGCGTGAATATACAATACTATCTTAAATTTGTTAATGCAGCTAGCGTCAACCGAGGAGGTATACCATGCTAGTGTCTTTTGATATCAGGTTATCACGCTGTGCTAGGAAATGCGTAGGAATTTTGAGGCGTGCCTCGGAATGCCTAGTTTCCGAGCAGAGCGTGATAAACTTAATATGAAAAGACACTAGCATGGTATTCTATTTATCAGGTAACATCTGACACGACAGAATGAGCAAATATGAAGTTCATTGAAAACAAGATGGTTATTTGTTTACGTCATTCGGTAATACCATGTAATGTTCACCCAATGAAACGTTTAAATCTGATGCGACACGGATAGGCGGTATCAATCAATGTAGGTTATAGCAATTTTTTACAGTCAGAATGTATTGGTCAATACAGAGCTTGTTAGCCGATACAAGGTAATCGCCAGGCAGTGTCTCACCCACTGAACAAGGCGATCACCACAAGGTCACCAAGGTCAATGTCACACTTTAAGGAAGTCCAAAATTATATGTATATGGTCACCGTGGTCAAGGTCAGACAAATGACACTTGGTGGATAGCCATCAAAGTGAGGAAGCTATTGGTGAAGTTTGGTAATGATCCGACTAGCGGATCAGGAGATATTCAACATCTGGATATACGTCCAAAATTATTGACATGAATGTCAAGGTCACCAACGTGAAGGTCAATATCACCCAAATTATACTAGATGGATAGCTATGAATGTGAGGAAACTATTGATGAAGTTTGGTCATGATCCGACTATAGAAATATTCAACATTTGGACGTACAACCAAAATTGTTGACACCAAGATCAAGGTCGCACTGGTTGGACATCAATGTGACAAAGCTATTGATGAAGTGATATTCCACAATTCAAATGTCAAGGATGCCCAGGGGAGTTGTTTTATTGCAAGTGAATCATCTTCAAGTTCAGTAACCTATCTACAAACGGGTCCATACATACCTCTGATGACGTCCGCCACCTCGTTGGTCATCCTTGACCGCGAAATAATGAGGAGGATGGGGAAGTTGTCGGGACTGTAGCCCCGGATCTGGGTGGCTGCCACACTGCCGAAGTGGCGAGTTGTCAATGTGGTTAGGCTGCAACAAAATAGGAGAAAGTACTACACTGCAGCTCCATTATAACGCAGTGGTCGGGGTCCAAGATTTCAAACCGCGATCGAATCCGACCGCGTTATAAAATTTCGGGACATGCACGGGTACTGGTACTGCACGGGTGACTGGTATCATTCGCATTTCGGTTACCAACTATTGCGGGAATTCCATTAGCAACGGACCCATATAAAATCATGTCATTTGAACAGAAGTTAAAGTAATTATTAATAATGCCTATGACATACAAACTTGTATGTATTAATGTATTAAACATACGAGTTATTTATAAAATCATGCTTATTACGTTGTATAGTGCTCGCGATAGACAGACGCTTATTACAATGTATACTACTCGCGATCAACAGACGCTTAAACGGATTAATTGATAATAAATAATGCCTATGGTCACGGTTCATGCCGATTCATGCGGTTGATACGTGCATAATCTCAGGATGTGGGGTCACGTGATCTATTGTTTACGCTGCAAGTCATATTGATGAATGAAATTTACGATTTAAGCGAGATTGTCTTGGGCTGCAGTGTAAACAATAGACCACGTGATCCATACCCAGATAATGCTGAAACACCAGTCTATTTATAGAACGCCAAATATTACACCTGGGAGTAAAGAAAAAGGAAGGCCGAACACGCAACCATTTATTACCGACAATTATGTGTTAACACAGATACATTGACATTACATGGTGACAAAAAGCGGTACATTTACGTGACTGGAGAAATGGTGCTCATGGGATTTGTGACCAGTGTAGCTTCTGATCAGGCGTTACATTGGTCGGCATGCTCCATTGATACAACCATTACTTCGCGAATACATGTCAATTGGGATTAAGGTAATTGAATTGATTAATAAATATGCCTATTAACATGATTACCTGATTAAAGGTATTACATTGTACATTTGCTAACATACTAATAATAATCCTTTCATGGACTTTGAACTTCGTTATTTGAATAAACTTACAGAAATCTCGAATCAACTAATTACACGATGACTACGACGTCCGACGATTTTTTTATTAATTTTTTTCTCTCGATTTTTAAAAAAAAAATTGGGATCCACGAGAGACCCGCGTTATAATGGAGATCGCGCTATACGCGACCGCGTTATAATGGAGCTGCAGTGTACTAAAATGTTCTTCAGTGCAAAACTATGAGACTGTAAATTTCAAATTAAAACTGTTTTCTTGTATTAAACAATTGTTGAATTTATATTTATTGAGCATAGGCTGCATATGCAGCCTATGCTCAATAAATGTAAATCCATCAATTGAAATGTCCAGATGATCCTAAATATGCACTTACAAACATTTTAGTTATAAAGTTTAGTGAAAGGGCCCCAGATCTTCGGTTTTGTATACAAACAATTTTATGACATTTCAAAGTTTTGACGAACTGTGATATCATTGGTAGATGACTGTAAGGTGTTGAAAAGTTCAGAGCAATCACGGAAATGGTGTCTGAAATTTTCAATAACTTCAACATCATTTAACCATTTCACCCCTAAATATCCAATTTTGATATTTTCATACCAATGTTTGGACTATTCTGTCGATGAGGAAAAGTAGGCTTTTTTAGACTTGAAGAATACTCTTAACAAATACTTCAGATCCTGACGAGATATGTGGATCTGCAGTGTTTGCGCATACTGGATTTATGGTCTGTAGGGTTGAAAAGGTTAAGGACATCATCATATAATTCCAGAACAAAAATATTTACACAATTCCCTAACATTTGATAGGTCCGTAGCAAGTCTCTGTCCAAAATTTATATCCCAGTAAACTCCCATACCGGAACGACTTTCCGTAACCGTGATGCGCAGTTAAAATAATTCTTAAGAAAACGGAAAATAAACACATTTTCTTGATGAATTTATTTCAAATGCTGCAATTATAAGGAATGAATGGCCTTTTTGTGGAATTTATCGGGTTTTTATCGCCAATTGTTTATTTTTATCGCCAATTGCGAAAGTGGCTTTGCCAAGTTTATACCCCGATAAATTCCACAAATAGGCCATTCATTCCTATAATACAGCGGAACCTCTATAAACCGGACCCCAAGAAAAAACATCTGCAATCTTATTTATGATGACTTTCTTGGTCATGTATCTCAGGTGATGATGTCTGTTCGTGATCGCACAGCACACAACCATGGCTCAAAATGACCAAATGCCTGATTTACAGCAAAACCTATCTAAGCCAGACACCCTGGGAGACCTCCAGATTTTGTTGAAAATTGTGTGGCCGTTGGCCGGAGTTAAGAGATAACTGTTTGAGAGAGGTCAAATAATGTTAATTATAACGGGGAATTCGACCTGACCATTGTTGAGAGATGACTGATGTAGGGAGGTGGCCATTAACGAAGGTTGGACGGTATACACGTTCAACAAAGCACAAAGGTTGTGAGCAGTACCGAGCATAGTTGGTGTCCAGCGTCATATCCCAGGCCCAGATGATGAAAAGGTCAGGAAGACCAAAAATAACCAGACGTAGTGATGCTTACCGAGCATGGCTGGTGTCCAACGTCATATTCCAGGCCCTGCAGCCTATTTCACCAACATTGCAAAGTATGCTTATCTAGCAAAGTATACTTTGATGGAGAAATTTTCAACTTTAGGATAAATTTATTAATTTTTATTATCCTGAATTTATTACATTATCACAGCCATTTTGGCTGTGATAATGTAATAAATTCATTATAATAATTCTGCATACTTTTGATCATAAAATATTTGCAATGTCGGTGAAATAGGCTACAGGAAGACCAAACATAACCAGACATAGTGATGCGTACCGATTATGGTTGGTTTCCAGCGTCATATCCCATGCCCAGACGATGAAGTTGTTGGTGAGGAAGTTGACGACGCCCTCGTTACACAAGGTCTGTGAGCAGAACACATTGGAGAGGATACTGCCATCGTGGTGCAGGTAGATCGCCAGCTGCTTCCTCTGGAAGAAACGAGACACAACCTCAGTATCACGGATCTTATAATTATGAGACACGCCATGCGATTTTGTACCTTCGGACATCTGCGTAATTTCATGACATACGTTCACAAAATTTACAATATTTTCCGTAAATGACGACAAAAGTTGACACAATTTTCAGAGTACATGCGGAATATAATTCCGCATGTACTCTGAAAATTTTGTGCGTCTCATATGTGCCTGTGACTGGAAAAAGTGAAAGTGAATGGGTTTAACGTCCCAGCAACAGCTAAGGTCATATAGAGACGGGACCACAGTTTAAAGTCTCATCCAACAGACCAGTGGGATGGAAATACAATGGAAGTATTTTTCATGCCCTAGGGTCGGTTTTGAACTCGCAACTCAGTATTGAAGTCATGTGTCCTACCCCGGAGCCACAGCCCATTCCTTGCGACTGGAGAAATGAGGCTTATGGGTTTTGCAACCAGTGTAGATCCAAATCAGCCTGTGCAACCGCAGTCTGATCAGGATCTGAACTGTACGCCATTCAGTCAATGAAATACCCGTCATGCTTCTAACAAGCAATATAGATCATTATTGCTATTTGATCAGGAGCTACCCTGGTCACAAGTCCCATAAGCCCCATTTCTGGAGTCACAGCCACATATGTGTGGCATTGACTGGAGAAATGGGGCTTATGACATTTACTGCCAGTCTAATTCCTAACCCACTAACACACAGCTGATTCCTTTCAACACCACAGACCTGTATAGTGGTACATGTATTGCCAAACAGTGTAGATCCAGATGAGCCGGCTCGTGACGAAAATCCTTTTGTGACGGTTGGATTGGTTGCACAATTAACATATCAAAATCCATTCCAGTACTAAGGGGTGAAAGGGTTAAAACTATTAACCCTTTGAACCCGAAAGCCCGCTATAGCGGCGTTTGAAAACAGTGCAGGTCTAGATGAGCCGGCTCGTTACGACCCCGGGGGTAACCATTATAACAACTTTGAAAGAGCATTGTACATCGATCATTCCTACCAAGTTTCGTCGAAATCCAGCTAGCGGTTCATGAGAAGAAGATTTTTTAAGAATTTATGCTATTTTTAGACGGTGGCCATCTTGGATTAGCGATGACCTTCATTTTAACAAATCTGAAAAAGCTTCACCCATGGACCATAACTTTTTAAGTTTGGCTACCATGGGCCAAGTGGTTCATGTGAAGAAGAATTTTGAAATCTCTAATAAAAGAACAACCTTTTGACCTTTCGGCGGCCATCTTGGATGACCTAACCATCCGACTTCGACAAAAAATGCACCAGAGTGATCGCCTCGTTGATACCTTCAATTTGATATATGACATGACCATATTCGGTCAAAATTAAAATTTTACCCCAAGGGCCACGCCCATTTTTGACCCCGGGGGTCACCATTTTAACAACTTTGAAAGAGCATTGTACATCGATCATTCCTACCAAGTTTTGTCGAAATCTGGTTGGCGGTTCTTGAGAAGAAGTTTTTTGAAGAATTTGTGCTATTTTTAGACGGCGGCCATCTTGGATTACGTAATGACGTCATTTTAACAATTTTGTAATCCCCCTACCTAAGGACCATGACCATGAAGTTTGGTGACTATAGGCCCAATGGTTACCGAGGAGAAGACGTTTGAAAATGTTCACGGACGACGGACACATTGCGGTAACAATAGCTCACATGAGCTTCGCTCAGGTGAGCTAAAAATGCAGGTGCACCTGTAAGTACACCATACACTATGTGTACAAGTGTGATTGGTCACCATAGGAAGACAGTTCATAGGAAACATGTTAGCCAGTGGTATTTTAAATGTATTACACTATGACAAGTGATACAGTCGTACCTCCCCGAACGGCCACCTCTCTACAACAGCCACCTCTCTGTAACAGCCGCTATTTTATATCCCAAATGGATGATTTCCTCTATATCTAACCCTTACACTGCTGAGCATGAACATTGTCGTTTGATGTTGATTTTGCATTCTTTCTCAATAAAAACATGTTTTGACAGCATTTTAGAATCATTTCCATTGGAAATGATTCTAAAATGCTGTCAAAACATGTTTTTATTGAGAATTATTGAAGAAAATAAATAAACATCAGACGATAAAATTGTATTCAGCATTAACCTCCCTACAACAGCCACCTTTCTATAACAGCCACTTTTGCCTCTTCCCATGGGTGGCTGTTGTAGAGAGGTTGCACTGTACTTCTTACCTCCTTGGCAGAACAGACTAGAGAATCTCGGATGGCGTTCTCAAGTGACCCGACATAGAACACGGGATGTGACTCGCCATACCTGCAACACAGACAGACACGGTAACGCATTCAACGAGTAATATTTACACCGTCCTTAAATTCATAATGGAAACGCCAAAAACTAGTTTGAATTGGCAAAAAATTTAACAACGAAATTTGACGTAACTGTAGCATAGAAAATGTGATTTCAAACGGGACTTGGATACGACTTTGACGTAACCGCAGATTTCGAGTAAAATAGCATAGATTTTATTTGCGATAATGTTAAATTGTAAGTAACACCATTGATGTTGAATTTTACTAAACACTTCCAATTGTTCAAAATTGAAACCACTACTATCTACCAACCTGTCCCTGAATACTTTGGTGAAGTGTTCTAAAGCTTCCATCTCATCTTTCACAGATTCTGGCACTGAAAGTGTGATTGACAGTACATCATTACTTTGTCCAGATTCATTGTTCATTCATTGATTTTATTTGCTACAAATGGTGTTAAAACTTGACAAAATTTTCAGAGTAAATGCGGAATTTATTCCGCATGTACTCTGAAAATTTGTGTCAACTTTTGAAACCATTTATGAAAAATATTGTAAATTTTGCAAACGTATTTAATGAAATCACATGGCGTGTCTCAATTGATAATTAGTTAAGCAAGCACTGATGATGATTTAGTTTGTTTGAAGTTCGAAAATAAAATTTCTGGGGTACATCGTTATTTTGTCCAGATTCATTGTTCGCTCATAACAATGTTCAGCTGAAGTATTAAGACAATTGAGACACGCCAAAATTTACATCGTTTTCCGTAAATGGCGGCAAAAGTTGACAAAATTAAATTTTCCGAGTACATGCAGAATTATATATTCAGTACAGTATTCAAATGCCCTACTAACAAAATAGTCAAGTGGCGCCGAACGTATTGCAATATGCTAATTTCCTTCAATTAACATACCACAGTCCATTCCAGTTATTTAGGGGTGAAATCGTTAACAGGATCCAGTCCAGTCCTGGGGACCTCCCAGGGTGTCCGATTTAGAGAGGTTTCACTGTACTGACTTACTGAGAGGTTCGAGCTTTCTACTGTGTACCACGTTATCTTCATGTGAGAATAACTCCGAGTCGTCGTACGTGGGACAACTCTCGGGTAGACTTTCATCGTCACTCATCTCTATCTCCATGGCAACTTCCTGTTTAATTGGAGTTGGAAAAACTACAAAGATCATGAATTTGTCACCTTGATCTTGGGTTTAGCTGGGGCCCAAGGATCTTGTATATGTCACAGCATGATAGAGGACAATCAGAGGAAAAAGTGAAAGGGTTTAACGTCCCAGCAACAGCTAGGGTCATATAGAGACGGGACCACAGTCTCATCCGACAGACCAGTGGGATGGAAATACTATGAAAGTATTTTTGATGTCCTAGGCGAGGTCAATCAGAGGAATGCACATATGAAATATGAAGCACAGTAATAACCCTAAATATTCGGACACCATTTATTTGGGGAAACTCATAAAAATATATGTTTTCCCTACACCAGTGAGCATGCCAATATTTAGGGTTAGTATGGCTGTAGTGGTCTAATCACAATAACAATGTATTCGGATACAATTTGTTTTGGGAAACCCCTAATGGGTTTCACAAAGCAAATTGTGTCCGAATATTTAGGGTTATTAAGGTAGCTATGCGAAAAGAAACAGAAATTATAAGAAATTTTCCCAAGCATTAAGGATTTGAACGTATGTGACCTTGAACTTGAGACTAGCAGGGGTTGGTGGGTCATTGTCACTGCATGATAGAGAGCCTTGCATGAATGCAATATCAAGAAGACCCATGAAGAGAAAAAAAAAGACAAGACAAGCCATACAAAGGCTCAAAGAGTGTTTGACCAGTGTAGATGATCAGCTAACACCGATGCGGGCCAACACAGTTTTACTGTTTAATATATTAGTTTGTTTGTTTGTTTATTGGTGTTTAACGGCCTATCAACAGCTATGGTCATGTAAGGCCGGGCAAACGGGTTCGATCCTGTTTTAACCTGCTGCATTGGGGGGAAAATTCCAAAATCAGAACTGAATATTTACATCGAGAAACAATATATTCAGGTTTAATATATTAGATGCAAGTTTTTATTAGCAAATAGTGTAGGCACAAATCAGAAAAATATCATTTAAGCCCATTAGAGACTGGATACAATGATAGTATGAAACTTTGGACTAAACTACATGTAGATGGCCGCGGTCCGCAGGTCACATCCGCATAGGCTTTTATAGTATACCGACAAACATTAACCTCGGACGCATGTACGTACGACGGACGAATGGACGGACGAACATACATCGCTAATGTGACTACATCGCGCTGTCCGCAAGCGGGCACTAAAAAATATATTTTCTTTATTTCATCTTGAATGTATATGCTGTTACTAGTCGTTCGAAACGTCTCGACTAGATGGTTCGAATGAGTGGTACAACATATATCTTAATGGAGAAATAAACAAAACAATGAAATTTCATTTTCAACAAAAATGTTTTTTAATTATAAGAAATAAACAATGTTTTTTTCAGAATTAATTGGAGACATAAATTTGAAACATCCAACAATACTGTCTCACACAGTTTCATTCGGCTCATATTTAAGGGTGGGAATTGGCTCGAACACCTTCCATACCCGGGATATATAGCCCAGTAAAGAAGCAGGCCGATGGTCGTCGGTCTGGTTTATATTTCCGAATTTTGATAAATGTTGCATTTATAATTCAGGCTCACACAGTCTGCCTTCTGACCTTTAGCCAGTACAGTTGGCCATGTAAAAGCTAATACACCGATAAATGATCAAGGATTCTTGTTAAATCCTTTCATGTTAATTCTGCATTGTCAGGTTGATGACTTACGGAGGCAGTTGCCCGTGGACAGCTGGGCGCGGCCCGCTCCACGGTGAGTTCGTGTATCGGGTAGTTTAAACCACAGCTCCCGATTGTCATCTGGAATACAGCATAACGTAACAGCACGAAGTAACAGCACAGTGTAACTGATTGACTGAGGATGCTGTTAAGTCTGTCCACCACCTGAGGGCCATTTCACTAAATTTTGTACGACAAAAAATGTTTGTAAGTGCAGATTTAGAATAGTCTGTACAATTCAATTGATGTATTTACATTTATTGAGCATAGGCTGCATGTGCAGCCTTTGCTCAATAAATGTAAATCTGATAATTGTTTACAAGAAAACATTGCTAATGTGAAATTTACAGACTATCATAATTTTGCACCGACGAACATTTTAGTCATACAAAGTTTAGTGAAACGGCCCCATCGTTATACATAGACGGGGAAGAACAGGGGGAGATTGCATGTTCAGCGTGACAAACTATTCATGGAATACTTAACAATCAAATGCCCTGGATACAGTCTTTGTTCTTTGTTTATGAAATTATAGTGCATGCTTGCAAGTAAAGGAAATGCTGATTTTGTACTGAAAATAGAGATTTTTTTTAAGTTAGATCACATAGATATACAGTTTTTGTCAGTTTTTTATATGAAATTATTGCTGTCGGTTTTTTTTCTATAAGATTGGAAGAAAAGAAACTGAAAATAGAGTGGGCGGGATATATTTTTTATAACTTATATGGAGATACAGGCTTTGTTTTTTATGAAATTATCGTTGTTCAATTTTATTTTATAAGCTTGCCAGTAAATAAAATGCTCTTGTTGACGGAAAATAGCATGGGTGGGGTATATTTTCCCAAATATTTCCAAAAATAGTACGGTGACCCCAGTTGTTTTGTTTTTTTAACTTTATATCCCATAGAGATACAGTCTTTGTTCCTTTGTTATGAAAGTAGTGTTGGTCTTTGTTTATATGTTTGCAAGTAAAGAAAATGCTGGTTTTTTTTGTACTGAAAATAGAGTGTGGTGGGGTATAATTTTTAAAAAATATTTCCAAATATACTACAAACTACATGTAATGTGACCCAGCTTTCCCATAATAAATCATCAGACATGTAAGATTAGCTACAATAAATCGCCTTCGATATGTTATCTACGGCTACAATTTGACCAATTCAAAAAGTGTGAGCAACCGAAGTGCATACCCAAACCCGTTGTATGTAGGTTAAAATTTAGTAAACTGTATATTTTATACCTTTAAACAAATATCTTTGATGTAGAAATGGTAAATTGCCAAAAATAGTCATCTTTTCTCTTGTTGTTCAACATTCAACAATCAACATAACGAAATGAAGCTTTCAAATTTACAAGATATACATGTAAATGTCAGATAAACACCTTGACACAGTAAAATAACCAATTTCTGCAGGTGTATGTTCTTTATTATTTCTGCATGTGTATGTTCTTTATTAATAATGTATTGATACAGCTTTGACATTTTTTTCTCGCTAACATATCAAACACGCCGGATAACTGATTGCAAAAATCACTCTTCCATGAATTACATTAAAGAGATGGGGTTAAATTGCTACCCTCGCGAGAGGTATGGAGCTGGGTAGCAATTTTGTTTCTAATGTAAGATCGTCTATATACATACCGACTCATCACTAGCGGCAGGGGGCCAGCCCAGCCACACCTGGTGTCTCACAGGCACGTCTATCACAGAGAATATGTCTGCCTTCACCTGTCATATACCGCAATACATGCTGATTTATCCGGTAGACTGCGGAAATGGCGATTATCGGTTTTGCGACCAGTGAAGATCCAGATCAGACTGTGCACAGTTCACCATTCCATCAATTAAACATCCTGCTAACCAGCAATATATTTTGTTATCCAGAAACAGGAGTCTGTTATTTGATCAGGAGATACACCGGTTACAAATCTCATAAGCTCCATTTCTCCAGTCGCAGCCACATACAGCCATTATCGTTATAACGACCACACTGACTGTAATTTATCAGGCAGTGCACTGATTGACTTAACCCATTTCATGCTGAGGATACGCCATTTTGATTGGGGAAAATCATAAATATTTTCTTTGACTGTGCTTTGAAGTATATGTCGCGACCACCATTTGAACCGTCTCATCGAAAAAAAATTCATACCCATAAAGGTGAATTATTCCGCATGTAATAGGTTAACAGAATGAGACTTTACATCATTTCAACAGCAAGTGATACAGACACAGAGCTCCAGATAAGCTGCATATTTGCTTAAATACACAATTAAAATTGCCAAAAACCCAATTGAAATCAGAAGTAGCGAGTATCAAAAAGCAATATAAAATTTGTGATACCTTTACCATGCTGCAGAAAACAATAAACACACTACAAATATAGCACATTTTTCTTATTTTCCATGAAAACACATCTTGGTATTTCATTAGAATTGTCTCCATGTTTTCATTTCAAAGCAAACTATTCAATAATTGCTGTCTGTTGATGTGTAAAATATTGAAATACCCAATTCAGGGTTTCCACTGCAGAAAACAAAAAAATTGTCATTTTTTTTTTTGTAAAACACGCGCGAAAATTGACCTTTTATGAGGTTTAAACACTGTTTTCTATTGTAAACACGTGGTTTTACAAAGCCAAATAAACACAGTATTGACAGTCCGGAGATCCGGACTTGAATGAATCTGATTGGATGAAATTTAACGGATCAAATCACAGCATGACATCACCGCTGCACGTGACCCGTGTCAATTGCAATAGAATACACACAATGTTTGACACGTTTAGATAAGAAAGCTGTGTTTGTAAACAATTGTGTCTCACATCAGGGATTATTGATTTATTCATTGGAAAACGTAGAGTTATAGACGTAGAGTTATAGACGTAGAGTTATAGACGTAGAGTTATAGACGGTGGATAGGGAAAATCCAGGTATGGCTGCCGGGTCGGAAAATTGTAACTAGAGATATTTTTTTTCGTCAAATCAGATTTTTTTCGCCACTTTATTTTTAAATTCGCCAAATGCGAATGTGGCGATCAAAGCAGAAACCCTGCCAATTGCTTCAGATATGATGGAGAGAAAATACTCAATTACTAATTCCTTATCTGGAGCACTGACAGTGCTTTCAGAAATACTCACCTCTTGTACTGATTTCTTGCCATGGAAATTGAGTGATAGATGTTTGTTAACATCGTTAAAATAGATTTTTAAGGTGTATGATCTGTTTAGGTGTTCAAAGGAGCTGAAAAACAGAAAGACACGACATTGAACGGTGACAGCTGAAAACTGGCAATCAAAACTATAAAAGCTACAGAGCTCCAGATAAGGTGCGTATTGCCGTATTTTACCCACTTATTTTAGCAGGATATGCATTGATTATCAGAAGTGGGAGTACAAAATACTCACAGCAATGTGAAAATGTGCATTGATTTTCAAATTGAGTAGTGAAAATACTGTAATCACGTTGAAAATTTGAGCTGCAAAAAGCAAACAGCTTTTTGCAGCTCAAATAAGTGAATTTTTAAATTCGTTTTATTTTTTTATCATTTGTTCCCTATTTAATAAGGAAGAAAATCAATAAAATATTTGTAAAAGTAAAATACACATTGAATTTGAAATATGGGGGTATAACACTCTTTAGATACAAAACTTATCTGGAGCTCTGAAGTTATAGCATGTAAATACAAGAAATGTGGACTGTCGGTGCACAAATCCATCAAGTTACAAACACTGACAAACTTCTTCACCAAGTCACTGAAACACTTATCCGTATGTTGGTTAAGAAGTTATGGCATAATAATTCCAGCACAAAAATATTTACACAATTCCCTAACATTTGATTGGCCCGTAGCAAGTCTCTGTCCAAAATTTATATCCCAGTAAACTCCCACGCTGAACAACTTTCCGTAATCGTGAGGCGCAGTTAAAATAATTCTTAAGAAAACGGAAAATAAACACATTTTCTTGATGAATTTATTTCAAAAGCTGGAATTATAAGGAATGAATGGCCTTTTTGGTGGAATTTATCGGGGATATAAACTTGGAAAAGTCGCGGGAATACTGGACGAGGCCTTCCGGCCTTCGTCCAGTATTCCCGCGACTTTTCCAAGTTTATACCCCGATAAATTCCACAAAAAGGCCATTCCTTCCTATATTAATGGTGATATGAATGTATTGCAAATAGTCCAATGTATCAAACGTTCGAACATATCCTTTTTCAAGATTTTACATACTGAACAAACCCCCACATCAAAGTCAACACACACAAATGTGCCCTTATTTACTGGCCTTAACCCTTTCAACATCACAGGCCTGTATAGTGGTATTGGCAAATAGCCGTCTCATCGGGATCTACTTTTTGCAAGTAATTTTCATATTTTTGAGAACAAAAACATCCCCTTATCATAAATGGACTAGTCCAAACATCATTTGGTGACGGTTGGATTGTTCGGAAAATTAACATTTGAAAATCCATTCCAGTTACTTAGGGGTGAAAGGGTTAAAATACTCCTTTTTAATAAGTGCGATTCCAGAAATGATTGTATAGGGGGGGAGTGGAAGGAACCTGATATTTGTATTTACGGATGGTGGGGTCCAAAAATGATTTGTCCTTAAACATTCATCAGAAAGTTAATTTAACAAGGGCATCGTTCACTAAGCTATTTCCCCTCACAGGCAGCCTTGATAATAATAATAAAAAACTGATTTGCCTTACAAACAAGGTGAACATCCTCAGGGCTTTTCCATTTTTGTTTTCCCCAGAGGTGGGTGGGGGGGGAACGGGCTTTTTAAAACAGCATGGTGGTGGTCGTATTCATTTATTTATTTTTCTACTGGGTGGGGTCTACGTCATTTAAAATATCTATAGGTAGGGGTATTTTTTTATCCTTTCTGGTGGTGGGGGGTTAAGTTCCCCTATGATGTTGGTGGGTGGTTATTTTCAATAACTATTAAAGTGGGTGTCGGTGTATCAATTTAGAAGTCTCCGTAAAAAAACACCGACATTGAATGTTCACTGGTCAACGTTAAGCGAAAGTTATTAAGAGTTGTCGTTCTTGCAATCCAGCGCGTTCGGCCTAGTTCGATTGGCTGTCAGACATCTCGACCCTAAGACATCTCGTACACGAGTGTTCGTCGGTCTCCGCGTAAACAAGTTCGCGTAGCGAACGCGTTGTTTACGCGGAACCGACGAACATGAGTGTATTATTTCACGCTATTCAATCCTGAACGATTAATTATCCTATTTATTACATTTCTACTACTTAATTTCCTTATTTTTAATAATATTTGTGTTTTATTGAAGAAACTATGTGCGTATGAATGTCTATGGGCGTGTCTTATTTACTACGTGTTGACGTCACTCATTCGTAACAATTTTGGTGCATCATAAAAAAATGGCGCCTTTCTGTCTAATGGACTTCAGTGGATTTTAATATTTATGGCATACACGTATAGGGTAAGTACCAAGTCGATGGTATTACATGTATGGTACTACTACTACCTGAATACACGACAGTCCAGCATAGCCCCATATCAGTGTATGCGCAGACGACTCAGGGGCTATGCTGGTCGCACATGTCATACGGTCTTGATATTTTCCAAAAATTGTAACACAGTCAGTCAGCAACCTAGCAACGACCATTACCGAATGTTACCGAGTGCGATCTGAATGTGCGCGACGCTTGATTTTTTAGCATCTAAAATTTTACATCAAGCGCTTATGGGATTGAGATAATCGGTCCTCATTGATTATTCACAGAATGGCAGACGTGCCAAAAGCCCAATGTTGATAAATGTGGCTTCAAGGATGGAGAAATGGGGCTTATGACATTTGCGGCTTGTGTATATCCAGATCATCTTGCTTATTATTCGGCACATTTGATGCGTATTTTTACTACGCTTAGTGCATCCTACTAAAAGTCTGTTTCACGAAACCTACCCAAACTTTACGGCTATATAAACAATTCAAAAACATTTTTTTTTTGGATAATATTAAATTAAAGGAAAAATTAAGAATGAGCCATCTTTTTATTTCGTGGAATTTGGTTAAATATTGATTTTATTGCGAAAAACAAGATGTCTATGGGGATATAACATGGGAATTTTTGTTTAGAATTTAAGAAATCCTGGACTTATTTTTAAAATTTAACTTGTTTTCTTAGTTAGATCATTTCCAAGCTATCTAGCTAGGTTTCGGAGTCAATTTCCAATTTTTTTCGTTTTTTTGACTCCTCCCACAACTCCTCTACCTCTTTTTCGTAATAAAAACAATATTTGACCAAATTTCACGAAATAAAAAGAAGGCTCATTCTTAAATTTTCCTTTAATTTAATATTATCAAAAAAAATATTGTTTTTGAATTGTTTATATGACCATAAACAGGCCCGTAGCCAGGGGGGTCGGAGCGGTCGGAGGTCCACTTTTTTAGCCTCGATGTCCACTTTTTTAGACCCCCTTAGATACCAAAGGCCCCTTGGGCCGTCGAAACGACCCCCCCTTCAAACAGGTCTGGCTACGGGCCTGGTAAAATTTGGGCAGCTTTCGTGAAACAGACAGTAGTAGTGTATTTCAACGTCATAGCGAACACCTGTCAAAAATCGATATTTCTGTTTCCGGGCTTGTTTTGTTTCATAAAAAATGCATAAAACTGGCAGAAATCAGTTGAAAACTTTTCTGAAATTTATCTACCTACCTATAGCACGCAGGGCGACTTCTGGATTAAAATGCGGGTGCAAAAGTGCGCGCAATACACAGCGAAATACGGTATAATGATTAATATTTATAATAATGTGTTTTATTAATATAGAACAAAGAGCAGCTTGATATATTATTTCACAGATATGCTGTTCACAACGTCTGCCAATAACACACCAGTACTTGTCAGTGCCCTAATGTCGACACACATCAACGTTATTTTTCGTACACGCAACTTTCGCTTTGGATGGGGTAATCAAAACGCGAATAACTCAATAAATACTTGAAACAGCGATTTGAAGTGAGTATATTCACACACCTAATACCTTTATCGATTGCCAGAGACATATTTCATACATTTAATCGATGTTTATTGTGTTTGTGCGAGCCGGCAAAAAGAGGGCTCTTTCTATAATAGCGCTATTTATACCCACCTTGAATTAACGTATAGAACTGTACGAGACCAAGTGGGTGGGGTAATGGGATTTTTTTTAATAGGCATTTTTTTGGTGTCATAGGTCCGAGTCTTCCACCTGTGGTCATATGCAGAACAAAGCACCATCTCTAGACACACATTGGAAAATGAAAAGTGTTACTAGCGTATGTACGCATACATGGACTAACGATATATCACCTCTTGCCTATTGGCGAGTGGATAGTAACATGGGTAGTGTTATTTTGTCAAAACGTGCTTTCCAATCCCCCCATAAATTCTGGAATTGCCACCACGGGGGACAACTACCATATTTATTCTAATAGTAGCCTCTCCCTCCAATATTTGCATTCTAAATATGTTATTTTCACATACAAAAGCCATTTAAAACAAAGTTTTAAATGGCTTTTGTATGTTAAAATAACATATTTTGATCCTATTTTCCATGTTTTGATCCCCACGAATGACAAAGTCCCGGGGGTGTTTATTAGCATAAATACGATAAGTACATATAGTGTATGTGTGAGCACGCACTAAATAGTGAGAAACTGAACTGGCGCATCTATAAGTGATTGTATCATGCTTACCTGGAATCATCACCACTGGATGCCTGTGAAATGAAATCTGGAGTCAGCAGGAACAGCTTGTTCTCCTTTGGAAGGTGAAGGTCGCGTAATATTGTCTGCAACAATATACAGGTATGAGCAGGCTTCATGAAATACAGTCTGTTTTGGAGGGGGTTTTAGCTAAATATTTTCAGAAAAAATTCAAATATGAAATACGACAAAAGTTAGGAATTAAATATGGCTCATGAACATACCAGCAGGGCAATGTAACCGAGAAATAAAAACTTAAATACTAATTTCTAAGTCAGTTGGCCTTAAAGGTACATGCCCACTCAGTAGGCACAAAATGTTCTTACAGAGTATAAATAGTAATGTCCGTTAACATTTTAAGGAAACACGGTAATCGCCCCTGATATCAGTGTGGAAAGTTAAGTCTGATATAAAATGTATAACAATGCCAATCAATATGTGGTGTAATGGTGAATGATTGTTTATTTTGCCAGAAAATGTCTCAGATGATTCTATTGTACACAATTAAAATTTTGAAATACCCAATTGCTTCAGAAATGATGGAGTGACAATACTCAATTACTAATTCCTTATCTGGAGCCCTGGGGCATGTACCTTTAATGTCGACCACTACGACAGTATGGATGGAAAAGCAAGCACTATATACCGCTTGACAAACTACTGTCTGTTTCACGAAAGCTGCCCAAATTTTACGGCTATTTAAACAATTCAAAAACAAGATTTCTTTTGATAATATTAAATTAAAGGAAAAATTAAGAATGAGCCTTCTTTTTATTTCGTGAAATTTTGTCAAATATTGATTTTATTGCGAAAAAACAATTTCCCCATGTTCACGGAGTGAAGATGTCTATGGGGATTTAACATGGGGAAATTTTTTTGAATTTTAGAAATACTGGACCGATTTTTAAAATTTAACTTTTGTTTTCTTAGTTAGATCATATCCAAGCTATCTATCTAGTCAGGTTTCGGAGTCGATTTCCAAAATTTTTCGTTTTTTGACTCCTCCTTACCACTTTTTTCCCCCATATTAAATTCCCATAGACAAATCAATATTTGACTGAATTTCACGAAATAAAAAGAAGGCTCATTCTTAAATTTTCCTTTAATTTAATATTATCGAAAATAATATTGTTTTTGAATTGTCTATATAGCCGTAAAATTTGGACAGCTTTCGTGAAACAGACTATACATGTATGTACACTGGGCAGGATTTTCAATAGACTCCGCAATTCAAGTGTTAAAATGATCAATCAATGTTACAGTGAGAAATATAGTTTTACTATGTTTTATATAACAAATTGACCATTGTGCTGCAAATTCAAGCAGTCCAAAGTAGCTTCCACCACAGGTTGAAGTAACGGACCGAGGTCTATAAATACATTAAATATACATAAAAGCATTAATAAGTGAAACAAAAAAAGTTTAAACAAGAAATGCGTCTGTCGAACGTGGATGCCACCTGCAGCATATTTGAGAAACTGTGACAAAGTGGTTAACCGAAAAGTGTGATGGACAGACGGACGGACGGACGGACGGTCCAAACACTATATGCCACCCGTTTCTTCGAAACCCGGTGGCATAAAAATATATTTTTTTATGCTTATTAATGCTTCCACTGGTCACCCAAAAGGCTAACTATTGGAAGCCCTGCTGGGTTATAATTCATATAGCACAGTTTGAATACATGTACGTACATCATCATGTACTTTTCTGTTAGACCAGCCCTTCAGTTCCTGTTTACACACCGGCACCATCAGCTCACTATGTAGTACCTCTTTTATCTGACCTGTAAATACATGGGTCCCCGAATATAAACACATGAACATGTCTCTGTGTTGGATAGTGTGTTGTAGGACTTCAATTGAACTTTAAATTTTGCCTAAAATTGAAAGTCCCAAACATGACTTCAACTGAACTTTAATTTTTGCCTAAAATTGAAAGTCCCAAACATTTTATGTTTGGGACTTTCAATTTTAGGCAAAATTTAAAGTTCAGTTGAAGTTCTACATCACAAAGTAGGTGTATATAAAGTGCATGAATTTGCTGGCGGTTTTTTTTCACATCAAAAGGTGAAATTTTGTCCAACTTTCGACATGATTTGCCGAAAATATTGCAACTTTCAAATCTATTTCAGACAATACTGATGTCTAAAAGATTAAATCTCATGAGCATCGTCTCCAATCGGGTATATTAAGCATGATCTACTGTCTGTTTCACGTTAATCTGCCCAACTTTTACACCTATTTAAACACCCTAAAACTCTTATTTTTTGGCATAAAATCATTTTTCAGCAAAATTTAGCAATGAGCCATCTTTTTATTTTTCTAAATTCGGTCCTATAATGAAGTAATAGCCATAAATCAAGAATTGAATGCAGGGTTGCAATGTTAAAATGTCACGTGCGATCAGATTTTCAACATTTTTCTAGCATCGAACTGCTTGCTGGATTTCATCATTAAAAACAAGACACTAACCTTGTATTTATGAGAGCAAATCTTGCCAGGTTGAAAAATAAAGGAATCGAGCCTCCATTTCTCGGTGTTCGTACAAGAATTACAGAAGAAAATGCCGAGAATTTGGTCAAAATACAACATGATGTCATCATCATCTGCTACAGCTTTCGTATCTATTGACAACGCCAAGCTGAGGTTGGCACGCTGTTCCTACCACGCAAAATTAATTGCACATATCCTCGCACATCGACACCGGTGTAAATCTACATTCTCTAATGGTATGACTTGGGAACACCATATATACGTCATTTCCGGAAGTATATAGTCACTTCCTGTGAGCCAGTTTCTTTGCAGACGAATTTCCGGCGGACAACTTGGTTTACTAAATGCTGATTGGTTGGTGAAGGTCACGAGTTTAATCGAATCAAGTTCGTTAGCATTCACAATTTACAATACATTAGGACGTATTAGCAATAGTATCAGATCGACTTGGAACCTTATGGATGAACGATATTCGCTAAATATATGAAGATTAAACGATTAATTGATATATTTTAATGCAAATTGTTTAAATTATATGCCAGAAAATGATGTTAATAAACAAATTTATTAAGAATTTGTGTTCAGTTTGCAAACATAGTTGTTGTTGTTGTTGTTGACCGGAAGTGATTATTGCATAGCAGTTTCTTGTTTTATTGTCAACAACTAAAATTCGGTGAAATTAATTTATAAGGCAAAAGCCCATCCATGACTGTTTATTCGAAATAACTTTGTTATTAGACGGATTTTCTTGAAATAAAAAGTAGGCTCATTTCTAAAAAATAGTTTTACATTGTTTTATATAAAACAAGAAACGAGGCAAAGCCACGAAGGCCAGGTTTTTTCCAAGCATAGACACTTGGATAACATAATTATACCCACTTTTTGTAGACTAGATGGCCGTGGCCTGCATGTCGCGCCTTGGGGCGAGGCATGGACACTAAAAAAATAGATATAGTAGATGGAAAAAGTTTAACCAAAAAACTTTAACCGGACACACGGACGAACGGACGGACGTATGCCAAAATGCCAACGATATCGCGCATTCTGCAAGCAGGTGTGACAATGATGATAAACACCCATGTGAAGTATCAAGGTATTGGGTGAAGCAGTTGCAGATATATAGTACACGAAAAAACTTTAACAAAAAAATTTAAAGTAATTTGAACTTGACATAGGGCACAGGATCGCGCTTTCCGCAAGCAGGTGCAACAATGATGATAAACACCCATGTGAAGTATGAAGGTATTGGGTGAAGCAGTTGCAGAGATATAGTACACGAAAAAACTTTAACAAAAAAATTCAAAGTAATTTGACCTTGACATTGGGCACAGGATTGCGCTTTCCGCAAGCAGGTGCGACAATGATGATAAACACCCATGTGAAGTATCAAGGTATTGGGTGAAGCAGTCGCAGAGATATAGTACACGAAAAAACATTAACAAAAAAATTCAAAGTAATTTGACCTTGACATTGGGCACAGGATCGCGCTTTCCGCAAGCGGGTGCGACAATGATGATAAACACCCATGTGAAGTATCAAGGTATTGGGTGAAGCAGTTGCAGAGATATAGTACACGAAAAAACTTTAACAAAAAATTCAAAGTAATTTGACCTTGACATTGGGCACAGGATCGCGCTTTCCGCAAGCAGGTGCGACAATGATGATAAACACCCATGTGAAGTATCAAGGTATTGGGTGAAGCAGTTGCAGAGATATAGTACACGAAAAAAATTTAACAAAAAAATTCAAAGTAATTTGACCTTGACATTGGGCACAGGATCGCGCTTTCCGCAAGCAGGTGCGACAATGATGATAAACACCCATGTGAAGTATCAAGGTATTGGGTGAAGCAGTTGCAGAGATATAGTACACAAAAAAACTTTAACAAAAAAATTCAAAGTAATTTGACCTTGACATTGGGCACAGGGGCCGCACGGTTGGGGGTTAGAATGAAAATATGGATGATGATAAACACCCATGTGAAGTTTCAAGGTAATGGGCGAAGCAGTTGCAGAGATATAGTATAACGAAAAAGTTTTATCCAAAAAACTTTAACCAGACGTACGTTAAAAAGTTAACGTTGAAAATGGCTAAGTCAATTACGTAGAAATAATAGGTGAAGGTGAAAAAATTGTCACATGTTGGATAGTTGTATGTGGTAGGCACCCCTTGATTATGAAGCTGTGAAAGTTTGGTGGTCCTAGGTGGTACAGTAACAAAGAAATGGACTCAAACACGAAAACATAACATTGATTGTGGACGCCACCCGCCCGCCGCCCGCCCGGCTTTCGCCAATCCAATAGCCTGGATTTTTTTTCAAAAAAACCTGGCTAAAAATAAGCAGTTTGGAGTGTTTTTATAGCAATAAATCTTGGGCAGCATTTCGTGGAACAGACAATAGTCTCATTTGAAGAAAATGAAACATTTTTATTGGTTACGTTTGTACTGAATAACATGATGAATCATTTATTTTCTTTTATTTAAATTACATGTTCCATCAGTTTTATAAAGCATACTGATTTACATGTATACAATATGCATGTACCATCAACAATTCCAAAAAGGAATTAGAGAAATTGACGCTTGTCCACAAGCGCACGTGTATGCCCCTCCCCGGCTACAGGCAGCCACTAAAAAAAGGTAGATAACTAATATGTTATGGACAGAGACTTGCTACAGGCCAATCAAATGTTAGGGAATTGTGTAAATATTTTTGTGCTGGAATTATCAATATGTATGCCAACATTTATTAACCCGTAGACCGATATCTTATTTTTTTGTCGTCTGCTGTTTATTTTCTATTTTCCATCAAAAACATGCTTTGACAGCACTTTAGAATAACATGCTTTGACAGCACTTCAGAATCATTTCCATTGGAAATAATTCTGAAGTGCTGTCAAACCATGTTTTTATTGAGAAATAACAACAGACGACAATTGTTGTGAGTAGCGGTCTAAGGGTTAAGATTCCAACAGTATGTCAAAACATGTGGGTTACAAAAAGAGTCCAAGTTTTTTGGGCCACCCTGTATAATAGACCTACGAAAATGTTTTGCCACTGTATCAGAATGCACAAATCTGAATTGAAGCGATTATGCAGCACAACACAGAAATAGCCGCGGAACGTTGCTCCGTCCATTGACGCGACGTTACAAATTACAAATTTCCTGCACTACCGGCATTCGTGTTACAAAATATGTATGTTTTCAAACGAACGAAGTCGAAACTGAGCAATACAGTTAGAGGCCTTCACCCACAGGTTGAAGTAACGGACCGAGGTCTATAAATACATTAAATATGCCTAAAAGCATCAATAAATGAAAGTCTATATGGAGGGAGTAAACACAATTTTTGAGCTTATTTTTTTTCATTTATTGATGTTTTTAGGCATATTTAATGTATTTATAGACCACGGTCCGTTACTTCAACCTATGCCTTCACCGTATAAACCACACAACTATGAAACTCGAAACACGGTATTTCAGGAAATGTTGGATGTTTCAACTGCTCCGTAGTGACGTTATTTCATCGCTATAGTTATGCATTACATGTACGTGCAAACGGATTGTCGCAAAGTGTGTTCTTATTTTCAAATCAATTCAATTTGACCAGTAGCCTATTTCACCAACATTGCAAAGTATGCTTTTCTAGCAAAGTATACTTTGGGTGCGAAACGTTCAATTTAACGATAAATTTATTAATTTTTATTATACTGAATTTATTACATTATCACAGTCATTTTGGCTGTGATAATGTAATAAATTCAGTATAATAATTCTGCATACTTTTAATCATCAAATATATGCAGTTGTTAGTTCTATATGACATAATGAATTTCAGAGAAAATAAATGATTACTCCCTCAAAGTATACTTTGCCAGGTAAGTAAACTTCGCAATTTTGATGAAATCGGATACTGATGTCAGTGTCATATAAAAATGAACAATATGGTACGTATATTGAACATTTTATGAAGAAAGTCCGAGAACTTTATGACAGCACCTCGTACTTTGTTTAACTTCTTGAAATCCCCAAGTATTATTAACCTCAGACACTGATGATGGGTGTTCCCAGTGTACTCACCGACTTTGTCTGAATCTGCCAACACGACGTCCACATTTTTGTCCCTATACTCCACGTTGAAGTGTAGCATCCTGGCGTGTTGGGCGATGGAATAACTCGTAGATGGACCGGGCCCAGGACCGGAGGCAGAACCCGGATCAAAATGGGTTGACGCGTCAAAGATATTCACGCCCGACCGCCACGGAATCGGGTCACTGAATATACCCGAGCTGAAATATTCTGCGGCCGGCGGGTGGGGCATTGGCACCTGTACGGGGATCGGAACACCGCCCATTGACAGCTCAGACTCCCCTTCGGACATCACACTCTGAACAGCCTTCTGTAAAATGTGAGTGACACAGGTTATTTTTCAGTATTAGAAATACATGTAGTGGAAAGTTTTCTGAGATTGGTCACGTTATGCCCGAGTTTGGAGTCTTTATTCTAATAGTAGCCCCCTCCCATATTTAATTAAAAATTATTCACATCAAAAATTATATATTTCCGGTAATAACACCAGGGTTCATGTTTGAGGGCGACATGGGCGAAGTGGTCGCTTTTTTTGTGGCCAAGTCGCCTTATTTTTCCCGTAGGGGGAAGTCAAGTCGCCCTGGAATTTTCTGGATTTTTTTTTTTTTTTTACTATAAATTTCAGACCCTAGGGGCGAGTGCATGTCATAAATGCGCTAATCCCACCAAATAGGCGTGTAAAATTGGATCGCATCGATTGTTTGATGACCCCTGGTGTGTACACATAGAGTTTACAGTTACGCGATAACTGTAAGAGAAATGTTCAGTGAAATTATGATTTTTATCACTTCTCCCTAATTTTGCCTCATTTCTCCCTATTTTGCCAGGAGGGAGAAGTCACTTCTCCCTAAATTTTTGGCCTAGCTTGAACCCTGATAACACATGCCAGCATGTCGCGCGCCGAGACTTGGCCGACTATCTGCTTGGCCCCGGGGTCATTTATTAGAATAAATATGGTAGGTACCAAAATGATTGTAATAGACGTCCATGCTCTAATAAATGCCCACCTCTCAGTTTTGACGTTGAAAATGACAATTTGCTTGGGTGACTTTCACGAAATTAGTCCCTCTAATAAATGTCTAGGGTGCACTAGGAAATGAATTGAGCTAAATGTCCAACTAGATTTCTTTTCTTTCTAGAATTTCAAAAGCAAATTCCTTGAGAATCAAATTTACATTATGTTGGACGAAATTTCCTAGGAGATGCGCAAAAATAATATGACTAAGTCTTGTTCTAAGCGGATTTGATATTATATATATATTATCAGTATTTTAACCATTTTATCGACTGTACTATAATGACCAATCGTTTTGGTCCAAAATGTTCATAAACTGACAGACAGTACAATTAAGTCTGGTAGACGTTGAGAGTAACGTCCCTTCGTTATGTTTTGTTGAAAGAGCAGAAATACAGTTGTAAATCGTATATTGTATAATTTTTTTCATTTTGCTCAAATTTGCCTCTATTAAATTCCTGCCCACACAGGACTCCGTTCTGTCTGATGTCTATTATAATCATTGCGGTATATTGACAAATACGCTGGTCTACAAAGCACAGTCTCGTCTTTCAGATATAACTTTTGAAACTTCTAAGATACAAAGAGATCAACAATAATAGTCATTCCGGGCCGTTTCTGACTTTCACTAAACTTTGTACGACAAAAATGTTTGTAAGTGCAAATTTCAATTAATGGATTTACATTTATTGAGCATAGTCTGCATATGCTCAATAAATGTAAATCCAATAATTTTTTACAAGAAAATATTGTTAATGTGCAATTTACAGACTACATGTATTAAAATTTTGCATTTACAAATAGATAACAGAGCTGCAGATAAGTTTAGTATCTAAAGAGTAGTATACCTCCATATTTCAAATTCAATGCGTATTTCACTTTTACAAATGGGGAAAAAATGAAGAAAAAAAATAAACCAAATTTAAAAACTCACTGTTTGCTTTTTGCAGCTAAACGTAGTAAATTTTCAACTTTATTACAGTATTTTCACTACTCAATTTGAAAATCAATGCGTATTCTGTACTCCAACTTTTGATAATCAATGCGTATTCTGCTAAAGTAAGTGTGTAAAACACGCCAATACGCACCTTATCTGGAGCTCTGATAGGTGGCTGTAGACGACCATCTTAATTTTCAAGCTTGAAAACAATATAGGAATGAATGGCCTTTTTGTGGAATTTATCGGGGTATAAACTTGGAAAAGTCGCGGGAATACTGGACGAGGCCTTCCGGCCTTCGTCCAGTATTCCCGCGACTTTTCCAAGTTTATATCCCCGATAAATTCCACAAAAAGGCCATTCATTCCTTATAATTCCAGCATTTGAAATAAATTCATCAAGAAAATGTGTTTATTTTCCGTTTTCTTAAAGACTTATTTTAACTGCGCCTGACGGTTACGGAAAGTAGTTCGGCATGGAGTTTACTGGGATATAAATTCTGGACAGAAACTTGCTACGGACCAATCAAATGTTAGGGAATTGTGTAAATATTTTTGTGCTGGAATTATCAAGGTGTGAGTTTGACACCCGATAATCTAAGGAAAACACCATTCACTTTGCTTTTAGTGTATCCTAAAGTGTTAGTGTCAACTTCTGATAAGGTAAGTGTACAATATTTGACCATTATCGTATCTCCATATCTCAACAATATTCGTTCCAGAAAAGTAAGATAATGAAGTGGAAAGCTAGCAAAAATTAAAGAGCTCTGAAATTTATGTCCGAATGTTTGCAGTCGCCACGATAAACCACTGGTCCTAAGCCCCAGGCCAGTAAAATTGTATTCGGGCTAGTAGAAATCAACAGCCAGCAGGCATAGTAGAATTTTTGCATGCATACATGTACTTCTTTTTCACATTTTTTAACAAATCTGAAACAAATGTTGAATATTTATATGCGATAAGGTAGAAAATGTCATGTACACACTCCCATTTACCGTTAACTTCCACTCATGCTGGTCCAGCACGGCAATGCATGTCTCAATATCATCCAGCTGTGTGCACGCCTGAAATAAAGGTAAAATGAATAGTATAGTCCTTCTAGTATCAGTTCAATTGTTGGGTATCCGGGAGGTGTTGGTGATATGCACCTCCATGTAAGAGTCATTGATAATTGTAGGAGGCATGCACCTCCCAAGGATTCCGCTGGCGATCGCCATTTTCGCAATTGGCGATAAAAATAAACAATTGGCGATAAAAAATTACAATTTTCGAGAAAAAAAAAAATTGTAATTGTTTATCGCCAATTGTTTATTTTTATCCTATTGGTTATTCCTTCTTTTTTTTCTTTTTTTTTTTTTTTTTGAAGTGGCGATTTTTTTTTTCCCAGCGGAATCTCTGCCTCCATATGGAGTCACCGACAACCACAGCATATCACTGGGGGGAAAGTTTCTTTGTATAATTTTGTCTGTACAATTTTGTCAAATTTGAAAGCTTACAACAACTAACTAGAGCACATTCGATGGCGTGCCATCGCAATATACACACTTTTCCTAAAGTTAAGTCCCTACCTATTACAGTCAAAAGGTTTTACTTCTTACAAGGCAAAATTGGTGAATTCTAAGTCGAAAAGGGGGAGATAATCCATGACATAAATTTACTTTGCGCATCTACACACCATAAGAAGGCACACACACCGAGTTTCAAGTCCCTAGATATTACGGTTAAAAAAAGTTTACTTCTTACAAGGCAAAATTAGGAGATTCTAAGTCAAAAAGGAGGAGATAGTACATGACCGAGGGTCGAATAAAAATCAAATTAACTTTGCGCATGTATAGACCATAAGGAATGCACACACCAAGGTTTAAGTCCCTACCTGCTACAGTTAAAAAGTTTTATTTCTTACAAGCCAAAATTGGAAAATTCTAAGTAGAAAAGGGGGAGATCATTCATGACCTGGGTGTCGAATCAAAAATCAAAATTCATTTTGCGCATCTACACACCATAAGGAAGGCACACACCAAGTTTTAAATCTCTACCTAATACGGTTAAAAAAAGTTTTACTTCTTACAAGGCAAAATTGGGAAATTCTAAGTCGAATACGGGGAGATAATCCATGACCAGAGATGGAATTAAAAATCGGAATTCACTTTGCGCATCTACACACCAAGTTACAAGTCCTTACCTATTACAGTTACCTTACTTACCTATGTATCTTTCTTATGGTGTGTAGATGCGCAAAATGAAATTCGACCCCCAGACATAGAGAATAGTAGGTTAGTGCCGTGAATGGGAAAAAATATCTGGCAAGGCTCAGGAAACGGGATGGGTGAGGCTCTGCCGAGCACATCCCGTTTCCGTGCCGTGCCAGATATTTTTCCCATTCACGGCACTAACCTACTATTCTATTAATCCCGTCAACACCTACAAATTGCTGCAAAATGCAAAAATAGTATTGACTGGATATCAAAAATGTTTCACGGCACATACGCACTGTGTTGACGGGATACATGGATTATCTCCCCTTTTTCGACTTGGAATTTCCCGATTTTGCCTTGTAAGAAGTAAAACTTTTTTACCGAAATAGGTAGGGACTTGTGTGTCTTTCTTCTAGTGTGTAGATGCGCAAAGTGAATTTTGATTTTTGATTTGATCCTCGATCATCTCCCCCCTTTTCGACTTAGAAATTTAGCCAATATTGTCTTGTAAGAAGTAAACCTTTTTGACTGTAATAGGTAGGGACTTAATTTGGTGAGAGCCTTCCTTATGGTATGTAGATGCACAAAGTGATATTCGATGTTTCATTCAACCTCTCAGGTATTGATTATATCCACCTTTTTTATGATCTACAAATTCACTGTCTATTGGCAGAGGAAAAGTGGGTATTTTGAGATGGCACGCCATCAACTTTGCTCTAGTTTTATTTGTTATGATACAATGTTGTGAAGTGGGCATCAAAATATCTCAAGTCGTTATCTTGTTAAACAAGAGCTGTAGGAGAACAGCATAGCTCGACTACAAGGGTTGTCGATGTACATATATATAGAAGCTTGACTGAAAACCTTAACCAAAGCGTGATGGTGACGCCGACATCGGTGTGACTACATAAGCTCTCCCTATTCGAATTCGAATAGTCGAGCTAAAATGTTCTTCAAACAGTCAAGCTAAAAATATGTCTTCAAACTTTTCCACTCAGTCAAACTTAATACGTTTGTAGCATTCAAAAACGTAAAATTGTTAACAAAACAGATTAGATTTGCTGCTGTGCTGCTTGACAGGGGAGGTAATTATGGAACGCAGCAACGAGAAATGTATGAAGTCCAACTTCCAGAATACAAACAGAAATAGTTTTAAAGCCACATGCCTACTCGTTAGACACAACATGTTCTTTATATCAGAGACATTTTCTGGCAAAATAAACATTTACCCACCATTACCCCTTGTTTTGATTGCCATTATTATACATTTTATATCAGGCGTAAATTACGACACTGATATCAGGGGCGATAACCGTGTTTCCTTAAAATGTTAATGGACATTACTATTTATTATCTGTATTTAGTTTTTGATGTGCAAAGATCGTACTTTATACTGTGTTGATAATATTAATTTTTCAGGTGACAAATTGATCATTTCCGTATTACCAAGGTTAAGGTAGTAAATGGCAAACACAATCTGACAAACAACTATTTAATGTCTGACAAAACATAAACTGTTGATGCCGAAAGCATTTACTATTAGCTATTGTGATTGGCTACTGGCGATACAGCAAGCCAATCAAATGCATTCTTTCTAATGAAAACCTAAATCTTGTATTAAATGTGACATTAGACTATTCGCACGATCGTTTCATCCCGAATCCCGTTCACCCAAAGCGATCAGACTTGAAACGACCCGGGGCGACCAGGGCGAAACGACCAGACACCGGTGATGGGGTACCCTACCACCCCTACAAAATTATCTCCCTGGATTTGCGTCTATCTCAAAAATGACGACCAGACCGTGAAAAAAACGGAAATTCGCTGAGTGACTGGGCAGTATCGTATTTTTTATCACTATTTTATTACTTTTTCACAAAAACACCTCAAATTTTAGCATATTTTTATGACACGTACGAACCCTGGTAAGTTTATGGTAATATTTTGTGTCATAATGTCATAGTGATGTATGAAAGTCAACACCCTGCAGGTTTTTCTATATTTTAGTGCGCGAAGTGTAAATGCTAATGTTAATTTTTACTGTGCAGCGCGGTTTAGCAATATAGTGCAACCCGTTGCCTATAAAGTGGAATATGTGCAGCTATTTTCTCAGTTTGGTAAAAAAATGTGCTTGTAATTTATTAAAATCAACAGAAGAACCCAAAGTAGAAGGATTTACTGAGGTTTCGGTAAATGGCCAGTTCGGTAAATTGATAATATAGTGTGAATGGTTTGGAGGTTTCGGTAAAAAGGATTATTATAGTATAATTGATCAATGGTGAAGGCCTAACAATAGGATAACATGGCAAAGTGTGACCAAACAATGTAATTACCTGATTATTACCTCTTTGATCACGATTTTCACATAGTGGCCTGTCATTTGATTGGGTATTTATATTTTGTCTTTGTAAAAGTCTTTTTGTGTATTGTGCATTTTCAGTTACCGATGGACGAATGTCTCCAGGTCATGGAACACAAAATGAACCAAGTCAATTTGGTTTATATCTTTATTTAATTTAACAGTAACATATACATTTATCCAGCAGGACTATTGGTTTGCGTTATGATCAGGATCTTCACTTACGAATGATAACACATACATAAATTACATTTATCCAGCACATTTAACATTAATATCAAACAATATAGACAGATAGAACCTGTGCAAACAGTGTAGATCCTATTATGGACTATTGGTTTGCATTCTGATCAGGATCTTCAATTACGAATCATGACACTACATACAAACATACATAAATTACATTTAACCAGCACTTTTAACATTAATATAAAACAATATATACAGATAGCACCTGGTTTGTCTAATCAGTCAATACACATTTGAATACACGTTTTCTACTCGTCGTCGATGATGTGGTTGGCGGCACTCGTTGGTCCTAATCCGGTGATGTGGGCGATTGTCCTCAAGAGAGCTGTCGTCGTGAGTTTGTCTTCCACGTACGCTCCACATACTCAACGACGTTGAGTACCGGACCCCCAGCTGCCTCAGCGACGATCTTCCACGCTAATTAATCACTTGCAGAATATATCATTCACTCACACGCCCAATCATAATACCCACGCTAATTAATTAATGCTAATTAATGTTCACCTTGAACTTGGGGTGTTCCTTAATTGGCTTACCGGTATGAATTTAAATATGCACTAACCCAATCCATTTACCTTTACGCACATGGCTTAATTACTCTATTGTATCATTTTACCGAAACCTCCGAACCATTCACACTATAATATCAATTTACCGAACTGGCCATTTACCGAAATTTCCGGTATCCAATAGAAGGTCCAAACCCCTTCACAATTTCTGGTGCCATCCCACATAACCGATGTGGAGCTGTGTAAGGGCTGTCCATTGACCAATTCCCACAGAAACGGGACTTAATCAAAGCAATACACAATTATGATTCATAAATGACAAGTGAAATTGGAATTTTTGACAGCTCAATATGAATTCAATGCCATGTTAAAAAATATGGCAGATCTCGGTAACATCAATAGTTCAATGACCGGATAAATACGTCTGCTTGAATCTTGCACCAACATTATAGTGAAATATCACATCTACTAGGAACATAATTTAACCTGAAAATCAGCAAGAATTTGTTCTCTTTCTCCCGATGCCATTGTTGACTTTTGCTATGCGCATGCTCTAACGGAAGTAGAGTCCGAACGGCCTCTTGTCAAAACGGCCCCTGTAAGTTGCAACCACTCTCCCACTTCTCCAAATAATAGTTATAAATGTCCCAGATTTTTTGTCAAAATAAGCACCATTTATTTTGTCACAGCCATATTTATATAAAATAGAATATAAATGTCAAGTAGAGAAAAATAATTTAAGAGACAGAATGAGAAACGAGAGAACATGAATGGAGAGAGAGGGGATTCAGCGATTCTGCCAGGTAGAGTTAAAGGCCAAATGGTAAATGGCGTTATATAAGCTTATATGGACCACTGCTAGCTCTTGGTAATTTCCGTACGGAGATTGTAAATTGTGCACATACTGAGGAATCGCAGCTAATATATTAATTACTACACATTTTAAGAAAAATAAAATAAGTAAATAATCGTCATTGAAAAAAGCGATACAAAAGTGTTTATAAACTGGTTTTGTTAAATACATCTGTGACATGTAGCCTATTGCCATTTTTCGAAATGCAGATATCATAATTCAGCAGTAAAGGACTACATATTGCTTTATAAATTAACATGTATGTACATTTGGCATGCACATCTTTATTACTGATGAACACATTATGAAAAGTTCGGGAAACAATATATTGTGTGAATGATATATTTGTTTTAGGATATAGTTAATACTATTTCTACAGAACTAAATAGAACATTAAAACTATGAATGTAGTGAACATTTGACAACAGCCAAGAACTTCAAAGAAACATTTGGAACATTAAATTCCTTCAGCTTTCTTGATTACTAAAACGTGTATATATATATATACATACATCTATATATGTGGTAGCATAGCTTAATCAAAAGTTATTAAAATGTCCATGTGTATTTTTTAACAATTGACAATTTTGCTTAATATAATGTGCATTTAATTATTAATTCTGAATTTTTAGTTTAGTGAATTTTCAACAATATATGTATATACGTTATACGAAATATGATTAAAAGTGGCTATTATGTACAATGACATTTCGTGATTTAATTATCATTCAGACGTGGAGAAATAATGAAATTGAACATTGTGTTAGTACCATGTATTTATTAATATATTCTAGATATCAGTATATTATATATGTTTTTCTATTTTAATTGTGACTTAATTACTGTGTCAATTGTGCGTTGTTTTTTTTTGGTTTATCTTTGTTTAACATGTGTTGGCTTTGAATCGTTCAGAGACCGATACATATGAGTTCCTGCAGGGCATACCCTGGTCGCAATACATATTTCCAGCAACTACATACTGTAGTCAACACAACTAATCAGGGGCATCGCAAGCATCGTAAGACTGGTCCGGCAAATGTACTGACCTCCCCACCCACACCCACCCCACACTCTCCTCTCAAACTGTATATTGAACATTACGACTCATTTGAACCGTCTAGTTTGATGTCTGAAGTTGTAGACACATTCAAATGAAGAAACAACCTGAACTGAGCCATTGAAGTGTTTACACCAGGCGTAATATTTGACTGTGACTGCAGAAATGTGGGTCATGAAAACTTGCTAATAGGATAGATCCAGATCAGCCTGTGCATATGCACTGTTCGCAATTCCATCAATGAAACATCCGTCATGATTCTAACAAAAATTAATATAGATCGTCATCAGGCTACATGAACGTGCTATTTGATCAGGACATAGACTGGTCACACATACCGTGAGTCCTATTTCTCTAGTCACAGTCACGCAAAGTTCCAGATAAGGCGCGTATTTGCTTAAATACCCAATTAAAATTGCCAAAAACCCAATTGAAATCAGAAGAAGTGAGTATCAAAAAGCAATGAACAATTTGTCGTATCTTTATCATGCTACAGAAAACAATAAACACACCACAAATATAGCATATTTTTTCTTATTTTCCCATGAAAACACATCTTGGTATTTCATTACAATTGTCTCCAAAGAGTGTAAACAGCAGTGTGATTTTATTCTACCCAATTAAAATGTTGAAATACCCAATTGCTTCAGAAATGATTGAGTGACAATACTCAATTACTAACTCCTTATCTGGAGCCCTGGTCACACATGATCACTATGGTCATGACTATCATAATCATGGGCGCATTCAGGGGGGGGGTGGGGGGGGGGGGGGCGCGTGTCAATATTTTTGCTCCATAAATGCGCCAAAACGCAGGAAATACGATATAGATTTCAAAAATAGTCCGCGGCGAATGCCCCCGGACCCCTCTAGCGCTATCCTACGCTCGTTCGATAATATAGTCAAGTATTGTAAAATAGTTACGCCCCCCCCCCCCCACCAACCCGAAATCCTGGATCCGCGCCTGATAATGTCATTCTTATAGGGTGTGACCTGTGGGACAACGTTTGACCCACAACAATTATGGGACTGGTTGAGGTTGTGAGCACTTTAGCTCATGATCAGCTTACTATATATAATACACGGTTGTACAATATGATGTGGCAGTGATTGGAGAAATGGGGATTATGGGATTTCTGACCAGTGTAGCACCAAATAGCCATCCTATAGCACGATAACGATCTATATTACTTGTCAGAAGCATGCTGGGTGTTTTATTGATGGAATGGCAAACAGTGTAGATCCTGATCTGGTGCTACACTGGTCACAGACTCAACAATACTTTTTGTTTGTCGTGGCGAATCACACGCATTGGGTACCACATAAATCAGTACGTATATGGACATCACGGCAGATCATATCCTCTCCCCATCACGCTATTGTTTTAACCCTATGACCGCTACACACAACAATAATTGTCGTCTGCTGTTGCTTTTATCTCTTGCCTTATTTCGCAATAAAAAATGTTTTGATAGCACTTCAGAATCATTTCCAATGGAAATGATTCTGAAGTGCTGTCAAAGCATGTTGTAAATTATTCTAAAGTGCTGTCAAAGCATGTTTTTATGATAAAAATGGAAAATAGAAAATAAACAGCAGACGACAAATAAATTAAGATAGCGGTGTAAGGGTTAAGCTGTGACTAGAGAAATGCGGCTTATCATATCTTTATTTAGCCAATCTAGACCCTGATCTGGCAGCACACGTCAATAGTCTAACACCGGCCTCATATTAGTGGTATTATCATTAGTGGTAGACCCCGACCCGGCACCGTGTAAACACAGCCAGATCTATGTGTACACTGCTGGAAAATCCGATATGATAAGCCAAATGTTTCCAGATACAAAACTTAATGTAAACCTCATGTTGAAATGTTTAATAGACTCATGGGGATAAAAGGTAAATTTATAAGTACATGTATCCTATATAAATTGACCATTGCTATTATACCCCGCCTGCACTTATATATAGTATTTACGGAAGCCCATTAGGGCCACTTCATTTTTTTTTAATTTCCATTTATTCAAGATGTTTTCTTGAATTTTCAAGTTCTTTTCTTGAATTTTCATGAATTTTCAAGTTCTTTTCTTGAAAAACATCTTGAAAACAAGATGTTTTCTTGAATTTTCAAGTTCTTTTCTTGAATTTTCAAGATCTTTTCTTGAATTTTCAAGATCTTTTTCTTGAATTTTCGAGATCTTTTCTTGAATTTTCAAGATCTTTTCTTGAATTTTCAAGAAAAGATCTGAAAAGATCTTGAAAATTCAAGAAAAGAACTTGAAAATTCAAGAAAACATCTTGAAAATTCAAGAAAATTTGTCGAAAATTCAAGAAAAGATAAACAAAAAGTGAAGTGGCCCTAATCGGCTTCCGTAAGTATTAGCTTTGTATTAATAGGTATTTTCACGATGGCAAACCTAATGTCTGGCAATTCATACTTTAGGTGCAACAGGCCACAGTTAGATCACGGTTCGTCGCATGTTTGAATAGAGTGGATTATCGAGCGTACAATTACGATGTATGTGATCTAACTGGGTTATTGTGTCCTCTTGTCCCAGGGGCGGATATACTAGAGGGCCACGGAGTTTACATAGATCACAGTTTACCACCAGTTGGAGTCTGAATTTAAATGCCGTAAAACACAGGAAAGTGCATTTCGAAGAGCTCGAAATTACTCCCGTACCGTCCGTAGCTAGCTAGCGAGCTACGGACGGTACGGGAGTAGATTGCAAGAGTTACCTTCGCAACTAGACAACCCGCCCCCCTTCCCCAAATGCTGGATCCGCCGCTGTGTCCATGCATTGCCCATGCACTCGAAACTGTTGCAAAGATGTGATAATTACGGAAGCCCATTAAAGGACCACTTCACTTTTTTTTATCTTTTCTTGAATTTTCGAGATCTTTTCTTGAATTTTCAAGTTATTTTCTTGAATTTTAAAGATCTTTTCTTGAAAATTCAAGAAAAAATCTTGAAAATTCAAGAAAAGAACTTTTAAAAAAAAGTGAAGTGGCCCTAATGGGCTTCCGTAGATAATAACTTGTTCCAATGTTTATTACAAATGGATATTAGAAATGTGACCCGTCAATGGGAAAAGGTGTCAGCTGGGTGGTGGCCTTTTAATGATGGAAGCGTAAAAATGTGACCTCTGGCAATATACCATTACTTGATGTGTTTTATATTTGCTGTGTCCCATCTTAGTGTATCAAGTCAATGCCTTATGAAGTTGTGAAGATATAAAACATTTGTTGCTACATGACACGCCATACATGTAGCATGCAGGTAGCGTCATTGTTAATGCTAGTTATTTAGGGCAAGCAATACTTATTTGAGTTATGTAGATTTGGCGTTCCATGAACGCCAAATCTACATAAACTCAAATATTTAATGCATTAAATATTTAGAGCTAGCTCTAAATCATTTGAAGACCTCTCTAAATAATTTGGAGCTAGCTCTAAACATTTCAAGCTAGCTCTAAATATTTAATGCTAGCTCTAATTATTTAGAGTTAGCAATAATTATTTGAGAAACTAGGCTATATTTGGCGTTTCATACTATTCTAGGGTACATATGATATTATATAGGTCTAGAATTTGGACCACTTGTAGCAAATAGCTAACGTTCGGTCAGTTCCATTACTATAGCGCACTATCTGAAAATACATCGTGCATAATATTAGCTCGGCATTTTAGCATGTAGACCCCGTACACTAACTACATCATGATCTGATACGTGTTTTGACGTCATGACGTAACGCCATTAACCCTTTCAACCCTAAGGAACTGGAATGGACTGTGATATGCTAATGTTCCGACCAATCCAATGGTCACAACATGATTTTCAGATTCGTCCATTTATGAAAAGGGGGTGTTTTTGTTCTAAGAAATATGAAAATTACTTGCAAAAAGTGCAGATCCTGATGAGACGGCTCGTTACGAGCCGGCTCATCTGGATCTGCACTTTTTTGCATAAACCACTATAGCGGGATTTCGGGTTCAAAGGGTTAACATGTGTTAATGATTTCCGATATGCATGCAGTTGAGTTTTATTTACAGCAATGATAGACAGCCATTACATACAGATAGTATATGTTTTGAAATCGGATACGATCTGCAGTATTTAGTGGGTGATGTACTTGTGATTTATTTACCTGTAACATGGGCCTTATAAACATGATAAAGGTAACCACTATCGGCATTGGGTTATTACAGCATTGGACTGATGGCATACCGTAATCCTTGGGCGTTTTAAAAATCTGTATAAATCCAAAATGGCCGCCAAATAGCTATAGTTTGCATTACATATGCATGCATCCACCCATGCTATATGTTGCTGTAACTGGAGAACTGGGGCTTCTGGGTTACGACCAGTGTATATCCAGATCAGCCTGTGCATCCACACAGTCTGACCAGGATCTTCACTGTTCGCCATTCCAATAAGGACACACCCATGCTGCTTCTATCAAGCAATACAAGTATTATATTGCTATCAGACTACAGGAGTGTGTAATCTGATCGGGAGCTACACTGGTCATAACTCCCATAATCCCCCAGTCACAGCCAGATATAAGTAGTTTAGAGTGAATAGTTTATGGGTTTTTTTTTGCCACGGTGAGACAGATTATTGGCCACTAAAATGCAATTCAATAATGGTGACATGGACACACACTCGAAGAAGATCACCAAAATGTAAACATGTGCATAAACTCTGACGCAGGTGTCATATCGACGTAAATAAGTAAACACACATTGAATTCATTGTTCAGTAACTCTGGTATGTATATGTAATTAGACAATTATGTAAATAGCAGAAGCCGGGTATGTAATTAGACACTTGTGTAAGCTGCAAAAATCAAGATGGCCGCCAAATATAAATATATTATCTTATAATTACAATAAATAATAATAATAATTAAGTATTATATTGCACTTGTATCCCATATCGGAGCAGTTGAATTTAGGTCACACTGAACGCTTTCAGTAATTTTGCTATGTAATTAGATAATTGTGCCAATAGCAGAAGCACAAGATGGCGGCCAAACATAAATAAATTACCTTATAATGGAAAATCAAGTCAAGCAATAATAAAATAAAATAAATGCACTCGAAGCAAATAAGCATACATATATCAGTGCATATTTCACCAACATTGCAAAGTATACTTATCTAGCAAAGTATACTTTGAGGGAGAAATTTTCAATTTAAAGATAAATTTATTAATTTTTATTATACTGAATTTATTACATTATCACAGCCATTTTGGCTGTGATAATGTAATAAATTCAGTATAATAATTCTGCATACTTTTAATCATCAAATATATGCAGTCGTTAGTTCTATATGACATAATGCATTTCGGGGAAAATAAATGATTACTCCCTCAAAGTATACTTTGCTAGATAAGTATACTTTGCAATTTTGATGTAATCGGCTACTGGTGTATTCACACAATGCACCAATGTTACCATCGTCATAGAAAACGTGAGGTGTAATCCGTAATACCAATATTGACGTACTTATATTCATCGAAATGGCACCCGAGAGTAATTGTATGTACATTGCTCATATTTGGCGGCCATCTTGTATTGCTTGCATAAATGGACGTTAGTGATTTATTTACTATTGAAAGCTACCCACAATTCGATCTTCAATAAGCGAATATATTTGATTGGTTCAGTTATATGTCATACTAACAATTTGGCGAACAAGGATGACGGAGTGTCTTCCGTCGGATTTCTGATAAAGCCGGTTCATTTAACCCGTTGAACCCGAAAGCCCACTATATAGCGGTTTATGCAAACAGTCCAGATCCAGTTGAGCCGGCTCGTAATGAGTGGTCTCTGTATTTTCGCCCAAACTTCTGTCGTTTTTGCGGAGAATCGATTTCCGTGTCGCGGAAATCGATTCTTCGCAAAAACGACATAAGTATGTGCCAAACTCCATTGACCACCAAATGCAGCTCATGAAGACGCGTTTGCTGCGCCATATATCATCAAAATCCGTTGCATATTAAGGGAAATATCAAATAATACTTACTTGGAGTGGGCGACGTTGTTGTTGTTGTAACCACGTGATCATGCACCTTGAGTTATCGTGAACTTTTCCTCACCTCTATGATTAGTGTTACGAGGCATATCTTCGGAGCACCAAGTTAAATGTGGCTGTGACTGGTGAGATGGGGCTTGTGTGATTTGTGACCAGTGTAGTTTCTGATCAAATAGCACACCCCGGTAGCCTGATAACCATCTATATTGCTTGTTAGAAGTTGTTGTTGCATGGCGGGTGCTTCTCTGATCGAATGGCGAACAATGCAGATCCTGATCAGACTGTGCGGATGTACAGGCTGATCTGGATCTACACTGGTCGCAAAACCCATAAGTCTCCAGTCACTGCCACAAATGCAGTTAATACCTGTGAGAAAGACGCAGATGTTGTACTTGTGCCTACCACCGTCTGTGACCACAGGCTGAATACGTCTATACATGCATTAAACGTATCTAAATCTATCAGTTATTAAAACAAAAATAAATTATATTTTTGTAACTCTATCATAATAGATTACCGGGTAAACATTTTTTTTAATTGGTGATACTTTTACGTAGATCTATATGTAACCATTGCACCCTTAATATCCAACATTCAATTGTCCATGCTACGTTTTGGACTATTCCATTAATGAGAAAATGTTTATTCAGTTTTCACATCGGGTAAATCTATGTATTGGTATCGCCTCCGACAGTTAGCCACGCCCCAGACCCCCTCGATGCGATGGTCCGTAGTGATATTTTGGAGTAACCATAACAACAAAATGCATTGTGTTACTCAACGTTTAACTGTCATACGCAACCGCTATTTGAAAATAATAGTATGAAAAACTACTTGCACTGCACAATGTCAACAACGGATGTTCTACGTACAAAAATACATCGGATTATTTTGTTGCGCGTGATTTTCCCCCATTTGCGGCACAAATCGTGCGGTCATCGCTAAATTTAGTAACAGGCTATAATTTTCGGCAGAGTTAACTCCCCTCCGAATACTCTCCGAAACACGCGACGCGTTTAACACACAAACGACATCACGTTTGACCTTCCGACAGTCTATTTTTAAACTCACCCGACACCTGTGCGAAACAAAACTCGCACGTGTGGGTCTAACTGATGTTTAATCCTCATTCTATCGAAAACTATTTAAAACAGCAGACGACAATTGTCGTTTCCAGCCCACATACAGGTACATGCCCACTCAGTAAGCCCAAAATGTCATTTATAGGAATTAAATAAGTGTATAACTGTGTCACTATTCCACCAGTTCTGAACGTTACAAGTGCCCGCTATACAGATATTATCATTTAGTAATATTTATTTTACTGATAGTGACGCGCGGTGGTATCAGGCTATTTTCATATGCAAATGAGGCATGATATGTTTTAATTATTTATACTAAAGAAATGCGTCACCTGAAAAAATAATATTTTCGACAGATTTTAAAGTATGATCATTGCACATCATAAAATAAATACAGAGATTAAATAGTAATGTCCGTTAACATTTTAAGCAAACACGGTTATCGCCCCTGATATCAGTGTGTAAATTTACGTCTGATATAAAATGTATAATAATGCCAATCAGTACGTGGGATAATGGTGCTGCTCATGAATGTTTATTTTGCCAGGAAATGTCTCAGTTGATGTCTCTGATGTAAAGAACATTTTGTACCTACTGAGTGGGCATGTACCTTTAAGGGTTAATGAAACTGCAACACCAACAATCAATCAATCTAGTTTAATCTTGTAGTACCCTATGTTCAGTACTTTCAGTACTTTGATTACAATAAGATAAGGCTGACAAATGCTGCAGATCCTGATGAGACGGCTCGTTACGAGCCGGCTCATCTGGATCTACAGCGTTTGCACATGTTGCATTTATGGTCTGTGGCGTTGAAAAAAGTTACGGACCGTCACGTAACCTGTGTCCGTCACTCCCGATATACCAAATAATCATTGTTTCAGGAAACTAACGATGCAGTGAATGAATACTCGCTGACGACGTACACAATGCTGTGTCGGTGATTGATTCTGCTGCGATGACTCTAATCGAAAACTACTTTCGCTGACGTTTCATTGGGTGAACTACGTCACGTGACGTACCGAATGACGACAATGTGATGGCGCAACATAAACGAGTTCCCGTTATTTTCTATGAAATACACATTAACTTACTCATTTTGTCGCATAAAATGGTTTCTGATAAACAGAATACCAGCTACAATATTTTGATATCAAGTTTACATGGCTCTGCTTGTAAACGGTAGGAATTCATTCCAAGGCTAAGCTTCGTACGACTAAAATGTTCGTAAGTGCAAAATTATGATAGTCTGTAAATTTCAAATTAACACGTAAACAACTATTGGATTTATATTTATTGCAGCCTATGCTAAATAAATGTAAATCCATCAATTGAAATTTCCAGACGATCCTAAATTTGCACTTACGAACATTTTAGTCGTACGAAGTTTAGTGAAATGGGCCCCAACTTTGGTATTCCTACGAGTTCTTGCATTGTCTGTTAAATATGACAAACACACTTGGTATCAAAAGACAACATGATGGGTGATTGGATGACACTGACGGAAATACGACACCACGCATCCACATGGTGAAGTAACGGACCGAGGTCTATAAATACATTAAATATGCCTAAAAGTATCAATAAATGAACAAAAAAATAAGCTAACAATTATTTTTTTACTCCCTCTATATTGTTAACAAATATTTTTTTATATTTAAGGGTAGGAATTGGCTCGAGGACCTTCCAAAGCCGGGCATTTGAGCCCAAAAGTGGCAGGCCAATAACCGTTGGCCCGTTTGTTTCCAAATTTACTAATATCTGCCATACAGTCGAAATATGTGCATTAAATGAAGGAGGCAATGAGGCGGTTAATTTAACCTAGCTAGTTAGTCCTATCGCACGAAGCCGGCATGTAAGACCGTGAAAAGGGCTGAGTATGAGTGCATGTGATATATGGAGATTCAGCCGTAACAGTGTTATCCTATATAATGATGATATTTGACGGTTGGTCAGGGCATAACATATCAGGCAGGGAATGATCGATATTTGGTTATGCAAAGTATGGTGTAATATGTTTTAGGGCCCAGCTACTGTCGTTTCGCGGCTATTGTTATACACGATTTGCTATTATTCGAGTTCAGGTGCGGCGTTTATCTGTTACTATTTGGTTAGATGACAATGTGTTTCACATATTATGAAGACGAAAGAAAAAGAGCAGATAATACACGGCGGTATAGTAATTGCCCATATATTAGTGAGTGCCGTGTGTGTGTGCAAGTATCAGGCTAACAGTATTATTACTCCCTCTATAATCATGGGCGGATTCGGGGGGGGGGGGACCCGGCGCGAGCCCCCCCCCCCCCCCCCCCCCCCTAACATTCGCCGAGTAAATATTTTTTACAAGTTACAAGGCAAATGCCATGTATTCCATGCATTTTCCCGTCGTTGTCTTATTGTTTCAACATATAAACGTTTTCAATCAAAAATCATGTCTAAACATACTGTGACAGTGTCAATATTTTTGCTCTAAAATGCGCCAGAACGCAGGAAATGCGATGCTCGGTCGAATATTTTGCAATACTTGACTATATTATCGAACGAGCTTAGCTCGTTCGATAATATAGTCAAGTATTGCAAAATAGTTACGCCCCCCCCCCCCCTAACCCGAAATCCTGGATCCGCGCCTGATAGCATTTACACTTTGCGCACTAAAATATAGAAAAAAACCTGCAGGACGTTGACGTTCATACTTCGCTATATTGTTATTGAGAGAAAATTATACAATATGACACAACACTATTACCATAAACTTACTAATAAAGTATCCATTAGCAAAAGTCTTACGTCGCTCGCCACGAAGTATAAAGTAAACAAAGGACTCTTCAAACGCACATTTGGAAAGACTACTCCGTCATAACTCTTATGCAATGCAGTGTAATGAAATGCAATTAGAGTCATGTAATCAGTAGACGGTCAAATGCAATTAAATTTATTACTAACTACGGTTAACGTGACTTTGGAATAAAATGGAAAGGTATAGGCTACTATAATAATTCCAGCACAAAAATATTTACACAATTCCCTAACATTTGATTGGCCCGTAGCAAGTCTCTGTCCAAAATTTATATCCCAATAAACTCCCACGCTTAACTACTTTCCGTAACCGTGAGGGACAGTTAAAATAATTCTTAAGAAAACGGAAAATAAACACATTTTCTTGATGAATTTATTTCAAATGCTGGAATTATAAGGAATGAATGGCGTTTGTGTTGAATTTATCGGGGATATAAACTTGGAAAAGTCGCGGGAATACTGGACGAGGCCTTCCGGCCTTCGTCCAGTATTCCTTTTCCAAGTTTATACCCCGATAAATTCCACAAAAAAGGCCATTCATTCCTATACACACACACCCCACCCCCACTACCCCCATGGGTATTTATTGCATTTTTTGGCGTTGTTGTTTAATTTTTACTCGCCTGGCGCTCCTAAAGTCGCGCGATATCGCACACTGTGAAACTCGTGCAGATGTAGAAGTCATTGTTCACATATTGAATTTTTAAGAAATTAAATGCGAGTGAGCGCTAGCGACCGCAACATTTAGTTACTGGAAAAAACCAATATGTGAACAAAAACATACGTATAGTTCAGCCAAGTGTGCAATGCAATGTCCCATCCGAGTATTGATTTCAATTTTCAGTCCAACAGTTAATAATTAAATCTGGAAATATGAAACCTATTGGGGTTAAACGTTGCAATATGTGAAATAAGTGGGGCACAATATTGCCCAACGGTTCATTGGCTTAGAAACTAGGGCGAACTATTATAAATCCAGATACAACCAAATAACCTATAAATGTCACATACAAATGTACTAGGTTCGTTAAATAGCTAATATCACTGCAGTTACTATAATACGGAGCCCCGCAGGGGACACGGATTTTTTTGTATTAATTCGTTCCCACGAAATAACAATTCGTTCCCACGATATAACAATTCGTTACCTCGAATTAGCAATTCGTTCCCACGAAATGACAATTCGTTCCCACAAATTATATTTCGTGAGAAATAATTGTTAAATTGAGGGAACGAAGTGTTAATTTGTGGGAACGAATTGTTAATTCGTGGGAACGAATTGTTAAATTGAGGTAACGAATTGTTATTTCGTGTGAACGAATTAATAAAAAAATAATTCTACGTCCCCTGCGGGGTTCCGTACTACAATGTGCGAGGTTTGCTCTATTTATTGAGAGCAATAAGTTGGTAAGGATATGCAGATTCGCAGGTTTGTATCACAGGTTGAAGTAACGGACAGAAGTCTATAAATACATTAAATATGCATAAAAGCATCAATAAATGAAAAAAAAATAAGCTAAAATTTTATTTTTTTTTAAATTATTTTTTAGCTTATTTTTTTCTTCATTTATTGATGCTTTTAGGCATATTTAATGTATTTATATACCTCGGTCCGTTACTTCAACCTGTGGTTTGCATGAGTGTTAAACACATAACCCAAAATAAGACACCTAATTTTCAATAATGAAAGCCAAATGGTATTTATTCGAATATATTGGCCATTTTACAACATGAATTCAGTCATTTATCACTCATAATTTGCGTTTAAAGGTGTCTCGTTATGTAGTTATTTAAAAATATAACTTGAAGATAGAGACATATTTCGTCGATCATTGCCCTATGAAATAGAGATGTTGCAAACAATGGATCACCGGGTATGGAAGGTGTCCGAGCCAATTCCCACCCTTAAATATGAGCCGAACGAACGAACGAACAATGGATCATACTTATCTTGAAATCCAATGATTTGTAATATACTATATAGTTCAAATAGTTCATTGACTTAACAAATGTCTGTTAGGACAATTGAGGCCTGTAACGATGACCACGATGACGTAGCCGGTACGGTCAGCGTGTTTCGATTATCAGATACGATTGAGCCGTCCAAAAGTTCAGTAGTATGTGCGGCAAAACAACGTGTACGTACATATGAGACACGCCATGTGATTTTGTACCTTCTACATGTCTACAAATTTTACAATATTTTCCTTAAATGGCGTCAAAAGTGGACAATATTTTTCAAAGTACATGCGGAATTTATATTCCGCATGTACTCTGAACATTTTGTCGACTTTTGACATAATTTATAGAATAATATTGTAAATTTTGTAAACGTATTTAACCCTTTGAACCCGAAAGCCCGCTATATCGGTTTATGCAAACAGTGCAGATCCAGATGAGCCGGCTCGTAACGAGCCGTCTCATCAGGATCTGCACTGTTTGAAAGTAATTTTCATATTTTTGAGAAAAACAAATACCCCCTTTTTATAAATGGAATAGTCTGAAAATCATTTTGCGATCATTGGATTGGTTGCAAAACGAACATATCGCAGCCCATTCAGTTACTTAGGGATAAAAGGGTTAATGAAATTACGCAGATGTCCGAAGGTACAAAATCCCATGGCGTGTCTCATATGTAGTCGTGGCACTAAGCTCGCATTGTAACGCAGACAGTTAGTGCTCGCAAGCAGATAACGCTGGTAAATATGAATTTGTGCTGCACGTGCGCCGATTGCAAAATATGACTAATTCATAAATGTTACATTAGCGATTACAACACTGATTTTAATGTTGTCGTCTGCTGATTTTATTGATTGTTATAACAGGGAGTAAAAACAACATTCAATAACATATTGTTTTAACTTACTGCTGCGTGTATGTATATTTAACGCATGTATAGACATTGGTCCGTTACTTCAACATGTTGCAAAGGGTATATAAACATACCATTTTATTTCATCAAATTCCAAGGATCTTATGTGGCGCCGGATTACTGACGAATTTCCATTCAGCTACAAACAATACATGCTGCATATACACATTTTCGTCTAGTAATCGGGGCAAGAAATTTGCGCCGGTTACTAGAAGAAAAAATGTGTTTGTGCGATAGCAGGAAACCGGTGCATTTTTCGCAGTGAATTTTTTTACACCGGTGCGAAGTGCAACACCAGTGATATCACGGACTGTATGATAAGACGGTGCAAGTCTGCTATCACGGCACACTGAATCACAATTTGTGAAACGGAACGATTATGATATAATACCATCTAGACTATAGAAACACACTTTTATTCTAGACACTAGTTAAGTTAATGTATATACACGGAGAATACCAGGCTAGTGTCTTTTGATATCAAGTTAATCAGGCAAGGCTAGGAAACGCGTAGGCTTTCCGAGGCTCGTCGAGGAATTCATACCGTTTCCGAGCCGAGCATGGTATTCTATTTATCAGGTAACGTTTTTGGCTACATAATGAGCAAGTATGACGTTGTTTTCGTTGAAAAGAACGTAGACTTCTTTCCGTGACGTCATTCGACTGACATAATTCGGTAACGCCATGTGACACCGTTCGACCAATGAAACGTCCATTTTCAATTTGTTGTAACCCAGATATTCGTATGGTACAGCAATATGTTATCAGTCAGTACGTATTAGACCAATGCAAAACTCGTTACCTGATAAAAGTAAATTAGTAACTATTGACGGCACATAAACGATAGTTTGTAACTGTAGTTATTTTTTCGGTATCACCATTCTTTTGGTTCAGATATTACGATACAAATATACAAATCTAAAGTAAGTTTATTAATTCTGCTTCTGAACTTTCTGTGCGTATCTGAGACTCAGAGTGAATATTAATCTTCCGATTTTCTACACCTTCAACTAACTTTGGTCCTTCATCATGTTTATGTGAATATTAGATTCGAAAGCAAACACTCTGATTGGTTCAATCCGAGCCGATAGGTGATTTGTTGCCATGGCATTGTTGTCATTATGCAAGAAATAAATTCTGGTGGTGGGGGGTATAATTTTATGTAAATTCCGGTGGTGGTACCCCTAAAATATTTTGGACAGAGACTTGCTAAGGGCCAATCAAATGTTAGGGAATTGTGTAAATATTTTTGTGCTGGAATTATTGCATTGTGTCAACAGTGCGTTGTACGGGAGTAAATCACTGATGTATGTGGATTTAGTTATGCGGAGTATACCATTCAATATTAGCAGGTTATGCGGAGTATACCATGCAATATTAGCACGGTGTTATATCGTATGTTATTATTTTCATTTGCAGATGCAGGTTATTATCAATTACTAATGAGCCCTTAGAATGCTGGGCACGCAAATTGTCGTCTGCTGTTATTTTATATAGTTTGCCTCTTAGGCTGACAACACTTTGGAATAATTTCGAAAGTGCTCTCAAAGCATGTATTTGTTAAGGGTTAACATATGCCTTATATTATGTTGTATTATTTAAAATATATGTTCGCAGTGTAACAACACAGTGTATTAAAATACAGGTACCAAGGTGCATGATCATGTGATTACAACAACAACAACGTCGCCCATTCCAAAGTAAGTATTATTTAATAGTTTCCTTAATATGCAACGGATTTTAATGAAATATGGCGCAGCAAACGCGTCTTCATGAGCTGCATTAGTGGTCTATGGAGTTTGGCCTAGACGTATGTCGTTTTTGCGAGACACGGAAATCGATTCTTCGCAAAAACTACAGAAGTTTGGGCGAAAATCCGTTACGTAATAAGGACACTGTAAAATAATACGTACTTTGAATCGGTACTTGTTGTTGTTATTACCACGTGATCATACACCTTGGGTACACTAGTGTACGAATAATATATGTGATGATTAACACAACTTAACTGTATGATGTTGCTTTTATGCAATACACACACTCTTTTATTTATGTTGATTTAAAGGTACATGCTCACTCAGTAGGCACACAATGGTCATAGGAATTAAATTAGTGTATACTTGTGCCACTATTCCACCAGTTCTAAAAAAAATACGAGTACCCGCTATACACCATTACCCCCAAAAATGCTTCTATGACCTTGCAAAATGGCTCGATGACCTTGCACAAATGTAAATGCTTTGATTTAACGACGGCACTGGCTCGATGACCTTGCATTTCTGGACCGACTATTTAATTCCCCATCCGATAGGACTAGGCTATTTTTTGATGTGCAATGATCATACTTTATAACCTGTCGAAAATGTTATTTGTGTAGATGACGCATGTAATTAGTATAACTAATTAAACAATAGCATGCCTCATTTGCGTATGAATATAGCCTGATACCACTACCAGTAAAATAAGTATTACTAAATGATTATATCTGTATAGCGAGCACTTGTAATTTTTAGAACTGGTGGAATAGTGACAAAATTATACACTTATTTAATTCCTATAAAGAACATTTTGTGCCTACTGACTGGGCATATACCTTTAATATGGTCGTTATTAAACGTATTGACCTTACTTTCCAGTGTATTTGTCGACAAAATAGTTCCACTTGGTGTAAAGCTAATATGTTCCCGACGCAACAATGTGTTTTGATAACTACTACTGTCTGTTCCACGTTTTGCTGCCGACGAACTTTTGGCTATTAAGCACATTAAATCGAAAAAATATTTAAAAATAAGTACTTTTTCATCAATAACAAAAAAGTCACCCTCCCCAAAAAAATTTGTTTGATGAAAATCCATCAAATATTGATTTTATTGCGAAAAAACGATTTTCCTATGGGAATTTAACGTGGGGAGTCAATTTCCAAAATGTTTCGTTTTTTGTTCCTGAAGGATCAAAAAACGAAACATTTTGGAAATTGACTCCGAAACCTGGCAAGATAGCTTGAAAATGATGTAATTAAGAAAAAAAAAGTTAGATTTTGAAAATCGGTTGACAAATAAAAAAATATTTAAAAAAAATCTATTTTTAGCCCCCATGTTAAATTACCATAGGAAAATCTTTTTTTCGCAATAAAATCAATATTTGATGGAATTTTATGAAACAAAAAAAATTGGGGAGGGTGACTTTTTTGTTATTGATGAAAAAGTACTTACTTTTAAATATTTTTTAAATTTAATATGTTTAATGGCCAAAAGTTCGTCGGCAGCAAAACGTGGAACAGACAGTAATTTAGAATTATATTATTTTGCATAAAGTCATACCTAATTTGAGTGTATCTGTAAATGATCTATATATTACATTAGGGCCTCAAATGCTGTTATATTATGAGGATAATCCAACTATATTTTCAAATTTGCTTCCGATTCGGATTTATTTTTACAGAGATGTTCTTATTTTAAGATTTCGACGGTAATGTGTAGCTTAAATTTCTTCATTTTCCACTTGTTATAGCATTCAACGTTTTAAGCATGAATATGCCCATAATGGAAATTAAATTCGTCTAGCATTTTAAAAAAAAATGCATAAAAACGAAAAAAAAAATCAAATCTTCCCTATCATATTCTGATCCGATTGCAGCACCACACTATAATACTTTTGGCTAACTTAACATTTCAGGATATGGAACATAGAGAATAGTAGGTTAGTTCCGTGAATGGGAAACATATTTGGCAAGGCTTAGGAAACGGGATGGGCGAGGCTCTGCCGAGCACATCCTGTTTCCGTGCCGCGCCAGATATTTTTCCCATTCACGGCACTAACCTACTATTCTAATTTGCCCGTCAACACCTACAAATGGCTTTAAATTAAAAAAAAAAAACAGCCACCGCACATACTCATACGCAGTGATTAGATCGTATTGACAGTATACCGTGTTTCACGGCACCGTGTTTCACGGCACATACACACACTGACTGTGTTGACAGGATAAAAACACAAACTTGGTTCCGGGGTTGCAGCCCCCCCCCCCCCTCCCCCCGCCCCCACCCCCCCCCTGTTTTCAGCCACGGATATTACATAGATCACAGTTTACCACCAGATGGAGTCCGAATTTAAATGTCGCAAAACACAGGAAAGTGCGTTTCGAAGCGCTCAAAAGTAATTGCAAGAGTTAGCTACGGACAATACGGTAGTTAGTTAGCTAGCTACGGACGGTACGGGAGTAATTGCAAGAGTTAAGGTAACTCTTGCAATTACTACCAACTAGACAACCCTCCCCCGTTCCCTAGTTCCCCAAATGCTGGATCCGCCCCTGGGACCCGTATATATTTCCGATGGCATCGAATATGGGATACCCCTGTGTCCAGAATCTACAAGATGGAATTCCGAATTGCATAGCAGAGCCGGTGAGAGGCCATTTTCCAAGATGACAGCCTTTTGCATAGTAACATAATAGGATGGTGCTTTGGCGTCTATAATGAGATTTTCAGTCATGCACGATGTAGCTGTGGTGCCAACAAACATTTTAAACGTTGCCTTGCTACCGTAATTCAAGATGGCCACCACCAAAATTCTATAAAATTTAAACGTCTATAAATCTTGATATGAACGTTGTACATGGATGAATGTGGTGTCCATAATGAGGTTTTTATGTATACAGCTATGACATCAAGATAATATTTTAGATATTCTACCAAGATACCGAAATTCAAGATGGCCGCCAGTAAATCTCGGCCAAACAGAACTTAATCGGCCGATGCATTTTTACCAGGTAAATTCGACACAACTGTTATATGAATAAACAAGTTATATGTCGTCTAGCTACCAACATCCAAGAGGGCCGCCACTATGATCGTCAAACCAGTGAAGGTGTGGACCTTTTGATAGGAATGAAGTGGATTGCTGCATTTTCTGTTCATTATGGAGGTTTCAGGTATTCCCGCCGGCAAGCTGCGATGTCAATACACTATTCAGTTGTTACCTAGTAAAGGAAATCCAAGATGGCCGCCACTAAATTTATTTGTATAGGTATAAATTATAAAATAGGAACGTAACGGATGAATACATTGGTGTCGATTATGGGCGTTTCAGGTATGTCATGCGCAGCTGTGGAACCCAAAAGTACTTCACATGATGCGTAGTTACCTATATCCAAGATAGCGTTCATGTAGTATGTACACATACCTTTTTAGTTAACGAGTATGGTGTTTGCTGGGTTCATCTTGACAATCCCTATGTAACTGTCACATGTTTGCACATTAGCTACATTACCAAAATTTCAATATGATGGCCAATCGAAACATCAGTCAAATGAATTACATAAGGTACATACAGTTTTATGCATACACGGAAAACATAAACTAAGCTTAATGTGCCATATCATGACACGGGCGCCATGTTCCTCTTTATTTAGTATGTATGGAAATTCATCTTAAAGTTATGGATACAATATTTTAGGGGGCGCTGCTATGGTATTTATTTTGTATTCTTTGATATCCAAATTGTATTATTTTTATTGGATATCCAATATTTGCTAATGCAGAATTGTGTTGACCAAAATAATCCATAGCTTGAAAAGCGTTGAAATGCCGCATCGGGGAATGTATCGCAGAGCGCTAACATTTGTCTAACTTCTACAATAGGTGAACATAATATAAATCGGTTGACTGTTTCGTGCAATTCCGTTGTCTCGACGGCATCGAAGTAAGGCTCATTAAAAACATAGGCACCTTGATAATGTGTTATAACAGGGATAACAAACATCTTTTAACTTATTTTTCTTCACTTAATGGTACTTTTAGGTATAGTTAATGTATGTATATGCCTTGGTCCATTACTTCAACCTGCGTGTTCACTATGCGATCATCCGCTTCTACTAGATCACACGTCAGCGTTTCAATATATTCTGGGTATTGATGGGTTTGATGCGCTGGCTGTATGTAACATCTATGCTGGAACAACTGCATGCACTGATCAGGACGGTCAGATTGGCCAGATGGCGAGCAAGCTGATGCAACTTGGCTTTAATAGTTGGCCCTGTCCAGAACTTGTGAAGCTGGTTTGGTTTAAAATATGCAGTTACCTCTTTTACGTCATCGAAGTCCCGCTTTTTTCATGCATACATTTCGGTAATTAAAAAATTAAATCTTTGTAACCTTTTACTTACTCAATGTATTTTATATGTGGTTTTCTACAATGTGTTCAGTTTACCCTTGGCTATCATTCTAAATAATCAACCAGAAAATAAAAATAATATGTTTCACTTCTACTCTAACGTTTTATACTAGAAAGTGTATTGTCTTAATTTTAGTTTCTACGCGGCGAAGGAAGGAACTGACGAACTGGCCATATATAGCCACCGTAGAAAGGTGCAAGTATGCTTTACGTGCACTCACGTTCAGTTGCTCAGCACAGCTGTGTGCAGGGCTTCTTATCTAGGTTAAATAAATCTGAAACACCGAGATATAGAGTATGGACATTTTGAGTCTAAGAAGCACACAAATACAAATCCATATGCCACAGCAAATCCCCTTTCAAAGTTAATTATTTGGTGAATCTACCATTACTTTTTTTTAATCTGTAGCTGATTTCACCAACACTGCAAAGTATACTTTGAGGGAGAAATTTTTAATATTAGGATCAATATATTAATTTTTATTACACTGAATTTATTACATTATCACAGCAATTTTGGCTGTGATAATGTAATAAATTCAATATAATAATTCTGCATACTTTTAATCTTCAAATATATGCAGTCGTTAGTTGTATATGAAATAACGCATTTTGGGAAAAATAAATGATTACTCTCTCAAAGTAAACTTTGCTAGAAAAGGATACTTTGCAATGTTGGTGAACTCGGCTACTGGTGTATCTTTAATACCACCCACTGCGTTTGATAATTGTAATTGCAACGAAAATAACTAGTCATCCTATATTACGTCGTTTATAAGCTGGGAGTTATTTAATTAAATCTGAAAAATCTAGATATAGAGTATGCACATCAAAAGGTAATAACGAGCATTATATAATTATAAACCATACACAATCAATTGCGCCCACGGATGACAAAATGGGCATGTATGCAAGCTTGCACGGTAAAGCTTATACATATTAACAAAATGGGAATGTGTCAAGTTTACATGGTAAAGCTGATAAATATGAACGAAATGGGCATGTGTGTATGTTACATTCGCAACAGTAGACATGTAGTAATAGTATGTATAGTTGTCATAGTTGTATAGTACTGTCGAACCTCCGCAAATAGCCACCTCTCTTCAATAACACCCTGTGTGTATCAGCCGATATTTTATTTCTTAAAATGACACTTAATTCTACACATGTATTTAACCTCCCTATACTTGCCACCTCCATAACAGCCAGTTTTTGTGTCTTCCAGTTTGTGGCTGTTTTAGAGCTGTTCTACTGTATTTACAAGGATAGTATAACACATAAATGTATGCACTAAATTCACAATCGCTGGTCTCATTCACACCATAATTCACACCATAATAATTCCAGCACAAACATATTTACACAATTCCCTAACATTTGATTGGCCCGTAGCAAGTCTCTGTCCAAAATTTATATCCCAGTAAACTCCCATGCCAAACTACTTTCCGTAACCGTGAGGCGCAGTTAAAATAATTCTTAAGAAAACGGAAAATAAACACATTTTCTTGATGACTTTATTTCAAATGCTGGAATTATAAGGAATTAATGGCCTTTTTGTGGAATTTATCGGGGATATAAACTTGGAAAAGTCGCGGGAATATTGGACGAAGGCCGGAGAATTCCACAAAAATGCCATTCATTCCTATATAATACATGTACATGTACTGCATACTGAATGTCTTTCAGACCAATTGACGCAGCATGGACGAGTTTAAGAAGCACACGAACACAAATCCATATGCCACAGCAAATCCCCTTTCAAAGTTGTTTTTTTGGTGAGTGTACCATTTATTTTGTTTTTTATCTGTAGCCTATTTCACCAACATTGCAAAGTATACTTTTCTAGCATGAGGGAGAAATTTTCAATTTTAGAATAAATTTATTAATTGTTATTATACTGAATTTATTACATTATCACAGCCATTTTGGCTGTGATAATGTAATAAATTCAGTATAATAATTCTGCATATTTTTTGTCATAAAATATATGCAGTCGTTAATTCTATATGAAATAATGTATTTCAGGAAAAATAAATGATTACTCCCTCAAAGTATACTTTGCTAGAAAAGTATACTTTGGAATGTTGGTGAAATCGGCTGCATGAAATGCACACATATGAAATACTCAAACGTGGAACACATACACTGGCGCATTTAATACGTACGTCCGAGTCTTTTTATGAAGACACACTGCCTCTGTGCTCCGCTACACCACTTCTTAACATAGATTGTTCTGTTCTTCCATATGATGAAATGGATACTTTTATAATACATGGTGGAAATAGCAAAACAAGCACGATTGATAAAATATAGATCATTGGTAGCCTGTCTTCTGTATATTTACGTCTGTAACTAGTGTTAAGTGCTGAGCCGAGGGCAATAGTAGATACTATATTGTACATGTAATTGGTATGACAATTGTATTCGGCTAGCTGATAGTTATCACTTATAGGCTTGTAGAACGTGTGCAAAATATTGAAACAATTGATTATGTTTGACTGTGTTGTTACGAGGTATGTGACATTTTCAGGTGGATGATCCCAATTTTTAAAATCGGATATGTTCGACAGTTGGAAGTGGAGGACATGTATAATGTCTGCGACGAGGACCAGTCACAGTTGCTGGGAACCAGGCTGGAAAAGTATGGACACAAGCCTGATGTTCTATATACTAGTCTCAATACTTAACACCATGGTTCGTGATCGGAGCTAGCATTGGATATTTAGAGCTAGCTCCAAGATTTGGAGCTAGCTCTAAATATGCAATGCTAGCTCTAGCTCACATTTGGCGTTCCAAACAATACTGTTATACAGGAACTACTTACAAATGGTTCATGGTCGGTGCATATGAGATTGCTAACCGATTCAGATCTATAAATAAATTATTGTAAACAGTGTATCCAGTCATATGTCCATAACATGAATATTCTCATAATAATACTGGTCATGTGACAATGGGTCAAAATATATCACTATGAATGCGGTCATGACTTTAACGGAGACATGGAATGAGCAGGTCGTGTTTTTATAGGCCGGTAATTAGCTCAAGGTTACCGGCGGCGGCCATTTTAACTATTGGAAATTAACTCTTATTTCCATTTTGTTATTCTATTCACTAGATGGTGGACAAAAAAAAGAGTTAAAATCCCATAGACTTACATGTATTTCCATCTTTACTCTCAAATATGTAGCTCAGTACAAACATTACAAATTTGAATGAAATATAAAGTGCTTGAAATAAAATGGATTTATGCAGAATATGAATGTTTTGGTTACTGATCATCACAAGCAGTTCGATAGATACATGTTTTTAAATATGGCGTAATTATTTGACGTCAATGTTTTAGCGACTTCACCATTGGTGTCAATAGGAACAGCGTTTCCAAAATGTTCCCACATGTTTAACTGCATGCACCTTGTAACATGTTGTAAACTACTTTGAATACTGAATACACATATGAATCGATGCTGTGCAAATCTATTGGCTACTTAATGTATTTTATTTCATTAAAATATGAACAATATATTTGAAATAACATGCTAACAAGCACAGTTACAAATACATGTAAGTCTATGGGATATCAATGGGTGGAAAATTCTGTCCAACATCTGTATGTGCTAAGGTAAGTCGGGCTGGGTTGGCTCGGTGTGGTTGGTGTTCTGTTGAGCACGAGCTATATTTATGAAGTCAGTCGCCTGCTGTTTTCTCTGCCGAGATGGTGAGACAATATCAAATTGTATCCCGTCAACACAGTGCGTATATGCTGTGAAACACGGTGCCGTGAAACATTTTTGATATCCAGTCAATACTAGTTTTGCATTTTACAGCCATTTGTATGTGTTGACGGGATAAATAGAATAGTAGGTTAGTGCCGTGAATGGGAAAACATATCTGGCGCGGCACGGAAACGGGATGTGCTCGGCAGAGCCTCGCCCATCCCGTTTCCTGAGCCTTGCCAGATATTTTTTCCCATTCACGGCACTAACCTACTATTCTCTATATTCTTCTTGTTACTATTATTATTATTGTTATTGTTCTTGGCTGCGTTGAAGCGTTGCTTGAGGTTCACATGAAGAAATGTATGTATAACCGCTAGGAAAAAGGGGGGGGGGGACCATTGGTTCCAACAGATCCTCAGAGTTTGGCACTTGAAGAAAGTGGTTCCAACAGATCCGAGTTTGCCACAGCATACGCCACCGTGCCTTATATTCGGTTGTGGTGTGGTATCGTAGTCAAGGTGGCATTTGTTTACGAACCCTGGTAACACGAACCGCCAAGTGCTACTGGTCCCCCGTATTAACACCGTAACATGGGACATGCTGATATTCGAACCTACTGGAGTAACGCCGGTTCAGTACAATATAGCATCGCTAGGTTATTCTCTTGCTCAATTATAATGTCGTTTCATTGCTTTACTTGATTGCGACCCATGCACCACGTACTTTTCACTCTTACTTAAGGTATTAGGTGATAGATACATTTGACTTCAATGATAATTGCTTAATAAGAGTGATGTGATATATGAATATAACATATGCGAATCTTGTCTTGTTACTGTATACTATATGGAGCATTGTATTGCCATCTCCGTCATCTTTGTATATACAAGCCATCGTACAGTTTCACCACTTCGTGCGTTTGACACATACAGCAACTAATATGACTGTAAACCAAATAAAAGTTGGTGCAATACATAATAGATAGATATGACAACGGCAAGCTATAAATATTATGCCATCAAATTATACAAAATAAGAGATATCTGAGCGTTTCTCCCATCAATCTCAAAATACATTTTGATATGTAAACTTTTCAATCTGATGCACAGCCTATGTTAGTGTACACGCATAGTATAGTAGGTGAGTATACACCACGGGACAATACACTCAGGTAACTGCTTACATGTCACTGGATTTGATAGCTAATAACATAGGACAGTAGTGGGTATAATTGGTATGTGTTGTGTGGTTTGCCAGATAAAAGTGATACACTGTACGATTTTCTGTGTATGAGGATATTTATAATGGTAGTTCATGTTGTTAAAATCACAGGCACAGACCTGTCTAGAAAACGGACATATGTTACAGTTTGGTGTAAGTTAATTGATAGGAGTCCGTTCTCCTGTGATTAGCTACATTATATATGTTCTACTTCAAATTATGAGTTCTTTTTCAAATAGTAGAACAGGTGAAACTGGCTGCTGGCTGGAAAACATAAAGGTGGCCGACTTGGCCACTCCATGTGCCGTATAGGATACAGTAATGAGGCAGTATTCACATATATGTTGCACATATATTCCATCACGTTTACGAAGCAATTATCTTTGAATCAAACAATGATCAGGTATATAACGGGTCCTTAATGACCTTGCGCTATGACATCTCAGGGAATGGAAACGGCAGCTGGAGACGGCAAATGACGGTCCAGGAAAACCAAGTCTGATGAGAGCATTGATTCGCATGTTTGGGCTGGAGTACATGATGCTTGGCGGGATCCTTCTTCTCAAGGTAAGCGGCCAGCATCGTTAATTGTGGTTGTGACTGGCGAAGTCGTTTGTGATCAGTGTAGCGGATCAAATAGCACACTCATGTAGCATGATAACGATCGACATTGCTTGTTAGAAGTGTTTCATTCATGGAATGGCGAGCAGTGCAGATCATGATCAGACTGTGCGGATGATCAGGATCTACACTGGTCGCAAAACCCATCAGCCCCATTTCGTCAATCACAGCCACAATTAATAATTGAAGGGGACAGTAGAAGAAGGGATCTACCACACAGGGGACATACACGACTTAAAGGTACATGCCCACTCAGTAGGCACAAAATGTTCTTTATATCAGAGACATCATCTGAGACATTTTCTGGCAAAATAAACATTAATTCACCATGTGGCATTACCCCATGTATTGATTGGCATTATTATACATTTTATATCAGACGTAAATTTTCACATTTATATCAGGGGCGATAACCGTGTTTCCTTAAAATGTTAACGGACACTAGTATTTATTCTCTGTATTTATTTTTTGATGTGCAATGATTATACTTTATAATCTGTAGAAAATATTATTTTTTCAGTTGACGCATTTAATTAGTATAAATAATTAAAAAAATATCATATCTCATTTGCATATGAAAATAGCCTGATACCACCGCGAGTCACTATCAGTAAAATAATTATTACTAAAATATTATATTTGTATAGCGGGCACTCGTAATTTGTAGAACTGGTGGAATAGTCACCCAATTATACACTTATGTAATTCCCATAAGAACATGTTCGTGCCTACTAAGTAGGCAAGTGCCTTTAATATATTTCCCTAACCTCTTCAAATACCAATATCTACCATTACAAGGTGTATGGTCACGTGGTACTAACAACAACAACAAGTACCGATTCAAAGTACGTATTATTTTATAGTGTCCTTATTACGTAACGGATGTTGATGTAATATGATGCAGCAAACGCGTCTTGTTAAGCTGCATTTGGTGGTCTCTTTATTTTCGCCCAATCTTCTGTCGTTTTTGCGAAGCAACGTCGATGTTTTTCCACGATGTCTATTAGCGATTCACGAATGAAATAGTCAGTGATCCCCGTCAAATGTTAAAGTGCGATATTTGCACAAAGACCCTATATATAGCACCGGTTTTTGAAGAACGGTTCATATGTGGGTGTTGTATGGGTTATTTCGGTATATCTGGTGGTTTTGGTGCATTGTTACCAACATACAATTTACATCAGCTACCGCGAAGTACATCTTTTGCCAGTATAAAAGACATCACGGGACGGTTGAAAATAGCCAAAATTGACTGCTTTTCTGAGGGCGGCGCGTGACTTATAAAAATCACCGCCTCTCACAATTAGTTCTAGGAGGCTCTAGCGACAAGTATTGACAAATACTCGCAAATGAAGTACAAATCGCGCGCCACAATACAAATGCAGTAACCGCATCAGATGTATTTAATTAATTTTTCACAAAGTTGCAATCGTCAATATCAATATCCCTCAATTGTTGTGTTATGTATATATATTGCTACACACTCGGATTTAAGTACTTATGGATATTAGCTATACTTCTATGACAGTATTGCTACACAGGTGTAAGACTCGGACATGTGACACACACATAATAATGCCCATTTAATGGGCATTATTATGTGTGTCACATATCCGAGTATTGGGCATTTATGGGCATTTTTGTTTATGTCACAGGTCTGAGTCTTCCACCTGTGTATTGCCACTGTATCGTATTTGTGATCATGAACATTATGTCCGTTTTCAGGAAGGGGTTAAGGTATTCCAACCTCTGCTGATGGGCGGACTGATTCGTTACTTCGGTCCCAACTCCGGGGTGACCAGGACGGATGCGTACCTGTACGCCACGGGTGTGAGCCTCTGTGCCGTCATTACGGTCATCACAAACAATCCGTACAACTTCGGGGCACAGCGGCTTGGCATGAAGATGAGAATCGCCTCTTGTTCTCTATTATATAGAAAAGTAAAATCTATGACGGAGTATACAGTACAACCTCTCTAAACCGGATACCCTAAAACCCATTTGTTCTTAATTTTGATGGATTTCCCTGTGACGTATCTCCGGTGAAAATGTATGTTCATGATTACAAAGCAAACAGACATGTATTTGAGCAAGCATATGCTTGATTTACAGTGGATCATCTATAAACCGGACACCCTGTGTACCTCCCATGGTGTCCGGTGTCGAGATGTTTCACTATACAATGACTTGTTACGTCTATAAATAACTAAACCAATGTTAATGAGTCAATTCTGGAATTTTGAATTATTCGTAACCAGCTTGTTGAATGGTGGTTTGGTATTTTAATGTGTATCTCTCGATAGCTTGATAGTTAAGACTCAGTATGCGTAGAATGTATTTTGTGTGAGCCCCGTAATATATACATGAGGGGATATTCAGAACTACCACTTTGTGTAATGAGCCTCATCTATAGTTTATTAATTGTGCTATGGTCCATTCTCGTGTTTCAGTCTTTACGACTCAGCAGTGCAGGTCTGGGCCATACGACAACCGGTCAGATTGTGAACCTTATGTCCAATGATGTGAATATATTTGATCAGGTAAGGCAACAAGCTAGACAAATGCAAGCAAAAACATGTCAGCTTGAAAACACATTACCAGTATTTGCTTTACAATACGAGCATGTAAAATGAAATATATGGCAGTATTATCCAACTCAAATAGTTTTGACTAATTCCCTGGGGTTTGACGTGTCTGTGTATTAATATTTCCGCGTGCCCGGTCAATATTTCCGCGTGCCCTGTCAATAGTCAAGACCATTTCACCATTGAACATGATTTTCCTTTCGAAGATTGCGTTATAAAATTCAACGTAGATCGGTCAGTCGACGCGTGTTGAACATTTTCTGTCACACAAACGAATATATCACACGTGTGAAGTATTCGTGCCAATGCGTCACACATTTCGGTGAATACTGGCCGAATTCGGCCGAATACATCACAAACTGAAAATCTCACCCAAATATTTTTCAAGTAGGGGTCAAATTTCAGATTTTACCGTTTACGGTCATGTCATATATCAACTCAAAGGTATCGAAAAGACGATCACTCTGGAGCATTTTTGGTCGACATCGGATGATTACATAATTTAAGATGACCGCCCGCCGAAGGTTTATTAATGATTTCAAGCGTCTTTTCCTTGTGCATCAGACTGTCTGTTATATATACCGTTTATCATTTATTCATATTTGTTCTGCATCAAATTTGTTAATGCTGTTTTATAAGCATTATAATGTTTACAATGTTCTCAATTTTTATGTTTCAAGCCAACTATTACTATGGTGGACAGAACAATGTTGATGGTATATATACATGTAATAGACAGTCTGGACCATTTCTGACTTACTTTATAATTTGAATAATAATTTCGGGTGAGCGAAGCAGGCCCATTTGTGTCTCTTGTTATATTACTTTTTAATCTCAATGTCTGTGATATAGAGTCTATCGCATGAAATGTAAACTTCCATGATAATAGTAATTAATTAAAATATAAAACATTATGGTACAAATTGTTAACCGATGGCCAGTTTCGCCTGTTCAATATTTACATGTCCAATACACTTTACATATATAATAATGTTCCAATCATTGGGTGTTCTATTTAGATGATTAAAATGAGATCAGCTTTAGATTTTAAAAGCATATTTTATCATCAGTCAATGTATATTCCCCCACCATGTGGAGCGGGTATTTAGTACTATTTACACAGATATTATGGCATCATTTTCAGACATATTTTACCTTCGAATGCCTGCATGCCCCTTTAAACTGTGACCTTGTGGAATGCATCATCACTATCATAAGCTGTGTGTCATTTAAAAGTTACATATGCTTATTCGGCTTTACGTAAATATACAAATACAAAAGCCATGACCTAATGTATTTATGTAAGACCGTGAAGAAGGCACTCACACTCAGTCTTTTTCACGGTCTTACATACCGGCTTCGTGCGATAGGAGAATGAACTAGCTATGTTAAATTAACCGCCTCATTGCCTCCTTCATTTAATGCACATATTTCGACTTTATGGCAGATATTAGTAAATTCAGAAACAAACGGGCCAACGGTCATTGACCTGCCATTTTTGGGCTCAAATGCCCGGGTTTGGAAGGTCCTCGAGCCAATTTCTATCCTTAAATATAAGATAATAAAAGCACTCGTATATTTAGAACTGGTGGAATAGTGACACAATTATATACTTATTTAATTCATATAAAGAACAGTTTGTGCCTACTGAGTGGGCATGTACTTTTAACAAACAACACATACTTCTTAGCAGGGACTTATGTTTTGATCTGTAACTTTCATCTTAAGATACGCAGAGTGCATGCTACGAAGTGTGCCGCCATTTGTACACCAATAAATCGCGCGATAGTCAAGTAGGCTTAATTTGCCATTATATGAGAAATGTGGCTGTGACTGGAGGAATGGGACTTATGGGGTTTGCGACTAACATGAAAACCAATAATGGGCATCCTAGGTCATGGCGTTCTCGAGTTATAGAGCGGCAGCTGTTTTTTTGTCTAAAGTCACCGCGATTTTGACCTTTGACACACTGTAGTCAAGTCAAATTGGTCATACACTGGTCGTTACTGACATGCATACCAAGTTTGAGGATCCTATGTCAAGATTATAGCTCAGTGGTAGAGCATCGGACTCCGGATCGGGAGACCCCGAGTTAGAATTCCGCCACTGGTCGATTCAGCGTGTCCTTGGGCAAGACAAGACACATTCGTGATAGCCTAGTCCTATCGGACGGGGACTTAAATAGTCGGTATCGACATGCAAGGTCATCGAGCCAGTGCCGTCGTTAAATCAAAGCATTTACATTTACCTTGTCTGCATGCGTGGTATGACTTTCAAATAACCCGGCGAATATGCCTGCTCTATTCTGTTTTATTTTATCGCACTGTTATCCCCCATTCGAATGTTCATGTGACATATTCATCTGGACAATATTTTATTAATTTTTGTTCGAGTTTTTGTAGCATGTGACACATTCGTTTTTGTTGCAAGGGGTAGTGATGCCAAACGTAAACGTCACACATTTATGTGATGCATTCGTACGTATTCTTCAACATGTGCGACTTTCAACAGACGCGCCCCACGTCAAATTTACGTTCACTGTGTCACATACACTGTTTACTGGTTGAGTAGTAAAACATTTATTTCATGGTATTTCGGGGAACAATCAAAACATATTGTCACTCGGTGCTGTAGACGACCCGATGCAATATTGCCCTCAGCCTTCGGCCTCCGGGCAATAGTACCTCAGTAACCTATTTCATCAACATTGCAAAGTATACTTTAGTAGCAAAGTATACTTTGAGGGAGAAATTTTCAATTTTATGATCAATTTATTAATGTTTATTATACTGAATTTATTACAATGTGGCTGTGATAATGTAATAAATTCAGTATAATAATTCTGCATACTTTTAATCATGAAATATATGCATTTGTTTCTATATGAAATAATGCATTTCAGGAAAAATAAATGATTACTCCCTCAAAGTATACTTTGCTAGTAAAGTATACTTTGCAATGTTGATGAAATAGGCTACTGGTACCCAAATGACCATGAATTAACTGTATAATGTGCACTTACTGGTAGTCGTGTTCGGCGATTATCCTTTCTTCACTTGGTTTTTAAATTTTGGTAGAAGTGGTCACTGTTTATATGCATATCTACTGCGTGTTATATCAGGTTTGTACGTGATTACTGCAAGAAAAAAATATATGTCCATATGACAGTGCTGACTCTCTATCTGTTATTCACCAGGCGATGATATTCCTACACTACCTCTGGATCGGTCCAATCGAAGCCATAGCTATATTGGCGATATTGTGGATGGAACTGGGGCCGTATGTCATTGTGGGCTTCGCTGTGTTGCTGCTGCAAGTTCCACTAGAAATCTGGATGGGGAAGCTCTTATCCAAATTCAGGTTCACATAAGTATATAGCGGCTGTTAGTTTTGTTGAACAAATCGCTTACTGTCAACCAACAAATATGCCGATGTGCATTGACCTAGACGATTTGCAATGGAATTCTGAGTTGCATAACAAGATAGAAAACATTTACCTAAAGGAGACCCAGGTGGTCAGGCGGGTAGAAAATAAAAGCAATTATGTCACACCATGTAAAAAAAGTAAGTGTACAGTCGTCGTGATAGAGCATCAACATGCACCGACTGTAATTCAAGCACAATTATAATAAATGATAAGGGTTTGCTCTATCGCTTACTATGTATTTACATTTATTACTTTTAGAAATATTTGAACAACGACTAGTAAAATCTGTTCAGCTAGTGCTCATGCATGTATTTATAATTATATTGGAAATTTATGAACTTTTCATATGTTTTACACATCTTTTGTTACAGACAAAGAACGGCGAAACAAACTGATGAGAGAGTCCGATTAATGAATGAAATAATTGCCGGCATGCGTGTCATCAAGATGTACTGTTGGGAGAAACCGTTCGGAGACCTCGTAGCAAAAGTCCGAAGGTATGACGGATATGTGTCATTTAGGCATACATTATTTATTTTTCTATTAACATGAGTTTGATTTGTTTATGGCGTTTAATTTGTAGCTTGTCATTTAATGACTGTATTAAGATTAGCGATTAACATCAACAGTGGATGACGTTGTTCTCTTTGCAAGAGAGCACACTTACTCTAGCTAATGCGCCCGCATGTATACATGCGATTTACTTGGTGATTCGTTGGCGTCATTTCGGGATTTATAAATACATGTGTACTGTATTTTCGCCTAATATGTGCAATGTTGTCTTTACTTAGAGACATCACGCTGCATGTTGTATATTACAGTGTCCCAAGGTTTACGCACATAACCATCATGAGAGGATACTATTAAGTGTGCACAGACCATTCGAAACCTGTAAATAGACATTCAACCAAGGCACAGTATAAGTACATGCATGCAATGCAAGGCATACAATATGTTGTTTGCAAAAGTATTACAATTACAAAACGACGTCAGATGACCCATGGTTCTCTCTGATGACCAAGAAACCTTTCATGGCAAGTGCGCCTTCCTTTATGCTATTGTATGTGCCAACATGGTCATAGTCCATGCCACAACTAGTACTCTCTCCGAGTATATATGTCAATTGCAAACACATCGTCACACATCGGGCATGGAAGGCCTTCGAGCCATGTTCCCGTCCACGCCCTCACCCATATTATACATCTTAAATACAATATACTTATCGACATACATCGTCATCACGCAGCTAAAAAGAGACGTACACATGAGGTCGAACCGCACTACAACCACCGCTTGTGTCCGCTTAAATATGGTAATTGTGTTGTGTTTCCTTTCAGCACAGAACTGGGGATAATTCTAGCTAAGTTGAAAATAGCGTCTGCATCTGAGACACTAGCAATGATTGGTAAATTCCCGTTTGTTTTCGCGGTCGTTCTCACCGTCACACTACTCGGGATACGTATACGGCCGGAGATGATATTCCTGGTGGTCCCGTATGGATACAGGGTAACACAAGTATTCACCACTGGCTGCCATCTCGCTGTCAAATTTGGCTCGGAATTGAAAGTGACAATTCATCGTATACAGGTAATTATTGTGTTGCATGGTTGATTATTCAGATAATACGTGGAAATATCACTATGTTCTCTGCTGTATTAAATCATATTCTTACATAGTTAAAGGTATCATAATATATATTATAGTGCATAACGTTTCTAAGTACACGAATTCTTATGTTCACATCTCATGGAAATAGTTGTCTTCTAACATCGCTGTATTTGAAGGCAACTCCCAAAATGAACTGGTCGAATTACAGCCAAATACAATTATTAGTACCATGACATTTAGCATTTCGGAAATGAACAAATACATGGTATGCATGATGTCTGTAGCCATGGCTTGTGCAACTATAAATATACCATAGGGCTATTATGTCAACCATTCTAACGAAATGAGTTAGTTTTCATGCATTGATCGCTGTCAGTATATATAGCAGCTAGCTCACATATACTTCAGTGGTGGAAAGTGTCTCGATTGTAGAATAACGCAAGTTTTGCAAATGTACGATTCAATCGTCTACATACATATAACGTAGCTACATGTTGCTTTGTCTTCAGGTGTTCATGCAGTTGGACGAGCATTGTGTTGGCAAAGGACACAGTGGACACAGACACGGAACGGCGGAAAATTGCAACGTGGAGATAAATAATATTAAAGCCAAATGGGATATGGTGATTATGACAGTTAATGTTATTTATTAATTATAAAGCTAGATGAATAAGATATATCGCTGGTACAGAGAGCCAGTGTGACTTGGTGTATGCTATTAACCATTTAAATATGCAGTATCGTTCATGCACTCTGTTTCCAATATATAAGACAAATGCAACTGATAGCACTTTAAATAATTCAATACATGTGATGCTTTCGTCGTCAAAAACAATGTGGTGTTCACTTCACCATGTTATAATAAGGACGACACGAGTCATAACTAGCTTCAAAGACATTGTCAACATGGTGTGGCTGATGCATGACTGATTCTGCAAACCATAAGTATGTGTAAGTCATAACGATGAAAGGTATTCGCCAGGGATCTAAAGAAACAATGTACTATTATAGAGGCAGTAGTTAATTATTACATTAATCGTCAGCTATACACTATCCACAATGCAGTGAGCCGGAATCATGTTAACTTCCCGGTCTACAAGTGGCATGACATGTTTTTACGAAACAATTTTTCACGAAACAATGAAGCGATGAAGTGAGTGAAGACAATCTACACGTAATACATACATGTATATCAATTCTTCATTTGTCGCAATTGACTGTTTAATACCACAGTGAAATAAGATAATAATAATAATAAGTGCAATAATAATACACTATACTTGGTGTAACGAATATACAAATGAGACTACTACAGAAAATATATTACAGAATACGTACAGCTGAAATGTATGATGCTGTGTATATATTTGTGTTGATTTAATATGATATTGTTTGACTCCGTCACAAGATACTCCACGTAGACACGTTTATTATGGTATCAGTAAGCTCGTTAAATGAATATCATATTAAATGATCGCTGATGCAATATCCTCTATTACAGACTATAGAACGTCCTACCTTACGACGCGTCTCGGTCTCAGTTGACACAGGAAAACTTCTGGCAGTAATCGGGTCCGTCGGCGCCGGAAAGGTAATTAACTTAACTTTGAACGCTTAACTTACACATATATTAAACTGTAATAATATCCGTCTGAGATTTTATAACGTTATTATACTACTCGAACTGCATTGACATGGTCCTAGCAGGTAGGATTCAACTAAATACGAGTGGAGTATACATTGAATGTGTCAGTAGACGAAGGGGTCCATACAGACTCATTCCTTTCTTCCACTGATCCCTTCAAGAACTCTTTAAATCGAATTAACTTTGACACTCAATTACGACATGTATCATAAAAATAACAAAATTGTAAGCCATGTAAACGAAATGCGTGTAAACCATTTCACATGATAGTTATTTAAGTATATTTATCATATCTATGAAAACACCATTGACACATTTGGAAACGCATCTGCTAATATAATACCATGCATTAGTGACTGTTTCATAATCACAGTGTATATGTTACATTTCAAGAAGAACCATTTTCAGAAAGGATATTACCTCAATTTCAGTCTTCATTACTGATGTCCATACTGAAAGAGCTACCCACCCTGAATGGGTTTGTGCATATAACTGGAGAGGTGGCATACGTATCCCAACAATCCTGGGTCTTTTCGGCGAGCCTCCGACAAAACATTATTTTTGGAAAGGAGTTTGACAAAGTGGTGTATGACAGAATTGTGAAAGCATGTGTTTTAAATAAGGTAGGTCATGGTATCAGTGTTCATTATATTATAGTTGAATGTTCGTGTAAGCCATGGCTATATGTAAGAAGATTTAATTATAGAATTCAAGGACGACATTTATTGTACTGCCCATTACATGGACCAGTAGCCTATTTCACCAACATTGCAAAGTATACTTATCTAGCAAAGTATACTTTGAGGGAGAAATCATTTATTTTCCCTGAAAAGCATTATTTCATATAGAAATAACCACTGCATATATTTGATGATTAAAAGTATGCAGAATTATTATACTGAATGTATTACATTATCACAGCCAAATTGGCTGTGATAATGTAATAAATTCAGTATAATAAAAATTAATAAATTGATCCTAAAATTGAAAATTTCTCCCTCAAAGTATACTTTGCTAGAAAAGTATACTTTGCAATGTTGGTGAAATAGGCAACTTTTCACGATCTATCGATTGTAATCGTGAAAACTATACGTGTACACATAGTTTGCTATCTACTATGATAACTTCTAGAACCTGTATTTTCGTTTGATCGCGTGATTAAGTCCTTACATATATACGTAATAGGTGTGCCGTGTTATTTTCTGGACATGGTACATTGATAATTATAACTTCTACGGTTGTGTTGTGTTTCAGGACATTGCAAAAATGCCGCATGGCGACTTGACATTAATCGGCGATCGCGGTGTCTGTCTTAGTGGGGGTCAAAGGGCGCGAGTATGTCTGGCCCGGGCACTATATATGGACGCGGATGTCTACCTTCTGGATGACCCCCTCAGTGCGGTGGACGCGTCCGTCGGTAGAAAGCTGTTTGAAAGGTATGTTGAATTCCAGTAAATATTACTGGGGTAAATAGGGCGTTGTAATACACCTTATTTTCGCCGGTAATATTTACTGGAAACCAGTGTGGCCTGTATGGGTTGCAGTAACTACTGGTCCATAAGTGGACAACTTACATTGTACATTGTTCCGCTGTTTCGTCACAGATTACTAAAACCATGTTAATTGTAACATTGACAACAGTATTCCCATTGGAGACCGAAGAGTCCATGCAATATAAAGTTAAACTATATCAGGACCGCATGCATACAGACTGACATAAGGCGTCAATCACAGTATTTACCTGACACCGGGGTGAAACTTAGAAATTACCATGTATGATGCATCCTGAAAGCAAACGTTGATCTACAAGATGTATTGATTGATTAATTGCTTGGTGTTTAACGGCCTACATCTAAGGTCATGTAAGGTCGGACCAGCGGTTCGATCACGCATTTAATCTGCTGCATGGGAATCCCAAAATCAGAACGGAATATTTACATCGAACAAAATATATTCATCCCTGAAATTAGAAATAACGTGACCTAATGCCAGGTCCATTCCACTCAAAGTCATTTGACCCCTTCCCCTAAATGTAATAGGCTTACGAATAATCGTAATACTGACATAATGGATACAACCAGATTTAACTGTCACATACAATAATGCCAAGCGACGTACGTGAGGACCAAACCAGGTCTTCGATCGGGATTCCGGTAAGGATACTTCCTGATCGTTAAATTACCCATCGCATGCGCCCACCTGCCACCCACAGGCTAGACTGAGTAATAGTTATCATGAATTCAACATATTAATCATGAAACATAAACTGCCTAATAACTGATGGAAATGCATTGGTGAAATACGTGTATTATCTCTAATTCGTTTTCGTTTTCTACAGAGTTATACAGGGGGAGTTGAAGGACAAACCACGGATCCTGGTGACACACCAACTACAGTACCTGAAACAGGCAGACCACCTAATCGTTCTGAAGGAGGTAAGTATATGACAAATCCTACAACCTAGCTCCTTCTCACACAGGCGGTTGGAACATCAACATCATATTCAGCAGCATAACAATGCGGTCATAATCATCATCGTCGTCGTCATCTCAATATCAAGTATCATCAACATCGTCGTCGTAATCGTCGTTATTATTATGAACGAAGCAAAGCAGCGCATTACTCATGGCATGACAACATATTGCTTACATATGTAAAGTAAAAACTATATATTCAGCCCTGAAATCAGAATAATCTTGATCTGATGCCAGGTCCTCGCCACACCAGAATCATTTGAACCCCTTCCAAAAGCAATATGATCAGTAATAATCTTGATACTATTATAATGGGCAATAACCCAATTTAGATCCCATGTAACAAAAGAGCCAAAGATAAAAACGTATCTGAAGGCCAAACCAAGCAAATCGTGATTCCTATAAGGAGGAACCCCCACCGTTAATTTACGCAGTCGCGTTCGCCCGACCAACCACCCACCTAAAGTATACTTTGTATTAACCATCATGAAACAAACTACTACAAGTACTTTATACATACAATTTATTTAAATATTCTTTAAATAGGGTGAGATGATAGGATCCGGAACATTCAAAGAGATATCTATGTCTGGTATAGATTTCTCTCATATGCTCAACCGTGGCAGGAAGAACGAAGACCGAGTCGATGACCTTCGCAAATCACTAAGACGAAAAGTGTCACATGAGCACATCAAAGAAGCGCTCGTTAGACAGAGGTCACTCCATGGCTCCCAGCGATCACGAACTGACTCGACGACATCTCAGTATTCCTTGTCGAAGAAAGATTCGACGATGTCACTGGACTCTATTGACACAGATTGTGAGGTATACATATATACCATATTATATAATATTATTTTGTTTGCCATGTTGGAACATGTAGCGGCTACGCTTGGATTACACGCATGCTCATTCATTGTTTAATATCTTGCAATAAGAACAGGCACGAATTAATGTTTTACCTCAAACAGCAGTCGCATAAATTTATGCAACTGAAGAAACAGACATTCGAATGAGAAACCACATACATGTATAATATACCACAAGTTACCCCGCCACTACGTTACTAAGAAGTTGAATACAAGTTCCACCTTTTGAATCGGTATGAAATGAATGAATGTGCATGCGGTAGCTGAAACTTCGGCTGGTTCAGCTGTTTCGTGGTATGTCACAAGCCTTCAAGAGACGTACAGTGTGCTCGTGTCATGTGTTTATTATGATGTATTGTGTTAGTCTTTGCGTGGGTTCATGTGTCTCCTTTGGGTATCTTGGTCTCTGTTTTACACATTTATTATGCAGATGGAGGAGATGGAATTAGCAGAAGAAGAGCGTCATGAGGGGGCGGTCGGAGGCGGCTTGTACTACCAGTACTTCAAGGCGGGGGCTGGGGTCTGCCGGGTCATCCTGTTCACAGTGCTGTGTCTGTCAGCGCAGGTCACGTACAATATGAGCGACTGGTGGCTCGCACACTGGTAATTGGCTATGTCAATCAAGATATGCAGCATTTGGCAATACGTCTCATTTATGTGAACTGCATAATTGGGCTGTAGGGGTTTTGTGACATGTGTAAAACCAGATCAGCCTCTGACGAGGGTCTTTATGGTTCGCCACGATGTCAGTAAAGACCTGCCAATATTATTGACAAGAGATAACTAGATCCGTATCTTGCTGGAGGCCTTCTCTATGACAACTACCTACTCATGTCGTTATTGATATCACCGGACATGACGATCAGCATTCCATGTATGACATAAATTCGTGTAATTATATATTCTGTTGTTAATGTATTATCATCCTGGGGTAGAGTCCGCCGAAGTGTATTGTTCACACAAACACATCTATAATAATGCATGCATGTGAGACACACAGCAACACGCAACGTGACAGTATATGTATCAAAGCACAATGTAAACATACGAAGTACTGATAACTATAATGAACTGAAGTATAAATGAGTAGGTTAGTGGAAGAATGGGCGCTATGTACGTCATGGACGTGGCCCCCATTAGTCCACCAACCTCTTCAAGTACATGCACACATGTGCCTTCCGTACAGGTCCAGTCAGGAAGAAGACAGACTTGCCGTCATAGATCAAGAGTACATGCTCCATATAGAAGGTCACAATATCACCAATGCCAGCATTCCTGTCGTGAACGTCCACTTCAACATCAGCGTATTCAGCATCTTTATCGGCAGTGCATTTGTATTTGGACTACTTCGAGCCCTGCTATTTTTCAAGATTGCGGTAGACGCATCACAAACGTTGCACAACATGATGTTTACATGCATCCTGAGGTCACATATAAGCTTCTTCGATTTAAACCCCGTAGGTAAGTAGCATATTAGCTGTGTAAACGTGAGAACAATTGTATGTAGACAATAGCATATGTTATTGTCATTTTATGAGATGCTGATCTCACTCGCTGTAATTCTGAGTTGACGGCGGGTGACACACATCTGTCATCGAATGACCATGGTAGCACTAAACTGCATGGACGTCATAATAAATACTTGGGCATGTATGATTACGATGTGATCAGTATTGAGTGCCGACTTCTATTCGCTTTAACCTTACTGAATCAGAAGGTTGCGACAAAGTTTTGGGTTTGGGTTTGGTTTTGGTGTCGGCGTAATGGTATTATATATAATAGGCTACGATGTTCGCCCTTTTTTTTTGGTTTTTGGTTAATTACAATGAAGCCGTCAGGAGAGGTCGATTTGGTTCATACGAATCCCTTTTTTTTTAGCCAGCGCTTGTATGCCCCCACCAATTTATTGTGGGTTGGTGGGGCATTGTGTTTTACCCCTGTCCGTCCGTGCGTCCGTCCATGCGTCCGTAAGGCAAATGCGTTTATTTTTCCTTCAGCAATTTCAATATTATTTGCCACACACTGTTTGTCTAGACAAGGTCAAGGTCAATGTGGACTTATGTTCATCTTGTTTGTAAGGCAAATTCATTTAAGTTGTTCAGCTTTTCGCAATAACTCATTGACTCCTTCACCAATTTCAATAATATTTGCCCACAATGTCTGTCTATGGATGGTGCTTTGCTTCGCATACAACCGACGCCCGAACACCCAAGGTCAATGTCACTGGGGACTTATGTTCACATTGATTGTAACGCAAATGCGTTTAAGTTTTTAATGTTTTCTCAATTACCCCTTAACTCCTTCACCAATTTCAATAATATTTGCCCACAATGCCTGCCTGGGGATGGTGCTTTGTTTCGCATACGACATACGCCCGAACACCCAAGGTCAATGTCAATCGGGACTTATGTTCACCTTGTTTGTAAAGCAAATGAGTTTTAAGTTTTTCATCTTTTCTCAATAACTGGTTCACCAATTTCAATAATATTCGCCCACACTGTCTGTCTAGGGATTAGCTTAGTAATACCGATGCTCTTTTACTATCAATGCTGCAGGTGGGGGCATCCGTGTTCAATGAACACACTTTCTATGTTTGTTTTTTATATAAATGAGGCCCATGATAGCCATTTTCACGAAACGAAACGTATTACAATATGCCAATGATCAGACATTCGCTTCTAAAGTGACCCAACACTCATTGCCCAAGAGCAAGTTCACAGCTGACAGTCGAACCGCCTTTTCAAAAATACTGGTGGCGCAGGTGAATTATACAATAACTGTGTACTCAAGTAGTATATAAGAGTCACAATGATACCACCACCCTCTGGAAGGCACCGGCTACGCGCGGTGCCCCCCACCGCATGGTGGTATCATTGGTGACTCTTATATACTACTCGGATTTTCCCCCACTGTTCGGCGGGTATGTATGAGAAGAATGGACCATATTTTTCATCAACCGCGAGACCATATATTTATGACATGAGAAGATACACCTTATTAGAGATAAGAAATCCATTGGTTAAACTCAGTATATATATGACAATCTGTCATAAATATTGGCAACTTACACCCTATTAGAGATAAGAAATCCATTGGTTATACTCAGTATATATATGACAATCTGTCATAAATATCGGCAACTTACACCCTATTAGAGATAAGAAATCCATTGGTTATACTCAGTATATATATATATGACAATCTGTCATAAATATTGGCAACTCACACCCTATTAGAGACAAGAATTCCATTGGTTATACTCAGTATAATGTCTACCATAAAGCAAATGAGAGAGCAAGCTAAGAGTTGGGGAATTTCCCTAAGAGGTTTGAGACTCAAGAAAGATATAGCAGATAGGATAAGTGACGCGCGAGCCGTCGTCTACGAGGAGAGGCTGCGGCGTGCGGTTTCGACCGGACGACTGCCTGCCGACCCCGAAAAACGATCCGAGAAATTGGAGAACCAGACGACGGCCAGTCTGCGTGCCACCGCTTACGCGCAGCGTGTAAAAGAAAATCTCAGCGCGCGCAGAAAACCACTATACAAAGCTTACTACAATAAGTTTTATCAAGGCCTGGTGGGGAGACCTCCTAAGAGTAGGAGACAGCTCGCCAGAGATTTTGTGGAGGAGGGTCCCAGGATTCTCGCCGAAGAAGCCGAAGTTAGGGAAACTGTTGATAGGGGTAGGAGGAAGATAGTATGGACTTTCGAGAGGGGGGTAGATGGGGAGATTGCTAATCGCATAATGAATAAAATTCGCCCAGAGATGACCACGGCGTGTTATCTGAGGTATTCGTGTTCTTATCATATTAGGAACATCGAGACCGACGAAACGATGATCTATCACAAACAATCAAAGGGCAGTCCGTGGATAAACGAGATCGCCAAAGCCGATAGTTGGATATCCGATAGAGAGAAAGGTCGAATGGACATCGACAAAGTTGATAGACCAAACACAAAATGGACCTTCGTTCGTTGGATATCGGTAGAGGTGAAGATGATCATCGATGCGCAACAACTTCTCATGGGAGCGGCAAAACTACCCGATTGGTTAAGACAGAAAAAGAGAATGTATTCCGTCGACACGTACGACGACTACTTGTGTCTGTTTAGGTGCATAGCCATCCATCGTGGAGGGAGAACCGACCGCTGTTGTGAGAAGGCACGAGCTCTGGCTCGCGAATACCTCGGTCACGATAACGGACCGGGTAGTAAGGGAATCCCCCTGGACTCTCTTAAGAAGGTCGAAGAGCATTTCAAGCTGGGCATTCGCGTTTACGAGCCCAACGCCGACGGAGTGTGGTACCTAATGAAGTCTCCGGCAAATTACGACGCGGTTGGGGAGAAAACAATAACGATAGGAATGTTTGGAGGTCACTCGTTCCTCATAACGAACCTCCGCAAGATGACGAACGAGTACGTGTGCTCCGGATGCCAACAACGGTTCACAAAGTCGTGTAACATGCACAGGCACGCGACCACCTGCATGGGTGGGAAGACCGTGGTGACATGTCCAGTTAAGAGGGTAGAGAGACCGCAGTCGGCATACGAGAAGGCGTTCTATCCCAATGGGTCAGCGAGCGCGGTGTCGATTCAATGGTTGAGCAGAGAAGAGGAGAGGGTGGGAAATCACATACATCACGCGAGATGCGGTCACGGCGGGGAGAGGTGGGTGGCCGGCGATCCGGTCGACGGCTACTGTCACGAAATCAAGATCGTGTTTCAGTTTCACGGATGTTACTGGCACGGGTGTCCGACGCATTGCAGGAGAGGTAACGCGAGATCACTATACAGGAGGACGAAAATCCAAGACGCCAAGATAAGGAAGGCGGGTTACGAGCTGGTGGTGATGTGGGAGTGCGAGTGGTTGAATGAGGTGAATACCCACTATCCAAAATCGCCGCGCGAGGAGGAGACGACTCTGTATCCTCACCAGATAGTCTACGACTTTGAGGCGTATCTCGACAAGTCGAAAACCACGCGACCCACCAAAGACCTGACCTTCGAGGTACAGCACGTCCCTATATCGGTGTCGTTGGGGGATACGATGCACGAGGGGATCACACACATATGCGAACGAGATCCCGACACTCTGGTCGAGAAGTTCTTGACCGAGCTGCAGAGGAGAGGCAATGCAATCAGGGAGGGGGTTAGGAAGAAGTATCTGCCGGCCGACATAGAGATGCTGTCGAAACCTCAGCGAGAGAAGATCGTCTCGTGGATCGACCATGTCCCGGTGGTGGGGTTCAACTGCAGCAGGTACGACCTGAATCTCATCAAGCGGTACCTTGTCGAGAAGTTGGCGGCCACCGTGAATAAGGTGATGGTCGGAAATAGAGCCAGCACGACGATGTTTCTGTTTACCCCGGAGTTTAGATTTCTCGACATCATCCAGTATCTAGGACCCGGTACCACGTACGACCGGTGGGTTAAGGCGTACGACTGTAAAACGGTAAAGTCTCACTTCCCGTACGAGTGGTTAGTTAGCGCTGACAAGCTCGACCATCCGGGATTGCCCGACTATCCCGAGTGGTACTCGAAGTTGAAGGGTGAGTTCCTACTGTCGTTGACAGAGTGGAAAGAGTGTAAGAAGGTATTCCGAGAAAAGGGGATGACGACGTTCAAGGAATGGTTGCGACACTACAACGACTTGGATGTAGGACCGTTCCTGGAGGCTCTGACTAAAATGACGGAGTTCTACAGGGGAAGAGGTGTGGATACACTCAAGGATGCCGTGTCTCTGCTCGGTGTTTCCCTTCAGTACCTACTTCGTGGGACGATCGATGGGAAGGTGGACACTCCCGAGTAATGGTCGCCGAAGTCTGAAACTTACGAGATGATGAAGCAGGGATTGGTCGGTGGTCCGTCCATAGTATTCTCCAGATACGCCGAGGCTGGAAGGTCAACGATCAGGGGTCAGGTGGGGAGTCGGGAGGAGAAGATGTGCAAGGTGGTGTTGGGGTACGATGCCAATGCTCTGTACCTATCTACTCTGTCGATGGACATGCCGTGCGGTGAGGAGCAGATATGGACGTGTGACGACCCGGAAAGACAGTCGTATATAGACCGTTTTGTGAGGAAGGTCAGGAGTGAAAAGTGGTTCAGATTTGCGGAGTTGGATATAGAGATCCCGGAAACGTTGAGAGAAAAGTTCTCTGAAATGTCTCCGCTGTTCGTTAATCGAGAAGTCGATGAGACCGAGGTTCCGCAGCACATGAAGGACTACCTGGCCAGGACCGGGAGGACTAGGGTCGAAGGGCAGAGAAAGCTCGTTGGGGCCCTATCTGCCAAGAAGATGATCATATACTCCCCGCTGCTAAAGTGGTATCTGGAGCACGGTCTGGTCGTCAAGGCGGTGCATAGGGTGATAGACTACACGCCCGGCAAACCGTTTCAATGGTTCGTGGAAGAGGTCACTGCCGCCAGACGGACGGGGGACGTCGACAAGAGCAAGGCGGTGTTGGCGGATATATTAAAACTTGTTGGCAACGCGTGTTGTGGTAAGCTGATAGAGGCCCAAGAGATACACCTGAACACCACATATACGAAGGATGAGAAGACTGTCGACCGGGCACTGAGGTCGGCGTGGTTCGAAGACCTGGAGGAGATTGGGGAGGCTTACGAGATATCGAGCAGGAAGACTCGAGTGGTGATCAACAGACCGTTTCAGTGTGGCATAGCGGTCTACCAGTTGGCCAAGCTCCGGATGCTGGAGTTCTACTACGACTTCTTGGACAAGTACGTGGATCGCGGAGATTTCGAGCTGATACAGATGGACACTGACAGCATGTACTTCGCGCTGTCGGAGAAGACGCTGGCGAAGATGGTGAGAAAGAATATGAAGAGAAAGTTCAATAAGTAGAAGGCCGAGTGGTTGGCGTGGGATAAATGGAGCAACAGAACTCCAGGACTGTTCAAGCTGGAATTCGAAGGGGATAGAGCCATCGCTCTGTGTAGCAAGTGTTACTACGTGAGCGGTGAAGGAAAATCTAAGACTCGGCCAAGGGGATGTCGAAGAGATCTAACGATCTGTCTTGGGGAAGGTACAAGAGTGCTCTCGAAGGGGGTAGGGATATGGCGGAGAACAGGGGATTCCGAATGGTTAACGGGGTGATGAAGACGTACAAGCAGGAGAAGTTGGGGTTGTCGGCGTACTACGACAAGAGGAGAGTGATGGAAGACGGGGTACACACCGAGCCTATAGGATAGGTAAAAAAACAAAAGGACTCTAAAAAAGGGGAGAATACTAAAGAGTCTGACGATCCGGGGGTATCTGGGTGGCAGAAGGTACCACGAGAAGTTCTTCGTGAACAAAGCCGCGCGCTGGACCATCAGCAAAATAGTAGAGCACGGGCTCATCAGGTTTGGTAATATATCGATCTAGATGATATACATTGAGAGACCACACGGGATCAGTCGCGCGCGGTGGCCACCTTCGAGCTCTCCCGGTTGATAGAGGTACCTGACGTCAACATCCGATGGAAGCTGTTGCTCCTCTAAACCAACGCCAGCGCCAGACGGCAGAGGGTTTGATCGTCACCCTTTTGAACTTGATGGCATCTACAGGCTTCTTATCGATCAATCTGGTCCCCTCTCCGTTCAGTGCGGAGACCACGTCGGGCAGTCTGGCCACCCACTCGGTCGATCGCGAATGAGGGTCTACAAGTTATTTGGCGTATTGGTGACCGAATAGTCTCTCAGTCAGGGTTCTATTGAAGCGCTCCACGATTGGCCAATTGAGAGGACTCCTCTTATATAATCGGGAAAGAGCCTCGGCCACCTCATTAGACTCTTTAGTGGCCAACGGCTCAGCCTCCTTATAACGACTCGCTACGTCAACGATTGTCAGTGCGTACTTGTACGTCTTGCGACCGACGCGATCGTGAGGGAGAAATAGGAGGTCTGCTTGGTGGACTTCGTTCGGCACCGGCACGTCGAATTTCGGGCGCGGAATATTGTGAGGCGCGGGCAAATAGATCTGCCAGATGGCCTGCTTCTTGAGCCATTCCTTGACAGCGTTTTCTGAAACCTTGGTCGCTGCCACGAGGTTCTTGATGGTCGCGAGTCCCTTCCAGTAGCCGCGGGGGCTGTAGTATGTGTTCGCTAGCTTGCGCGTTAGGCGAACCGATAGTTTGGTATTAAGTTTGAGCATGTTCATCGTATGTGATGTATTCTAATATATCGGACAATCTCCAACATGCCCTCGCCAGATCGTCCGGTAACTGCGTCGTTAATAATAAACCTTTGTTGAGAGTACAATTGCGATTGGGGGTTAAGTTCTGAAGGAACTTGGGAAAATCTAAGTCGGAGGAATCTAATTCGGAGGAATCTAACAATCACCGCTTTGCGAAAAGGGTGGCCGCTTTTTCATCCTCCCGCCACGTCTCGAGAGAATCTCGGGCCAGACGAATCATACCCTTTGCACCAGCTATACGGTGTTTTAGGGCAATGTAGCCTACATCAATCATAGCAAAATAAAGTTCGTCAACTGACATCGTTCTATATATATATATATATATAATTATTTAATTTTGTTATTAATTTGATTAATTAATTTGAAATCTCGATTGAATATAGTAGCCGACGAGCCCCACCACACCCATTCCCACGACGATGAACGCGATCTCGCGACCTTTTTGGGGCTCTGACGGTACATAGAAATCTGAAAGTTGGGGCTCGCGATCCAGCGGTGCGAGACTTTTCTATGGATATGCCAGCACGTACTCGCGGTTGGCTTCTTCAACGTTCTGGAAAGTTTGCGCGGCGTGATTCTCGCGGCGAAGCTCTTCATTGACCCAGTCCAGATGGGTGGTTCGTTTTTTCGACCACGCTTCCTTTGCGCTATTGAGTTCTTCTACAGCTAAATCGTGACGCTTGCGCTCCTCATCCACGTTCGAGCTTCTCATTTTCGAGAATATAAAGTTGCTACCGCTGAACGCCAATGCGTTTACAACCGCACCACCTATCATTATTCCGATCGAAGCATTTATTTCCATATATTATCGGGTAGAATTCCAACTTTAATTAGATAATCTCGGGTCGAAATTGCGGCCACTATATCTGAGCCCTACGTCTCTCACAGTCATGTCAAATTTGGGAGCGGGCCATCCGAAGGCCATCTTTCCTAGTCGAGCATACCCGATACTGAAACCCAATATAACCATGGTGTTATAAAGCGCTTTCACTATCATTTTACCATCTTTTTTAGCCATTATTGATAACTATAATTATTGCATATAAAAGGGATCGCGATCAATGTTTAAATGGGGCGCAATCGGTTTCGTAACTTTCTTCGGAACACTGGCTGGTTGTTTTTTCGATAAGGATTGGTGTAATATGGGGTATTTCCACACACACAGGGCACCAACAACTGCCAGACCACCACCAACAACCCAACTCCAATTCGTGAATTGGGGTTCAATCGGTTTCGTCCAACCTCGATTGGGTGTTGAGTGTGCTTCCAATTCGTGAATTGGGGGTGTTGTTGCACTCAACACTGTTGAACCTGATTGCTCTGTCTTCAGATGTTTTGCTGTCTCCGTCCCCGATTGCAACGACTGTTTAGCCTCTCGAAGCTCGGCGAGTATTTTATCTTGTTTAACTTTTCGGGTGGCAGCCGCCGCCCTCCCAGCTGCCTGCCTTTTTGGGTTTTTATGTCGTGCAACCCCCAACTCCAATCGCGATTGGGTTGGAGGATCAATCGGAGTTGGAAGTGCTGCAATCGGGTTCGATTGGGTTGGACCAATCCCCAACGCTGTTGGAGGTGCAATCGGAGATTGCTGTTCCGTCACTCTCGCAGTTGTGTCTTGTGTCATCATTTATGATTAATATTAGGGCTTATAGTTCGTGGGCATATATGTCCAAATTGACAGTGTTTACCAGTGGTCAACGCGGTTGTCAGCGGAGCTAAGTACATTCCAAACTTGTGATAAATTGAGCAGCAGGCTGTTCTAAGAGTGTGACCTATAAAAGGGTCAGTCTCCAGATCTCCAATATATTCCGCGGTGTTTGGTATAGGGAGAAGTATACTAACGGCGGTTGCGTACACATGAATAGCCGCCGATCCAAAAGTTTTTGTCATCTCCGCACCTAACCTAGATTCGTATCGCGCATGCATTTTATCGATCTCCGCATCTGACATCTTATCCACCTGAAAAATTGAGAGACGCCTACCGAGATAATGCTCCGATTGTCCCCCACCAACCAGCGCAGCTAGCCGCTCTCGTCGCGCCGCATTTTCATTTTCATTCGGAGTCGTTGCACTCAACCCAATACCAACTGCCGTTGGAGTAGAAGTTGATCCCGATTGCTCTGTCGGATGTGATGTTTCATTATCTTTCAGGAAAGATACCGTGTCGGCAGTCGGAGTTGAGGTTTCTTCCATTAGCTGATCGAGAAGTTCGTTGCAGTTCATTATTGATAATTTTCTTAAAATTAATTTAACTATTCTAACAAGTCTCATCACTTTAACATATTGCCAAGCGCACCACCCGATACTTATGATCACCGTTATGCTCGCAACAAAGCTCGCAGCGGAGCACCAAATTGTTAACATTGTTAACCATTGTTCAGCATTTGTTCAACATTTGTTACGCATTTGTTCAGCATTGTTCAGGAATTGCTAAGCATTGTTCAGCATTGTTCAGCATTGTTAAGTATTTACTCGGCAGTTACTAACGAGCGTTAATTAATTGATAACTTTATAAGCAGTTGGTTGATCAGTCTTTAGCAGATGCTTGGCGTGCTTAGTTTCGGAAAGCAACTGTCGAACCTCCAGGCGCTCCTCGCCCGTTGGGATAACGTCGTTCTCTCGAAGACAGTCATCGAATGAGTCTCGGTCCTTGCAGTGAAAGAGGGCGACCCATTTCGTTTGCTCGCGCAGATCCTTGAGGACGGCGTTGTACTTTTGAGTGGATATCCATACGCTTTGCCTAGCATGACGGCCAGAAAATGCGAGCTCGGAGAGCATGTCCTTCTTTTTGGTCATCGCCACCTTGGCCTTGCAATCGTCAATCACGTATAGGGTGGGCTTACCCTGGAATCTTTGGTATAAACCACGCAACCAATCGTGAAGCCTATCACCGGGGTCAATAACGTATACCTCAGGGTCGGTCCATATCCACGGGCGCCGCTGATAAGTATCGTTGTGCCGCACAGTGGGACACAGGATCACAATGTGACGAAAGGCATCGCGGTAGGACTCCTCGAGCAAGTCGAGGATGAAAACCGTTTTTCCACATCCTGTTTGCCCACATATTATGGCAGAGTGGGCATCTCCAATCGTGAATTGGTATTGATTGCTAATTTTCTTAATTTTTTCAAAATTATTAATTAATAAATCGTTAGATTTAGTAGAGTGCTGAGACGTATCGACCATCTTCGATGTTGAGTTGTGCGTCTGTAATTATATATAAGTACACGTTCAATGGCCCGGCTCCGTCCGCCTCTTTGGTTATCTGGATCGTCACACCCTCACTAGCGTTCTCAACTTGGCGTCCGCTACCGTGTATTTGGTCATCGTCGCTGGCTCGCATGTCTAGCCATAACGCGTATTTAGTATTCAGGAACTCCGCGAGGGAGACGGCCGAGAGATGTAGGTCTTTGGCAACTGCTGCAACCTCCGGAGAGCGCTTAGAGCCGGCAGCAAACTACTTTCTTACTTCATCCCACTGTTGGTGCGCACGAAGACCCGCGCTGTAGAGTTGATTGGGGACTCCCTCGATCGTCACCTCTACCTTCGTGATTTTGGGGTTATAGAATTTATCGGTTTTTCTAGCACCGAGCGCGAACCGAGCATCCTCGAACAACATCAGTATACCTTTCATCGAGCGGGCGGGTACATTGACATTAATATTCCACAATGTGTCGCCTTTGTCTTTCGTCATCTTGTGGTGGCGAAGAACTCGGTCGTAAAGTATGGCAACGCGCCCGGCGTACTGGGTTCTGATCAATCGCGCGAGTTCAGGCATCGTCATCATGTCGTACTTCAGCGACACATTTTCGATCGTATACGTCGATGTTATGTCGGTGGCTATGATAACTCGGCCGTAGTCGTTGAACGTTAGTTCGTATTCGAGGCGGTCAGCCAAAGCACTCTGATAGTAGGGCATGTGACTCTCCAATAACTCGAAGTCGAGCGGGATGAAGAAGCGGTTGCCGTAAGCGCCTGCGACCGCGTTGTCGCTCGCATTGTTATTTGCCTTGTTACCAGCCCCGATTCTAAGTTTGGTTACGTTCTTATTTTTGCTGGTGTCAATACCTTGATAGATAGCGTTTTCGCGCTCTTGCGACGTCTTCCACAGGTCCTGATAACAATGGTAGACGTCGCTGTCGTCGATCGACATCACTTCATTACAAGAAATATTTATCATGGTCTTCTTGACGATGGCGCGACCCAGATTCTGAACGATGGTTCGGTCCGCGTCCGTCGACGTCAGCGAAATAGTGAAAGCGAGGCGAACAGTCCCCGGCACAATGACGTCGCTAGCTCCGAGGTTGGGGAAGCGGACTAAGAGCTGCTGGTTCTGGTCGATCGTCGATGTGTTGTTCGTAATAACGACACTCTGTCTCACGCCTTTCGCCCCGTGGGGCTCACGCAGTCTGCGGTATGGATTGAGTTTGCGACCGTATTGACTCGAAGACATAATTTAGTGAAACTATTAAACCCGTATGGTTTTGTCTTTAATACATAATTAATTTTAAGAAAATTATAAAGATGGCTGATTACGATATTGACATGGATGAAATCGGCTGAGACGATTACGTCGATGAGGATGATGATGACATAGATGATGATAACGATAACGAAACGTCCTTCATAGAGACTCCAGTTCCAATCCAATCGCAATTGGGGGAATTAGGTGGCGCTACCACTAGTCAAAGTCGGACATTACTCGAAGGAGCTGTAAACGACTACTACAACAGTTTAGCAGAAAAAGTTCTGGTCCCATCTGTCGGTCGCGACTACTCCAAGTTCAAATTTGATCTGAACGGTAGATTGCGACTAAAAGCAGCATCAACTATCCCAATAGTCAACACGAGGACCGGTAAACCCCTAGCACTGAGCACCATTGCAGGAGACCCGGGCAGTGGCCAACTCATAAGAAACGAACTCGGATTCCCAGATTGGAAGAGGGGTAAACCAATTATGCCTACCCGCGCTGTAGAGGCCCTACAGTCTATCGACGAAACGATGGTGAAAACAGCCTCCGCGATAGAAACGGTCGAGCTCAGCGACATCCCTCAAGTAGCCACCGACGCTATTAACACGATGGAGACCGCGTTCAGCGAAAACGAAATATTCAACATCGACCAAGGGTCTAACGATGACCCACCGTTACCTCTTCGCGAACTCCGTGGACTCGATAAGGCTCTGCAAACGGTCCGGAGCGAACTGGTCCTTAACCTCTCCAAACTCTCGTCGCTGGATGAACATATCGCGCTAGAAGAAAGAAAACTGGAGGAAGCCGGTGGCGATAGAGAATCTACCGAGCGGATCACCGAACGCCTGCGGTCGTTGCGGGACGAAAGAGAAGCTCGCTTACAGGCTGCATCGGCTTGCCGTGAGGCTCTCCGCACACAAATAAGTCGGATCCGCGAAACAATCTCGAGGGTTCTGCACGAGGTCTCGTCTCCTTCATGCTATCTATACTAGCAAAAACTGTCGGATGGCTCGCTAAAAATAGTTGGGCTTTAATAGTGGCGATCGCTGGTCTCCTACTTTTATTCTCTCGAGAGTTCCTAAAACCAAAGCGCGAGTAGTCCGATCACCACGAGAGTGACGACGAGCCCTAATTTCTCCTCCTCGTGGGTTGTGCTTTCAATCTCGATTGGTTGTTCCGCTCCTGTTCCAATTTCAACAGTGTTAATGATTGGATTGGGGGAACTCGATGGTGCATCCAATTTGTGAATTGGGGGTACTGGGTTCAACTTCAATCCCGATTGTGTTGAGGGAGGTGTATCCATTTTGTGTTTTGGGTGTTTTACGTAATAGGTTCCACTTACAACTCCACTCCCGACCGTCTTGGGGGGGGGGGGGGTGGAGTTTGATGATACCCGTGTTCACGTTTCCGTTGTGGCCGATTTTTTGATTGGTGGTTGCGACTACGATCTGATTATTGTAACCGTCAACCGGGTCGTCTCGTAGTATCATATTGCTCGGCGCCATATAAAGACCTATTCCAAATGCGTAGTCTACCGGTATGCGGGCAGTCTGCAAAACGTCTTGATAATTCTGGATCGCCTTCTGGAGGTCCACCTTAGCTGAGATGGCGTCCTCGACAAGTGCCAAGAACTGTTTTTGTGCGTCAAAGGCCGTTCCCGTACCCAGTATAGCGCTGCGCGTTTGCTTCTGTGAGGCGAGGATTGCCCATACGTATACGCGAATGGATTCGTTTAGGCGAATAACACCACCCTGCGTAAATCCAGTGCTTTTATCTAACATAAATGTGGTCCACGCATTTCGCATCTGTGGAGTATCACCCAGGTCTAGGTATTCCACGTGGGCTACTTTAGTAGGTAGCCAATGACAATAACCGTCTTTACACGCAAGCCCACCAAGCACTTCATCACCGAAAATCATCTTATTCAATTTATAATTATATTTAGTCCATGTTGCCATTTTTCGAACTGGTGGTGGGGTAGCTCCGCGAGCACTCCACAACCCTGAGAAATATGCGGGAACTTTATCAAGATGCTCACCACTAACTAAGCCTTTGAGGTGAACTAACCCTAAACTGTTGGTTGGGGTGTATACTTTCTGTCTCCAGTCCGCGTCTTTTGGTACCCCAAATTCGTTACACAATCTTTCGAACGCCTTACGGTCGTATGCGCTGGAAATGGATCCCAGCCGTCGTCTTGAGGTAGTGGAATACCTAGTTCTTTGAGAATCCTCCTAATGGTGTAATACACGTGAAAGTTGTAGCCACTTCGGAGCATGACATTCTTGGATGTCAGATGGTCTTGATGCGAAACTCCACATCCGGCCGTTGCGCACCATACAGCAAAATTTAGCTGGTTCTGCCAGAAGTTCATATGGGAAAAATCCCATCTTAGTATTACATCTTGACTAGTAGTCTTTGGAACTACATATTTCTCAAACGTGTTAGGGAAATTGGTGGTAAAGCCACTTTCCGGTCTAACTGTTATGGTTGGTTGTGCAAGGTGGTTAACAACGTCTTTTTGCGTGTATTTACCGCCGACCGCGTATTTTGCATTTTAATTAAAGCTAAATGCCTTGGTATCCATTGAAAGATATTATTATGTTTGCTACTATCACTAATGTTCAAAAGAGAGTTGTGAACTTCAGAAGTCAATCGACAACTGCTGCGGAAAACGCCGGGTGGGCCTCAGATCAATCACCTTCACGGTTGGATGGCAGAATGTGGGAAAGAGTGAAGGGTTTTAATATGTGAAAGATGAAAAACAATTCGGTGTAAAGCTGCCTCACGGACTGTGGGGAATAAGACAGCTCAAAGATTTTGTCAACTCAGAGCTTGACGGTATGATCAACTTCACAGTATCGAAGGCTACCGGGCTCGCAACAATGACCATCAGCCCTGATAATAAGGTAGTGGTCTCCCCGGGGTTGGGTATTTAACTCGGTTTTAGAGAGACATACTCCGCAAATAAAGGAGTGTTTACCCCGGGTGAGTACGTCGGTGATAACCCGGTGGACTTCGCCTTCACGAAATATATCAGGGTGCACCTGGATCGGGTGAACACATCGTACAACACGGTAGACGGATCCCCCAGCACATTACTGAAAACCGTGCAAGCCAGCGACTGTTTCTTTGGGGATACGGTGACCTTAGACTTCCCATGCCCCGAGATGAAAGTTTTGGAATCGGGACATATCCACGAATTTAAGGTCTTTATTCTCGATGATCGAGCGAGAAAGTTCAATAACTGTTACCCGATTTCGGTCGTTCTCGAAATTTCCAATTAATTAAACGCATGTTCGTAATAGAATTATCAATATTATTGAAAATGAGTATATACGGACCAGGTAGTTCTTCCAATTCCAATCGGGATTGGGTGACAGATTCAAAGAATTTGGAACCAGCAGAAGGGGGATTCGTCCCGACAGAGAGTGACTTTTTAACCACCGGAAGAACCAAGGCCCTGATCAATAAAACTATATCGAAGGCCACAAACGGGATTCGCAGGAGTATAGCAGATGTTAGAGTAGAAGTGCTAACGGCGACTGCACAAGTTGGGAAAGAGGCCCGGGCGAAAATTGAGGGACTCAAAGAAGACCACCAGGCGGCTCTTGCAGAGGCGTATAGGGTGTTGCGATCAGAGGACTCTCCCAACAGAGAAGCAGCACTTACTGAACTAGGTGAACAAATAACCAAATTTCGAAAAGAGGCCCGGTTGGGGATTGAGGGAGTCCGAACGGGTATTGAGAAAGCCCGAGAAGACAACCAGGCGGCCCTTACGGAGGCGTATATGGTGTTGCGCTCAGAGGACTCTCTCATCAGAGAAGCAGCACTTACTAAACTAGACGAAAAAATAACAGAATTTCAAAAAGAGACCCGGTTGGGGGTTGAGGGACTCAAAGAAGACCACCAGGCGGCCCTTATGGAGGCTTATATGTTGTTTCGCTTACAAGACTCTCTCAACAGAGAAGTAGCACTTACTGAACTAGACGGAAAAATAACCGAATTTCGAAAGGAGGCCCGGTTGGGGGTTGGAGGGGGGGGGGGGGGTCCGAACGGGTATTGATAAAGTCCGAGAAGACCACCAGGCGGCCCTTACGGAGGCTTATGGGGTGTTACGTTTAGAGGACTCTCTCATCAGAGAAGTGGCGGTTGCTGAACTAGACGGAAAAATAACCGAATTTCGAAAGGAGGCCCGGTTGGTTGTTCAAAAAGCCCTGGAAGACCACCAGGCGACCATTACGGAGGCCTATGAGGTGTTGCGCTCAGAGGACTCTCTCATCAGAGAAGCGGCACTTACTGAACTAGACGGAAAAATAAACGAAGTTTCCGATAACCTGAAACGTGATCGTAGAGCTGCGAACAAAGCGCTTGAGGAGACCACTGAAAAGGTTCGTGCTGAGGCCCATACCTCTATCGGGGCGGTTGCCGGATTGTTGCAAACAATGAAAACGCTAAAACGAGTCATAACAGTTTGGGCTGAGAAGCGGGGCCCATTGGTTGAGGGGCTCTATGAATATTCGTTCGGTGCCAAAGCGATTAATAAATGTGGGGGATACGCCATGACAGCTACAGGTACAGTTCTCCGAATGGCGGTCTGCTCGGTTAATGCTAGTGGTAAACCTGTGGGCGCGGTCACGATAAATCTTGTAGTAGATGGGGAAGAACGGGGGTTGGAGTCACTAAAATCGCTGGAGATAGTTCGTCGGTGGTTTCGTTCGCCGGTTATGATCTAATTAGACTTTCCGAAGGTAGTGTTATTAACTTTGTTACGAAAATCGCTGACCCAGAGAGTTCTTCCACTATTGTCTCATTGTTAATAGAACTTAATTTGTAAATACTAATATATTGAAAATCATGAACGAATCACCACTTCCAATTGTCAATACCACTCCATCAACACTGTATCCAATTGTCAATACCAATCCATCAACACTGTATCCAATTCGCAAAAGATGTTTAAATTTTAGGTTGGATAATATCGTCGTTATGCAGGATAGTTTAGTTAGCGAATGTAAAAATAGAAAAAGAATCGCTAAAAAATATAAGCGCATTGCAAATTTAGTAGAGGCATCGAGTATGGTTATGTCAAGTTTATCTGTAATGAGTGGTGCGGGGACTGCCGCAACTATCTACAATTGTAACAGTTCCAATTGCTGGGGTTTTGAGTGGAATTACAGTTGTATCTAGAATACTTTGTATGTTAATTAGGGTGGCTGGTCGAAAACTCGAGAAAAAATGTAGAAAACATGATAGAATATCCGTTCTCGCTAGGTCTAAGAAAAATAGCATCGACGTTATAGTGTCCAAAGCGTTGGCCGATAATGAAATATCAAATTTAGAGTTTGAATCCGTTGTGGTAGAAATGAGGCGATATGAAGAATTAAAAAATGATATTAGAATCAAAGCGAGCGCCACCATGCCCAAGATTGAGAGTACTGATTGGGATAAATTGAGGGTAAAACTTGGAGATAAAGTCGGAGGAAATGTTACTGCACCACCATCCTGGAAATTATGATATTTTAGTAAATAATTTTTAAAAAATAATTTAAAACTAAAATTATAAAATTAATTATATTGGTGCAGTAAACAATTTATTAATTAATTTTAGGAAAATTATTAACAATTTAAAAAAAGAAAAAGAAAAAAAGTTTTAGGTCCCACCGAGGCTCGAACCCGCGCCAGCAAAACCCTTCTGGGCCCATCCCACTAAGCCTTCGCTTTAAATCTCTTCTTTCCCCTTTTTTTAGGTTTTTTTAGGCTTAGTGGGATGTGTTACGCTCACATCTCCTCCACCCCATCATTGGACCGATACCGCGGACCCCTCCTCTTCATTACCTCCATCCGCTATAATGTGTAGAGCGGCCAGAGTGAAGTACATGTGGCGAAACTTGTCTCAGCGCTGAGATATTATTGCCGGCGTCCCGACAATGAACTATGTTTATTTCTCGTATATAAACCTAACTTTTGTTGGTGGAAATGTATGGTATAAGAGAGACAACTCTGTCAAGGACGACCCGTTTTAGAAGTACACAGTTGTCTAACTTGGCTCTGTATTCTATAGGTGGTCCGCACTTTTGATCTATTCAGTATATACACTAGTGCGATTTCGGCATTTCGTTGGGTAGCTGAAACAAGGTAGCCGAAAACCTCCATACTTTTGGGACGGATTTTACAGTGTTTTAATGTTGTAGAAACACCGTGACTTGTCCAAAACTACACATCAGATCGATTCTATCTTTCTAACTGACTTTCCGATTTGAACTATTACTAAACGATAATACTTGCGAGCACGTAATTCCTTGTTAACCATTCGATGAGTAGCCTGAGTTCCACCGCATGGTGGACATAGCAATGACTCGGCTTTGGTCCCTACCCCACAATGCCGACATGGGCGAGGAGAAACGGAACCTCTTCGCATCCATGCACGGTGATGTTTGCAATATTCGTAAATACCGGTGCGAAAACATCTCTCGTGACTACCTGTCTTCAACCACGCACACTTAACTAGAACCATTATGTTATATATATATACTGATATACTGAGTATAACATAGGGATTCTTATCTCTAATATGGTGTATCTTCTCATGTCATAAACATATGGTCTCGTGGTTGCTGAAAAATATTTTTCCATTCTTCTCATACATACCCACCGAACAGTGGGGGAAAATCCAAGTAGTATATAAGAGTCACAAATGATACCACCATGCGGTGAGGGGCACCGCGCGTAGCCGGTGCCTTCCAGAGGGTGGTGGTATCATTGTGACTCTTATATACTACTACTCAACATGCTTCACCATTCCAGGTCGTGTTCTGAACAGATTCTCCAAAGACATGGGTAACATGGACGACTTACTACCAATCACCTTCTTCGAGTTCATCCAGAATGCCTTGTTGGCGTTCGGCATTATAATCGTGGCCGGTGTGATTAATCCATTGGTATTTATACCCGTCCTGCCACTCATTGTATTCTTTGTGATAATCGCGAGATACTACCTCAGGACGTCCCGACATATCAAGCGGCTGGAGGGCACGAGTGAGTTTTACACTGCCAGTAATTAAATATTGTCTCATTTGCTGTGATACTACAATACCTCAGTTCATCAAGTCCTGCATGTTCACAGTCGGTACGTCACAAGTAAGCACATGACTGTACAACAAAGTTCAGGATGCGATTATTATAACAAATGCATATGAATGCATCAGAAACATCGCATGATAATTCCAGCACAAACATATTTACACAATTCCCTAACATTTTATTGGCTCGTAGCAAGTCTCTGTCCAAAATTTATATCCCAGTAAACTCCCACGCCGAACTACTTTCCATAACCGTGAGGCGCAGTTAAAATAATTCTTAAGAAAACGGAAAATAAACACATTTTCTTGATGAATTTATTTCAAATGCTGGAATTATTATGAATGAATGGCCTTTTTGTGGAATTTATCGGGGATATAAACTTGGAAAAGTCGCGGGAATACTGGACGAGTCCTTAAAAAATTACAATTTTCGGGGGAAATTTTTTTTATTATTTTTCGAAAATTGTAATTTTTTATCGCTTTGTCCAGTATTCCCGTGACTTTTCCAAGTTTATACCCCGATAAATTCCACAAAAAGGCCATTCATTCCTATACTCAGTATCACATACAGCGATTTGTAGTACTTGACCCTTCAGTCTTTTGTGATGTTAACGTAATGCCATTCTCCACAGAAATGGTGTCGTCTGTTAGGAAAAATGTAACGTGTGCATCAATCATATGAATAAATACAAATGTAGAGAGTGTAGTACATGTACTTTACAATATGTGGCTGCATTACAAGTCGATGATATGACCCTAATCAGTCTACTACATACTACTATATGCATGAATACATTATTAGACGAATAAGGAACTATTTCAGAAACATATTATCTGTTACACATAATGGTGTAACGTTTATTACAGCACGCAGTCCGGTCTTTTCCCATCTTAGTGCCACTCTACAAGGCCTGCAGACAATTCGTGCATTCGGCGTGCAGGACAAGTTTATTTCTGAATTTGATCAACACCAGAACCTACACACAGAAGCATGGTTCCTGTATCTGTGTAGCTCACGCTGGATGGTTATCACGCTGGAATGGCTGTGTGCCATGTTTGTAACGGCCGTCACCTTCTTGTGTGTGTTCTCCGCGGAAAGTTTGAACGCCGGCCTCGTAGGCTTGTCCATGACATACGCCATTTCACTGATGGGAGTTTTCCAGTGGGGTGTGAGACAGGGTGCAGAGGTAGAAAACCAGGTAGGTTCGTTCTCCATTAACTACCTTAGTAGCGTAATAGCTACAGTATTAGTGTTCCCAATACAGTGGAATGCCTCTAAACCGGACACTCGGGAAAATATAGATGTTTACCTTATATGTGTTTCGCTGTTATGTATCTCTAATCACAATGACTGTTCATGATTGCAAAACACTAGAATGTGTCTCACATGTCTGATTTACAGTGGAATATCTCCGAACCGGACGCCCTGGAGACCTCCCAGGGTGTCCGGTTTGGAGAGGTTCCACTGGATATAAACCAATCGGCAAATATCCGGCATTGTCCGACGTGTAATTGTCTGTGTAATTATTCAAACATCAATTGCATTTGGTCATTTGCTATTATTAATATTATTAAATAATCTGTTTGAGGGCTGACTACTCAATATTGCCATTGGAAGGTTCGCTAACACAATTGAAATAATTTCAGATGATATCAGTTGAGCGAATCATCGATTACTCACAGCTGCCTGCCGAGGCACCGCTGGAGATACAGAATGCGCGCCCACCCTCGAACTGGCCCCAGCAAGGTGTAATCTCGGCCGCCAACGCGAGCCTCAAGTACTTTCCAGAGTCACCTGCCGTGCTTAAAGATATTTCGTTCTATATTAAGGCGAAAGAAAAGGTGCAGTCTGAGTTCCATGGCATTGCCATTACCATCACGCGACGGTTTATCACAAAACACTACTATGGTACAGTGTACGCGTCGCAATACGTGACACATACTATTACATGGAAATGATGGGCAATAATTTGAATTGTACAGCAGTAAAACAACAACTATACATGTGACCGCTTGCAAAAGCAGTAACGATAACACACAATTGTGAGAATACAATATTTACTAAAGTTAGCATGTCCTAACGGAGCTAGAACGTGTTTTACCGATCTCGTACTTGGAAGGAAATCAATGTGCATACATGGAACGAAATTTGCATGATGTTTTCGTCCAGATCTGTTCTGAACTTGAGCGCATCCTATTCCTAATACAATAACCTACATATGGAGATGGAGAAGTTAGTTATGATTGAAGAAGGCAGAACACTTTATTGCTTGTCCACTTACTTCAAATGACACCATCACATGAGATGGGATATTTTACACTACACCTTACAATTTTACTTGTCATGCTGCAGATTGGAATTGTGGGAAGGACTGGTGCGGGGAAGAGTTCTCTAATCACTATGTTGTTTCGACTTGCCGAAACTGACGGGCAAATTATGATTGACGGAGTAAATATACAAGACATCGGCCTCCACGATCTGCGCAACAAAATCGCAATAATTCCCCAGGTAATGTAATATGTACATGTATTGCCACTGGCAAGACAATTTATACTTACTGGTGGCATTACGATACTTACTTACAAGGTGTCTACGCATACGCATAAGATAGCACACACTATTTACATGGAGTTTGGCATGATCGTCACAGTGAGGTGAATTGTGTTGTTACGTTTATAATGATGGAACGAGTGCAAATGTAATAACATGACAGCTGCTTGCGATGCATATTGTATGTGTGCCTGTTAGTACAAGGATGCAATTAGAACTTGTAGCACCCAGGTTTCGTTTACAGATGTTCCATTGCAATTCAAGCATATGAACGCATAATCAGACGCAAACATAACGCATAGATAATCGTGAACAGACAAGATCGTCAGCAATAAATTACATTGGAACTTATCAAAAATATTACCACCATATTTTATTGGTGTGCTGTTGAGAGAATTAACATCGTTTACGAGTTACCGTATTTGTTCTTGTATTTCTTCTCCTCGATACAGGACCCAACCTTGTTTATGGGATCGCTAAGAAGGAATCTCGATCCGTTTGGTGAACAAGAAGACGATGTTTTATGGAAGTCATTATCTGAGGTGAGTCAGGATATCAGAATAAGATTACCGGTACTAAACACGTTCATTGTTCGACTTGTTTATCATTCAACAGTGGCAGGTAAAACCTAAATTCAAACAATATGAATGATTACGCACACTGAGTTGACACTACATGTATTATGTGTTTCTCTTAAAATGTGATCATTGGTTATGATATATTTAAGTACATGTAGTTAATTTCCTATCTGTTATGTGGACTTTCTTTGTGCCTGATATTAACATCTCAATGATTGCACTTGTAAATAGCACATAACGTAATCACTTTGATGAGCGTTTCCAACAAGAGTATGGATACACCGTTCAACAGCAAGGTTATACTAGTATACGTGTATGAGGGAACATTCAACATTCAAAGTTAAAATTACAACACAAACGTTCAACACTGAAATAGCGTCTCTTACTCCGGTCGCAGGCTCCCTGACTACACTGGATCACTTGGTTCCAAGCCAATACTATACGGATGCCCCACATATAGCTTTAATAGTCAACGAGGCAAAATTTCAAATGGGGGAGATAATACATGGCCGAGTGTCAAATTAAAAATAGAAATTCACATGTACACACCGTAAAGAAGCTACATACAGTCTCAAGCCTCCAGCTATTACGTTTTATAAGTTGCAAGCCCAAAATGATCATAGACCGGTGTCGAATAAAAACTTGAAATTAAATGTGGGCATCTACATAGTATAAGGAATTAGCTGCATACCCAGGTATCAAACGTTCAGCTATTATCATTACAATATCTAACTAAAGAACAAGCTCTAATAAAAACATTAACCAAGGGAAATCGCTGTGTAATTTTTTTTAGAAACTATATGTCAAGGTCACGTGAAGGTCATTTGTTTCACAGTGGTCTGTGATGCACATCACTGGATCATGATAGTGTGGATTTACGATGGTTGTATGCTGAATAGTATTGCAAATAGAAATTGCCGCTTGTCCGCAAGCGCACGTTTCTCCCTCCCCGCCAACACTAGAGGGAGAAAACGAATTTGTTAGTAACGTGAGATTTGTCATTCTTGCGCACGACAAATATTGGGGTCGTGGTGTATGCATATATGAAGCTTCATGCAAATATTCCAAAGGCTATTTCAGTTATGCTGGGGACAAGAAATCAAGCGCACAAACAACAAACAAAGGGAAATAACTCGAAACTTAGTGAGAATGGTTATAATCCTCGTGCGCGACACACGGTATTCGAGTTAGGCTCCAGACAAGAAATCAATGCGGGGGGGGGGGGGGGGGGGAACAAGAGGGCGGGTGTGTAACTCGAAAATTAGCAATTAGCTTGGCGAGTTGTCATGCTTGCAAGCGGCACATCATTGTGTCGTGGTATATACATGTGTGAAGTTTCATGAAAATATTCCAAAGGGTATTCGAGTTATGCTCCGGACAAGAAATCAGTGTGCGAAATAATGGGGATAACTCGAAATTAGTGAGGCAAGAGTTATCAATCATGCGTGCGACACACCGTCCGGTCGTGGTCTATGCATGTGTGAAGTTTCATGAAAACATTCCAAAGGATATTAAAGTTATGCTCCGGACAATAAGTGTCTGCGGCGGACGCAGACGCGGACACATCGTGTTCGATTTCAAATCCATAGTATCCCCCCACTTTCGTCCGGGCATACAACTACAAGCTCAAACAAAAACTTTAACCAAAGGAAATAAGTGCATTGAAGTGCACACCATGCTCACGATAGTGTGCAAGTATGGTGGTTGTATGCCTAATACTACTGGAGATGCAGGCTCAAAAAACAACTTTAACCTTCTGACGGACGGAAAAGGTTAACACTAAACGCCCCCTGCACTATCGTGGTGGGCATAATTCAGATAATCGTACCCTCCCAACATAACTGAGATATTGGTATTAAAATATTTAATGTTATCAGGAGCCAATGTGGGAGCCAGATTATGTACATAATACAGACATTGTGAATACAGAATAGACCATCAACTGTGTTATGTTTTAACATAAAGATTCCGTTCTCTTCATAGGTTGCGCTTAAGAAAACGATAGAGCGTATACCGAGTGGCTTGGATACGGAGGTCTCCGAAGGCGGCGTGAACTTCAGTGTCGGGCAGCGACAGCTCATCTGTCTCGCCAGGGCCATCTTACGGAAGAATAAACTAATAATGATCGACGAGGCGACGGCCAATGTGGATCCCAGGACAGATGCATTGATACAACAGACGATCCGCAAGAACTTCCACGAGTGTACCGTGCTGACGATAGCACATAGACTGAATACAGTCATGGATTCGGATCGGATCATGGTAATGTTATCGCCATTATTTAACTGATTGTCTGCGACTGTCTGCTGAATGCTGGGAAACGCATATGATTAGTTACCTTTACGTCATTGCACGGGACAAACAAACATGAACAACGCTAAACAAAAAATGTCAAGATCCTGTCGAATGCCTATCAAGTTTTACACAGTACATGTATCACACGGATGGTCTCCTCAAATTGCCATTGCATCAATTAATGTTCAGTGTGTTTGTTTGTTTGTTTGTTGGGGTTTAAAAGCCTATCAACAGCTAATGTCATTTAATGCCGGGTCAATGTTCACATTGAGCTTGTTTTCTAATCCTTATTCACAATATCTGTCCATGAATGTTGACGTATACATGTATTCAATCTGAAATAAAATATTGTTTAAATTAAACTAATGTTCAGTGTTCATCATAGTTATATACATCTAATTAGCTACCGTATATGGCTAACTCGACACGGCGTTGCAATTTACGTACGTCAGCCGATCAGAAACTGCCATTGTTGTCAGAAATTTTAAAATAAGCCAGATTTGCCCGATCGCGTCAGAAGTCATTGGTACGTCGTTTGTTGCAGGTCCTGGATGAAGGTGAAATAGCGGAGTTCGATACTCCATACATATTACTGCAGAATACAGACGGCAACTTGTACAAGATGGCTCAAACGACTGGCAAGGCAGAAATGGAGCACTTTTTATCAATGGCCAGTAAAGCTTTCAGAAAACACAGACAGTCACCCAAAGAAGAATTCTACGTGATACATTTGTAAATGCCATTTTATGGAATTCTGAACTTGGTACAGACATGCTAATATTGTCCCTACGCAATACTTACGTCTAAAGAGTCGAATGTGTTAATAATAGTACCAGACAGCCCCTGGCCGAATGTCGAGCTGCCGAGGCATTTGCTAGTCAATTGACGTTAATATTTAGCACTGGGTCGTATTAATAGGCAAAATGATTATAATATGGATGATGATACAAGCAGGTAGAGGAATATGACTTACGTTTGCCGAGATATGAGGTACTAACAAATTTAACACACATGTTGTAAACTCTTAAACTAATCACAATGATATGTCATTTGGCATTGCCTTTGGAAATATGGGCCACATTGAAATACAGTCACAAATAAATCAAACAATAGTTGCCCAGATACAAGGTACTTAAAAATGTAATGCGAATGTTACAAACCCATGCAAGACATTTGTCCTGGCTTTGGGCATGCGGCCGCATGCTTGGTCTGCATTCTGAAAATGTGGATGATGATAACAAACATGGGAGGCTCCAAGTCAGATACATGTATCAGCAACTTAACTATAGAAAGTGAGCAGTGGGCTCATGGATACCCCCGGCCACCTCTTGGTGTGGCCACCAAATATTTTCTAAGTTATTTGGCATTGACCTTGAGAATGAAAGTCACATGGGCATGATGGGTGTGTCATAGAATGAAAAGATGGATGATGATGAAGAAGTATATGAAGTACATTGTATTGCAGTTTCAAGTAAATCTTACTTACGGTTGCAGCGATGTGTACTTGATAACTTTAACGCAAATATTTAAAAAACTTTAATGCAAATTGCCGGGGTATAACTAGAAAACAAAATGCCACCGCTGTTGATTCATCAAAGAACAAACAGCATCAAGCATCCGTGACCTTGCGGTAATGAATCCGACATTCGCTAGGCTTATACGCATAGTTAAGACGTGTGAAGTATCGCGAAAATATATTAGACGGTAATCGAGTTATTGTATGGTTCTTCCCATATTGATATGGAAGTACATGTGAAGTATCGCGAAGAACGTATACATGGTACCGGTAGTCGAATTATCGCACAGAAACAAAAATTGTATACAGACAAACGGACGGACATGGTAAACACTATATCCCTCCTCCAAAAACATTATCGCAGATTGCAGAAGGACGTATGGACCGACGGAATGGCGTCATTGTGTCCACCATGTCTCGCTTTCCGCGAGCAGACACGAACAGTTTAATCAAAGTTGTAGAAATTGATACTAATGAGCGTGATCTAGATGAACAATAAACGGTAATCGACGTTTATTTATTATTTATTTATTATTTGTGCTTAACGGCCTGTCCATAGCTAATGTCATTTTCGGCCCGGTTAACAGGGTTGAATACCATATGAAACCTGATTTATTTAGCCCCGAAATTAGAATAGCCTGACCAATTACCAGGCCCTCACCAGACCAGAGTTACTTAGAACCACTCCCCAAATATAATAGGATTAGTACTAATCTTATTATTTGCATAATGTGTATAACCGGATTCAACTCTCACGTACCAGAAAGTTAACGAGAGATTATATGTGTAAAACATGGTTATGGCCCCTGGCAAATTAGACCATAAAAAAGAACAAGAAACAAGGCAAAGCCACAAAACAAAATGGCTCAGTGTTTCAGCTACATTGCAAAGGTGACAAAGACCAAGGTCGTGTTCATGGTGGCGCGAGTGTGTGACAAATGTTCTGGTGATTTTAAAGTCCAAGTGTTGAAGCAATCCTTCGCGTAATAGTGAAGACATATTACATGTTGGAGAAACTCTTACAAACTTTTGGACGTAATACAATAGCTAAGTGTTTCAGCAAATTTCGAAGGTGATAAATGTCATGGTCGTGTTAATGGTGGCGCGAGTGTGTGACGATATGTTCATGTGATTCAAGTGTCCAAGTATTCAAGCAATCCTTAGCGTAATATTGAAGATATTACATGTTTGAGAAACTCTTACAAATTTTTCGACGTAAATGTACACGTACGGACGGACGTACAGAACCTCAAGAGCAACGCAATATGCCCCGATTGATATCGCGTAGGGGGCGTAAAATGTACTTGAGGGTCACAAGAGGAATATCGGGATACCGGTAAGAATGACCCCCGCGTTTTAAATGTAATCTGCGCGTGCTCCCAACCAACAGCCCAATCCACGTTAACAAATTCAGCAACAATTAAAGGTTTGATGTATTGGTGTTTAAATGACAAGCAACAGCTAAGGTAATTTAAGGCCGGGCCAACGGGTTCAATTCCGTATTGAACCTGTTGCATTAGGGGGGGGGGGGCAAAATCAGAACGGAATATTTACATCTAACATATATATATATATATTCAGCCCTTATCTGATTGATTTAATGGTGCTTAACGGCCCGTCAACAGCGGAGGTCATTTTAGGCCAGGTTAACGGGGTCGAGTTCCATAATAATATTTTACCTGTTGTGATGGAGGGTAAATCCAAAAATCAGAACTGAATATTTAAAGAAACAATATACATGTATCTAAATGTTAACAAATATCTGCTAGTGTCATGAACCAGCGACTAGTGTCATGAACTGCCTTCCAAATGGGTACGTTTGTTTATTGGTGTTTAACTGCCTATCAACAGATATGGTCGTGTAAGGTCCGGAGGGGGGGGGGGGGGGGGTGGGGTACCAAAATGAGAACGGAATATTTACATTGAGAACAAATATATTCAGCCCTGAAATTAGAATAACCTGACCTGGTGCCAGGTCCATACCACACCAGTCACTTGACCCCTTCCCATAAAATAGGATTACGAATAATCGTCATACTCACACAAGTGTTTGTTTGTTTGTTTATTAGTGTTTAACGGCCTATCAACAGCTAAGGTCATGTAAGGCTGGGCAAACGGGTTCGATCCCATTTTAACCTGCTGCATTGGGGGGAAAATCCCAAAATCAGAACTGAATATTTACATCGAGAACAAATATATGCAGCCCTGAAATTAGAATAACCTGACCTGGTGCCAGGTCCATACCACACCAAGTCACTTGGCCCCTTCCCCTGAAATAGGATTACGAATATCGTAATACTCACACAAGTGATATAACCAGGTTCAACTGCCACATACAAAATGCCAATGACGTATGTGATGGCCTTACCAGGTCTCCAATCGGAATTCCGGTAAGGATGAACCCCGGTCATTAAATTACTCATCACATGCTCCCACCTGCCACCCACCCAAATGGGTACATGTAATATGATTATAACTAGAAAATGTGTTCATAGAACACGGATGCCCCACATATCGCTTTGATAATAAATGAGGCCAAATTTACCCGAGCGTTAAAAGTTTCGTGACGGACGGATGGACGGACGGACGGTGGACGACGGACGGACGGACGGGACGGACGGGCAAGGGTAACACTAAATGCCCCCTCCACTATCGTGGTGGGGCATAAAAATGATAAATAAAGAGTAAATCGACTTGCATAATGAATTTAATCATAATCGATGTTAATATGACAATAATTATGAAAATAGCATAATGAAAGTATGGATACAAACGCCCCCGCGCTATGGACGACATCAACTATACGTATAATGTGCAAGTATTTCTCTCTAATTGCAGGCATAAGAGGCACAAGGTATGGAGCAACAATGTATATATCTAGCTTGGTTTTGGCCATTTCAATATTACATACCAGAATATTAATGCATGCAAGCAGTGTAGATCCAGATTACAATACAGAGCACATCATCAGTATATGCAGTATTTGTTAGTACTTTTCATGTTATCATTTCAAGCATACCTCTGATTTGGATAGTGATCGAATAGTCCAAAATGTAGCATGAAGCAGTCATCATTCAGGTGTGAAAGAATATTTAAAACTATCTGCAAATAGTAAGTCTTAAATAGTATCGATGTAGCTTACTATCCTCAGTACAAAGTAAGGTTAGGAAATTGATATGAATTCCTAGCTTTATGAAGGAGTCATATTCACACAGCGGAGACCAGGCTGATACACATGAACGAATAAATATCATTTAATGTAGTATGTCCGACACATAATATCTCATTAAATTGATATGTATTACAAAGTTCTGAAAACAGTAATACATGTATCAGCAAAAGCAGATTGTATTCAAAGTTGACCATACAATAACCATTGCCTTTTATTGCATAAAATGAGCTTTCATATAGTTTAACAACACAGTGCAATAAAAATATCCACGCTAGTGTAATAAATATACAAAGGAGTCCGCTACAGAAAACATATTAGGCAATGAATACAGCTTATTATCTAACATTACTGTTGATTTAATATTATTTATTGAACTCGTTGACTGATTTCATAAGAAATCGGCATAGCCGAGTTTCTTATGAAATCAGTAAACTCGATTAATAAATATCATATTAAAGCATCACTGATATAAGATCCTCTATTTATCCAATCAGTATTTAGAAAGAACTTCTACAGACAGGAAATCTTTGGCATAGTTTGACTAAATTTCAGATTATTGATATCTTAGTATAGCAGGAATGCAAACACAAAATAATAATAAAGTAAAGTAAAATAAATGTCTAATAAGTTTCTATCATTAAAAATAGCTACAACTACAAAATTTAAATGTAGAAAAATACAAAAAGGGTGCAGCATATAGAACAATGGAAGTACAAAGTATGTAGGTGCAATGACAATGTAAATCACAATTACATGTAAATGCATAACTGGAAAGTGTTTAACATTTAATTGTTACAATCGAATTGGTGACATATTAAATAAATATCACATTAATGTACAAATGAACCGTGAAATATACTGATGGATATTTTTATGTGATGATATATGTATGTTTTATCACATTGGTGATGCATGTATTTGATAGAATTTATTTACACATTTTGAAAATGACATTGAAAATGGTCAAACAAATAACCTTGTAGGGAAACTGAATTCCACAAGAAATGTCAATTTACTCCATGGGACAAACACTGATATTTGCATTATTACAAATACATGTACGGCCCATGGGATATCACCTGTGCCCTGCTTATAAAAGCTTTCTGAGCATGTAGACCATCCTGAATAATAACAAACAGGAAGTTTCAATGGTCGAGGCTGAGTTGTGCCATCAATATGCCTGATTACAAGCACACATTTGGTTATTGTACTTGGAAACGTTTATAAGCACAGGCATTGTAGCCTATTTCACCAGCATTGCTTTTCTAAAGTATACTTTGAGGGAGAAATTTTCAATTTAAGGATAGTTTTATTAATTTTTATTATACTGAATTTATTACATTATCACAGCCATTTTGGCTGTGATAATGTAATAAATTCAGTATAATAATTCTGCATACTTTTAATCATCAAATATATGCAGTCGTTAGTTCTATATGAAATAAGGCATTTCAGGAAAAATAAATGATTACTCCTTCAAAGTATAATTTGTTACAAAAGTATACATGTACTTGGCAATGTTGGTGAAATCGGCTACTGGTGTATGGAGTGCAATGAAATATCAAATTCACGTTCACAACTAAATGCAAAATGTAGCAACGCTGAGAAATGCATAATATGTGAATTGAAGGTAGAAGCCGATTAATTGTCGTTGAATAACAGAATAGCATCCAACCAGACTGTACAACAATATGATACCTGAACTCAGCAATCTTATACTGCATTCATCTAACACTTAATTTAACCCGTTTACCTCTAAATAACTTGAATGGATTTTGAATTGTTAATTTTCTGACCAATGCAATCATCACAAAATGATTTTCATAATAGTCCATTTATAAAAAGAGTGTTTTTTTTTCTTCTAAAAAAATATGAAAAACTACTTGCAGAAAGTGCAGATCCTGATGAGACGAGACGTCTCATCTGGATCTACACTGTTGCAAATACCACTATAGAACTATGTGCATGTAGTGTTGATGAAAGGGTTAAAGCTGGGCAGGTGCCTAATTCCATTTATCCAAGTTTTTCTGAAATTGGTCATTAACCCTTACCCAACCTGCCTTAGACCATGAGGACAACATTTCAAACACGGTAGATCCAGATGAGCTGGCTCGTAACGAGCCATGTCATCAGGATCTGCAGTGTCTATCATTATTTTAAAATGTTCAAACATTAGCCCATTCTTCATTAATGCAATAGTCCAAAATGAACAATGAACAGACCATGTTTTATATAATTAGGGGTGAAAGGGTTAATTCGCAATACATGTATGTATATTCACAAATGTCAAAATTTGAAACAAAAATCATCAGAGCACATGCAGATTGCATATGTTTTGATGTTTCTGTAAATATTACAGGTAATTCACTGGCAACAGTGTATGTGTTTTTCTAATCAGTGTTGGTTTGTTTGTTTGTTGGGGTTTAACGGCATATCAACAACAAAGGTCATTTAAGGCCGGGTCAATGTGTTTAGTACTAAATCCCATATATTACATGTACAAGTACTACGATTGTCAAGCGGTTTGTTGTAGTTAATACCAATCATACTCAACTGGAACTAAAACAATCATTGGGCATGAGCTGATTACATGTATCATACTGTTGTGTGACCAGCATAGCTCAAAATCCAATTGTGTAATTACATTGGTGCAGTGTGTTCAATGTCTACACTGTATGCTATACAGGCAGGAATTCCGCTGGCGATCGCCACTTTCGCAATTGGCGATAAAGAATTACAATTTTCGAAAAAAAAACAACATTTTTTTCGCAAATTGTAATTTTTTATCGTCAATTGTTTATTTTTATCCTATTGGTTATTACTTCTTTTTGAAGTGGCGATTTTTTTATTTACCCCAGCAGAATCCCTGTTCAGGGGCATTACATTGACTGAATGTTTTTAAAATGTGGTCATCGGGTAAGGGAATTTGATGATTTAGACCAATGTAGGTGATTCACAGATGCTTTTAAGTAACTTCATAAACACCATAATGGTGATCAGCGATAGCAATAATGGTTCATTGACTAAATGGCAAACGATGTAAGTCTTGAACAGACTGTATGGATGCACATAGAGATCTGGGCAACAGTGGTCACCAATATTATACATTAGGCCACAAGCAATAAGTACTTTGGTTCTCAGACACGGTGTTTGCGGAATGTGAAGCGGGAGGGTGAATTTTTTTAATTTTATTTTTATATACATCTGGCAACTTGAAACAAGAGCTGTAGGAGAACAGCATAGCTCGACTACGAGGGTTGTCGATGTACACATAGATTGACAAAGAAGGTGGCTGCGGCCTGCATAAAAACCTTAACCAAGGTTGACTAAAAACCTTAACCAAGGGAAATTAGGTAAGTAATTCAAGGTTAAATGTAGGTCAATGTCAGATATAGGTCAGGGGTTATTGATGTACATCAATAGGAGATGAAGTTTTCCAAGTATGGTTTCTGTAGACCCAGGAGTATTCCATATACAAGCTTGACTAAAAACCGTAACCAAGGGGAAATAACTAAGTAATCCAAGGATAAAAGTAGGTCAAGGTCAAATATAGGTCAGGGATTATTGATGTACATCACCAGGAGAAGAAGTTGTCCAAGTATGGTTGATGTAGGCCCAGGAGTATTCCATATACAAGCTTGACTATAAACATTAACCAAGTAATTCAAGGTTAAATGTAGGTGAAGGTAGAATAAAGGTCAGGGGTTATTGATGTACATCCCTATGAGAAAAAGTTATCCAAGTATGGTGTCTGGATGCACAATAGTATTCCATGTACAAGCTTGATTAAAAACTTTAACCAAGGTTGACTAAAAACCTTAACCAAGGGGAATTAAGTAAGTAATTCAAGAAGAAATGTAGGTGAAGATCAAATATAGGTTAGGGGTTATTGATGCACATCACTAGGGGATGAAGTTGTCCAAGTATGGTGGGTGTAGGGCCAGTAGTATTCCATATACAAGCTTGACTAAAAACCATAACCAAGGGGAAATTAAGTAAGTAATTGAAGAGGAAATGTAGGTCAAGGTCAAATATAGATCAGGGGTTATTGATGTACATCCCTATGAGAAAAGGTTGTCCAAGTATGGTGTCTGTATGCACAATAGTATTCCATGTACCAGCTTGACTACCTAACCTTAACCAAGCTTGACTAAAAACGTTAACCAAGGGGAATTAAGTAAGTAATTCAAGAGGAAATGTAGGTCAAGGTTAAATATAGATCAGGGGTTATTGATGTACATCACTAGGAGATGAAGTTGTCCAAGTATGGTGGGTGTAGGGCCAGTAGTATTCCATATACAAGCTTGACTAAAAACCTTAACCAAGGGGAATTAAGCAAGTAATTCAAGAGGAAATGTAGGTGAAGGTCAAATATAGATCAGGGGTTATTGATGTACATACCTATGAGAAAAGGTTGTCCAAGTATGGTGTCTGTATGCACAATAGTGTTCCATATACAAGCTTGACTAAAAACCTTAACCAAGGTTGACTAAAAACCTTAACCAAGGGGAATTAACTAAGTAATTCAAGAGGAAATGTAGGTGAAGGTCAAATATAGATCAGGGGTTATTGATGTGCATCACTAGGAGATGAAGTTGTCCAAGTATGGTGGGTGTAGGGCCAGTAGTATTGCATGTATACAAGCTTGACTAAAAACCTTAACCAAGGTTGATTAAAAACCTTAACCAAGGGGAATTAACTAAGTAATTCAAGAGGAAATGTAGGTCAAGGTCAAATATAGATCAGGGGTTATTGATGTACATCACTAGGAGATGAAGTTGTCCAAGTATGGTGGGTGTAGGGCCAGTAGTATTCCATATACAAGGTTGACTAAAAACCTTAACCAAGGCGTGACGGTGACGCCGACGCCGGGGTGACAACATAAGCTCTACTTATTCTTCGAATAGTCGAGCTAAAAATCAAAGATCTCAAACAGAAAGAATGTGATTTTCGTCATACATGATTGGATTTAACATATTTTTGCATGGTAGTGTTTTTTATAAATCATGTGGCAAATTTATAGTACAATTTTATTTCTCCCTGACAATAAATTTTTGACACGCAGGGATTATTCAGACGTGGCGATATCTGAGAACAAAGTACTTTTTTATAACCATACCATTTGTGCCGTTTAACTACATTCAGTAAACACAGCACAGCCACAGGGTGAAGTAACGGACCGAGGTCTATAAATACATTAAATATGCCTAAAAGCATAAATAAATGAAGAAAAAAAAATATTTTTTTTTACCCCTTCCATCTAACCATTATAGGAAAGGGGTCTAACTTTATAATAGGCCGAACCCGCACGGGCTCGAGACAACGGACTTTCACGAAACGTCAACCGAGTTATATCATTGTCGCCTATTGCAGAAGTTGGGAGAATGTTAGTATTCCGCAACGATATATTCCCCGATGCGCTATGTCAACGCGTTTTCGAGCTATCGATCGTTTTGTTGTAAAAAAAGTATCATCATTGCTAGGTCGGGAAAGAACGGACACATTTCCGAGGCCGATATTGCTATATGAAGGAGTAAACATCGGGTTCAAAATACACTTTTACGTCGTCCCGGCCCGTAAAGAAACATTTTGCATAGAGAAAACATTGTTTCCAATCGAACATTTGATCAAACCTACATTTATACCCTTCCTGTGCGTCACGACAGACAATTTAATCGCACAGACATTTCTCGGGAAGCCATTTTGTATAAACATCGTGGGACAGGTTTATTCGCCGGAACTCGTGCACTTACTATGTCACAGTATGTGGTAAAAAAACGGAAATTTTATAAACGGTTATAATTCATATTTTATAATACCTATGTTGATGGTAAAAGTATCAAGTTAAAGGTATGTCTCTCTACTCCGATTTCAAGTTTTGTCAAAATATATTTTTTTCTAATAAACATGTTTTGGCAGCATATGAGAATTGTCCGTGGGGTCAAATTTTATTTTTGACCGAATATGGTCATGTTATATATCAAATCGAAGGTATCAACGAGGCGATCACTCTGGTGCATTTTTTTGTCGAAATCGGATGGCTATGTCATCCAAGATGGCCGCCGAAATGTCAAAAGGTCGTTCTTTTATTACAGATTTCAAAATATTTCTTCACATGAACCGCGTGGCCCATGGTGGCCAAACTTCAAAGTGATGGTCCATGGGTGAAGCCTTTTCAGATTTGTTAAAACGGAGGTTATCGCTAATCCAAGATGGTCGCCGTCTAAAAATAGCATAAATTCTTAAAAAATCTTCTTCTCATGAACCGCTAGCCGGATTTCGACGAAACTTGGTAAGAATGATCGATGTACAATGCTCTTTCAAAGTTGTTAAAATGGTGACTCCGGGGTCAAAAATGGACGTTGCCCGTGGGGTAAAATTGGGGTAAAATTTTATTTCTGACCGACTATGGTCATGTCTATATCAAATCGAAGGTATCAAAGAGGCAATCGCTCTGATACATGTTTTGTCGAAATTGGATGGTCATGTCATCCACGATGGCCGCCGAAAGGTCAAACGGTCGTTCTTTTATTAGAGATTTCAAAATTCTTCTTCACACGCACCGCGTGGCCCAAGGTGGCCAAACGTCACAGTTATGGTCCATGGGTGAAGCTTTTTCAGATTTGTCAAAACGGAGGTCGTCGCTAATCAAAAATCTTCGTTCTCGTGAACCGCCAGCTACGCCCATTTTTTACCCCTTGGTCACCATTTTAACAACTTTGAAAGAGCATTGTACATCGATCATTCCTACCAAGTTTCGCCGAAATCCGGCTGGCGGTTCAGGAGAAGAATTAAGAATTTATGCTATTTTTAGACGGCGGCCATCTCGCCGGGTCACCATTTTAACAATAATTCAGATTACAGCAAAAGCGGAAGGCGAGATGGCCGCCGTCTAAAAATAGCATAAATTCTTAATTCTTCTCCTGAACCGCCAGCCGGATTTCGGCGAAACTTGGTAGGAATGATCGATGTACAATGCTCTTTCAAAGTTGTTAAAATGGTGACCCAGGGGTAAAAAATGGGCGTAGCTGGCGGTTCACGAGAACGAAGATTTTTGATTAGCGACGACCTCCGTTTTGACAAATCTGAAAAAGCTTCACCCATGGACCATAACTGTGACGTTTGGCCACCTTGGGCCACGCGGTGCGTGTGAAGAAGAATTTTGAAATCTCTAATAAAAGAACGACCGTTTGACCTTTCGGCGGCCATCGTGGATGACATGACCATCCAATTTCGACAAAACATGTATCAGAGCGATTGCCTCTTTGATACCTTCGATTTGATATAGACATGACCATAGTCGGTCAGAAATAAAATTTTACCCCAATTTTACCCCACGGGCAACGTCCATTTTTGACCCCGGAGTCACCATTTTAACAACTTTGAAAGAGCATTGTACATCGATCATTCTTACCAAGTTTCGTCGAAATCCGGCTAGCGGTTCATGAGAAGAAGATTTTTTAAGAATTTATGATATTTTTAGACGGCGACCATCTTGGATTAGCGATAACCTCCGTTTTAACAAATCTGAAAAGGCTTCACCCATGGACCATCACTTTGAAGTTTGGCCACCATGGGCCACGCGGTTCATGTGAAGAAATATTTTGAAATCTGTAATAAAAGAACGACCTTTTGACATTTCGGCGGCCATCTTGGATGACATAGCCATCCGATTTCGACAAAAAAATGCACCAGAGTGATCGCCTCGTTGATACCTTCGATTTGATATATAACATGACCATATTCGGTCAAAAATAAAATTTGACCCCACGGACAATTCTCATATGCTGCCAAAACATGTTTATTAGAAAAAAATATATTTTGACAAAACTTGAAATCGGAGTAGAGAGACATACCTTTAACTTGATACTTTTACCATCAACATAGATATTATAAAATATGAATTATAACCGTTTATAAAATTTCCGTTTTTTTACCACATACTGTGACATAGTAAGTGCACGAGTTCCGGCGAATAAACCTGTCCCACGATGTTTATACAAAATGGCTTCCCGAGAAATGATAGAAATGTCTGTGCGATTAAATTGTCTGTCGTGACGCACAGGAAGGGTATAAATGTAGGTTTGATCAAATGTTCGATTGGAAACAATGTTTTCTCTATGCAAAATGTTTCTTTACGGGCCGGGACGACGTAAAAGTGTATTTTGAACCCGATGTTTACTCCTTCATATAGCAATATCGGCCTCGGAAATGTTCTTTCCCGACCTAGCAATGATGATACTTTTTTTACAACAAAACGATCGATAGCTCGAAAACGCGTTGACATAGCGCATCGGGGAATATATCGTTGCGGAATACTAACATTCTCCCAACTTCTGCAATAGGCGACAATGATATAACTCGGTTGACGTTTCGTGAAAGTCCGTTGTCTCGAGCCCGTGCGGGTTCGGCCTATTATAAAGTTAGACCCCTTTCCTATAATGGTTAGATGGAAGGGGTAAAAAAAAATTTTTTTTTTCTTCATTTATTTATGCTTTTAGGCATATTTAATGTATTTATAGACCTCGGTCCGTTACTTCACCCTGTGAGCACAGCCTGCAGTGGCTGTGAATGAGCAGGATGATCAGGTTGTACCATGTTTACCAATACCATACAGTACACTTTGTCCGCTGGCAATACATATTTACAAGCATATATGAGACACGCCGTGTGATTTTGTACCTTCGGACAAATAAAGTCAAAAGTTGAAAAAAAATTCAGAGTACATGCGGAATATAATTCTATGTACTCTGAACATTTTGTCAACTCTGAAGGTCACATGTTCTTTAGTACAAAATCACATGGCGTATCTCATATGTGGCAGTGACTGGAGAAATGGAGCTTACAGAATTTAAGGCCCATGAAGAACCTGATCAAATAGCACTCCTGTAGCTTGATAATAAGCAATAATGCTTATTGGAAACATGGCGGGTGTTTCATTGATGGAATGGCGAACAGTGCAGATCCTGATCAGACTGTGCGCAGGCTGATCTGGATCAACACTGGCCGCAAATCCAATATGCCCCATTTTTGCAGTCACAGCTGGATAGACAGATTTGGGTTTCCGTAAAATTCGCTATTAAGACATGAATCCTTAAGGAAGGGTTCATACCCATACCCTTCCAACCTGGATTACAGAAATGGGCCTTATGGCATTTGTAATCAGTCTAGCTCCAGATAAACTAGCTGCAGTCCGATATGGTGATGATGTACTTTGTATAGTTTTGGAATGTGAGTAAGTATAAGTATGTGTGTTTTACTGATAGACACAGGAAACATTGTAGATCACACACCCCCCCTGCCCCCCCCCCCCCCATTTCATTAGTCACAGCAATTTATAAACATGCAACAATCTGACAAAAACGGGATTGTTGCATTTGACCATTGAAGAACTAAACCAGCCTGCACAGCCATTCAATCTGATCAGGGACTTTGTTGCTCGGAAATCAACGAGAGAACAGTCCGGAGTGAATTCACGGATCATCACTGGCCGGAGATGAAAGAAGGCCAGATTGTGGCACAACTATGCACTATGGCTTGCCTAGTCCCACCAATCTGTGTCAGTAAAAGAAGGGCGCCAAGTCCATAAGGGACTTATATCCACTGTCCTCTTCAAATTGCATAGTAAAAATTCTATGTGAGAGTCTATCTCCATTATTTGTGGCCGTGAATGGAGTAATGGTGCTGTATAATGGGATTTGTGACCAGTGTAGCCCCTGATCAAATAGCACACCCCTGTAGCTGAATAACCATCTACACTGCTTGTCAGAAGCGTGATGGGTGTTTCATTGATGGAATGGTGAACAGTGTAGATCCTGATCAGACTGTGCGGATGCACAGGCTGATCAGGATCTGCACTGGTCACAAAACTCATGAGCTCCATATCTCCAATCACAGCCGCATTTGACAATAACAATCCCTGAAAATGCATGCAATTCACGTTGCAGTTGTGGTAACTGCAACAGAATTGAGGTTTTATGGCTTATCAAAATGCATATACCAACCTTTGGCCCTTGTGGCTAGTGTAGACCCAGATCAGCCTGCACATGTGTGCAGTCTAATCAGAGTCTATACTGTTTGCCATTCAATCAATGAAGCGTCCACATGAGACACGCCATGGAATTGTGTACCTTCGGACATCTGCGTGATTTCATGAAATACGTTAACAAAATTTACAATATTTTTCATAATAAACAAGGTCAAAAGTCGATATAATTTTCAAGAGTACATCCGCATGTTGTGAACCTTTGACGTCATTCATGGAAAATATTGTACATGTTGTTTCATGAAAATACGCAGATGTCCAAATGTCCGAAGGTACAAAATTACATGGCACGTCTCATATACGGTATAGCCCCTTATCCCACTGCAGGCATGTGTTATCATATCAGGAGCTGTACTAGCCCTTTCAACTTCCCAGACAATAAACCCATCCATTGCAAACACTGTAGATCCAGATGAGCCGGCTCGTAGCGAGCCGTCTCATCAGGATCTACAGTGTTTGTCAATAGTAAAAGTGAAATGTTCTTTTATTATAGTGTCACCACAATTGAAGGGCCAGCCCGTTTCGTCAATATGCTTAAGATTTTGAAACAACAAATTTTTTGATAAATGGAATAGTCCAAAATAACATGGAACAGACCATATTATATATTTCGAGATGAAAGGGTTAACCACAACAACCATAATCCCCAATTCCCCAGTCATGCTGTATGGCCCATCATCACAAGTCCTGTACACGAGGGTCCTTGGGGAAACTGACTGGCTGAACTCCTGCCTTGGCTAGAACCTCATTGATTGAAGCCTGGTCTGCCTGATCTTTGTCAATGTGGGAGTAGTGAACGACGTCCCCTGAAAACACATAATGTAGTAGATTGAGTTATTTCCCTTAGTTGGGAATCGATTTACATGAATAAACAGATCAACTTTCTATGCGTGTACTCGGTTCTCATGGTCACAATCAGAAGTTTAATTGGTCAGAGTCAATTGCCATATCGATAAACTTGTTACACACTGATTTCTTTATCAGATTTACAAACGTTTCAAGGAAATATACAGAGGATCTTACATGAGTGATGATTTAATATGATATTTGTTACGAGTTTAATAAATACCATATTAAAGCATCACAAATGTTAGATTATTTTTATTGCATAAGCACATCATCATATAATGTTGCTGTATTCGTCACCAAACCGGTTTTCTGTAATGAGCTAATATGCATATTTATTACACTAGTGTATTATGATTTTTATTACGCTGTGTGTTAATACACTAGCGACCATTTTATGCAATAAAATATAATGTAAATCATAATACAGTGTAGATATATATACAAGACATCAGTAGCACTGATGGAGGATGTACCCTTCAAAAACGTTTACATCAATTTGTAAGTCACATAGGCAGCATAGGTGGACAGTAGAATAAAAATATGGATGATAACAAATAAGCCTATGAAGTTTCAAGCCGATCCGATTTGCAGTTACCGAGATAGCACCCAAAAAAATAAAATCTTGGACGGACAGACAGATGGCCAGATGAACAGGGTCAAGAATTTTTTTGAGGTACATAAATATCTAAATATAGTATAGTACCTGGCCCAAATATGAACGCGCCTCCTTGCTGCTTCACGTCGCCCTGCCATTCCTGCACCTTCATGGCTTTCCATGTACTGCGCAACATTCCCATGAACACACCCTGCTTCACATGCTTACTGTCTGCAAATAGTTACCAAACAATGGGTTATCGCTGGCGAGTGTCTCATCCTAACTCAAATGTTCTGGTTAGTCTCACACGTGTTTTTATGTATTTAATGGCATTTACCGGTCGTAAAACAGCTGTAGTTAATGAAACAATAGCCATCAATGTGAGGCAGCTATTGATGAAGTTTGGTAAAGATCAGACTAACATTCAAATTCAACATGACGTTTCATTGGCCGAAACACATCATATGATGTTACCGACTGACATCCATTTTGTTTTCAGTGAAAACCATGTCATATTTGGCTGTGACTGCACAGTCCGATGAGGATCTGCATGGTTCACCATTCCATCAATGAAATACCCGCCATGCTTCTAACAAGCAATATAGATTGATATCAGGCTACAGGAGTGTGCTATTCGATCAGGAGCTACACTGGTCACAAATCCATAAACCCCATTTCTCCTGTCACAGCCACATATTTGACTGATTTTGTAGCATAAAATGTTACAGTAGCCTATTTCACCAACATTGCAAAGTATACTTTTCTTGCAAAGTATACTTTGAGGGAGAAATGTTCAATTTAAAAATAAATTTGTTAAATTTTATTATACTGAATGTATTACATTATCACAGCCAAAATGGCTGTGATAATGTAATAAATTCAGTATAATAATTCTGCATACTTTTAATCATCAAATATATGCAGTCGTTAGTTCTGTATGAAATAATGCATTTCCGGAAATATAAATGATTACTCCCTCAAAGTATACTTTGCTAGAAAAGTATTCTTTGCAATGTTGGTGAACTAGGCTACTGATAAATAGAATACCAGGCTAGTATCTTTGATATTGCGGCTCAGAAACAGTAGAAATTCATTGGCGAGCCTCAGAATTCCTACGTGTTTCCTAGCCTTGCCCAACAAACTTGATATCAAAAGATAAATAGAATACCAGGGCCCGGTTGCTCAAAGCTTCTGTTAGCTTAACAGACTGTTAAATCCTTAGCATTGCTTAACAGACTGTTAAATCCTTAGCATTGCTAAGGATTTAACAGTCTGTTAAGCTAACAGAGGTTTTGAGTAACTGGGTCCTGGCTAGCATCTTTTGATATCGCGGCTCAGAAACAGTAGAAATTCATTGGCAAGCCTCAGCCTTGGCTGACAAACTTGATATCAAAAGATATCAGCCTCTATGAACTGGATACACTGATATAGCAGAGCCACTCCAAAAATCATGTACAAGATAAAGTCAAGAGCTCCATAATATCGCGACCAGAGCTCCAGATAAGATGCGTGTTGGCATATTTTACACACTGATTATCAAAAGTCTGAGTACAAAATACTCACACCGATGTGAAAATACGCATTGATTTTCAAATTGAGTAGTGAACATACTGTAATAATGTTGAAATTTACTTAGCTGAGCTGAAAAAAGCAAACACAGTTTGCGTTTTTCAGCTAAAATAAGTGAATTTTTAAATGTGTTTTTTTTTGTCATTTGTTCCATATATACTAGGGAAGAAAATCAACTATACAGTTGTAAAAGTAAAATATGCATTGAATTTGAAATATGCGGGAATAATACTCTTTAGATTCAAAACTTATCTGGAGCTCTGCACGACTGTAAAAAAAATATACATTTCAAGCGTGGTTTCATTGCACTTATTCATTTGAGTTGAGGATTGTCCATGAATGACACATGGTTTATCATCTAAACGGATGCTCGCTTAAGTCGGTGCTCGGAGACTCCTAGCACCGACTTCAGCGAGCATCCGTTTATATGATAAACCATCATACCAAATAAAATCCAACTTACTTCTGATATCACATGGCTCGTACGTTGTACAGAGATCGAGAGCGCTGTAGACTTCCCGCTCCGGATCACAGTACATGGTGTATTGTAGGCCCGTCTCCTTTCGGAAATCCTGCAACACAGTTTCATCAGTACAGAGAGAATCTTACATGAGTGATGGTATACAGAGCTCCAGTTAAGATGCGTAATTTGACCAAATATTTGAGGTATTTTTCTTAGTTCTTCACCAAAAATTGTAAGTTGGGAGTTCTTTAGAATCGTCTCAATGATTCTAGTCATCACCACTTATCTGAAAGATCATCCGACACTCGGTGCCATTTCAACAATATAGACCATTATCACAGTATTGCAAATAGTGTAGATCCAGTAGCCTATTTCACCAACATTGCAAAGTATACTTTTCTAGCAAAGTATACTTTGAGGGAGTAATCATTTATTTTTCCTGAAATGCATTATTTCATATAGAACTAACAACTGCATATATTTGATGATTAAAAGTATACAGAAGTATTATACTGGATTTATTACATTATCACAGCCAAAATGGCGGTGATAATGTAATAAATTCAGTATAATAAAAATTAATAAATTTATCCTAAAATTGAAAATTTCTCCCTCAAAGTATGCTTTGCTAGATAAGTATACTTTGCAATGTTGGTGAAATAGGCTACTGATAACCAGCTTTTGATAAGCTGTGCGATGGTGAAAATGAAAAAGTAGTGTACCTGGATAAACTTGAAAGGGGCTGGCCCAATGACGACTAGTCGAATGTCGGCTTCTTGCAAGTATTCTAGAGGTATTGATGCTAGGTCTTCTACATAGTCTTTTGTTATAAAATCAAGAAAATGCTGAAAATAAGAAGAACATTATATAACATTCAGACGATAATTATTAATCAAATCGGAGATCAAGGCATAACATTGCCGTTCGGATACACATCTTCACCATTCTTTAGGGGATTCATTTATCAACATAGTAAACATAGCACATATGTCCTTACTATCGACCGATATAACAACATAAATGATAAATGATAAAAGCCAGATAATATAAAATAAAAGTTAACTAGAAAATGTGTTCATTGAACACAGATGCCCCACATATTGATTTGATAGTAAACAGGTAAAAATCCAAGTCCAAAAGGGGAGATAATTCATGACCCGTGGGTCGAATCAAAAATCGTAAAATAAACTGTGTGAATCTACTCATCATAAGGAAGCGACATACCAAGTTTCTGGTGTATAGCTATTAGGGTTTAAAGGTTTTACGAGTTACAAGCAAAAATTTGAAAATTCTAAGTAAAAAAGGGGGAGATAATCCATGACCCGGGGGTTGAAAAAAATCAAAATAAACTTTGCGCATCTACTCATCATAAAGAAGCTACATACCAAGTTTGAGGTCTGTAGCTAGTACGGTTTAAAAGTTTTGCGAGTTACAATGTTGGTGACGGACAGACGAAGGTCAGACGTATGGAGTACAAAGACAACACTATCATGGTGGGGCATACAAATGATAAAGAGACATGGCATGTTAGATGAACATAGTAACCCTTTACATCATGGGCGGATTTTTTACAAGTTACAAGGCACGTTTCTACGTTCGCGTTGTGAATTTATTGTTTATTGGTTTTTTTTTTGGCTCCAAAATGCGCCAGAACGCAGGAAATGAGATGTAGATTTCAAAACAATTCCGGGGCGGGGAATGCCTCCGGACCCCCCTACCGCTATCCCGAGCTCTGCTCGATCTACGAACGAGCTATGCTCGTTCGATAATATAGTCAAGTATTGCAAAATAGTTATGCCCCCCCCCCTAACCCGAAATCCTGGATCCGCGCCTGTACATTGCAAAGATACTGTTTTATTCTCAAATCGTTTAATTATTTTCCTTTTTTCTGCACAAAACTATACCCAGATCTAACCCAAATCTTCATGTACAGTAATTATTCTTATGTTTGTTAATAAATAAAGCTGCATACATCATAATGCTGTTTGGACTGTACTTACATACTATATGTCATTAATTTGCTAACACGGCCCATTTTAATGGGGTGATGCAAAATGGAAATAAACTGTTTTCTACAGCATGATAAATGTACCACAAATTTTGTATTGCTTTTTGATACTCGCTACTTCTGATTTCAATTGGGTTTTTGACAATTTTAATTGGGTATTTAAGCAAATACCCACATTGTCTGGATCTCTGGATCTTGTATTGCTTGGTAGACCCATGACGGGTGTTTCATTTATGGAATGGCGAATGTTGCAGACGTTGATCAGACTGCACGGCCTGTGAATGCACGGCCTGATCTGGATCTACCCTGTTCGCAAAACCCATGAACCCGATTTCTCCAGTCACAGCCACATATGTACTATATGCAACCATTAACTATCTGATAACTTAAAGTTAGACAACTGAGACGTAATTAATGAAGAATATATTGTACAAAAGGTATCAAATATAATCATAAATTATATTTTTAATGAAGATTTGGTTAAGATTTTGGTAGATTTGGGTAATTCTTGCTGCCGAAACTATATACCTGTAGATCTATTGTGACCACTCATTTGTCCTACGAAAAACGAACGATCAACAACAACAATTGGTGGGTGCATAATATGATCATAGGCACTTTGTGGTATGAACGAGAAAAAACCTCTTTAAATCATACCCAATTTTATTCTGATATCAAATATGTAGAAAGGTAGGACACTCGCCATCTTTTCAACCAACGGAAGTGGATTATTTACCTTCGGCCCGGCTAGCTAATTTAGTAATTGTAGCGCGAAGGCCGGGACCAGCAGGGTCACGGCCTTCTCGCGCGTTACAATTACTGAATCAGCGAGCCTGGCCCAAGGTACACTAGTTGGTTGAAAAAATGTCGAGTGTCCTACCTTTCTAGATATATAATATAAGAGTAAAATTGGGTATGATTTAAAGAGCATTTTGACGATCATACCACAAAGTGCCTATGAATCTGATTGACACAATTTTAAAACACATCTTACTCGTGTGAATATTACTATTGTCTTCTGCTTCTTATAAATGTCACCAAATCTTATTTTGTTTCCCATTCCATCAAACACAATTTTGTCTCTGAATTTCTCAAACTCAATTGTGACTTCTGCCTCTTCAGTCCGCGACATTTTCAATTCATTCACATTCTTTACTTGATCTTCGTCTAATGCATCGCGGTCGTCTATTTCGTACTTATCATCTGCCATGTTTTATGTCAATAAATCAATACGGTCTGCTAAAAAACACTTATTTTTCTCAAAATTTCAATCACAGGAACCAACATGACACAAACCGGAAATGAAGTCAACAGGTGTTTCAAGGGAGATCACTCTTAAACTATCTGGTCCGGGATTACAGTGACCGTTTTATAAGAACTGTCTTTCATTTAAACAAACTATTAATTAAGGAATGTAATGCTAATTAAAATGTATCAATAGTATATGCACAGCTTGGCATATAACTAACACCGTGTTACACATGTTAACAGAAAATACAGCAATTTTGATATTTTGTATCAATTAATAGAAGAATAATCTCCCTTGCTTAGCCAATTAATTGTTTAATTGTTAGCAACGGTTGCTATGTCGCAAAGAACAAATATTTTCATAAATTGTTTCACACGGACAAACTCAGACTTAACGCAGGCATTTATGGGGAACTGGCACGTTAACCATTGTATATACAGAGATACATACGAATTGTAAAATATTGGGCAAGCTGATCATGCAGTACTGACAATTGTATCTTACATAACTTGTATATTGCTACTATGAGGAAGCTGATGATGGTAAAACGAATTCAGGGGCGTAGCTAGCCAATTTGAATCTGCATGCCCTGTTGACGACTTCGAGCACCGTTGGTGCGAGTATGCTAGGGGGGTCTGGGGGCATGCCCCCCCCCCCCCCACCACCCACCCCCCAGAAAAAAAATTGAAACTAGAAGGTAAATGATGCACTCTCGCACATTTCAAAACACCTTTTCTCGAAAATTCTGCAGGCCCGGGCCTGCAGTGCCTTAATGCAGCTACGCGCCTGGAATTGGGTATCAAGGTTAAAAGACTTGTTATATAGATTCGGTTTTGGAGATGCTTGTTTAAATCAGCGAGCAATTGACCATAGTGCGTTTGTATGCGTATTCAAACAACGAGTAGTATATAGGGAGTCAAAATGATACCACCTATATACTACCACCACCACCCCCGATAAAACACCGTTTCGTCCAATAGCACAAACTGGTCACCAACACAAAAAACGTGACAATTGGTGTCATAAATACATCACGTTTTCCCCAATTGAACAGATAAAACTATAGTACTAAAACGGATTTGTTTTCGTGTCGTTGTCATATTTATTTTTCAACACGGCATTTTCCTCCTCCACTATAGCTAATATATTTCTACGATATTGAAAAATTATTAATAATTTGTAAAAAAAACGTGACAATTGGTGTCATAATACATCATGTGTTTTTCACTGCCATTTGAACAGATAAATCTCATAGGTTATAACAAAACATTATAAGAAAATGGATAAAGTAATAGAATGGGAAGTGGAATTTTGTAATGACCTTGTTGACGAATTTTACTATAAAATGAAATCATTATGTAAAATAGATTACATGAAATAACAGCGTAATTTATTACGCGCCGATAAAAGAGTTGCATTTTCAATATTATCCCGAAAATTATGTAGAAATTATAAGAGCCAAATTCGCGAAATGAGGCGACTAAATAGGATCGACAAACGACTAGTTGAAGAGAATGGAGCTAATTTTATAAAACTGTTTAAAATCAAAGATTCGTTTACGGATACGTTTTTCTACGAAGAAACGGAAGAAATTAGTGATTTATTTGAATCAAATCTTCCGTATGAAGAAAACGTTTATTCAGAGTTGTTTCTCCCCCAATAGGTCTATAATTTAGCTTGAAGATCAGCAACTAACTCTACCAACTATAGTCTACCACGTTCCCCCCTAGCCACAGGGCAGCGTAGTTGCTTATGTCTACAAAGAGTTTGGGCACTAACGAACTTACAGGGGCATCTGGGGCATTGAAATTGTGGAGCGACACAAGGAAACTTTCTACGTCTCGATATATGTCTTCGTAGATAGTCTTTACAAGCAAAAGTCTTACAACAAGTAGCACACACCATTTTTTTTTTGGATATATATGTATATGTTTATGTTTAAGTTTAATTGGACATGAAAAAACATCATGTGTGAATTATTCATGTCCAATTGAACAGATAAATCTCATAGGTTATACAAAAGTATATTACAGACAAATATGATAACGCCAGAACTAGAAAGTTTGAGAAGAGAAGCCGAATCTCTAAGGATTACTTATAGTAAACGGTTGAGAGTTAGGGGGTTGACAAATCTGATAAACTCCACAAAGAATGAGGCGTTTATGAAGCGGTTTACCCGCGCCCACAAACGAGGAGACTTTAATGATATATCCAAAGCGGAGGAAGTTGGTAACAGAATTCAAAAAGAAAGTATTGCGGGGTTAAGGGCTAGTGTAATCAAACCTTCAAGCACAAATAATTTGTCCCAAATTAGACACACAGGCAACCCAAATAATAAGAAAAAATCTATCGTTAGCGCGATAGTGGAAAATGGTGAAGAAATATTGGGGGCTCACGATGAAACATTGGAAAAGGTAGAAAAGGGAAGACGGGTAGTTGCATTATCCTTTCGTAAAAACATTGACATTAACGAGTCTGAACGCATGTCCGATAAAATCGCTCCGTATCTAACAACAAATTTTTATTTGAGATATTCATATTCTTACAAGCTAGAACATATGGAGGAAACTAAAAATGGAAAACCTAAAACTATAATATTTCACAAAAATCTCGGTGGTAGCGAAACACTATCATCAATGAAAACCGTTAAAAAATGGCTGTCAGATAAGGAGCAAACACGAATAATGTCCGATAAAATAGACAGACCGAATACAAAGTGGAAGTTTGTAAGATGGGTAGAGGTTTTTGTAAAGTTAATACAGGGTAGTAGGGTAATATATTTGGGACTACAATCCAAAGAAGCGGCGGGAGGAGAACTTCCAGAATGGTTGAGGAATAGAAAAGGTATGTATTCTTTAGATAAGTATAATGACGACCTTTGTCTGTTCAGGTGTTTAGCTATGCACCTTGATAAAAAGATCAGACCCGACAGATGTACGCGGAAAAAGCGAAAGAACTTAGTAATCAATATTTCGGTAGTAAGGTGGTTTCACCAATTCCTTTTTTCGATCTGAAAAAGGTTGAAGAGTTTTTTAAAATCGGTATAGAAGTATATCAACCCACCGAATGTGGCGTATGGTGGTTGAAAAAGGTACCAGCGCACTATGATGCGATAGGTAATAAACCAATGACAATAGGACTGTTTAATAATCACGCATTTCTGATAAAAAACCTTAAAAACCTATCTAAAATTTACGCCTGCAATAATTGCAAACAGAAATTCACGAAAGCGAGTAATATGAAGAGACACGGACCAACATGTATGAGAGGTGAGACAAAAGTAATATGCGATGGTAATTATTTAGAGCGCCCGCGTTCGTCGTTCGAGAAAGCGTTCTACCCAAAAGGTTCTAACAGTTATGGCGCGATCGATTGGATGTACTCTGTGGAAAAGCGGGAGGGAATTCACATTCACCACGAACAGTGTGGACACGGAGGTGAAAGATGGATTTTAGGAGCTCCGGTAGATGGATACTGTCCAGAAACCAATACCGTATATCAATATCACGGCTGTTACTGGCACGGGTGTGAGATTCATGCAAAGCATAAAAAAGAAGAACGCGCATCCACAATGAGAAGAGATAAAGTTATTAGAAAAAGCAAAGAATTCAACCTAGTAGTTATGTGGGAATGCGAATTTCAAAGAACGGGTAAAGATATAAAGATCGGTTGCGACACTACTCTTTATCCATATCAGATAGTATACGATTTTGAGGCGTATCTCCAGCCAGAAGTTGAAACTACCGGTAATAGTTTAGAGTACGAAGCTGAGCACGTTCCGGTAAGCGTTAGTATAGGAGATAATTTATCAGGAACGGTAACTCATATTTGCGATAAAGATCCCTCAAAACTTATAGAAAAATTCGCAGAAGATTTGAAAGTCAGGGGAAAAGCTATAAGAGAAGAAATATGGTCAAGATACGAATTTAATACGGAATATTTACGCGAAAAACAAATCGCCCAGATCAAACAGTGGATAGATCAAGTACCGGTTATAGGTTTTAACAGCAGTAAGTACGATATAAACTTAATAAAGAAATATTTAGTAGGTGAACTGTCATCAACAACGAAGAAAGTAATGGTTGGAGGGCGAGCGCGACAATATTTCTATTTACTCCGGAGTTTAGATTTCTTGATGTAATACTTTATCTAGGACCCGGTGTAAGTTACGATAGTTGGATAAAAGCCTACGAATGCAAAGGACAGAAATCTTTCTTTCCTTACGAGTGGTTCGATTCTACAGACAAGCTGGATTACCCGGGACTACCGGATATAGAGAATTGGTATTCCAAACTATCTGGGAAAATGTTACTAGACGAAACAGAATTAAGTAAATGTCGTAGAATTTTCGAAGAAAATAATATGAAAACTTTCAGAGATTGGTTGAAATATTATAACGATTTAGATGTAGCACCGTTCCTATAAGCTGTGGGGAAAATGTGTGAATTTTATAAACACAGGGGTGTAGATATCTTCAAAGACGCGGTAACACCACCGGGTGTGGCTATACAATATTTATTGAGAGGAACCATTAAAGAACAAAAATCTTCGAAGACGATTATACCGGAGGATGCTCTATGCGCACCGAAAGAAGAAACATACAAAATGATGAAAGACGCTCTAGTTGGTGGTCCATCGATAGTATTTACGCGATATGCGGAAGCCGGTGTTTCAAATATTAGAGTGGGTTCCAAACCTTGCGAGGCTGTTTTAGGGTACGACGCGAACGCGTTATATTTATCTACGTTAAGTAAAGAGATGCCGTACGGAAAAGAAACTATACATCATATAGATAACCCACATAACCCTAAACTTATTAAAAAGTTTAGTAAAAGGGTTTTATCCGGAGACTGGTTTGGGTTTGCGGAGGTGGATATAGAAGTTCCACACGACTTAAAAGATAAGTTTTCCGAAATGTCTCCACTTTTTATAAACAGAGAAGTAGAGGTTGATGAAGTTCCCGCGCACATGTTAAAATATTTAACAGATACTGGCCGAACTAGAGGAGGAAACGCAAGAAAATTGGTGGGATCTATGTCGGCCACTAAAGTATTGCTGTACGCGCCGCTGTTGAAATGGTATTTAAAACACGGCCTAGAAATAACGGGAGTTCATCGTGTTATAGATTATATTAGTGGTAAACCCTTCGAATGGTTCGCTAAAGAAGTTACAGCCGCAAGACGAACGGGGGATGTAGAACCGAATAAGAAACCGGTGGCGGATATAATGAAATTATTAGGAAACTCGTGTTGTGGAAAAATGATAGAGGCAACGGAGAGACATTTAAATACGACATATACGCGAGACGAAACCTGTGTTGACAAAGCATTAAGATCCGCGTATTTTGACGATTTGGAAGAGATAGGAGATGCGTACGAAATATCTTCCCGAAAACCCAGGTGTGCGGTAAAGAGACCATTCCACTGCGGAATAGCGGTTTATCAACACGCTAAATTGAGAATGTTGGAATTTTACTACGAATTTCTAGACAAATACGTAAAAAGGGAAGACTTCGAATTAATAAACAGATGGACACGGATAGTATGTATATAGGAGTTAGTGGAAAAACGATAGAGGAATTGATTAGACCTAACTTACTAGACGAGTTTGAAAAAGAAAAAAAGAAATGGTTGGCTTGGGATAAATGGAGTAATAGAGAACCAGGACTTTTCAAAATGGAATTTAGCGGAGATAGGGCGATAGCGTTATCTAGTAAATGTTATTTCGTAGAAAAAATTAACTCTATTAATAAAAACTCCGCGAAAGGAATGTCCAAGAGAACTAACGATTTAAATTGGGACAAATATAAACGAGTACTAAGCGAAACTACAGAAGATGGAAAACACATTATAGATGTTGTGGAAAATAGAGGATTTAAAATGAAAGACGGCGTTATGAAAACGTACAGTCAACGAAAATTAGGACTCTCGGCGTACTACAATAAAAGACGCGTGTTATCGGACGGAATACATACGGAACCTCTCTAACGATCCGGGGGTAACTGGGTGTCAGAAGGCACCATAAGAAGTTCTTCGTGAACAAACCCACCAGATGGACCACCATCTAAATAGTAGAGCACGGGCTCATCGGGCTTGGTAATAGATCGATCTAGATGATATACATTGAGAGACCACACGGGATCAGTCGCGCGGCGGCTGCCACCTTCGAGCTCTCCCGGTTGATAGAGGTAGCGGACGGCAATATCTGATGGAAGCCGTTGCTCCTCTAAACCAATGGGTCGCCCGCGCGAGACGGCAGAGTGCTCGCTCGTCACCCTTTTAAACTTGATAGCATCTACAGGCTTCTTACCTATCAATCTGGTCACCTCTCCGTTCAGTGCGGAGACCACGGCGGGCAGTCTGGCCACCCACTCGGTCGATCGCGAATGAGGGTCTACAAGTTCTTTAGCGTATTGGTGTCCGAACAGTCTCTCAGCCAGGGTTCGATTGAAGCGCTCCACGATCCCCTGGTCCCGGTGGATGTTGACGCGGCCACGTCTGACAGAAACTTTGTGTTTAGATAATAGATGAGATACCGCGCCCATGAACTCGCGGCCGGGATCGACCTGGAGAAGATTTGGCCATTTGAGAGGACTCCTTTTATATATTCGGGAAAGGGCCTCGGCCACCTCCTTAGACTCTTTAGTGGTCAACGGCTCAGCCCCCTTATAGCGACTCGCTACGTCAACGATTGTCAGCGCGTACTTGTACGTCTTGCGACCGACGCGATCGTGAGGGAGAAACAAGAGATCCGCTTGGTGAACTTGGTTCGGCACCGGCACGTCGAATTTCGGGCGCGGAATATTGTGAGGCGCGGGTAAATATATCTGCCAGATGGCCTGCTTCTTGAGCCATTCCTTGGTGGCGTTTTCTGAAACCTTGGTCGCCGCCGCGAGGTTCTTGATGGCCGCGAGTCCCTTCCAGTAGCCGCGTGGGCTATAGTACGTATTCGCCAGCTTGCGCATTAGTTTGGTATCAAGTTCGAGCGTGTTCATCGTAATGTGAAGTATTATAATATATCGGACAATCTCCAACACGCACTCGTCATATAAAAAAAATATGTTGGTTGGTTGATCAGTAATTGTTCAGAATTTGATAAGAATTTGCAAAGCATTTGCTAAGAATTTGCTAATTACATTATATAAGAGGTTGGTTGGTAAGAATTTTGCTAAGAATTTTGCTAAGAATTTTGCTAAGAATTTTGCTAAGAAATTATATAAGAGGTTGGTTGATCAGTAATTGTTTATTTTGTAAAAAATAAATTATTAATTTAAAATTTTCGATTGAATATAGTAGCCGACGAGACCCACCACACCCATTCCTACGACGATGAACGCGATCTCACGGTCTTTTTGGGTCTCTGACGGTACATAGAAATCTGAAAGTTGGGGCTCACGATCCAGCGGCGCGAGACTTCTCTGCGGATATGCCAACGCGTACTCGCGGTTGGCTTCTTCAACGTTCTGGAAAGTTTGTGCTGCGTGATTCTCGCGGCGAAGCTCTTCGTTGACCCAGTCCAGATGTGCGGTTCGTTTTTTCGACCATGCTGCGTCTGCACTCTTGAGTTGTTCTTCGGCTAAATCGTGACGCTCGCGCTCCTCATCCGCGTCCGAGCTTTTCAGTTTAGAGAAGAAATAGTTGCTACCGCTGAAAGCCAATGCGTTTACGAGCGCACCACCTATCATTATTGCGATCGAAGCCATTTTTATTTCCATATATTAACGGGTAGAATTCCAGCTTTAACTAGATAATCTCGGGTCCAAACTGCGGCCGCTACATCTAAGGTCGCGAGCCCTACGTCTCTCGCAGTAAAGTCCAATTTGGGAGCGGACCCTCCTAAGACCCTCTTTGATAGTTGAGCATACCCGATACTGAAACCCGATATCACCACGGCGTGATAAAGCGCATTCACTAACATTTTACCATCTTGTTCAGCCATTATTGCATATAAAAAGGATCGCGTTTAATGTTTAAATGGGGCGCATCCCTCAACGATTGGATTGGAACCGCGTCCAACAGTGTTGGGGGTTGTTTTTTCAATTTCAGCCTCGTTGATGATCTGTTGTTGAAACGGTAAAGCACATACAGGGTGCCCACAACTGACAGACCACCAACAACAACCCACGGGATCCAATCAGTATTGGGAGTTGAAGCAATCGTTTTCGATCCAATAGCGATTGGGGGAGAAACAGCTGCCACCGGGTGTTTTGTCGTCTCCGATTGCAACTCCAATCTCAATTTGAGTTTGACATCTCGAAGCTCGGCGAGTATTTTATCTTGTTTAACTTTTCGGGTGGCGGCTGCCACCCGCCCAGCTGCCTGTCTTTTTGGGTTTTTATGTCGTGCTGTTGAGGGTTCATCCAACGTACTCTGATTCAACTCCAATTTCGATTGGGTTGAGTGTGGTTCCGTCACTCTCGCGGGTGCGTCTTGTTTCATCATCATTTATAATATTAGGGCTTATAGTTCGTTGACATATATGTCCAAATTGACAGTGTTTACCCGTGATCAACGCGGTTGTCAGCGGAGCTAAGTACATTCCAAACTTGTGATAAAATGAGCAGCAGGCTGTTCTAAGAGTGTGTCCTATAAAAGGGTCGGTCTCTAGATCGCCAATCAATCCCGCGGTGTCTGGTATAGGGAGAAGTATACTAACGGTGGTAGCGTAAAAATAAATAGCCGCCGATCCGATAGTTTTCGTCATCTCCGCACCTATTTGGATTCGTATCGCGCGTACATTTTATCGACCTCCGCATCCGACATCTTATCCACCTGACAAACTGAGAGACTCCTACCGAGATAATGCTCCGATTGTCCCCCAGCAACCAGCGCAGCCAACCGCTCACGTCGCGCCGCGTTTTCATTTTCTTTCGGGACCGTATCGGCAGCCGTGCTGACAGGTGTTCCTACAGTTTCAGTCGGACTGACTGTTTCTTTCTTCCATTAGCTGATCGAGAAGTTCGTCGCAGTTCATTTTTCTTAAAATTAATTTAATTATTCTTACGAGTCTCATAAGTCTAACATATTGCCAAGCGCACCACCAGATACTTATGATCACCGTTATGCTCACAATAAAGCTAGCAGCGGAGCAACAAATTCTTAGCAATTGCTCAGCATTGTTAAGCATTTTCTCAGCGTTGTTAAGTATTTGTTAAGCATTGTTCAACATTGTTCAGCAATTGCTCCAGCATTTATTCAGTAATTGCTAATTACATTATATAAGCGGTTGGTTGGTTGATCAGTAATTGATAAGAATTTGATAAGAATTTGTAAAGCATTTGCTAATAATTTGCTATATAATGTAATATAAGAGGTTGGTTGCTAAGAATTTTTGCTAAGAATTTTGCTAAGAATTTTGCTAAGAATTTGCTGAGCATTTGCTAATTACATTATATAAGAGGTTGGTTGGTTGTTCAGAAATTGCTAAGAATTTTGCTAAGAATTTTGTTCAGAATTTGATAAGAATTTGCAAAGCATTTGCTAAGAATTTGCTAATTACATTATATAAGAGGTTGGTTGGTTGTTCAGAAATTGTGCAGAAGTTGCTAAGAATTTTGCTAAGAATTTTGATAAGAATTTGCTAAGCATTTGCTTTATATAAGAGGTTGGTTGGTTGTTCAGAAATTGCTAAGAATTTTGCTAAGAATTTTTGCTAATTACATTATATTAAGAGGTTGGTTGATCAGTAATTGTTTTTGTAATTTATTAATTATTAATTGATAACTTCGTAAGCAGTCGGTTGATCGGTCTTTAACAGAAGCTTGGCGTGCTTAGTTTCCGAAAGCATCTGTCGAACCTCCAGGCGCTCCTCGCGCGTTGGGATAACGTCGTTCTCTCGAAGACAGTCATCGAACGAGTCTCGGTCCTTGCAGTGAAAGAGGGCGACCCATTTCGTTTGCTCGCGCAGATCCTTTAGGACGGCGTTGTACTTCTGAGTGGAGATCCATACGCTTTGTCTCGCATGGCGGCCAGAAAATGCGAGCTCGGAGAGCATGTCCTTCTTTTTGGTCATCGCCGCCTTGGCCGAGCAATTGTCAATCACATATAGGGTGGGCTCTCCCTGGAATATTTGATAGAAGACACGCAGCCAACCGTGAAGCCTGTTGCCTGTGTCAATAACGTATACCTCAGGGTCGGTCCATATCCAAGGGCGCCGCTGATAAGCCTCGTTGTGCCGCACAGTGGGACACAGAATCACGATGTGACGAAAGGCATCGTGGTAAGAGCCCTCGAGTAAGTCGAGGATGAAAACCGTTTTTCCGCATCCTGTCTGCCCACATATTATAGCAGAGTGGGCATCTCCAATCGTGAATTGGTATTGATTTTTAGTAGATCGCTGAGACGTATCGGCCATCTTCGATGTTGAGTTGCGCGTCCGTAATTATATATAAGTACACGTTCAATGTGCCAGCTCCATCCGCCTCTTTGGTTATCTGGATCGTCACACCCTCGCTAGCGTTCTCAACTTGGCGTCCGCTACCGTGCATTTGGTCGTCGTCGCTGGTTCGCATGTCTAGCCATAACGCGTATTTGGTAGTCAGGAAATCCGCGAGGGAGACGTCCGAGAGCTGCAGGTCTTTGGCAACCGCAGCAACCTCCGGGGAACGCTTAGAGCCGGAAGCAAAATGTTTCCTTACTTCGTCTCACTGCTGGTGCGCGCGAAGACCCGCGCTGTAGAGTTGATTGGGTAATCCCTCGATCGTCACCTCTACCTTCGTGATTTTGGGGTTATAAAATTTGTCGGATTTTCTAGCACCGAGCGCGAACCGACCCTCCTCGAACAACATCAGTATACCTTTCATCGAGCGGGCGGGTACGTTGACATTAATATTCCACAATGTTTCGCTTTTGTCTTTCGTCATCTTGCGGTGGCGAAGAACTCGGTCGTAAAGTATAGCAACGCGCCCGATATACTGGGTTCTGATCAATCGCGCGAGTTCGGGCATCGTGACCATGTCGTACTCCAGCGAAACATTGTCGATCGTATACTTCGATGTCATGTCAGTGGCTACGAGAACTCGGCCGTAGTCATTGAACGTTAGTTCGTATTCGAGGCGGTCAGCCAAAGCACTCTGATAGTAGGGCATGTGACTCTCCAGCAACTCAAAGTCGAGCGGGATGTAGAATCGGTTGCCGTAAGCGGCCGCGACCGCGTTGTCGCTCGCGATGTTATCTACCTTGTCACCAGCCCCGATTCTAAGTCTGGTTACGTTCCTATTTCGGCTGGTGTCAATACCTTGATATACCGCATTTTCGCGCTCTTGCGCCGTCTTCCACAGGTCCTGGTAGCAATGGTAGACGTCGCTGTCATCGATCGACAACACCTCATTACCAGAAATCTTTATCATGGTCTTCTTGACGATGGCGCGACCCAGGTTCTGAATGATGGTTCGGTCCGCGTCCGTCGATGTAAGCGAAATAGTGAAAGCGAGGCGAACAGTCCCCGGCGTAATGACGTCGCTAGCTCCGAGGTTGGGGAAGCGAACTAAGAGTTGCTGGTTCTGGTCGATCGTCGATGGGTTGTTCGTAATAACGACACTCTGTCTCACGCCTTTTGCCCCGAGGGGCTCCCGCAGTCTGCGGTATGGATTGAGTTTGCGACCGTATTGACTCGAAGACATAATCTATTAAACCTGTATGGTTTTGTCTTTAATATAATAATAATTATTAAAGATGGCTGGTCTCGATATTGGTATGGACGATTTCGATCAAGACGATTACCTCGATGATGATGATGACGATGACTTCGACGAAACGACCTTCATAGATACACCAGGAACTTCAGCTGCTGGTGGTGTTAGCTATATGTGGGAGGCCCCACCCGAAACTCCGGCATGGGCGGGCGGTGCCGATATTCCTGCGGGGATCTCTGAGAATGAGCTGGCTCCTATCAGGGAAACGGATTCTCTGGTGAAACGGTGGGAGAGTGAAGTGTCTAAACACGGCATCAAGGCCACGTTGAAGTTCCGCAGCACTAAAAGAGGAGACCTGTGGGTTAAATGGGGCAAGTACTGGAAGTTGCTGACGTTCAAGAACGACCCGAACCGGTTCCTCAGGGCCTCTTCAGTGAGCCGATATGGAGCAGACCTCGCTCAAGCTCTCGGATTGATCGGGGACCGGTCGCGGGTGCCTAAAAAAATGATAAAAACCATGCAGGATACCGACGAAACGCTGGCGAAGACGGCCGCCACTATAGAAACGATCGAGCTCAGCGAGATACCTCGCGTAGCCACCGATGCTATTAACACGATTGAAACCACGGTCAACGAAATAAACGGCACGAAGTTTGACCCACCGTTACCTCTTCGCGAACTCCGGGGACTCGATAAGGTTCTGCAAACAACCCGGGTCGAACTGGTCAATAACCTCTCCAAACTCTCAGCGCTGGACGAACATATCGCTCTAGAAGAAAGAAAAATAAAGGAAGCCCGTGGCGATAGAGAATCTACCGAGCGAATCAACAAACTCCTGCGGTCGTTGCGGGATGAAAGAGAAGCTCGCTTGGAGGCTGCCTCAACTAACCGTGAGACGCTTTCCGGTCAATTAAGTCGGAGCCGCGAAACAATCTCGAGGGTCCTGAACGAGGACACGACACTCGGTGAACGTCTTCGCACTCTGTTCAGAGAGAAGGGCGTCACGATAGTAACCATCATCGCAGCTTTCACCATGATTATATCGACCCTAATTATATCTATATCGTCTCTAGTTCTATCTATCACGGGTGGTTCGGCACCAGCACCGGCGCCAGCACCAGCGCCAGCACCAGCGCCAGCACCAGCTCCATCCGGTGGAGCCAAAGAATGGATAAAAAAACAACTAAAAGCCCTCGCCAATCTCTTGGCTAAATTAGCAGGAAAATTGGCTGCCGCGCTGCCCGGGTTGATAGGAGGTATCCTCTCCTTCTTGTTATCTATATTATCAAAAACGGTCGGATGGCTCGCCAATAATACTTGGGCTTTAATCGTGGCGATCGCCGGTCTCCTACTATTCTCCGCTCGAGAGTTTCTAAAACCAAAGCGCAAGTAGTCCGATTGCCACGAGGGCAACGACAAGTCCTAATTTCTCCTCCTCGTGGGTTGTGCTTCCAATGTCAACAGTGTTCATGATTGGTGTTTCCGCGGGTGGAACAACGGGTTTAAATGAACTTGATTCATGAATTGGGGTGGGTGTATCCGATTCGTGAATTGGGGGTTTTATAAAATCGGTTCCGCTGTTGGGGGTGCGCTTGATGATATCCACGTTCACGTTCCCGTTGTGGCCGATTTTTTGCTTCGCGGTGGCGATTACGATCTGATTATTGTAACCGTCAACCAGGTCGTCTCGTAGTATCATATTGCTCGGCGCCATATAAAGACCTATACCAAATACGTAGTCTACTGGGGTACTAGCATGCTGTAAAACGTCTTGATAATTCTGGATCGCCTTCTCCAGGTCCACCGTAGCTGAGATGGCGTCCTCTACAAGTGCCAAGAATTGTTTTTGCGCGTCAAATGCGGTTCCGACTCCTATTATAGAACTGCGAGTTTGCTTCTGTGCGCCGAGGATGGCCCAGACGTACGTGCGAATGGAGTCGTTGAGGCGGGTAACACCGGCCTGCGTAAACCCTAGACCGTCGTCCAATATAAAGGTTTCTATACCCTTCTGCACGTTTTCGTCTTGTAAAATATAATCGACCTGAGCTCGTTTCGGAGGTAACCAATTGCAGGATGAGACGCCGCAGTGCCGACCTCCAGATACTTCCGACCCGAAGGTCATCGTCGCGGGATCAAAATTCCCGGCGTTCCGACTGACGATGTGGTCACCCGATCGATCGTGTCTAAAATCAGTCTGCGTCCAATTCCCGGACTGGCCCCGAATGAGAACGGTGCCCAGGCTGTTGCTGTTAGGAAATACTTTCTGTCTCCAGTCCGCATCTTTTGAAACTTTAAATTCGTCACATATCCGTTCGAACGCCTTACGATCGTATGTGTTGCAAATGGGGTTCCAGCCATTGTCTTGAGGTAATGGAGTACCTAGTTCTTTGAGATTCCTCCTAATTGCATAATACACATGAAAGTTGTAGACGCTACTGCTTAACATGCTGTTACTGTCTTTTATGTGGTCTCTGAAAGAGACGCCACACCCGGTTGTGGCACACCACACTGTAAAATTTAGTTGGTTCTGCCAGAACTGCATATGATTATTGTTCCAGTTTGTTATGACATCCTGTGTAACGGTTTTAGGAAGTCTGTACTTTTCAAACATGTTAGTGAAATTTGTGTCGAAACCCGCGCCCAAACTAGCTCTTATTGTGGGGTGCACAAGCTCACCAATGGTGTTCTTTTGAGTGTATACACCCCCGACTGAATACTTTGCATTAGAGTTAAAGCTAAATGCTTGGGTATCCATTAAAAGATATTATTATTATGTTTGCTTATATCACTAATGTTCAAAATGAGAGTTGTGAACTTCAAAAGTCAAGCGACAACTGCTGCGGAAAACGCCGGGTAGGCCTCAGATCAATCACCTTCACGGTTGGGTGGAAAAACGTGGGGGAGGGCGAAGGGTTCACCTACGTGAAGGATAGACGACAAGTAGGTGTAAAGCTGCCTCCCGGCCTTTGGAGTTCGAGAGCCCTCCAAGCTTTTGTTGCGTCGGAGCTTGATGGTAGAGCCAGCCTCACAATCTCGAAGGTTACCGGACTCGCGACCTTAACCGTCGAACCCGCTAACCGGGTAACGATCACCCAGGATGTGGTTGTGCGGCTCGGTTTTACAAAAACATACTCCGACAATAGGGGTTGGTTTAATCCAGGTGAGTACACCGGCGATGACCCGGTGGACTTCGTCTTCACGAAAACTCTCAGGGTGCACCTGGATCAATTGAACACATCGTACAACACGTTAGATGGAGCTCCCAGCACATTATTAAAAACTGTGCATACCAGCGATTGTTTCTATGGTGAGACCCTGACCTTATACTTCCCACACCCCGAGATGAAAGTTTTGGAATCGGGACACATCCACGAGTTGAAGATATCTATTCTCGATGATCAAGCGAGAAAGTTGAATAACGATTACCCGATTTCGGTCGTTCTCGAAATAACCGATTAAACATTAATATATATATACATATTAATCATGAGCATATACGGTCCAGGTGGTTCCAACTTAGAACGGGACGTTCCCGTCGCGGCCGCAGCATACGATGAAGCCGCAATGAGAAGACTGGAGAGGGGCGTATCACAGTCCCACACAATTTTAACTAGGGCGGTTGCGCAAATGGAAAAAATACAAGCTAGGAAACACGTCATAACAATTTGTGCCGAGGAGCGGGGTTCACTAAGCGAGGGGGCCTACGAATATTCATTCGGTGCCAACGCGAGCAACAGATACGGGGGATACACCATGGCAGTGTCCGGGACGATTTTTCGAATGGCGGTCTACTCGGTCAACTTTCGTGGACACGCCATTGGCGAAGTCCGAGTGAATGTCGTCCTGAATGGTGTAGAACAGAATATTGGCATCACCAAGCACGCGGGGCAGAGGTCAGGGTTTACTATATTCGATGATGACACTACAATTAAAGTTTCGGCAGGTAGTGTTATTAACTTTGTTACAAAAATTGGCGACCAATCGGCTTCCTCCACTGCAGTGACACTGTTAATACAACTTGATTTATGATGAATGACGAGAAACTATATCCACACTTACCTTCGGGGACGGTCGACCCGGCATCCTTTAGGATGACCAGGATCGTTGAGATACAACATATTCTACAACACGAGGGAGAGACGCGGACGGGATAGGCGAAGAAATATAGACGTCGGTCAATATATTAGAGGGGGAGCACCGCGTTAGCCTCAGCATCCGTTATAAGCGGGGTGGGGAGTGTGTCTTTATTGTCAACAATCGTCGCCGCACCGGTCGCGGTGGCCTTGAGTGGTGTAGCGGCGGGGGCGGGACTGCTTTGCATGACGGCCAGACTCGTGGGCCGAAAACTAGAGGCCAAAAGTCGAAAGCACGATCGAATAGCGGTTCTCGCGAGATCTAAGAAAAACAGTATCGACGTTATCGTGTCAAAAGCGATAGCCGACAACGATATATCAGATAGCGAGTTCAAAATGGTCGTCGAAGAGATGGTCAGATACCAGGAGTTAAAGGGTACTATCCGGTCCAAGGCTCGACCACAAATTCTCGCTGACGAAGATATAAAAAAACTCGTAATGGAAGGGAGGGCCGACGAGAGAAAAAATCTCCTCACCCGTCTCGGGACGTGATATGCTTATTCGCGTGTCTACAGCGACATCAGGATATTCCTCCACCATACATTCCAGCTGTTCCGATGGCCCCTCCATACGGAAAATAAAATAATAATTTAGGGCCCCGTTGCGACACCCACTGACCACCATACATTTCTATAACCGCGTATCGATATACTTTGTGGATTTCTTTACCCGATTTTTTCAATTGTTTATAATTTTATTAAAATTAATTAATAAATTGTTTACTGCACCTATATAATAATAAAATTGCTGTAACATTTCTTTACCCGATTTTTTTTAATTGCTTATAATTTTTACACGATTTTTTAAATTGTTTATAATTTTATTAAAATTAATTAATAAATTGTTTACTGCACCTATATAATAATAAAATAACGAACCATCCCGGAAATTCGTGAACCTCGCTAAGTGTTTATAAATAATTATACTTTGCGGTTTTTATCTGTTTTTTTCTTATATTAATTAACTTTATAATTTTCTTAAAATTAATTAATAATAATTTTTGCAAAACTAATTATCAAATTAATAAAATAACGAACCATCCCGGAAATTCGTGAACCTAGCTAAGTGTTTATAAATAATTATAATTTGCTCACCATTTTTATGTTGTATAGGAAAGTGATGAGTATATACTCAACAAAACTATAAACGTCCCTGTTTTATAGCCGGTGTAGCTCTGTCTATGTATGTACCACATGTTCAAAGTACATGTATTTTAAACCGTGGCGATGTTCAGAATACGATCGTGTAGAGTTTAGCCGATACACACGGTTTACATAGCGGCCAGTGACCGGAACGTTGATTTCCACTTTTTGCACGTGCACGCTATACTTGTCATCGATAAGGTAATTCAGTTCATGTCGTACCATTCATGCGATAGGGGCTATTCGGAAAATTAAAAAACTTTTTTAATTTTTCACTGTTTTCGATATGCCACGGCTTTCCGAAAACGAGCGAAATCAGGCAATTGGGATGCTTGCGGGTGGGATGGCCGCCAGGGCGGTCGCGCCTCGGTTTGGTTGTCGGAAGACGATTGATCGTCTTGCAGCCCGGTACCAGCAGACTGGGGCTGTTCACGACCGGCAGCGACCTGGTAGGCCTCGTGTAACGACGGCTAGAGCCGATCGCTACATTACGTTGACGCACTTACGTCAACGTCGATTGGCAGCCACAGTCACTGCTAGGCGATACGGTGTCTCAGGGCAGACCATTCGCAACCGGTTACGTCGTAACGCCCAACCAATCCGGGCACGCCGCCCGTACACTGGTCAGATAATGACCCAACGTCACCGTGCTGCCAGACTGTTATGGGCGCGACGTCATCTGAACTGGAGAAGGGCTGACTGGAACCGAGTTTTGTTCACCGATGAATCTCGGTTCACAGTTAGTCATGCTGACGGAAGATTACGGGTATACAGGCGTACAAATGAAAGATTCACCGATTGTTGCATTGTTGAGAAGAACAGGTTTGGGGGAGGTGGAGCGTAATGGTCTGGGGTGGGATCATGGGAAACCGGAAGACAGATTTGGTTGTTGTACAGGGCAACATCAATGCACAACGTTATGTTGCAGATGTGCTAAATGCACATGCCTTACCATTTATCCGTCAGCATGGTCCTGGTGTGACATTGATGCACGACAATGCCCGCCCTCACGTAGCCAGGGTCACCACTCAATACTTACAGCAAAACAACGTCGACGTCATGCCATGGCCCGCGGTCTCCCCGGATCTCAATCCCATTGAGCACATATGGGATGAGCTGGGCCGCAAAGCACGAGCTAACCATCAGATTGACAATGTTCGCGATCTTACACGGGCGTTACAACGGGAATGGAGGAATTTGCCCAACGCACTGGTATTGCGTTACGTCACGTCGATGCGGCGTAGGATCATTGCATGCATTCATGCAAATGGTGGCCACACTCGGTACTAACGAGATTTACTGAATTTGCCACATTACTTATTGAAATTCCATCTCTAAACATTAAGTAACACATTTCTGAGTTTTTGTGATTTTTGATTTTGACCCCTACCGCCCTTGGCCGGTTATCTCTCGAATATTTAACAAGATATCCAAATGCAATTTATTGGCTTTGATACAGAAATGAATGAACTTGTTTTTCCATTTTGATTTTTAAAAGTAACCCTTTTGGTTTTTGATGAATCTTTCCTTAAACATGGAGGGACGTTTCTAGTTTTGCTCAGTATATATACGTTTGAAAGCCTTACAACAATTGGTGTGGAGCGCAGTGGCCTGGTGGTTAGAGCGTCAGACTGCTGATCTAAAGGTCGTGGGTTCGAGCCTCACCGGAGGCGCTGCGTTGTGTCCTTGAGCAAGACACTTTATCCACACTGCTCCAGTTCACCCAGCTGTGAATGGGTACCGATAATTCGTAGTTGCTCTGTAAATACGAATTACCGGCTTCTCTCAAAAAAATCTCTACCTCCGTTCTTTCTCCCATTCTTGGGAGACTGCATGCAAGGTCCTCGAGCCAGTGCCGCCGTTAAATATAAGCAAAAAAAAAAAAAAAAAAAAAAAACAATTGGTCTCATCTCGTGTGTGCCATGTTGTTGATCCGGTATGACGTCCGTCTCGTCTGTTTAATGGTAGCAGTCTCTAAATGTGTGTGTGTGTGTGTGTGTGTGTGTGTGTGAATTGGTGATGGAATTGTATAGCTCAAAGGTGCCGGCCTAAAAGATTTCTACCTAAGAGCTTGCAATTTCGGAAACCAAATTCACACATAGTCTCACCTTACTTCGCTGGTTTCTCTGAATTGAGGAATTGGCAATGGGGTTCAAGGCGACCCGTAAAATGTGACTGTGAGCCAACAGATGAGTGGGCTTAAGAAAGGTCCCAACACCCCCAGTGGCTGGGTGCCGGCTAGAAATCTGCCCAGTCGCTGGGGTTGTGTACACGAGTGGAGGCTTTTGCTAAAAAAAAATACAAATTATTAATAATTTTTCAATATCGTAGAAATAAATTAGCTATAGTGGAGGAGGAAAATGCCGTGTTGAAAAATAAATATGACAACGACACGAAAACAAATCCGTTTTAGTACTATAGTTTTATCTGTTCAATTGGGGAAAACGTGATGTATTTATGACACCAATTGTCACGTTTTTTGTGTTGGTGACCAGTTTGTGCTATTGGACGAAACGGTGTTTTATCGGGGGTGGTGGTGGTAGTAAATAGGGGTGAAAATGATACCACCGTTAGGTGGTATCATTTTGACTCCCTATATACTACTCAACGTATACTATACTATTTCATACAAAAGTGGAGAGAAGATGTTGAGGCCAATAACGTAATGACGTTCTACAAATATATAAAAGTGATTTTTGAATTTGAGAACTATTTAAGCATTGTGTACAATCATGAACTAAGGAAGTACCTAACTAGAATACGTTTGGGCTCACATGGGCTGCGGATAGAGACGGGGAGATATGGTAGGAATCGCATAGAGCGCATTCAAAGAATATGCACTATAGTGCGATTCAGGAGACATCGAAGACGCCTATCATTTTATTATCATATGTCCCTCTCTCACACACATTAGATCGCAGTATATTGGTTCATTCTACAGGTCGAGACCAAGCGTATTCAAGTTTACGTCGCTATTAGCTACAAATCATAAAAGAACGGTCGTAAATTTGTGTAAATATTTAAAAGAAGCATTCGAGTACAGAAAATCAGCCATTCTCTAATGTTAATGTGTTCACTCTTGGAATACTATCTCCTATTTTGTATATACATGTATTTGTTTATATGACGAGAAACTTGTATGAATTTAAGTCAATCAATTCTATTCTATAAAATACAAATTATGTCCCTGACAAACTGAAATATAGAATAACTGAGTTTTAATAATATTAACAGGCCAGATGAACATAGCAATTAGCATGCAGGTTTTTAATTTTACATTATAATACGCTCCTCTTTATGTTATTATTTTTCCGTAGTTCTCCGGGAAAGAATTATGGGTAAATAATATCAAAACATTGTTTAATTTACGCAGAAAGTGATGAGACAAATTAGCGTAGTTAATGTAGTAGTAAACAAAAAAATAATTGTAGATTTACTCGTATTTCTCCACCAAACGGTGCCACTTCGTCGCCTGAAAAAAAAAAAGTAAATGCATTTCCAAATTATCACCCTAAACGGCCTAGTTTATCAGAGTGTGTGAATAAAACATAAACCCATTGAAATTTGGTAAAACAAAATGTTGGTTTTGGTTGCTATATACAGTGGCGGATCCAGGATTTCACCAAGGGGGGGGGGCCACATGGAACTTGAACGAGGTATGCTCGTTCGTCGACTGAGCGGTGCGAGGGAGTTGGCTAGGGGGGTCCGGGGGCATGCCCACCGGAAAATTTTTGAATTTAAGAAGCCATTTCCTGCATTCTACGCTCAATATTTCTTAAAAAAAATCAAAAAAAATCGGGATATGCTCGTTCGTCGACTGAGCGGTGCGAGGGAGTTGGGTAGGGGGTCCGGAGGCATGACCCCCCGGAAATTTTTTGAATTGAGGAAGCCATTTCCTGCATTCTACGCTCAATATTTCGTAAAAAAAATCGGGATATGCTCGTTCGTCGACTGAGCGGTGCGAGGGAGTTGGGTAGGGGGTCCGGAGGCATGACCCCCCGGAAATTTTTTGAATTGAGGAAGCCATTTCCTGCATTCTACGCTCAATATTTCGTAAAAAAAAAAGAAAAATAAAAAAAAAATTGGGATTTCTGACCTGAATCCGCTACTGATATATATATATATGCCGTTAATTTACAGTGCAGAAAGCAAAAACGCCACATATTGAATGTCTGAAACACATGATTCTGGAACAGCAACACCTGTTGTCTCCTATCCGTGGAAGCGGCGGACACCCGCTGATAACATTATGTCCACTTCGTCATCTTTTCGCGTTTAATGGTCAAAAGATGGCGCCATTTTCGATTTACGAAATGGTGCGAGGTTTCCGAGTGCCACCGATAACTAATATGTGGCTGTGACTTGATAAATGGGGCTTATGGGTTTTACGACCAGTGTAGATCCAGATCAACATGTGCATCCGCAGTCTGATCAGGATCTTCACTGATCGCCATTCCATCAAAGAAACACCATTCATGCATGTAACAAGCAATATTAGATAATTGCCAGGCTACATGAGTATATGCTATTTGACCAGGAACTACACTGAAGCCGATTTCACCAACAGCGCAAAGTATACTTATCTAGCAAAGTATACTTTGAGGGAGTAATCATTTATTTTTCCTGAAATGCATTATTTCATATAGAACTATAACGACTGCATATATTTGATAATTAAAAGTATGCAGACTTATTATACTGAATGTATTACATTATCACAGCCAAAATGGCTGTGATAATGTAATAAATTCAGTATAATAACAATTAATAAATTTATTATAAAATTGAAAACTTCTCCCTCAAAGTATACTTTGCTAGAAAAGTATACTTTGCAATGTTGATGAAATAGGCTGCTGGTCACAACTCCTATAGGCCCCATTTCCCCCAGCCACAGCCACAACTATAAATAGTGAAATAATAATACAGGTGTGGTTATGTCTGATTCCCCTTCGTCTAACTGCAATGCAGCCCGGGAAAATTCTATCTCGGTTATGTCTACTAGTAATTCCCGTCTGTCTAACTGTAATTTGACCAGGGAAATATTTCATCTAATTCCCATATATATAACTGCAATTCCGCCAGAGATAAATTCCATCTAGTTGTGTCTAATTCCCGTATGTCTAACTGCAAATTGGCAAGGGAAACAAGCCCTGTAACTCCAATGTGTCTAGCTGAAATTCGGCATATGTGGCTGTGACTGAAGAAATGGTGCTTATGCCTTCCTGTGCACAGTCTGATCAGGATCTGCACTGTTCGCCATTCTATCAATGAAACACTCGTTATGCTTCTAATAAGCAATGCATATCGTTTTCAGCCTACATGATATGAGTGTCAAGGTGTATGATCACGTGGTACTAACAACAACAACAAGTACCGATTCAAAGACGTATTGTTGTGTAGTATCCTTATTACGTAAGTCATTTTGATGTAATATGGCGCAGCATACGCGTCTTGTTAAGCTGCATTTTGGTGATCTCTTTATTTTCGCCCAAACTTCTGTCGAATTTGTGAAGAATCGATTTCGCAAAAACAACATAAGTCTGTGCTAAAGCTCCCTAGACCACCAAATGCAGCTCATGAAGACGCTTTTGCTGCGCCATATTTCATCAAAATCCGTTGCATATTAAGGAAACTATCAAATAATACTTACTTTGGAGTGGGCGACGTTGTTGTTGTTGTAACAACGTGATCATGCACATTGAGTGTGCTATTTGATCGGGAGATACACTGGTCAATGGGACGCATGTACGAGGAGATAATCCGCAATCTTTAGCGAGTGGCTTATCGATCGTACATGTATGCGGACGGACGTGATCTAACTGTGTGATCACATCCGCATGGCCATACATTGCCCATGTGCTGTGTAAATGCAGAAACACAACTCGAAAATGTATCAAATATTATGTGATAAAGAAGGGAAAAACTGCTACCGACCAGCACCTGGAATAATACAGAAGAGAAAGAGCGTGCGGGGTGGTGTGGGTGGGGGGGGTGGGGGAGGGGTTTGACTATAGCGAGTTATCAATTTCTCTAAGTCAGTTGGGGTCTTGCACGTTCTTTTCCACTCATGTATATAGAATCGCAAGTCAAGGGAACTAACCCATGCAAGCTTTGAAATCAAGCGTTTCTCTGAATATATGCTTGTTTCCCTTGCATTAAAGTGACGTCTGTATCGACTTTCAATTTTGTGTGTATAATTTTGCTTCACTGCGCATGTGTGGGCGCGGTGATTGCAGAAATGGGGCTTATGGGATTTGTCACCAGTTTATTGTTACTAGAGTAGCATCACGGGTGTTTCATTGATGGCGATGGTCACAATATAAACCTTTTTTGAAATGTAGAAGTTTGCTTCACTAGAAAGTTTTTAATGTAAACTTCTACTATACTCCAAGAAATGTTGTGTTTATTGCAGGTTGTTTTGTATTTCATTGGGATGGAGCAGCGGAGGTTTTTTTTTAATTATAAGCAAACTAATTGGTCCGACATATAATCCATAAAACGTGCCCGCCAATTAAACAAGAAACACAATTACCCCATCCACCAATTTCTATTCCAGACCAGTAACCAGGGGGCGCGGATCTGTGCGGTCGGATGACGTACCTCCCGTACTCCATTGAGGTCCACTTATTCATTGACTGTATCTGAAGTATTGCCTTGTAATATATATACTATAAGTATACCCTTAATTAGTTGCTATACAGGCGAGTCTGTGCCGTATCCGTGGGACCCAAACTTTAATATAGCCCTCATAGTTCGTATATTACCTGGTTGGTGATACGGGACATTCCTATTTAGTTTCAATGGTAAACGTATGACGTGACATCTCCTGATGTGCGATTTCGAAATTTACTACGTGACTAACACGTGGCTATGAAAGGAGAATTGTGGTGAATGGGTTTTGCGACCAGTCTATATCCAGATCAGCCTGTGCATCCGCACAGTCTGATCAGGACATGCACTGCAGGAGATGCCATTGCATCAACGAAACACCCGTCATGCTTCTAAAAAGCAAATGATATCGTGCTGTTTAATCAGGAGCCATATTGGTCAGAAATCATGTAAAGCTCATATCTCCCGCCACTACTCTTGATACGTACTTGTTTGTATGTGACACAGTGCATGAGAAATTCTGTCTGATTGCATACCTGTGACAATTTCGCCAAATTGGCTTCGAATATCTATTATACCCTTTATAACTGGCGTCGACAATTGACAACTGAATACATTGACTCAGGCCGTGTTCTGAAGAGTTCGTCAACTGTCGACGTCGATTCGGGAAATTACCGTACATGTATACACGGAGACAATGGGGGAGTTCACACAGTCGACACCACAAAGTTTCATTGATATAATGCGAGAAATGCACAAGTTGGTGTACTTGGTGAACTCACGATCGCGCGTTCGATTCTACGGAGCCCCACAGGGGACGTAGAATACTTTTATTTTATTAATTCGTTCCCACGAAATAACAATTCATTCCCAAGATATAACAATTGTTATTTCGTGGGAACAGAATTGTTATATCGTGAGAACGAATTGTTAATTCGAGGGAACGAGTTGTTAAATTGAGGGAACGAATTGTTATTTCGTGGGAACGAATTGTCAATTGGAACGAATATCGTGGGAACGAATTGTTCATTCGAGGGAACGAATTGTTAAATTGAGGGAACGAATTGTTATTTCATGGGAACGAATTAATAAAAAAAATCCATGTCCCCTGCGGGGCTCCGTACGATTCCAATGCCAGTAAGTCCGAGATAAAATATTTCAGTTCACGAGAAAAGATACCTGTTTTTTTTTCAATTTATAACATACTTGTCAATATGTTGTTGTTATTTTGCGACCAGTGTTGATCCAGATCAGCCTGTGCATCCGCACAGTCTGATCAGGATCTGCACGGTTCGCCATTTCGTCAATAAAACACACATCACTCTTCTAACAAGCAATGTAGTAGGTTTTATTTTATATATGCTACAGCATCGTACTCTGCGACAGATCATTTTATCAGGGTACCAAACATAAATTTAAACTTTATTTGTCATAATCATATATGAGACACACCATGCGATTTTGTACCTTCGGACATCTGCGTAATTTCATGAAATACGTTTGCAAAATTTAAAATAGTTTCCGTAAATAGCGTGAAAAGTTGATAAAATGTGCAGAGTACATGCGGAATTATGGAATTATATTCCGCATGTACTCTGAATGTTTTGTCAACTTTTGAATTTATTTATGAAAAATATTGCAAATTTTGTAAATGTATTTAATGAAATTACGCAGATGTCCGAAGATACAAAATCACGTGGCGTGTCTCATTAATTAAAACCTGAATGTGTGATTCATTCTCCTAAAACATATCGTGACAACATGTGACATTGTATTTCCGTTATTACTATACACAAGAAACTACAGTTGAACCTCGCTAAACCGGACACCAATTTTACACCTATGATCTTATTTTTGATGAGTTTCTTGATCATTTATCTCCGGTGATAATGCCTGTTTGTGTTCACACAGTACACATGTATGACTCAGAATGATCAAATGCCCGATTTACAGTGAAACCTCTCTAATCCGGACACCCTGGGAGGTGCCCAGGGTGTCCGGTTTAGAGAGGTTTCACTGTATTTGTGAAACATTATGCATTTAGGGTGCGAAATGATAGTACTACTATGCCGATTATACGAGCGAAGATAGCATACTAGACGCTATATAACTGACTTATTTATATAAAATTATGCTAGAAACCAGTGATTACTAAACAAAAACAAACACAAATATTTTCTGCAACATTGTATTGTTTCATTATCACACCTTTTATACATTTTCGAGTTTTGTTTCTGCACATGGTAAATTTATGGACATGAGGATGTGATAACACAATTAGACCACGTTCGTCCGCATGTACGATCGATATTAACCAACTCGCTAAAACTCGCGGATTATCTCCTCGTATAATCTAACTGTGGATTATTATTATAATTTATTTTAACAAAAATAGATGTTTGAAGGCGACCCATATATACAGTTGAGTGCATAATTGCGATACAGGGGGCCGTTTCACTAAACAAGGTGCATGATCACGTGGTACTAACAACAACAAGTGCCGATTCAAAGTACGTATTATGTTATAGTGTCCTTATTACGTAACGGATTTTGATGAAATATGGCGCATCAAACGCGTCTTGTTAAACTGCATCTGGTGGTCTCTTTATTTTGCCAAAACTTCTGTCGTTTTTGCGAAGAATCGATTATTCGCAAAAACGACATAGGTCTGTGCCAAACTCCATAGACCACCAAATGCAGCTCATGAAGACGCGTTTGCAGCTCATGAAGACGCGTTTCATCAAAATCCGTTGCATATTAAGGAAAATATCAAATAATACTTTCTTTGGAGTGGGCGACGTTGTTGTTGTATGTAAATTTCATATTAACAATCTTTTCTTGCCAACAAGTATTGGATTTATTGAGCATAGGCTGCAAATGTAAATCCATCAATTGGAATTTCCAGACGATCCTAAATTTGCATTTGCGAACATTTTAGTCGTACAAAGTTTAGTGAAACGGCCTCCTGATCTACAACTAAATATACCAATATGTTTCACCACTTTCTGTGCATATCCGAGATGGTGCCTTTAATGAAAATACAATTTTCTTGTAATCTTGATACAATCATTCGTTCCTCTGTGTAGTTACTTTCTGGTGATGCCCTCACAGTGAGTGTTCATTTTATGAATAACATTTCCCATGGTAACCTAAACCACATGATGAGTTTTCCATCGAGTGTATAGCGCATATTGCCACCTGGCCTCGACAGACGTCGGAACACTGCATATTTCTCTTACAGTCACTTGGTGAAATGGGATCGTGTATTCTTACTCATTCTGGCCACAGGTTGAAGTAACGAAGCAACGTATGTAATTGTGTTAAACTGTACCTAAGAGAATGATGACTAAGTGAAACCAAAATAAGTTAATGAATATTTCTTTTTACTCCTATTACTTCCATGACTTATTTATTTCACTTATTGACACTCGTATGTACGTTTAATGTATTTATAGACCTTGCTCCGTTACTTCGACCTGTGAGTCTGGCTACAGAGCCACCTTTTCGGGTTCCGTGGCGCCAAGGATTGTAAGTTCTCTCTATGTCTCAGGGGTCCGTTTCACTAAACTTCCTACGACTAAAATGTTCGTAAGTGCAAAATTATGATAGTCTGTAAATTTCACATTAACAATGTTTTCTTGTAAACAATTGTTGGATTTACATTTATTGAGCATAGGCTGCATATGCAGCCTATGCTCAATAAATGTAAATCCATCAATTGAAATGTACAGACAATCCTAAATGTGCACTTACGAACATTTTAGTCGTACGAAGGTTAGTGAAACGGGCCCCAAGCTGGTTCCGCCAAACCATTCTGCGAAAAGTTCCGATTTACGGAATAATCCGAGTAGCGTACACCCAGCTCGATCTCCGCATCCGCACGATCTGATCAGGGCATACATTGCTAATCAGCCATTGAATGAGAGCTAAGGCATCACAGGACGGTTGAAAATAGCCAAAATTGACTGCTTTTCTGAGGGCGGCGGGTGACTTATAAAAATCACCGCCTCTCTCAATCAACTAAGGAGGCTCTTGCGAAAAATATTGAAAAATACTCGCAAGTGAAGTACAAATCGCGCGCCACAATACAAATGCAGTAACCGCATCAGATGTGTTTAATTATTGTTTTACAAAGTCACCCCACCCACCTATTTTTGGCCAGAAATTTCAACACGACTGAATTTGTTGGAATTGTTTTCATGAAAACATGAGGCACAGAGACTTTGTTATGTCTTGTTCTATCACTTGTAACACCACACCATTTCCTGAAAAATACCTCAAATTCTGACGCGAAACCGTACCGGCGAGACAGCATAGCATGCGCCATTTTACAAGATGTCAAAATCAACCGGAGCTAACATTCAGTTTCGTAGAATTATGAAATACTCTAAAAAAAAAATACACCTAGTCAAGCCTCCCTAAGTAAAGAAATATTCATAAACCTATTTTTCTAGACACACTGGTGTAACTTGCAGAGTCGGTAGTGAAGTATATAGAAAATCGTCCACCCCCTTGTTAAAGCTAGCCGCCCACTGTGATATGTTGTAAAAACGTACCTTACGACGTCCAGATGATCAGGGTCTACGATGTTTGCCATTCTGTCACCGACGTAGGCTAACTGCCATCATCAACAAGATCATATCCCAACCATACAGATATGAATGAATATACATGTATGTGTCTGTGACTGGATACATGGGGTTTATGGGTTGTGCGAACAGCGTAGATCCAGATTCGCATGTGCGTCTGCACAGTCTGATCAGGATCTGCACTGTTCGCCATTCCATCAATGAAACACCCGTCATGTTTTTAACAAGCAGTATAGCTCGTTAAATAGGTAAAAGGTATGTGCTATTTGCTCAGGACACACACTGGTCACTAGTACATAAGCCCCATTTCTCCAGTCACATATAAGATGACAAATCCAATAGCTGCAGGCCGTAACTCTAGAAAATATCCCATACCGTCCGTAGCAGACTGTTACGGTATCATCAATACCCTTCCCCTGCAGAATAGCGAATCAGGGGGCCGTTTCACTAAACTTCGTACGAATAAAATGTCCGTAGGTGCACAATTATGATTGTCTGTAAATTCCACATTAACAATGTTTTCGTGTGAACAATTATTGAATTTACATTTATTGAGCATATGCAGCCTATATTCAATAAATGTAAATCCATCAGCAGATCCTAAGTTTGCACTTGCGAGAAATTTTTGTACACGTACGAAGTCTGATTCGCTACTCTCCATTGGAAGGCTATGGATTGCACCGTAACTTTACTACGGACGGCACGGGCGGTTTTGCAGAGTTAAGTGCCCACAACTATACAGCACCTCCAATTGTTGTATGGTACTTTTTTTGTAAGTATTGTAAGTGACAATAGTCAGGATCTACACTGGCATACCTGTACATGATATAGTGTGATGATTTAATATAATACATGTATTTATTAACCGAATTTGCTTATTTTATTTGTCGTATCTACGCCACGTCAGTGAGTTGTGCGGTGCGCATGTGGATATGAATACCGGAAGTACTGATATGCTATGATGAGACCACATGATAGTTATTTACAATGTATAGCTATGTATGTTATGGGTAGGTCTATAATAAATCCATATATCATGCTAATATGTCATAGTAAAGGTTAAAGAATACGAAATGGTGAAAAATCGCCAACGGGGTATGCAAAAGTAGTCCGGTATAAAACAAAAAATAGTGCGGGTGTATGGAGGTCATAGACACAATTTGCTTGTAAATATTTATCCTTCACTATACCACCCAGTTTCACTTGAGGAACATTGTGGGATGTTTTTAACAATGCAGTTTTCAGCAGATTTGTAGCATTTAAAAGAAAACGCTGAACCTGTTGGTCACGTGACGTAAACAGAGTTTCCGTGGCCAAAAATGTGGCATTGACTGGAGAAATGGGGCTAATGGGTTTTGCGACCAGTGTAGATCCTGATCAGCCGTGCATCCGCACAGTCTGAGCAGGATCTGCACTGGTCACCTTTCCAACAATGAAGTTCCAGACATGCTTGTAACGAGCAATATAGCTCATGATCAGGCTACAAGAGTGTGCTATTTGACCAGTAGCCTATTTCATCAACATTGCAAAGCATACTTTACTAGCAAAGTATACTTTGAGGGAGTAATCATTTTTGTTTCTCCAGAAATGCATGATTTCATATAGAACTAACAAATGCATATAGTTCATGATTACAAGTATGCAGAATTATTATACTGAATTTATTACATTATCACAGCCAATTTGGCTGTGATAATGTAATAAATTCAGTATAATAAAAATTAATAAATTTATCAAAAAATTGAAAATTTCTCCCTCAAAGTATACTTTGCTACTAAAGTATACTTTGCAATGTTGATTAAATAGGCTACAGGAGCTACACTGGTCACAGATCACATAAGCCCCATTTCTCCAGGCACAGCCATAATTATGCCGCAAGCGCCATTTGTCCAGTAATAGTTACTTTTATGTGGCTCGCTTTGGTAAAAACGGTTCTATTGAATTTGTGACCATCGTCGTCCCCGATATTCTGGCAAACTGATGCCAGACTGGTGATCTGATACAGATCTACGTTATTTGGCATATAAGCATCCACGGGTGTTTGAACAGATGCTCAGAATGTTGGTGTCCGCAGTTATATGGGTATTTGGGTGGATTTTGGGTAGATTTTGGTGGATTTCGTTTGTTTTGAGTAGTTTACATAATTTTGTGGAACTACTAAATGTTCAATCATTACACACGACAGAAATCGTAAATTATCTACACATTCACCGTTCGCAAGTTTCGGGCCCATTTCTTACTGTTAAATACCCACGTAAATTCGTACATATACGTGTGACTCGCGGGAAGTGACGTAAATTGTATGTTGGTAAAAAATGCACCCAAACCACCAGAGATACCGAAATAACCCATAAAACACCGAAATATTAACCGTTCTTCAAGAACCTGTGATAGATGATCTGCAATGGTCCCTTCCTGCTTGGCGAATACCAGCCTTATTGCTTGTTCCATGTGGGTTTAATTATAAGCTTGTTGCAGGCTTAGTCAACAAGGAAAACTGTGTAAATGGCGGACCACAAATGTTTACACAGTATCTTAGTAACCAATCGTTCGATTCCCAAACAAACAACTCGATTGGCAAGATGATACGATACTAGAATGTAGTGGCTACGTCTGGGAACATAATTTTGGCTCCTGCCCCCGACTGAGCGAGTATAACGGCCTGTGCGACCAGCATAGGCCCAGTAGCCGATTTCATCAAAATTGCAAAGCATACTTATCTACCAAAGTATACTTTGAGGGAGTAATCATTTATTTTTCCCGAAATGCATTATGTCATATAGAACTAACTACTGCATATATTTGATGATTAAAAGTATGCATACTTATAATACTGAATTTATTACATTATCACAGCCAAAATGGCTGTCATAATGTAATAAATTCAGTATAATAAAAAATAATAAATTTATCCTAAATTTGAACATTTCTCCCTCAAAGTATACTTTGCTAGCTAAGTATACTTTGCAATGTTGATGAAATCGGCTACAGATCAACCTACGCATTGGTGCCTACGCTGGTCGCCATTCTACGGAGCCCCGCAGGGGACGTATAATTCTTTTTTTTGGTATTAATTCGTTCCCACGAAATAACAATTCGTTCCCTCAATTTAATAATTCGTTCCCACGAATTAACAATTCTTTTCCACGAATTAACAATTAGTTCCCTCAATTTAACAATTTGTTCCCACGAAATAACAATTCGTTCCCACGGGAACGAATTGTTAATTCGAGGGAACGAATTGTTATATAGTGGGAACGAATTGTTAATTCGAGGAAACGAATTGTTAAATTGAGGGAACGAATTGTCATTTCGTTGGAACGAATTGTTAATTCGAGGGAAGGAATTGTTATATCGTGGGAACGAATTGTTATTGTTCAATTGAGGGAACGAATTGTTATTGCCTGGGAACGAATTAATAAAAAAAATCCATGTCACCTGCGGGGTTCCGTAATATTCCGTCAATCTAATATTGTTGTTGAAAAACGGTGTATGACCAGTTCATTCACGCAGGTGAATAACTCGGCAGGGGGGATGGTAAACTGGTTAAATATTTCCTCAGTGTGTTTAGAACCCAGCAGAAATTAAAAGAAATAAATACAGTGGAACATCTCTAAACCACAGACACCCTGTGAGGTCCCCAGGGTGTCCGGTTTAGTCAACAAATAAAAACTCAATAAATACTTGAAACAGCGATTTGAAGTGAGTATATTCACACACCTAATACCTTTATCGATTGCCAGAGACATATTTCATACATTTAATCGATGTTTATTGTGTTTGTGCGAGCCGGAAAAAAGAGGGCTCTTTCTATAATAGCGCTATTTATAGTCACCTTGAATTAACGTATAGTACTGTACGAGACCAAGTGGGTGGGGTAATGGGATTTTTTTTAATGGCATTTTTTTGGTGTCATAGGTCCGAGTCTTCCACCTGTGCTTCCATATACTCCATTATAATGGAGTATATGGAGGGAGTAAAACAAAAATTTGTTGTCCTTCATTTATTGATGCTTTTAGGCATATTTAATGTATTTATAGACCTCGGTCCGTTACTTCAGCCTGTGACACATCAGTGACATATATCTGATTAATTATAGGTTTCTTGACTATTTTTATTTTCTTCTGTTATTTTATTTTTTGTTTACATGGCAATTTTTATTTCTCCGACTTTCTGCTGATCTACGATAGCCACGTGTGTATTATACGGGCCTATTTCAGGTGTGCCAATTGTTTTATATAGGAATGAATGGCATTTTTGGGGAATTTATCGGGGTATAAACTTGGAAAAGTCACGGGAATACTGGACGAAGGCCGGAAAACCTCGTCCAGTATTCCCGCGACTTTTCCAAGTTTATATCATTCATTCCTTATAATTCCAGCATTTTAAATAAATTCATCAAGAAAATGTGTTTATTTTCCGTTGTCTTAAGAATTATTTTAACTGCGCCTCACGGTTACGGAAAGTACTTCGGCGTGGGAGTTTACTGGGATATAAATGTTGGACAGAGACTTGCTACGGGCCAATCAAATGTTAGGGAATTGTGTAAATATTTGTGTGCTGGAATTATTAGCTCCTGATGAACGGATTTACTGCCTATTGTAAATCTACGGAGCCCCGCAGGGGACATGGATTTGTTTTTAATAATTTTTTCCCACGAAATAACAATTCGTTCCCTCAATTTAACAATTCGTTCCCCCGAATTAACATTTCGTTCCCACGAATTAACAATTCGTTCCCTCAATTTAACAATTCGTTCCCACGAAATAACAATTCGCTCCCACAGGAACGAATTCTTTATTCGTGGGAACGTATTGTCATTTCGTGTGAACGAATTGTTATATCGTGTGAATTTGTTAATTCGAGGGAACGAATTGTTACATCGTGGGAACGAATGGTTAATTCGAGGAAACGAATTGTTAAATTGAGGGAACGAATTGTCATTTCGTGAGAACGAATTGTTAATTCGAGGGAACGAATTGTTATATCGAGGGATCGAATTGTTAAATTCAGGGAACGAATTGTTATATCGTGGGAGCAAATTAATATAAAAAAATCCATGTCCCCTGCGGAGCTCCGTATAAAATAGCTCTAATAGGTCTACAAGTTCAAAAACATTCGTACGATTAACATTTCAGATAAAAGTATGCGCCAGTACATGTTGTACAATGGACAGACTTGTCACATAATTGTGGCTTTGGCTGGAAAATTGTGCTTTTGTGTTTTGCGACCAGTGTAGATCCTGATCAGGCTGTGCATCTGCACAGTCTGATCAGGATCTGCACTGGTCGCCATTCCAACAATGAAGCACCCGCCATGCTTACGATACAAGTGCATGAAATTACTTCATGAATTAACTTTATTATTTATTACACTCTTGCAAATTATTTGCACGGGTTTCGCTGTGAGAGTTAGCCTGTAATCAAATCCTTACAAATAATACACAATGAAGAGAACACTAGGAATTGCGCGCCTGTTTTCTTGGAAACCACGAGCTACCATACAAAAAGTTTAATTTTTTTTATTACAGTCAACAGGGAGGGGCGTGTGAAAAGTGAGCAGCAGTCTTAGGTTGGCGAATTGGTTTAGCGGTAGAGCAAATGGAGTAAAATGGAGTAAAAATACGGCAATTTGCCACGAGGTAGGTACATTTTCGCAGTTATATTACTATTTTAACACGAGGAAGCCATATAGCCTATGGCACGACGGAATATATCATAGATCTACTAATGCAGACACTTTGTTAAAAGATGCAGTGACAACAAAGTTATTGAAGGATTTGTGGTCTCCTCTGTGTAAACAAACCATGCCGTTACGAATTTTGCACATATTTCCCGGTCGATTTTAATGAAAATACGGTCTATACCCCTGTATATAACCCATGTAGCCCACAATTATCCATTATTCAACCATTGTGTAACTGCATCTTTTAACAATGTGTCTGCATTCGTAGATCTATGATATATTTCGTCGTGCCATAGACATGGCTTCCTCGTGTTATAAATTAAAACATTAATAAAACAGCGAAAATGTACCTACCTCGTGGCAAATGGCCGTATTTTTACTCCATTTTACTCCATTTGCTCTACCGCTAAACCAATTCGCCAACCTAAGTCTGCCGCTCACCTTTCACACGCTCCCCCCCCCCCCCCCCCCCCACACCCCCACCCCCTGAAAATTGGTAAAGGGTCTCGACTAATCTAGAATGTTAATGTGACTGAACACATTCCAAACATGCACTCAATTATATCTGGTTCATAGAAACATATCTGCGTAATTTGGATTTCAAAAGTTTCAATAATACACTCGTGTCCGTCGGCGTCCGTGCAAGCAACTCGTTCGCTACGCTCACTCGTTGCTTACGCGGAAGTCGACGCACACTCGTGTATTATTTCCCGCTATTCAAAATGTACGATGGAATATCCCAAGGTGGTTTCCGAACGGCATGACGTCATGTTTTTAGATGTTGTTTACATTAGATTTCCTTTAATATCTTGTTGATGGAATCACATATTTTTATGAATATACCGCAGCAAATGCGGTACACGTTGCCCTTTATTGTATAGGCGACTTTAATATCATAATTTGTCGTTTTGACGAAGAATCGGTTAATACCGTAAATGTAAATAAAAACTAGAGCACGTGAATGTAAGAAATAAACGGTACTCCATTCTTTGTGAAATTTATAAGTTATTGTAAAGAACTTTCAGAGCACTCATAAAACACATATGTCATCGTATTTGGTGCGCTACATATCATAAAAATCCGTCCGTTTGTTAGGAAGATTTTAATGAAAATCTACTGTAAACATGACGTCAAAGATTACGTCACGTCGGAAAATTGGGTTCGGAAACCACGTGATCATACACCTTGTATCCTCTATTTGTTACAATTCAGCCAGTAGTTTACAGAAATATAGAATTACACCACTCGGCAGCAGTAGTTTACACCACTCGCGTGTTTACCATACATGGAGAAATGACGTCAGTAACGTCGCAATGACGTGTTTCCTTCGGCCAACTAAATGCTGTTCTAACACACACACCCCGAATAGCAAGAGAGTCGCCTTCACAATGATCCGCCCTCAGACATTAATTCGCACACTTCTTGGCCATATTTTACGCATGATCGATTCGCTTTGTTTTTATAAAGCATCGTGTAGGAAATGTAAGAAAGCATTTATTTAACCAGGTGAGCTGATTATCTTGAAATAATGTCCTCGTGATTGGGTACTACCGTTAAACAAACTCGGTTCGCTCCGCTCACTCGTTTGTTTCGCGTAAGGACCCAATTGCTCATACATTATTTCACCATAATCAGCTCACCTGGCTAAATAAACGGTATATAATCACCATTTAGTTTTCCGTATCCAATAGTAGTCAGTGTGAATATATCACCAATCCATGAAAACACATCTTGGTATTTCATTAGAATTGTCTCCAAGGAGACAATTCTAATGAAATAACAAGATGTGTTTTCATGGACATGTAAATCACGGTGTGTGCAATATTGATGGGCTCATTTTTTCGTTTATCTCCGGTGGTATACTGTCTGCTCGTGATTACAGGGCATGGCTACATGTGTTCGTGTGGTAATATGACGTATTTACAGTGGAACTTCTCTATACCGGACACCCTGGGGACCTCACCAGCGTGTCCGATTCAGAGAGGTTCCATTGTAGTAATTCTGTATTCCTCCATATAAAGGAGGGTTATTTTACATATATAAAATGTACATACAAGCAAGGAAATAAGATAAGCTATGTACATGATTATTTATTGTTTACCCAATGAAAGAATAGCATTTCGTCTCAATTAATCGCATATCGCGACACTTTCGCCAATATCTATTAAATTAATAATTAAATGTTCAGCTGATTTTGCGTCTTGTTGTCATCAGTTCACGACACGCAAAGCATATTACGGCGCACACACGCACTCACTTCGTGTCACACCGCCAATCACATGCTAGTGTATAGCGATTCGATATGTTTATGGACGGAGCTTTGCGAGTGGACTAGTAAACAATAAGTATATTATAGTTCACATACATTGTTTTGAATTTTTAATAAATTAATTTCTCGATCGCTAACTCTTAGCTTGCTCTCTCATTTGCTTTATGGTAGGCATTATGATGAGTATAACCAATGTATGTCTTAGCTCTAACAGGCTGTAAAAGGTGGTGACTTGCTATGTATGACAGGCCACAGGTGGAAGACTCGGACCTATGACACCCAAAAAATGCCTATTAAAAAAATCCCATTACCCCACCCACTTGGTCTCGTACAGTACTATACGTTAATTCAAGGTGAGTATAAATAGCGCTATTATAGAAAGAGCCCTCTTTTTTCCGGCTCGCACAAACACAATAAACATCGATTAAATGTATGAAATATGTCTCTGGCAATCGATAGAGGTATTAGGTGTGTGAATATACTCACTTCAAATCGCTGTTTCAAGTATTTATTGAGCTATTCGCGTTTTGATTACCCCATCCAAAGCGAAAGTTGCGTGTACGAAAGAATCTCACACAGAATCGGAGGCCGTCCGGTTGGATTATCGGTCATATTTGGCCGATAGCTGATCGCCAGCTCAAATTAAAGTCGTGCACCATGATCATATACATTAGAGACTCCAACCATACAAAGTTCGTCCAATTGTGATCGTTCGCCGATCTAAAAAACACTTTTTTCTATAATTTCGTTCATTATCTGGAACTGGGTCAATGCACTATCTTCCATAATACAACCACCGAAGCGTCTATGTAAGAACATCTCTGATTGGTTAAACCTAAAAATAGACGCGAGGACTTTCCCTTTTCAGGGTTTCCGGAAGACATAATCTGATAGTACGCGAATCATGAAAGAAAGTCAATACAATTAGAAATAAGTGTTTTTTAGATCGGCGAACGATCACAATTGGACGAACTTTGTATGGTTGGAGTCTCTAATGTATATGATCATGGTGTACGACTTTAGTTTGAGCTGGCGATCAGCTATCGGCCAAATATGACCGATAATCCAGCCGGACGGCCTCCGATTCTGTGTGAGATTCTTTCGTACACGCAACTTTCGCTTTGGATGGGGTAATCAAAACGCGAATAACTCAATAAATACTTGAAACAGCGATTTGAAGTGAGTATATTCACACACCTAATACCTTTATCGATTGCCAGAGACATATTTCATACATTTAATCGATGTTTATTGTGTTTGTGCGAGCCGGAAAAAAGAGGGCTCTTTCTATAATAGCGCTATTTATGCTCACCTTGAATTAACGTATAGTACTGTACGAGACCAAGTGGGTGGGGTAATGGGATTTGTTTTAATAGGCATTTTTTTGGTGTCATATGTCCGAGTCTTCCACCTGTGTGACAGGCCACTGGTATAACCTATCAGTGGCGTAGCCAGGCATACGCACGTACGCACGTGCGTACGTGAAAAAATAAAAGAATTACAAAAAAAAGGCTTATTTTTCGAAATATGCTATCAAACCTTGGGGGTGGTGGGGGGGATTGCTATTGAGTCTGGAAAATAACGCATTTTGTATGAAACGTACATGTCGATTACAAACAAATGGTGCCGTAAATAATGCAGGAAAATGCGTTAGATAGGATCTCCGTTTCAACAAAAATCCGGGGGGGGGCATGCCCCCGGACCCCCCTAGCACTCTCCCTCACTTCGCTAGGTGGACGAGTGAGCCGTGTTCACCCAATGTTCTACCATTTCATATGTGTGCGTATCAGAAATTTGTCCCTGGCTACGCCCCTGCCTATGGACGACTTATCTCTAACACGACGTCAGAGGTGGTGACTTGCCATGTAATGACAGGCTTTGCTATGTATGGCAGGTGACTGTATAACCCAGGGGTGACTTATCTCTAACAGGACGTCAGAGGTGGTGACTTGCTATGTATGACAGGCTTTGATATGTATGACAGGTGACTCATATTGCTGTATATACTGAGTATAACCTATGGGTCTAACAGGACGTCAGAGGTGGTGACTTGCTTCTATTTGGGCAGGGGTGGTGATGGACATGACGAGCGAACGATCAATTATGTCAGTTCCTGTCGCGTAAAAAGGGAGATGGTTATCGGCCCACTCCGAAACCGGTTTTGGATTCCAGTCCGGCATTCGTACTCGCAGAATGGTTCATATCGGAGACGACGTGCCTGGACTGTTCATGAATGTACCTCGCGCAATGTCGTTCGCGAGACATGTCACACCAAAAAATAGGTGCATGTGGTATTTTGAAAACAAAGTGGGAATATAAACACAAATGTAGTTAATGAGCTTTTGAGTTTGTATTATTTCATGTGTTATGTGTTTCTATTGTCAGTGATTTTAACTCTTTGCATCCAACAAGCATGTTTCTTATTTCCCGCTGTAAATATGTCTTGTAATTTCATTAGAATTGCGTCCTCCGGACTCAATTCTAATGAAATTCAAAGACATAGTCATGAAATTTATAGCGAGAAATAAAATAAAATATAATGAATTGTCGTCTGCTATTTTTGAACTATTTATAGCCCACAAATTTCCCAGCATGCACAGAGTTAAACAGTTATCACAAGGGCAACGTGATATTATTTGAGTGAGCTGCGGCTTACTGCACGTGGGGACCGACACCTGCGACAACGACCACGTTGTAACTGTTTCGTTAAGCCAACCATTGTGTTGCTCTTCGTGTGAGCACTGCGGTCTGTATTAAGACAATGACCAAACTGTTTTGACTTCCGTCACGGAATTTCCACTCACATCATGTGAATAAAAAGCGTGGCAGGGATGGTAAAATGGCTGAACATTCTTCAGAAAAAATGCCATGAAAAGAAAATATAGTGCCTGTAAATGCCTATTATTAGAGACCTTCAGAGGCATTTCCTTTTATTGCAATGGCAAATTTTGTCTGACCTTCAGTTGGTTGCTAAATATAATTACGCATTTCTGTTACTTTTTTATAGTCATTTTACCATCCCTGACACGTGTTCAAGTTACTCACCTGTGATTTCACTGGGAACACACTTTTATCTAGATTCGTCAACCCTATATATAACGGATGCCAAATGTGTGGCAGTGACGACTGTATACGAGATAGTGTAACGTAAATAGGTATAGCAGGAATATCGTGCATCATGTCATAAGTGTACCTGCAGGGCTCCAGATAAGGAATTAGTAATTGAGTATTTTCACTCCATCATATCTGAAGCGATTGGGTATTTCAATATTTTAATTGGGTAAAATAAATGACACTACTGTTTACACATCAACAGATAGCAATTATTGAATAGTTTGCTTCGAAATGAAAACATGTCTTGGCATTTCATTAGAATTGTCTCCTTGGAGACAATTCTAATGAAATACCAAGATGTGTCTTCATGGAAAATAAGAAAAATATGCTCTATTTGTGGTATGTTTACTGTTTTCTGTAGCATGATAAATGTACCACAAATTTGTTATTGCTTTTTGATACTCGCTACTTCTGATTTCAATTGGGTTTTTGGCAATTTCAATTGGGTATTTACGCAAATACGCAGCTTATCTGGAGCTCTGTGTAACATGTATACACAGGCAGCCGGCTGATGAAACACCCTTAGGACATGTGTGACCAGCATAGATCATGATCATAATGATAGTTTTACACTTATTAGCTTGATCAAAACATGTTACTCGCACAGGTGTTTGAACAGATGGACATAATTTTGGTGCCATGTTGGTATTTTAGTGGTTTTGGGTAATTTATATACTCATTAGTTTTTTGCAACTGCTAATGCTCAATCATTACACACGACAGAACTCGTTAATTATCTACACATTCGCCGTTCCGAACATTCGGACCTCTTTTATACTGTCAACGTACCCTTACGTATACGTGTAATTCGCGGGAAGTGACGTAAATTGTATGTTGGTAACAATGCACACAACCTCCAGATATACCGAAATAACCCATACAACACCGAAATATGAACCGTTCGTCAAGAACCTGGAGGCCGTTTCACTAAACTTCTTACGACTAAAATGTTCGTAAGTGCAAAATTATGATAGTCTGTAAATTTCACATTAACATTGTTTTCTTGCAAATAATGATTGGATTTACATTTATTGAGCATAGGCTGCATATGCATGCAGTCTATGCTCAATAAATGTAAATCCATAAATTGAAATTTACAGACGATCTTAAATTTGCACTTACGAACATTTTAGTCGTAAGAAGTTTAGTGAAACGGGCCCCTGTGGTCAACTCATCAATAAACCATTTCACCATTGTAGTCCACAAATATGACGGTGACGGACGAAATTGGACTTACGGCATTTGTGACCAGTCTAACTTCAAATCTGCCTGCGCATTAGTACATCCACTTAGTGACATTCTTTGTTCATTCTGATATATAACAATGTTTCATTTGTTGAATGACGACCAGTGCAGGCCCTGACCAGCCTGCGCTAAAGGTCTGGGTCTACACTGGTCACAAATACCATCAGTCCCATTTCTTCAGCGAAAGTCTGAAATATTACGCTCCACTGATCAATGAATTGACATGTATACATACATGATGCGCAGTCGGCCGCTAAGCTAATTAATGTTAAAGAAATACTAATTTTGATCTGGAGCGCGAGATAACTGGTGTCGTTGCGTTGGTGTTGTTCTGTTGTTTTTTTAATTCGCAAAATACAGTACATAAAATAGATAAGCAAAACGACAATGAAATTTTCCGAATTTTGCACAGAAAAAGAAGAGTTACTCTATTTCGAAACGTCGTGTTTGGTGACACTCCGCACTGTAATAATAACATCGAATCGCCGTTTTTCGCCGACTTTGATTTCGAAAAAATGCAATGTGTTCCGTAACTGACGTCGAAAGATGATATAAATGTCAGAGCTCATGCGGAATAGTCAACTTTCGACGTTATTTGCGGAAAATATGGAAATAAATCAAATGGAAATACGGCGATGAGATAAGGTCGGTAATTCCAGATTCGGCCAAATATACAGAGCGGTTTTCTGACATTGATCGGTGATCATGTATATGTGCCTATTTGTGGCTGAGTGACTGGAGAAATGGGGCTTATGGTATGTGTGGCCAGTGCATTTCCTGATAAAATAGCACATTCCTGTAGGCCTGATAACGATCTATATTTCTTGTAAGATGAATAACACGTTGATGGAATGGCGGACAGTGCAAATCCCGACCAGACTGTGCGGATGCACAGGTTGATCTGGATCTATTCTTGTCGCAAAACCCATAAGCCCCATTTCTCCAGTCACAACCACATTTCGTGATGTAAATTGCTCGACCAAATCGACTCGCGGCTATGGCGATATCATCTGAACATCCAATCACCCATATCGCGTGATATGGTGTCATGAACTTTGACGTCCATATATTGACCATCAGATGCATTACCAATACGTAGTTGTTATTCCCTTGCTAGGGCCTCGTTGGGCGTCGGGCGGGGGATACGTTTTACCAGGTCATAATTCTGGTATTACATATTCGTTTCCTTTCTGGACAATACAAATATGGTAGTCCTGTTTTTACATGACACATTTATATCGTTTTAGCTATTTTTAAACTGTGCATGCCATACATACCCCAACTCAGTTATTTTAATTCTCATATTCATGCATTGCCTGTAATTATCTTTTACATGTTGTAATTATCTTATGCTTTCACCTTACATGTAACTATTGCCCGTATAGTTTCGAACTTGTGTAGACCATAAATAAACTTACCACAACAATTACCAATACAATACAAGTATTATATTGTATTGTGTAGTATATAGCGTTACCATACTTTATTGAAATTCTGGACGACTTTATATCGCGCTCGATTGAATTGAATTTATTAAAAATTCAAGTTAAGCCATTTCTTTACATTACCTCGTTGTATTATTTAAAGATACCCTATCTCAGATCACGTTACCGATATTATATAAGAACGATGTCACAGATAACAGAAAATGTGCGAATTAGAAAACGTACGATAGGTAAACAACAATACCATATCCAATTGGACAATTTCACAATTCAAGTAAAAAACAATACCATATCCAATTGGACAATTTCACAATTCAAGTAAAAAACAATACCATATCCAATTGGACAATTTCACAATGCAAGTATACTTGCATTGTGAAATTGTCCAATTGGATATGGTATTGTTTTTTACCTATCGTACGTTTTCTAATTCGCACATTTGCTGTTATCTGTGACATCGTTCTTATATAATTATGTTGCGTGAGTGCAGCATAAAATGTACCATATTTATACACCCGGCATACAAATCCTTGTATAGTTTTCGCATTTCCGTCCGTCCGTTAGTCAGATTTGCGTTAAACTTGTTCTGTGTCGGTTCAGGCTGCGGCCGGGAGTATCCGTGAGCCTCTGCTCACTTGCTCTTGTCAAGCTTCGCTGGCATCTCTCTAAACCGGACACCAAGAAAACACCTGTGATCTTATTTTTGATGATTTCTTGGTGATTTATGTAAGGTGATAATGTCTGTTCGTGATCGCATAGCAAATAACTATGGTTCAGAATGATCAAATGCCTGATCTCCCAGGGTGTCCGGTTTCGAGAGGTTTCACTGTATATACATACATATTTGAGATTCGACTTCATACTCCAAATGTTCACTTGTTTCTTTTTAAATTCGGATATAAAATTGCCACTTTTGATTTGATTTTTGTTGTTATTGTACCGTCTACTAACAAGTAATGTGTTATAGGGCGGAGTAAATAAATTATGCTTAGCTTATGTGTTGTGACTTATTGATGGTAACGTATTTATAGACATTGGTCCGTTACTTCAACCTGTGCATCTAATGGCACCTTTATTACAACTATATGCAGCGAGCCGAATCATCACAGGATGTGATCAACGTCAAGGTGACGTCGATTAATTAATGGGCATATATTGAGTCTTCCCCACCCACAGGTGGAATACTCGGTCCATTACCCCACCCACTTGGTCTCATACAGTACCATCTTCTATAATAGAAGATGGTACTGTATGAGACCAAGTAAAGAAAATGACCATAAAGAAATCCATTACCCCACCCACTTCGTCTCATACGGTACCCATCTTCTATAATAGAAGATGGTACTGTATGAGACCAAGTGGGTGGGGTAATGGATTTATTTATGGTCATCTTCATTGTGTCACAGGTCCGAGTATTCCACCTGTGTCCCCACCCTGGGGAACTGACGCATACATGGCAACTAAACAGCCGAAATCCCAGGGCTGGAATTAAACACAGGTGAAAGACTCGAACGTGTAACGCAAAAAAAATGCCATTTTTTAGTGTCACATGTCCGAGTCTTTCATCTGTGTTTAATTCCAGCCCTTGGATTTTGGGCTGTCTAATTGCCCTTTGTATGCGTGATTTTCCCGGGGTGAGGAAGACCGTGACTCAAGATATGCGCATTAATTAATCGACGTCACGTTGACGTTGATAACATCCTGTGGAATTAAATAGCCAAATATACTGGTGCGGATATGACATATCCACAAATCTGCACGACGTGCTGTCGTTTCTACGGAATATCCATACTTCGATTCGTAGCGGGAATTAGACTATCAATGTTCGAATGTGTCTAATTCCAGGGAATTTGTAAGCCGCTCCGCGAGGGAGGGAAGACATTGATCACTGGTGCTACACTGCGCACCGGCGTAAACTGTTTATCATCGAAGAATGCACCGGTTTCCTGACGAGATGCCACGAGAAAAGCCTCGTTAAATCATACCAAATTTTACTCTGATATTAAAATATCTAGAAGGTAGGACACTCGCTATCTTTTCAACCAACGGAAGTGGATTATTTACGTTGGGCCCGGCTCGCTAATTCATTAATTGTAACGCGCGAGAAGGCCGGAACCATGCCGGTCCCGGCCTTCTCGCGTGTTACAATGACTGCATTAGCGAGCCGGGCCCAAGGTACACGAGTGCCACTTCCGTTGGTTGAAAAGATGGCCTTCTATATATATGTAATATCAGAGTGAAATTGAGTATCATTTAAAGAGAGTTTTGTAGTTCATACCCCAAAGTGCATGTGTAGCAGAAACGCATTTTTGAGAAATGTGGGCTGGTTACAAGACGAAAATGTGTTAGTATCTTCCGCATGTAGCTGAATGGGAATTCGTCAGGATTACAGGACCAATTTCGACGTGAAACATTTTACGCTGGTGCGGAGTGCAGCACCACTGTTCATACGTACACAAAATATGGCTGTGACTGTTGAAATGGGGCTTATGGGTTTTGCGACCAGTGTAGATCCAGATCAGCCTGATCATAATCTGCACTGCTCACCTTTCCATCAATGGGATACCCTGTCATGCTTCTAAGAAGCAATGCATATCGTTAGCAGGCGACATGAGTCTGCTATGTGATCAGTAGCTACACTGGTCACAAATCCCATAAGCCGCATTTCTCCAGCCACAGCCACAAATAATGAATACACTGCGTGAATCCTCATACACCTGCACGTGTATTTGAAATTACGTCATGGTATCCATGGGCGGATTCAGGGGATGGGGCGGACCCGGCGCCCCCCCCCCCACTAAAATTCGTCGAGTAACTTACAACTTACAAGTCAGGTTTCATGCCAAGTGCCATGTATTCCATGCATTTCTCCGCTCCGCTCCGCTCCGCTCCGCTCCGCTCGACTATTTTGCAATACTTGACTATATTATCGAACGAGCTTAGCTCGTTCGATACTATAGTCAAGTATTGCAAAATAGTTACGCCCCCCCCCCCTAACCCGAAATCCTGGATCCGCGCCTGGTATCTATCCATGGTCCGAATGTCTTTCGTTACGGGTGGGCCCTGTTCCAATGTGTATGATCACGTGGTACTAACAACAACAACAAGTACCGATTCAAAGTACGTATTCTTTTATAGTTTCCTTATTACGTAACGGATTTTGATGAAATATGGCGCATCAAACGCGTCTTGTTAAACTGAATTTGGTGGTATCTTTATTTCCGCCCAAACTTCTGTCGTTTTTGCGAAGAATTTATTCTTCACGGAAATCGATTTTTTGTTTTTGCAAAAACAACATAAGACTGTGCCAAACTCCATAGACCACCAAAATGCAGCTCATGAAGACGCGTTTGCTGCGCCATATTTCATCAAAATCCGTTGCATAATAAGGAAAATGTCGAATAATACTTACTTTGGAGTGGGCGACGTTGTTGTTGTTGTAACCACGTGATCATGCACCTTGTGTTCTAAAGTAAGAAACCGTCATCAAGGACATCGGAACCAGAGGGGCCCGTTTCATTAAACTTTGTACGACTATGTCAATTTTGCAACCAATCCAAAAGTCACAAAAATTGTTTTCATACTAGTCCATTTATATAAAGGGGGTGTTTTTGTTCTCTCAAAAATATGAAATTTACTTGCAAAAAGTGCAGATCCTGATGAGACGACTCAAGACGTCGAGCCGGCTCATATGGATCTACACGTTCTGCCAATACCACTCTACAGGGGGCCGTTTCACTAAACTTCGTACGACTAAAATGTTGAATGCAAAATTATGATAGTCTGTAAATTTCAATCAATTTTTCTTGTAAAGAAATATTGGATTTACATTTATTGAGCATATGCTGCATATGCAGCCTATGCTCAATAAATGTAAATCAATCAATTGAAATTTCCAGATGATCCTAAATTTGCACTTACGAACATTTTAGTAGTACGAAGTTTAGTGAAACGGGCCCCAGGTGTGTGGTGTTGAATTTTAATAATCACTTATAACATGCCCATAGCCTATGTTAACTGTACAACATATGGATTTTACTTCAAATCATGGTGGAAAGGTCCCCCTTGGTAAGGAAATTCCGCATTATCATAGACATTTTGTTATCCAAAGACACGCGTTGTATCTCATATCCAAGATGGCCACCGGCGGCCATATTTAAATCATTGCAGCCTCTATATATACGCTTAGTTAAAATTCAATTAAACTTATGATTGCAATTTCTTGTGTTGGATGCAAGCTTCTAACGATCATGGACGAATGAACATCACATATAGCAGTGTTATCGCAATTCCAAAATGGCCGCAGAATATAATTGTAGCTTCATAAGGATCCTGTCTGAGAATGTATTGGATGAACGTTAGACTGCCGTACTAACAACGGTCGTACGATCGAAATCTACCATTTTTATTCTAAACGGGCACATCTTATATTATGTTTTTATTAACAATAATGGCGTAAGGGTAATTTTCTTTTATTATTTTGCTGCTGATATCACATATAAAAATGTTTGTCTGTTATTGATATGTGTTTTTTATGTTCCGTCATTTTGACATATAATATTTTCTTTGACACAGTTTACAGATAACTGTCCATATTAATTGCTATCGACCACCATTTACAGGTGAAAACTCTGTGTAAGCTACATTTTTTATTTACATGCAGATGGTCGGCAGCATATTTGTAGACCGTTGTAGCATGGGCCCGGTTTCCCGCCCAACTATATGTTTCAGATCTGGTTAACTCGACGCGAATTTTCAGTTTATTGCTCAATTCTTTCTTTCTACTATACATGTAATGTATAAAATTAAAATTTAGCGCAACCTTTACCGATTTTAAGAAAAACTTATCTCCTGCAAAAACAACAAATCCATGAATGTTACGATGTCTCATCTGTGCACATGCACCGTCTGATCAGAACATAGGATGTCCGCCATTCAGTCACTAGGGAATCCTTTCTTGATTACCGACAGGATATGGGTCGCCGATCTTAAATTTATTGCAGATACATGTATTGTAAGGTCCGTTTTTTTCAACAGGTGGTCCAAGTACAGCTGTAAGCGGGACGATGTCGTGAACATTCGACATTTCTGTTGTCTGAATATGAAAAGCTTAAAACTGAATGCACACTAACGTGTGTGTGTCATGTTAATATAAGAAATAGATACGGTGGGATGATAGTTCAAGGCAACATATGTTGGAGACATTAGTATCATGGACCGTGACTGACGATCTGTCAAGTCGTGACAAATGCAATAATACAAACAATCAAGAACATTTATACAGTAATTCATTATTGTGTTCCTTTGCTCAGTGAAGTTGATAGTCAAGTTCTCGACACAAATATTTGTTTGACCCTTTCAACACTAGAGACCTCTCAGTACCGTAACCAGGATGAGGCAGACGAGGAGGTCGTGGTCTTGTCACTTATTTTGCAGATCTATGCTTTTGTTGCTACTAAGAATTAAACAAATCTCTGGGGAGGTGGCGGGCAGAATGTTCCCTGACCCCCATATTGGGGCTTGGTTAGCCTCGTCTGGTTTTTACCTCTGGCTATGGCCCTGCAACAGTGTATATATATCCTGATGAACCGACTCGTAATGAGGCGTCTCATTCAAGATATGCACCATTTGAGGATATTTTTGATTTTTTTTGCAAAATAACCCCCTTTTCTGCATAATGGAAGTCTCAAACTTAACATGAAACAGTTCATTTCAGTTACTTAGGTTAATCGTCAAAGGTTGTAGCAGCATTGTCAATGAAAAAATAGCCGTATGGACAAACTTTTAAAAATCTAATATCATAGACATGCACAGACGGACGGATGGATGGATTGATTGACGCATCCACACATGCACAACGTGTGATTACTGGCATTTAACTCATTTAATTTATGAAGTATCTCCCCTGTGTATCACAGTCTATTATAGCATACATATCAAGTAAAATAAAATACAAAGTCCTCGGATTTTGATCAAATATAATAGTGAGTATTGTGATAATATAAATAGAAAATTTACATTATGGAAAGCAAAAAAAGATATAAAACTTCCCGACACATCATCAGGGCCGTAACCAGGTGTGCAAGGTATGTGCATGAGGGTGTGATAAATAAGTTAGATCACGTTTTTGTATTAATAATATCGTCTAGCATTACAGGATCCGGATCCGGATACGGATAACAAAACGTCTGATCGAATATCAACATGATTAATGGAAGAAACTATTTTAAGTTGAAATTAACATGAAAATAAGACACACTACACTTATGTGTTATTTTCACGACCATGACTATTTGAAAAGCATAATAAAGGGGGTTTAAAAATGCTGTTTATATCTGAAGTAACCTAATAATAATATGTTATGCCTGAAGTAGCCTAATATACATGAAGTGCCATTTTTGCCTTTATTTGTTCACCTTTGACCCCTAATCGCGGCCTCTGATTGGTCAGTCTCAACAGCAAATTCAAGATGGCGGCGAATTTTAAAATCGAAGTCGCTGTCGGTGCAGCTGAATTGTGTTCATTTTTACAGTATATGCGACGTAACCAACGACAAGGACATGTCCATTATGATTGCAATGCTTATTATGACATCTGTGTAGTCTAACTCGAGCCAATATTGAAGCGCATCGTAAATAAATCGGAGATTTAATCAGATACAATACCGAATCTACCGAGCGTGGACGCCGCCATTTTGCTTTGAATCACGTCACTGGATTTGTGACGCATAGCGAGGGAATGACGTCAAAACATGACGTCACGCACGTTCAAGCAATTACGTTTACTGCGGTATAAATTAAATACATGATTAGTGCCGTAGAATATAAAATATATTCGGTTTCGACCCGACAACTTTATAGGGGCTCGCTAAAGCTCGCCCCAATAAAGCTGTCTATGTATTTACTATATATACTGTAACGTCCTTTGACGTGGCTTTTACGTGACGTCTCATTTGCTCAAACGACCTGAATAGTGGTGTTGTATAAAATATAATATCTTAATGAATATTGCAGATATTATGATCAAATAAAAAGCATTCAATTCATCATACAAATACCATTGTCATAGTAACAAAATGTTAATTTGACCAAGAATTTCCCAAAGACAGGTTTTCTCGCGACGCGGCTCATATATAAGTCTCTATGGGTCATGGAGAAATTAATATATAATATAAAATTTAAGATGGCCGCCGGTGGCCATATTCATAGGAAAGTTTTTGAAATCTAAGAGGCGTGAAACGCCATTTCCTGCATTCCCAGCCCCCACTGCCGCCGGCCCGGATATTGGTACAAAAATTGCTGACAGTCATATTGGAAATCAAAGTACTGAAATAACTGAAACTGTATCGCCAGAAACAAAAAGTAGGATAGGTACCTGCCCCACACTGATGATGCCCTCATTGGCAGCCTTTATAACAATCTTGATCTGTAGCCCATTTCATCAACATTGCAAAGTATACTTTACTAGCAAAGTATACTTTGAGGGAGTAATCATTTATTTTTCCTGAAATGCATTATTTCATATAGAACTAACAAATGCATATATTTCATGATTAAAAGTATGCAGAATTATTATACTGAATTTATTACATTATCACAGCCATTAAATGGCTGTGATAATGTAATAAATTCAGTATAATAAAAATTAATAAATTTTTAAAAAAATTGAAAATTTCTCCCTCAAAGTATACTTTGCTAGTAAAGTATACTTTGCAATGTTGGTGAAATCGGCTACTGGTGTGGATTCCCCTAAAACATCTTAGCCCATACATATTAAGGGGCATAACTTGATCCAACTCTCAGATACATTTTACGAATACCGGAGGGCCAGACCAGGTGCAAAATAGGGAACCCGAAAGGATGAATTCCATCGTAAATGTTACCCTTCACATTGCTCCCAACAAAAGCAATTTGAAGCTGGTAATAAAAGAATGACCTTTACACGAACCACGGCCGGGTCACCATTTTAACAACTCTGAAAGAGCATCAGTAGTCGATAAATTCTTTAAAGTTTCGTTCAGTTTATATACTTTCAGCCATATCTTCCAATATGGCCGCCGGCGGCCTTCTTGGATTCGATACGGCTCATATATTTGATAATTATTCCACAATGACTCTCAGAAATTGCCATACAACAGAATAAATTTGAATCTGAACTTTATTTGGAATTTAACTAAACTTACACATTATCGGCGGCCATCTTGAATATGAGATACAGCGTGTGTCTTTGGATAACACATGTTTCTATGGTCCTAAGGTACGTCCATGCCAACGGAGTCAACAGTCACTTAACACGTCCACTATATAGGACACAGCCCCCTTCTCCTCCCGACTCCTTCAATTTTCATTTCCCACATACGGCATGAATGCGGTGTGCATATAGCGAATGAATGGAAATTAGACGGAATTTAAGGTGCATTAAGCTTTCAGATATTTGAATATGTTTGTAAGTCAGTGATCTTGACCAACGAATAATTGGAGGGGGTAAATCTGTGCTTTTATATAGTGGTGTGAATGCATTGGCGAAACGTGAATACATTGCAGTGGGCGGGGCGGGGGGGGGGTGGATGGAGGGGTGAATTTACGTCGCGTTACGTTTCGTAAAGACGGACGGAAACTAAAACGTTGATATCGACACCGAGGGCATATGATCCGAACGACTTATTCGAATGTTTGATGTGTTTTAAAGTACTTTTGATGTAAGTTTCCAAGAATAAAATGTGTCATTGCATATATATACAGTGAAACCCCTCCAAACCGGACCCCCTCTATATCGGAATTCGCGCTATACCGAACATACTACCACGTCCCGAATATTCTGCTATATAAACACATTAGTTTCTACCCCTCTATTCCGGAACCCCTCTACTCCGTAATCCGGACGCCATTTCAAGTCCCAAAACCATATTTCAGTGTTAAAATAACCCCGGAAAACCGGAAACACGGTCACCTGTCAGGATGTCATCCAAGAAATACACCGCGCCCAATTTCAATGTTGTTGTTTCAAGCGGGTGTCAAAATCACACCGTGTTTAGAATAGACTGGTTCCCGGTAGTATTGTTCAGCTCTGGTTCCCAAAATGCGGAGCCACGAGAATGAGACGATTCGAACGGACTCCCAACTTGACATTTGTGTGGAAGAAATAACAAAATTGATCAAATTACGCGCTATGCATTCGTGTAATGCGCTAAGCGGCGTGTTTTTGAACGTCATAAGCGGCATTACAAAGTTAAGAATCTATTCAATACAAACTCATTACAATAGCATGGTTCACAATTTAATTATACACGTAGGTGGTACGTAACAATTACGGAAATAAAATAATCGGCACATTATTTGTGAACCCACCGACCGATTAATTGAGATAATCTGATAATTACTTAACGAGGCTATAAACTCGTGACTGTAGTGCATCAGTCAATTATTCATTCACTTCTTGTTTGGACACCGAGCAGTCAGGATGTCGCTAATTAGCACTCTTGACGCCGTGTTCGCAGTTTTGAAGCCACTGATGCCGGAGGGGGTAAATGCGAAGCCATTGTACCGTATACATAACGGACACAAAACATTTACCCTGGAGGTTAATTGGAGTTTGAAACCACAGCAGCCTACCATCACTGCTGTGGCGAAAAAACCCAAGCGATCTCGTCGGTCGAGGAAAGTGACTGGGATTGAGAAGGCTCCCCTCGGGGAGTCACGCTCATCCGGTAACGACCCTTCTCAGGGCCCCTCGACGACACTACACAACACCGTCGAGCCAGCACCCATGATGCCACCGACGCCGACCACGCCGACCACGCCGACCACGACGACCACGCCGACCACGCCGACCACACCGACCACTCCTCCACGACGGGAGGAACAGAGTCCGGAGGCGAGCCCCTCGGGGAGCGCCAGCATAATCCCGGACGAGCTAAACTCGTCCCGGGAAATGCAACCGGACTCGGACAGCGACGACGAGTGGCACGATACGTCACCCGTCGTCCCACAGCCGCCGCGACGAACACCAGCCACTACAACACTCGAATCGAACGACAGACTAGAATACGCCATGGATACAACAACGGACCAGAGATCGCGACAATTGAGCTGCCACCTTCTCCTGCCAGTGAAACAACACTTCATCCTCGGAAACGGGCCGAATGCACCCGTACGTGCCGTCGTATATCCAACTACCGCCACGGATTGTAAACGGATATCTACACAAGGGATATCTGTCCTGCACCTTCCGTGACGGAAAACTACAGGGAGAGCGCGTCTACGAGCACCTCATCACCAACACGAATGTAAGAAGAGTCCGACGACTAATTAACTACACGAGGAAACACCACCCTGACGCATCTGCAGAATTCACGTCTGTGATGCGTAACCTGGACAGAAGAAGGGCGGCATAGATCTCCGGGCCAGATTAACCATGGAACGACCGCCCATAACATCGGTGTTCTAGCGGCAGATTGCAAGCTGCAATCAACTCATACGGCGGCCGTGCTCCGGATTACTGCGCGAAATTAGGTCATCAAATTGGTGACCGTCAGCAGTAATCCAATTCGCACATTTGTCTCTGGGGCCCTAAGCCCGCGAACTGGTTCTACCCAGATTGCACAATTTCAAAAAATTCAAAATTCCCATTCGGCCCAAGTTTTTATTCCGCCTTTTGCGGACGGCGTGCAAGTCCATAGAGACAGTGCGGCCGTTAAACGTAAGCAAGCAAGCAAGCAAGCATCAGTCAATGTAAGTAGTGCTGGGCATCTTAGTAGCATGTGTGACGCATCCTAGCTCCGCCTCCAAATGACAGTTAGGACAAGTAGGGTCGACTAAGTACAGGGTAAAATATGTTTGTTGCTTTGAAATAGGTACGTTCCTGTTAATAGTAGTAACCAAATAAATAGCCGCTAACCTTTGGCACCACCCACGGACTCGGTAGAAGGAAGGTCGGATATGTGTGAATAGTATTAAATAGCGCAAAAGTGGGACCCTTGCATGATACAAACTTCTTAACCGTATTAACGCACGGATACACGACGGTGCAAACACTATATGACACCGGCTCTTCGAGACAGGGTTCATAAAAAGTACACCCCCCCCCCCCCCCCCCTATTAATAGTATAAAATGCAGCACTTTATACTTTTACTTACATGGGGAGGGTGTGTGTGTGTGAAAATAGGATTTTTTCCCAGTGGGGGGAGGGGGGGGGGTGGGGGGGGGGGTCTCGGGATTTTCCAGGGGGGGGGGGGGGGGGGGTCTCGGGATTTTCCAGGGTTTGTTGGGTAAAGAATCACTTTCCAGGTGGGGGGGGGTCTCGTGATTTTCCAGGGTTGGTCGGGTAATAAATCACCTTTCCAGGGGGGGGGGGGTCTCGGGTTTTCCTTCAGTGTGTGTGGGGGGGGGGGGGGGATGTCTCAGAATTTTACCCGTCGTTGGGTTGGGGGGGGGGGGCTGGGATAACGGATAACGGCAGTGCAATATAAACAGAGGAATTATTTGAAAAACAATTTTGTTTATATTAAACAAAATTTGCCAGTATTAAAACAGTCCACAGTGAAAGTAGATCGTATTAAACAGTTTCAACCCATGTCACCCCTCCCACACAACAGTATTCAGGTAAACATACATGTACATATCTTGATAACAGTCTGATAAAACCCCACCCCGGTAAAGCCCCCGGGGTATGTCCCCGCTCAATTTCTTAGCAACAGTTAAAGCCCCGGTAAAGTCCCCGCAGTGCGGGGCATCATGAAAGGTAAAAGCCCCGGGGTATGCCCCGGTACGGTAAAGCCCCCCCCAACCCCGCCCCCAGCCCCGAGGAGGGGGGGGGGGGGGGGGGGGGGGGGGGGGGGGGGGGGGGGGGGGGGGGGGGCGGGGATTTACATTGACTGATGCATAGCCTGTGGGCTATTGTAGCAGCTCGCGGTAACTACACAGCACACGCGAAATGTGTCATATGCTCTTTGCAACCAGTGTAGACCGTAGACTCAGATTACATTGCGAATCTGCACTATTTGCAATGTCAATAAAAAAAACACATTCTGGTCTTAAAAGAGCGCTCCAGCTGATCGAGAAAGTTCCACAGTGGCACAAAATACTTAGGGGCCTTTATCCCACTCATCTGCACTCTGTTTATTTGGAATTACACAACTGGGTAGCCGAGCGTAATTTGGGGGTACATTTCTTATTTCTCCATACACATGGCAAGTTGGGAGTGCTTTAGAATCGTCTCATTTGCTTTCAATATGGTAATAATGGTATATACTATACAAATCCAAGAGTTAATGATGGAAAACATACATTTCCTTAACTGGAAATAGAAAACCCCTCTAAACAGAAACCCCTATAAACCGAACTTTTCAGTCTGTCCCCAGGGTGTTCGGTTTAGAGGGGTTCCACTGTATATTAATTTATCATAACAAAACGTTTGATTGCATATAAATATATGTGCAGCACATTAGTTAGTTATATTCAAACAGTACACTTTCAACCCATGGAAAATCCGAATCTATTTTTTTAACTCGCGCTCTTGATGTGTGCCTATATTTCCGCGAGCTGACATACGGCTACTTTGCATAGCGGAAGTCTAAACACATCTGCTCATATACGTGCGTGTATGCGCGCGCATCGGCACAGGTAAGTGAAATTTTAAATAGAAAATTGTTGACGAGCATTCTTTCTCCGGTCTATCCAAAAACCCACGAGCAATGACGAAATTCATCATGTTACCACTGACTACCGCGACACTGCAGATAAGACAAAAATATAAAGTTGTTTGAAATGCTTCCAAATCTTTATTACAAGATATGGTCAGCATTTCAAACTACTATACAATCGCCATACTAACACTGTAATACCTTAACACACGATGAACGCGCATGGTCATAAAAAATAATCGAATTAAAAAATGCGAGAACTGAATGTTATCCGTGACGTAGTTGGTAACATAGATCTAGGCACGTGGCTACTAAGTGTGAGTATGTCAGTGGAAAATATGAATTCTATATTTATCAAAACTGGCGTTACTAACACTACATTTTTAGTAGATCTAGATCTAGTTATTTGTTTGTTTTGATAATAAAATGTGTTTTTTCAGGTGACTCACAGGGGCAAATATATTCAGGAAACCAATACAAATATTCAGTTAAATGCTAACTCAATACCCCATTTTCCAACCTCATCAGAGCAGAGATACGACACAGTGCAAAATCCGCACTCAATCGAAGTTACAAGCTCAACAGAAGGTACCAGTCCACTTGAAAAGGGCTTAGTTTCGTAGTTTTCCTATGGTTTTCACTGAATATTCAAAAACTGCCTGTCTGTGGTGATTGCATGTGACTTAAAATTAAATACTCAGCATCCTATGCTATTTTCAGCTGACAAAAGCAAGTATTTGTAAAATAATTATTATGTGCTAAACTGTGATGGTCCATTCAGAGAGCATATAATTATTCAGATTCAACTTGTACGCATCTTCCGCTCGAAATATGTGTTTGGTGTTTGGGGCGCAATTTTAACAGCCTGAAACAGAGGTTTGTAGCTCGAAAACAAAACACTCGGTACCAGTACAGACTATGATCAGTGTGGGCAGGTAACCGTATACATGCAGAATTGATTCACACATTATTTTAGGCGCGGATCTAGGTTTCTGAGAACGGGGAGTGAGGGGGGGGGGGGGGGGGGGGGGGAGGGGGGGGGGGGGGGAAGGGGGGGGGGGGGGGTGGTGTGTCGAGGTGCACGGTGTGGTGACGAGTGTTTTAGGGGGGTCCGGGGGCATGCAAGCCCCCCCCCCCCCCCCCGGGATAAAAAAAGAAATACAGATGTCCTGAAATGCATTTTCCTGGGTTTTACGGGCATATTTAAAATCCGACTCGAACTGGTAATAAACTGAATATATGTACCGCTATGATGATATTCTTGTGTAAGTTAACTGATTATCAAAACCACATACCTGTAATCAGCTGATGTAAAATATAAGTACATGTAATGACATTGACTATACGTCAACGGACACTCGGTACCGTAGTATATACACTGCAACTCACCTTTATATCGTGATCGCGTATCGCGATCTCAATTATAATGCGATTCGCCCGTACCTCAAAAACAAAGAGAAAAAAAAACAACAAAAAAACGGTCGTAATGGTTCGCGTTATTTGGCTAGCCTACAGTACAGTCACCAAAACCTTCCAGTGAACTATTAGCAAACAGCAAAGCAACAGCCTCGGTTTCACCCGACACCAGCGATGAACCTTGTCCATTTCCATTGAAAATGATTCTCAAAGACTGACGAACATGATGAACCATCATTATGATGAACGAAATAATTTTGTGTTTGCGCATTGCATCTATACATGTATCGCGATCTCCATTATAACGCGTAGCGACCATGATTGCCGTTGTATAGACTAGTCTACGATACCGAGTTCAGTTTAAACATATGTTATTGCGCAGCCAACATTGGGCATCGGTCTGTGGAGATTGCCATAAATAAGTTACACATTTTGACTATACCTATCAGTGAAAAATGATTACATGCTGGTCTGTCGCATCTTTTTCGCGACAGGCTCCATCGTGCAAATCTAGAGCAGTCAGGTTATTGTTGTTGTTGTTTCTGCTGCGTGCACATGTTTCCCGCGTTTACTTTTCATGGCACCGTAAATGATCAACGCTCTATGATCAATCATGAATCATGCGAATACAATGTAAAATAGCTACAGTAACAAACACAATACATATTCAATCGTTTAATTGTGTATGGTACACGTTTTTAAACATATATCGAACATGTTTGTCCATCATGAATACCATCATGACAATTTCATATCAGTTCATTTTTCTATTTTGTGGCTAACTCCGTGCTGGCGGGGGGGGGGGGGGGGGGGGGGGGTGGGGGGGGGGGGTGGGGGGGGGGGGGGGGGGGGGGGGGGGGGGGGGGGCGGGGGGGGGGGGGGGGGGGGGGGTTTGCCACAACCCAGTGCTAGATCCGCGCCCTGTATTTGTTAATGAAAACTCTGCATGTCACATAGCTTTCTGGCGCCTTCAGTCCAGCACATGCTAATTTTTACACATTATAAATGCTCTAGCTGTATGCCAATTTGATTGTGTAGGCTACTAACGTTTCTTGACATATAATGTTAACTAGGTGCGTACTACTGAAGCCCATTAGTTACGGAAGCCGATAGAGGTCACCATCAAAAAAATATTATCAAGTAATATGAGTGTGAATTACATTCATCTCGTAATTACGAGGATAAAATTATGTATGTCGTAATTACGACATCATCTCGTAATACGAGATAAAATTATCTCGTAATTACGAGATGATGTCGTAATTACGACATAATTTTATCTCGTAATTACGAGATGATGTCGTAATTACGACATAATATTATCTCGTAATTACGAGATGATGTCGTAATTACGAGATAATATATTTTTGACTTGGTGACCCTTATCGGCTTCCGTACATTAGGGCCACTTCATTTGTTTTCCCCATTTATTCAAGGATCTTTTCAAGATCTTTTCTTGAATTTTCAAGTTCTTTTCTTGTCTTGAATTTTCAAGTTCTTTTCTTGAATTTTCGAGATCTTTTATTGAATTTTCAAGTTCTTTTCTCGTATTTTCAAGATCTTTTCTTGAATTTTCGAGACCTTTTCTTGAATTTTCAAGATACTTTCTCGCATACAGAGTACATGCAGAATTCTTGAAAATTCAAGAAAAGATCTCGAAAATTCAAGAAAACATCTTGAAAATTCAAGACAACATCTTGAAAATTCACAAGAAAATAACTTGAAAATTCAAGAAAAGATATTGAATAAAAAAAAAGTGAAGTGGCCCTAATGGGTTTCCGTAGTATACAGACAACAGCCTCTGTGAATATATGAAGAGGATATCTAAGAAAACAACTTGTGATAGTGCTCGCTCGGCCATTGCTAAAAAAAAGTCTAACATTTTGGTGAACTGGTACCGAAATATGCGATAATCCGTATTCACGCGTGATCTCGCGAGATTGAAACACGATGGGGTGATATCTGAATATGCAAATTGCCGTTTTTTGTCGTTTCTCTATCCCCGAGTCTACGCGCCACTCATTATGATTATCGTTGGACACGCGAATACACACGGATTGACAACATTGTAGAGTTCTTGCAGAGCGGACTGTTGGCGATTCCTTGAAATCATTTGTGAAAAATACAGGATACTAACTCAAATAAACACATACGGAATATTTAAATTATTCGTAAAATGTTAGGAGACAGGTTGTTTTGGCTATGTTTGATAGGAAGTTTGTTTCTTGTGTCGTTAGGTGAGTGATAAATGTGTGTACAGTGTACACGCTACTTGCAGTTGTAGACTTGCTGATGCCGACAGTTCACATCCTTGTGCTTATTGTATTATTGGAACCAATTATCCTGTTATCACATGTTATTATTATTTTAACGTCTCTTGCCGCTTTTTACATATAATAGTTTTCTTTTTGTATTTTAATTTGTGATATTCATCGGACATGCGAATCGTGGAATGTCAAAGCGACACGTCACGTGTTCGCCCTTATTCACAGGTCAAACCGGGATATATCGATACAAATATACCTTTGGAAATTGGTTCAATTTCACAAATATGATTTACGCATCATAATTATAAACTGTCTGTTACTTATTCCCTTAAATACAAATATGGATCTTATTCTTAACAAAAGTAAAACCGCCTGTTTACCCGTGACCTCAACACGCCATTGACTGATGCAGTCTCGGTTATAGTCTGTATCAATTTTTCAGTATTAACCTGTGAGAAGAAAATTTACCCGAGTTCTAAATTACGAGAGAGGGCAACTGTGTCGTTGACACTAATACAAACATACAATTATTATCATGGTGTGGAATAATTTGTAGTGCATACCGATATATGTCACTTCATGTGCCTGAAAATACTGTGTGTTCCACGTTTTGTTGCTGACAAACTTTTGGCTATTTACACATTAAATCTAAACACTATTTAAATGCAAGTAATTTTTCATCAATAACACAAAATTCACCCTCCCCAAATTTTGTTATTTGATGAAATTCCATAAAATGTTGATTTTATTGTGATTTTTTTGGGGGGATGACTCGGAAACCTGGAAATAAAAAAATATTTTGTAAAACTATTTTTATACCCAATGTGAAATTCCCATAGGAAAATCTTGATGAAAAAGTACTTGCATTTAAATATTTTTTAGATTTAATGTGTTTAATAGCTAAAAGTTTGTCTGCAGATAACGTGGAACAGACAGTAGTTGCGAACGTAACTTACAATTTACTCCCGTAGCCAGAGTTACGATTTCACTCATAGGATTCCGAGGCAGAATCTGATCAGATCATAGCTCTGGCTATGGACGATACGAGAGTTCGCAACTAATAAAACTCGGATGTCGGATTCATTTGAATGTGTCCCGATTTCATTTGTCCAGTAGAGCGCTTATTAATATCCAGAACAGGTTCTAAAAATTATAATATATGGAAAATAACAATTACAATATTTGTAATATTTATTTGCAAAAAGTGAAATTCAATAATTAAATTTTAAAATGTTATTTTCTAGCCGAAGAACAATGTAATCATGCCCACATCCAGTGTGCGATAACCAAGAAATGTGTTCCTGTGAGCTGGAAGTGTGACGGCGATCCTGACTGCGGACATGGTGACAATTCAGATGAAGAAGATTGTCGTAAGTTGAATATACCAATGTTTTCAATGCCTAGTCATCGTATCGTACATTTTCGAGGATATGCTTAATGGTCAAATTTAGCTTTAGTATGGCGCAGGTCAATTTGCTGACCAGTTCCCTGAAAGTGATACATCATAAATGCTTTTGTAGCAAAGTATACTTTCAGGGAGAAATTTTCAATTTTAGGATAAATTTATTATTTTTTTATTATACTGAATTTATTACATTATCACAGTGATAATGTAATAAATTCAGTATAATAATAATTAATTATTCATATTTTCAATCATCAAATATATGCAGTAGTTAGTTCTATATGAAATAATGCATTTCGGGAAAAATAAATGGTTCTTCCCTCAAAGTATACTTTGCTAGAAAAGTATACTTTCACAACTTTGCAATGTTGGTGAAATCGGCTACAGGTGGTCATTACTAACTAAAATTTTTACAGCAGTCTGGAATTTGCCTCCAGCTCCACATTCCAACTGGTCATTCAGAAACAGACTATAGTTTGTGTATTCAAAAATATGTGGGTCAAATATGTCATGGTAGTCTTGGTGTGTTTTCATTGGTTGGAACTAGATGGTGTGATTTTTCAACCAATCGGATTGAAGCAGTTGACCTCAGGAGTGTTTCCAATACATTATACAGTGCTATAGAAACTATAGTATATTTCTATCTATACACATTCTTTTGAAATTTGAATGAAGATACAGATCGTAACTTGGCAATAACACCAGGATCATTTAAAATTGTAAAGCAGATAAATACAATATTTATTTTCTTGTGTGTTTTTTAGTCTGTTCTACAACAGCAGCAAATGTTTGAAAGTGATTCAATACATTACACTGTCTGGGTGGGGCCCAACTAACTATTGCTTGGTTTCGAGCGGCTGTGTGGATTTAATTTTGTCATCACCATGCCCACCACCATTGGTAGTTCTGTGTGACAAAATTTCAGCAACTTTGTTTTCGTTGCTGTTGCTGTGTGGAAATATAGAGAATAACGATTGCAAATATAGATTTACCACCTCTCGTTCACATAGAACTACCCAAAGCTCCAGATAAGCTGCGTATTTCCTTAAATACCCATTTATAATTGCCAAAAAAACCAACTGAAATCAGAAGTTGCGAGTATCAAAAAGCAATACAACTTTCGTGGTAGTCGGTGAAAACATGACTCGGACTTTGACATACTGAGTCATGATTGACATATAAAGTAAATAAGTACTTTTCAATTTTTCTAAAAATCATCAAAAATTGTGTACATACATAAACTTACATTTATATACATATATTACTAATACGTCAGTAATGATCCTTAAAATGTGTGATTTCAGCCCGATCTGTCTTGTTTTGCATCCGATTGTTATCACAAGTCATCTCGGTTCCGCCATCTTGTTCAAATGAAAAAAAAAGTGAGACGGACATAATTTGTGGTAAAATCGTGTATGATTTACGGAAAATATCGAAAATTTTGTGAGTACCTATTTGCACACATGTTAAGTACAAAATCGCATGGCCGTGTCTCATATGTATCTGATTAGTCGGTCTTGACCAGGTAAATGTCATTATTGAAATTGTGCCAGAACAAATGTTTTGTGACCTCAAAATATTTTGGAACGAAACCAGGTCATTTGGCAAGTCTGTTCACTGTTATTGTCCTTGTTCATGTTATTGTCCTGTGCTCCAAAATATTTATCATAAATTGCAATCCATTTTTTTCCAGTCTGAGCGGGATACTTACTGGCTTCAATATTTGGCAGAACAGCATGTACAGCATAGCATACATGTACAAATTGCGTCACAATTGTATACATGATTATTGTATTAACCCTTAAATGCGGGAACGGATATTGTCGTCTGCTGATTTTTCTCTTTAACGATTCGTAACCAAACCTTGTTTTGGCAGCATTTTTTATCATAAAAAAATGCCAATATAGCTATTTTATATTTTGGTTCTCCACGGTGCCCGAGATGCAATAGGTTGCCAACGGTATAAATTTTGAGGAATAACATTTTCATTTCACGCACTAAAATATAGCTGGTGTTGACGTTCATACTTCGCTATATCATGTATATTGTTATCATGTGTGTGATTGAAAAAAACCCACACTTTTACACTGTTTATCTACCCTGTTAACCGTTTCAAAAGCAAATATATGCCAAGTTGAAACACTGCATATCCAGATGAGCCGGCTCGTAACTAATCGTGACTTCATGACTGTCTTGATATACAGTCATGACGGCTTGCTTTTGTAAAGTGGTATCTCGAAATCGCCACGGCTTTGAGGAAGGTTTTCAATACTTTCTATGGCCAAAATTGTATTAATATACACGTTATATTGTTAATTATGCTCTCAAAATTGATTATTACCTTATCTCAAGTGCTGATTCTTTGTAGTATCTCTAATATCCATTTAATTTTTTTAAATAAATCAAAACGTTCTTCCAACACTGAACTGCGTAATTGATTAATTTCCGGTTGCTTGAAAATGAGTGTAAATCTATGCCTGGATAAAATATAGTGACAATTTTACGTCTAGTACTTATTAGCGCAAAGGATTAATTCTACAAAAATGGATATTAAAATACGTTTTGATTGAAATTTAATTTAAACTACAAACTATATATGTCGTTCAGAAATGCATGATTTATTTGACTATTACTCATGCTTATGATAATAGTAGGGTTCCTTGCCCGTTGTTGTACTTTATTTGTAGGGACCCGCCACTGTCTTATCTCTCAACGTCGAATAATTATGGTGGAATAACGACCGTAGAGCAGTATAGGCTATAACTATATAGACACACGTCATTTGCGCTATTGACTTAAATGTGTTATATACTGTCAGGGTTAGTATGTAACTCACTACGGGAAGGTTTGTGTGTATCTGACACAGTTCATTTAGTGGGTATACCGATGGTACGGTAAATCAGTTTACTGGTTCGAGTTCAGTGTCAGTTCACATTTCTTTCTCCCTGTTGTAATAGGCCGGTGCTCAAAATTGCTAAAGATGTTATTGCACATTTTTTACCCTAGTCATTATTTACACAATATTTTCTGAAATACAACAATCTAATGCATAGTGAAATTGAATGAAAATTTATTCGTGTAAATGCCTTTTCAAAAGAGTTAATTGAATGGAATGTTATTAGTAGGGGTGGAAAGGAAAAATAAAAACAAAATTTTATATATATTATTGCGAGTTTATTGAGGAGGTTGGGGGCTGTGTTTGAGGGCCCTCACTGGGCACGATGTTGCTAGGGGGTCCGAGAGGCATGCTCCCAACGCCATTTCCTGCATTCGCATAAACGTTGAGGACGTGAATATGAGTTTTATAATATTAATTTTAGCATAAGGCTAATTCACTCCAACAGTTACATACTTATTGAGGGGCCAGAACTCTCCAACAAAAAGTTGACAGTTCAATTTTCGTGCGTTTTAATATACGGACTATTTTAAAATAAAAAAACGTACGTATCATAGTTCGTGTACACAACTCCTCCGAAACGTTCAGTCGATCGATCTGAAACTATACACACGTCTTCTACACATATTAAAGATGTGCACCTTGGCCAGACACAGGTCACTGGAAAATATTGGCATACGATAATTCGGTCCGATCTGGAACAGTATCGTCATATTTTGAACGTAAATGACTTTTAAAATGTTGTAATTTATTAATTGTAGCGCACGTTGAAAAGGTAAGTTAATACTAAAGTGTGTATCTGCAAAGAATAAAATAAGTATATAGATTTAAAAAGTTCATCACCACAGGAAAAATGTGGAAAATCAGCATCCAAAATGTGATTTATCCTTCGTTTGTGTACATGGGGGTTAAATATGTGCAAAATACTTATTACCTTTTGTCATCACCCTATAAGGTCAACAAAACTACCTTTTATCGCATTAAAACTGTTGACAGCTTTCACAGCTGTGATTGTGGCTGCTGCAGTAAACATGGAAATTACCTAGTTTCGAGATAGGGTAAATTCGATTGGTTTGGATGCTACTCAAGTTAGTTATTTTTGGGTCGACTATTCGAAGAATAAGTAGAGCTTATGTTGTCACCCCGGCGTCGGTGTCGGCGTCACCGTCACGCTTTGGTTAAGGTTTTTAGTCAACCTTGTATAGGAATACTACTGGCCCTACACCCACCATACTTGGACAACGTCATCTCCTAGTGATGTACTCAATAACCCCAAGAATCTATATTTGACCTTGGACCTACATTTCCTCTTGAATTACTTAGTTAATTCCCCTTGGTTAAGGTTTTTAGTCAACCTTGGTTAAGGTTTTTAGTCAGGCTTGTATATTTGGAATACTACTCGGCCCTACACCCACCATACTTGGACAACTTCATCTCCTAGTGATGTACATCAATAACCCCTGATCTATATTTGACCTTCACCTACATTTCCTCTTGAATTTCTTACTTAATTCCCCTTGGTTAAGGTTTTTAGTCACGCTTGGTTAAGGTTTTTAGTCAAGCTTGTACATGGAATACTATTGTGCATACAGACACCATACTTGGACAACCTTTTCTTATAGGGATGTACATCAATAACCCCTGATCTGTATTTGACCTTGACCTACATTTCCTCTTCAATTACTTACTTAATTCTCTTTGGTTAAGGTTTTTAGTCCAGCTTGTAGATGGAATACTCATGGCCCTACACCAACCATACTTGGACAACTTCATCTCCTAGTCATGTACATCAACAACCCCTGACCTTGGTTTTTAGTCAAGCTTGTAGATGGAATACTATTGTGCATACAGACACCATCCTTGGATAACTTTTTCTCATAGGGATGTACATCAATAACCCCTGACCTTTATTTTACCTTCACCTACATTTAACCTTGAATTACTTGCTTAATGTTTATAGTCAAGCTTGTATATGGAATACTCCTGGGCCTACATAAACCATACTTGGACAACTTCATCTCCTGGTGATATACACCAATAATCCCTGACCTATATTTGACCTTGACCTACTTTTATCCTTGGATTACTTAGTTATTTCCCCTTGGTTACGGTTTTTAGTGAAGCTTGTATATGGAATACTCCTGGGCTTACAGCAACCATACTTGGAAAACTTCATCTCCTAGTGATGTACATCAATAACCCCTGACCTATATCTGACATTGACCTACATTTAACCTTAAATTACTTACTTAATTTCCTTTGGTTAATGTTTTTAATCAACCTTGGTTAAGGTTTTTATGCAGGCCGCAGCCACCTTCTTTGTCAAGCTATGTGTACATCGACAACCCTCGTAGTCGAGCTATGCTGTTCTCCTACAGCTCTTGTTTTAAAAACAAATCAACTGGGATGTGTAATATTTCAGCACATAAAGTTTATGGCATAATGGTGTTTTAAAGTCACATTGTCTGAATAATATATGCAAAAAAATAAAAAAACCACTGATTATGTAAGAAACAATGTGACAAACGCTTGTAGTCTGGCCACTAACTAAAATGAGGAACATGTATCAGCCGTATTCACACACCAGCATGGACCAGGGCAGACACGAATGTAATGAGCAAAGGAATGGATGAAAATAATTACAGAAACATTTTTAAGAATACACTGTTGTATTTAAATACACCCATTAACATGTTTAAGGCGATTGGATATGTTGAAAAACATATGCAGTACCAGTATGCATGATTTCGACGGCATCGGGTCTGGTACCCGGGAACAATACTAGAGTAGCCAAATCGTTCCGAAACCCATTAGATCGGGTAATGTAACGAGTTAGTGACGTCCATAACTTTAGCGTCTGGAAAAAATGTAAATAATCGGAAATTTGTAATTCCTATGGTAAGTTTTTATCTGAATTGAATAGTTTTCCTACTTTATTGATTTGTTTTGTTTGAAATTTGCTGTTCCACTGAATGAAGAAAGCACATGTCGTTAGGTGTTCCGAAAGTAATTGATCGAGGCTATTGTAGAGGGTGTCACATACCTGAACTGTACAAGGGAGGTTTCAAATAAAATAACGCTCTATAAAGAACTGTGTTTATAATAGGAACACAGAGCTGCCAATGACTCAGATCAAGGACTTACTTACTCGGTGCTCCTAGGACTAGTGTAGGTTACTTTCATAATAATGGTGAAATGTTATATTTGTAACCTAACTTATGCATCATTTCAAATGTTAATTAAATTAGTGGAAAGTTTGTTGATGAAAATGTGTGTAAAATAGATTATGACTCATAAACTTTACAAAAGTATTGCAAACAAAAATAAAATGAAGCAATCAAATGATCCCGAATATAAAGTTAATTACTACTGGGAGCCCTGTCAACATGTCCATCGCATACATGAATGATTGAAGTAGATTTCACAAAACACAGCAATTCATGAAATTTAGTTATTATTTTATTCCATTTACAATATGTATATTACAAAACAACACAAATAGTTATACATCTCCGGAAATTTCATCTTCACATTCTACAGCGGCGAGCGGTGCGCCACTTCAATTTAGTATTAATATATAGCAGGAAAATGGTCGGTCCAATCATACTGCCTTTGGGTATGCCGCCAGTTATCTGTTTCAACTGTACTATTGCTGTATTTACTTTAACAATCATTTAACACATCGTCAATGCATTACTGTTATTCTATCCAGATAAAATGTGCACAACTGTCGAAATGACCACCTATTATGTGGAAATTAATCGGTGAGTGTGAGAATGCAATGGATGCTATTATGCAGCCGCCACATTGCACTAAATCCATATTTGCCAGTAAAATAAGCCAAGAGGAATACGGCATATTTATTAGCCGATCTATTTATAGATCGGCTAATATATTGGTCATCCATCGAATTCTGAACAAGTTTGTAGCAACCCTTTTCTCCGCTATTCGGTAATCTACGAACGCGAATTTTGCTGTATCACTTCCAAATTGCATCAATCGATAAAGTTTGCATTTTTGGCAATTATCTCCGTTTAAAACTTTAAATATAGCCAAATAACACAATTTTGAATACGTAATGAGCTGAACGCCGGAAGAGATTTAACCCGGAAGTTGTTGTTGTTGAAGTCCATAGTTGGCTCTAATGGCCATATACGCCAACATACGCCGATTATTGGGCTAATTTAAAGCTTTTATTTATTAAACAGAACAAGTTTCAGCCACGTATAATCGCATAAAATTTGTATTCGGCTAATTTATAATCGACCTCTGCTCAAAATCTCCTCCGACTAGCAACCCAGTTAATATTTCACAATATTTTCCACCAATCAAAACGAAGAATTGTCCTTCATAGCCAACTTTGATTTGTTTACGTATTATGCAGGGATGGCAGGGATGCATCCAGCACGCGCGATTGCGGCAATCTCCCTTAATTATTGTCAATGCCGCAAATTATTGATTGTCTTGCGCTCGACATCGCGCAAAAAAATCACGGATGGGCCCCTTTTTAAATGACCAGTGCGCACATTAAAAAAACGTAATTGACTATTTAAACGCGCTGCGTATTTAAATCATTCGAAGGCGTGCAGTTCAATCGAGTTTGTGCGGTGACAACGTTATCAAGGCCAATCTGGGCATGTGCCTGAATACGCAGGAGCTTGCGTCTATTTTTAGATGGCACTGTAACCGCTAGCTCCGGTCGCAACATAATGGTGACAACAAAACATTGCTGCTATGGCGGGCGATTCACGAACACTGAAACCCGGTGAAGACAAATACTTTATTGGATGGATTTGGGAACGGTTCCAAAACCTGCACAAAATCGAGAAAAATGTCAACGCTGGGTACAGAACTGTGGTCGAAAATAGTTTACCATTGACAATGTTACCAGAGACACCTACATTTGTTCGATGCACTTTACCCTGATTTGATCGGCTAATAACATCATGCTCTGCATGACTTTTCATCTTATATGTTAATTACATACCTGTCAGTCTGTCCAAGATTTGTTTAAACTAACATGATGAAATCAGTGATAAAATCAACATCTCACCAATTTTTCACGAAAGGAAGAAAACACAATAATATTATACTCGTTCTTAAATTGTATTACAGAGAATATTTTTTAATCTGCATAGCCGTAATAATGGATAGGTTTACATGATACACACATATTTTATCAGAAAGTTTGAATTTGAAAGGTGTAATAAAAATTTCTATTAATGCTTTTTTTTATTAATTATACACCATATAACGCATAAAATAATATAATAACAATAATAATAAAGTAACTTTAAAGAAAAGAAACATTTAAAAAACATTTATGTTTTGTATTTTTTATTTTACCATAAATTATGACCGTCTCGAAGTTTCCTTTTCCACAAGAAACAACAAAGATGGCGGAAATGTGGCGACTGGTGACAACACTCGGATCGAAAACAAGTCAGATCGGCTTGAAATGAGACACTTTAAGGATCATTACTGACATATTAGTAATATATGTATATAAATGTAAGTTATGTGATAAAAAATGCATATGTATGTGCCCAATTTTTGAAGATTTGTAGAAAAATTGAAAAGTACCTATTTACTGTATATGTCAATCATGACTCAGTATGGCAAGTCTGAGTCATGTTTTCACTGACTAGCTCGTAACAAGTTGTCTCGGCAGTGTCTGCAGTGTTTCTCATTATTTTTCAGATTTATAAACGAATATAAAGTATAACCTTTATACTAAAAATAACCCTTTTTTGTGAATGGGTCAAACTTAGTATGGCACAGACCGTGTTCGATATTTAAGGGTGATAATGCAGAGCTCCAGTTTTGTATCTATAGTCTTAGAGTATTATACCCCCAGAATACTCAGCCTTATCTGGAGCTCTGCTGATAATGTCAATGTCATGAATTGTGGTATTTATTTCAGCACCAAAGACATGTGCTCAAGACGAGGCGATGTGTGTCAACGGCAGCAAATGTATCCCGAACCGCTGGCAGTGTGACGGTGAACCAGATTGTGATGATCAATCTGATGAGGACCAGAACACATGTTGTGAGTTATTTTTATATAGCTACGGTTTCACAGCAGGGTTTGAAAATAGGACTGGTCCGAGGTCCTGGACCTGCAAATTTTAATGTCGGACCTTTGCCTTTTACAAGTCTGCCGGACCTGTGATAAATTTCAAGTTGCGATCACCATTAAGTGGCCAAGTTAAATCTGTTCATAAAGAATTGTTGATATAATAATCTGTTACCCGGCAGCATACATGTGTTAGTTGCGAACACGAACGGTACAGACATGTATGCACATTTGGTATGTAACCTATAGTATGGAAATAAAAAACTAAGCACCGATTATCCGGACCTCGGACCTTCCTAAATGTTCCTCGGACGTTTCACTTTTTTCCTTGTTATGTCCCGGACCTACTGGTAAAACCTAATATTTTCAGACCCTGCAGTTGGCTAGATTTTGGAATCGATAATAAATAATGATCGGAAATAACGCATCTATCGACCATTGATTACACAAAGTAATATACAATGTCAGACCATTAGCACATACCGAACAAAGGCAAATTTGTACATGAATAATAATTTCTATGTTATTTTAATATTTAATAATATATTTCTGCTTCTAAATACAATTTTGAGTGATTCGCTATTTTATTTTTTACTGTTTATTGGTACAAAATATATATATACAAGAAAGTGGTCCTTGTGATGAAGCTAATATTAGCAATATCGTCTGTTTCAAAATACTTGAATATTGTGTTGAAATCAAGCAGCTTGATTGGCTGAGCCTGAACTGTGCTACAGCTCAGGCTCAGACACTCAAATTGCTTTATTGTGAAGTACGGCATTGCCAATAGATGTCCAGAAACATTGATAATCTGTGCAATATTAATGTAAGCGGTTGTGTATATGGTAAACTTTGACTATATGAAATTTCCCATACCAGTTGGCCGGACGTGCAAGTCTGGAGAGTTTGACTGCATGGACAAGACGTGTATCCCGACGGCTTGGGTTTGTGATGGCCACCTCGACTGTGACACTGGCAAGGATGAAGAAAAGTGTCGTAAGTAGACTAGTTGTCTTGTGCTGGGTTTTCAATAGGATCAGGGGTCAAAATGCTCTGAACTGACATAATTTGAAGGATCACATATATTTCAACATATTTTCCATTAATTGAATAATTTGACATTTTAGTTCAAATGTTCAAGGGTCAAAACAGATTTTTCGGAATTTGAGGCTCAAGTCGTTTGGAATTGTCAATGAAATCCCTGTGGTACATGTCGAGTAGAAATAAACATTTGCAAGGATTGTGATTGCAAGAGGGTACGATAATTTTTGTAAACAAAAATCTCATTATTTTGAAATAACTCCCATGAAGGTATATGTTACCTCTCATTAGAACCGTCTCATCAAGACGGTTCAAACAAGTGGTAACAACATATACTTTCATGAAGTTTCATACTACTATAATTGTATCCCGTCTTTAATGCATCCCCCCCCTGCTCTTGGAGAGAATTTCTCTGATCCATTTGTACTCTGTATTCTTGTCCCAGGCCTTAATACAAAATACAGTCGAACCTGTGTGTTAATGACCACCTGTGAGTAGCGACCACCTGTCCACAACGGCCAGTTAAAACCCCCCCGTCCAATTTGTTCTTTAAAAGACCTTGGAATAACGACCACCTCCGAACAGCGACCAGCGATTTTCGTTCCCACGCGGCATTTTTTACTGCAAACAGCGACCATTAGCGACCAAGTCATGTTTTGTCGGCAAAAAAAAATAACATCGCAATCGCCAATTTTCCTTTCATCACAAAACTCGGCGACATTTTTCAATGAAAAATATTGCATAACTCCATTAACGGTAATTCCCGATATGTATTCCGTGTCGTGTATAGGCATAATGCAATTCTGCGCAAGTCATAATGCTCGATCATTAGCTGGTAAACTGTGTTTACACGATGCTGATTCGTCTACAGTGACAAACTAAGACTTCAAACACACGGCGCGTGTCGAGTGTAAATTTCACACATCGGGGCACAAGGCCATATCAAAGATCAATACACGCGGTTGCTGACATCAGTCACGTAGTCCACACTAGACTGGTACCCTGTCTGATGCTCCGCATATATAGCGTTATTCCTACCCTGTCTGATGCTCCGCATATATAGCGTTATTCCTAGCGACCGGGTACCAGTCTAAAGTGACACGACAAACGTGTTTATATGAATTGGGTCTCGATCTCCGACAAATCCCGGCTTATTGCATTAGCGACCAGACCAGGCAGTGGATTCGCGTAGTCTGCCCGTGGTTTACATGGTTTACAGTGCTCGCGAATCTCTAAGTAAAAACATCAGTAATTACGTCAGCGGACATTGCCAATTCGTCATAGGCTGCTTAAATATTCGGGCTTGACCAGGAGGATAGTATACAGTACATTGGACAGAAAGCAAATAAGCCTGGTGTTCTCTCCTGATTTGGACACCTAGCTCGTGTGGGTTACTGGACTTGACGCATTCGATGAAATATTTTTTGTTACAAAAAAACTCGCGGTTTTCACAGGCCGCGCCACATAGGCTATCGTTTTAATAGACTATATGACCGTTATTAATTTCAACTGGTGGTGTGAAATACTTATGGTCATGCTAAATTAAACCACTTGCATGTAATTACGACAAGCCTATTAAATGGTGCACCAAAGCGGGCCGCGAGATATACTTATCGTGGAGATAATTACTCCCCTTTGTATATAATTTCCAAAGCGAGGCTGGGTTCAGAACACTAACAACAAGATGACGAAACAAAATAAATTGACTATTTTTGCCATTTTCGTGCAATTTTTAATTGATGAAAAGCATGCATATATATATTACAATAGAATGCTAAAGACATGGCCGACTTTGTTGTGAAACTAGGTAAATGTTCGACCCTTGGAACAACGACCACCTGTCAACAACGACCACTTTGGCCACTTCCCTTTGCCGGTCGTTGTTCACAGGTTCGACTGTACATGTAAAATGTTCATGCATTTATTTTGCAGCAAATGTAACCTGTCCAGTGACGACAAACTTCCGCTGTACGAATGGAGGGCGTTGTATAGAGCATGTCTGGTACTGCGATGGTGACAGCGATTGCTTGGACGGTAGTGATGAAATAGGCTGTGGTAAGTTGTGATTCACTGACAAATGTCAGAAAATATTATAGATAATGTTACAGGAGTTTTAAGTTTTGGTGTCAAGTTTTTGTAACTAACTAATCCTGAGACTGGTGTAAGATTGTACTGTGTTGATCGCAGAGTTCACCCCACTGTGTGCCCCATAATTATGACAAGTTCCAAGCATGTACAGCACTCACTCACTCATGCTTTAGCAATAGAAAGAACGAGCTCTACTCTGGGGAATGTCGCATATAACTGCAGAAAATAGATGCTATGTTTCCCATTTTGTTTTAAATATTTAAATGTGTCCTATACGCGAGTACAATTACTAAATAAGTTTGTATTGAATATTATGTTTGATACCATTTAATCAAGTTTTAAGTATAATTTCACATTTTTATTTCATATTCGATAGTAGTATAGGTAGTAGTAGTTGACAAACTGACTTCTGTACTACTTTTGATTGATTGGTGGTTTACACCCATAAAACACAAAACACACTTGTTTTGCAGATGAGAAACCATGCAAGGATGACGAGTTCAAGTGCCAGGATTTAACGAAGTGTATTGACAAGAAGTGGCGATGCGATGGTGACTACGACTGTCCCGATCACAGCGACGAGAGCAACTGCGATGAGCCGTCCAGCGGCACCACGGAGGTGTGCCCCAACACCGACTTCCAGTGCATCACATCCTCTGAGTGCATTCACAAGTCCTGGTACTGTGACGGCGACCCCGATTGTTCCGACGCGTCCGATGAAAACACAGCAGAATGTGAGTTTTATTTCCGTACATTCGAATATATATCACAGGGCACGAAAATTTTCACTCGTCCTTACTTCGACAGAGATGGGAAAAATGAGAAATTTACATTTGAAAACGGAATTTCTACTCGTCCTACATTCCCACTTGTGGGACAAGTGGCATTTTCATGCCCTGACATCATAAACTGAACTATGATAGTATCGGTTTCATTTTCATGAGTTTCACTCATTTACCATATTTATTGTAATAGTAGCCCCCCTCCCATATATGAATTCTAAATATGTTATTTACACATACAAAAGCCATTTAAAACAACCGTGGGGATCAAAACGTGAAAATGTGAAAATAACATACTTTGATCCTACTTTCCACGTTGTGATCTGCACCGGATGCATTGCCCGGAGGCGTTTATTAGAATACATCGGTACTTTTGTTCATGAATTACATTGGAATCTCTTCAAAGGTGTTCACTTTAGAGGTTCCACTGCAATTACTAATGGTAACAACTTACAGTCGAACTTCGATGGGTCGAACCCTGGTAAGCTCGTCAGCCATGCTTGCCTCGAACTAGCCTTTAGGTCCCGGCAGAATTCCTATATAAATACGTTAAAACTACCCGGTATAGGTCGAGATATATAAGGCGAGATAACAGACTTCTTCAATACCGGACGTGTATAACTTTCATGTATAACGTGTACTGGGTTCCAGTATAGTAAATTATGATATGCAGTGAATGTGGTTCCAGGTCCGAAGTAGTGATGGGGCGACTGGGCATGATCGTATCGGACGGGGCAATCAAGTCCGCCAATTGTATTTCGTAATCATTTTCTGTTGTTCTCATGTTCTATTGCTGTATAATGGCTATGTAAATAAAAACACACATGAGTTTGCCGCTTTCTTTATTTTATTAAAGCCTGTTTCTGTTAATAAACGACTGTGACAGTCAACCGTAAATGCAAATGTATGCGCATTTATATGAAACAACGTGTCGTAATGACGACTTGTTTCACTTAGTACACTGACCAACTCGTCGATCTGTAATGGTTACAGTAGAAAATCCCGATGGGTCGAACTAAAACTTAACCCCGCAGGCTGTTCGACCCATCGAAGTTCGACTGTATTTTGTTTTCCAAAACCAGGAGTTTTGGTTGTGTTCATCATTTTTTTGTGTCTCGTAATTTTACAGTTAATCAGGGATTCAGATAAGGAATTAGTAATTGAGTATTGTCACTTTATGAAGCAATTGTGTATTTCAAAATTTTAATTGGGTAAAATAAAATCACACTGTTTACACATCAACAGACAGCAATTATTGAATTGTTTGCTTCAAAATGAAAACATGTCTTGGTATTTCATTAGAATTGTCTCCTTGGAGAAGACAATTCTAATGAAATACCAAGATGGAAAATAAGAAAAATATGCTATATTTGTGGTCTGTTTATTGTTTTCTGCAGCATGGTAAAGTTACCACAATTATTTTATTGCTTTTTGATACTTGCTACTTCTGATTTCAATTGGGGTTTTGACAATTTTAATTGCGTATTTAAGCAATTACACAGCTTATCTGGAGCTCTGAGTTAATGTTACGGTGTTTATTTCCAGGTAACTACACATGTCCTGAAGACAAGTTCCAGTGTGCCAACAACTACTGTATTCCGTCTGCCCTCCGGTGCGACCGTAATCATGATTGTCTAGATGGCACAGATGAAGATAATTGTGGTAAGTAGTTCCATCTTGCCAAATAACCAATACAAATGTTATTTTGAAAATGAATATCGTCTTGTTCGAGTTGGCAACCAAGTTTGAAAGTAGTGCAAATGATTCCTATATGGTTGCAGTGTTCGAGACGCAGTGTGATGACGACCAGTTTGATTGCTATGGCGATGGCACCAAGTGTATCCCCGAGATGAAAGTGTGTGATAGCTATACAGACTGCCAGAATCGTGAAGATGAAGACCCCTACATGTGTAAACGTGAGTACCGCTCTACCCCAGAGCTCCAGATAAGTTTTGTATCTAAAGAGTATTATACCCCCAGATTTCAACTTTAATGCGCATTTTGCTTTTACAAATGTATTATTGATTTTCTTTTTTATTAAATGGAACGAATGATAAAAATATTCACTTGAGCTGCAAAAAGCAAACAACACATTTTCAACTTTAGTACTGTATTTTCACAATGATGTGGGTATTTTGTACTCCCACTTTTGATAATCGATGTGTATTCTGCTAAAATAAGTGTGTAAAATATGCCAATACACAGCTTATCTGGGGCTCTAGTACCCAAGTTCCAAGTAGAATGATTTTATTCACTGTCTCGGGGATTCCGCTGGGGAAAATAAAAAAATCGCCACTTCAAAAAATTGGCGATAAAAAATTACAATTTTTTTTTTTTTTCCAAAATTGTAATTTTTTATCGCCAATTGTTTATTTTTATCGCCAATTGCGAAAGTGGCGATGCCAGCCGAATCCCTGTGTCTACTAATATGCTCTGTTAGCTGTGGAATAGAAACATTGTTTCTCCGTCTCCATCTGTTCGAATAACAAGTTTACTGATTTCACGTTTCTTATGAAATCGGTCAACAAGTTTAATAAATATCCAGGGCCTGAAAATAGCAGCTTTTACGAGTAGGTCCGGGAGACGATAGTCGGGATGGATTTAGCTTCGCTATTGAATGATAACAATTTCAGGGTTGTTTTTTTTTCAGCGGTCTGGCAGACTTTTTGCTCGTAAAATGGAAAGGTCCGGCGATAAAATTTGCAGGTCTCGGACCTCGGAACAGTGCTATTTTCAGGCCATGATCGTATTGAATCAACACAAATGTTAGATTATATTTATTGCATAAGCTAAGAAGCATTAATTGAAGCTGTACTGATCATACAGCATGTTTGCTGTAGCCTAGGAGTCCATGTTTTGTTATATCACACTGTGAAAGCCTATTTTATGCAATAAATATATATATATATATTTGTTGTTCATAATTCTGTATTTAGTCCTCTACCATATTAACCCTTTCAATTCTGCAGACCATCAAGCCAACATTTGTGAACACTGTAAATGCAGATGAGCCGGTTCGTAACAATTTTGAAAATGCTCGTAAGAAGCCGACTCTTCTGGATGTACAGTGAAATGTTTGCAATTGTTAGTATATGGTATCTAGAGTTAAAAGGGTTAAAGGTTCCAACAAACTTTTATATTATTGGCTAATTTGCTTTATATATATATATATAGTCATTATATTTCTCACTAATTGCTATTGTAGCTGAAGAAGAATCTGGTATGACTTCTTGTATTCCCTCCATACTGTCAGACTAGTTGCTATTGTTTTAGAGTCTGTGTAAAATGTGACTGCAAATGTTAACGTTAATGTTTGTAACTCGAAAGCTATCAGCTCCAGTATGCAAATATGAATTGCGTAGCCATGTGATGTACCTTCGGACATTTGCATAATTTCATGAAATATGTTTACAAAATTTACAGTATTTTTCATAATTAGTCAAAAGTTGACAAAATTTCAACATGTACTCGGAAAATGTTCGTCAAATTTTGACACCATTTACAGAAAATAGTGTTAATTTTGTAAACGTATTTCATGAAATTACACAGATGTCCGAAGGTACAAAATTCTATGGCATGTCTGGTATGTGACTGATTGTTTTATAAATTTGTTTTTTATTGGCGCCTTACTTCAGACCATCTGCTGTCTTGTACAGTAAATCAATATAACCAGTATGAATATAGATACAATTTGCAAGCACTTTTACACAGACTTACATCGTCATTGTAAATTGTGTGCCGTCAGTTTTATATTTCGTTGTAACACACCAATCACGAGAAATACAAATTTATTTTCCCCCTATTTATTAAAATATTGTGCTAATAATTTACCATTTATGATTTATTAAAATTGGGTTGTGTTGCAAAATGAATATTAAATAATCTGATGGTGTAGCTTTGTTTGATAAACTCCTCCTTACAGCATATTGGTATTTCCACCACCACAGCTCAATCCAATAATGAGATCAAACTGAGCCAGCTTTGAATTGGTTACCCTAGTAGTGTATCAAGATCTACCGGGACATTGAATATGTTATTCTTAGCCAAATTTCTTCGGACTCTTTCGCAAATAATCATGGAGTGTTTTGTTTTTCTTATTGCTCATTGGAAGTATATGTAGTATAAGTGGTCACTACATATACAGTACATGCTTTCATTCAGTAGTAACTTTTCATGAGCCGTACAAAAAAACCTAGTGGTGGGGAAAGGGCCAAACGTGTGCATGCTGTAACGTATTGTGCTTAATGCGTACATGTTTTCATTAACCCTTAGAACGCGGGAAACGAAAATTGTAGTCTGCTGTTGTTTTACATCTTGTCTTTATCTCAATAAAAATATGGTTTGACAGCACTTTAGAATCATTTTCATAGGAAAAGTGCTTTCAAGCCATGTATTTGGTGAGGAAAAAATGGAAAATAACAAATAGCAGACAAAAACATTTAATTCAGCATTGTAAGGGTTAATGATCAGTATTATCAACATGGCCTTCACTCTTGCCATTAGACTTGTTCTGTTCAGAATACTGGTAGATTCCTGTACCATGCTTCGTTTTTTTCAAAATTCCCATCTTGCCATGTAGTAATTGAAACTGTTGTCACTTTGTCGGAACTTCCTTTGCAGCTTGCTTGTCTGTAGATAGCACATTTTGTTGCCTACTTTTAGCCAATTGTTTCTGTATTCACGTGATACATATTTCGGTCATCACAACAATCTTCACATCAGCGGCCCGCTGCGCCAATGAGATTTAGGAAACTGCTGGCTCGAACAATATTTTGCTGGCCAGAAAACTGATATTCAGCATTTGCTCCAGATTTGTTAAAAATTGTGAGAAAAAATTATGTAATGCAAAAGTGGACCAACTTGCTGTTGATTTCTACTGGCTCGAATAAAATTTTACTGGCCTATGGCATAGGATCAATGTTTTATCATGAAGACTGATATTTGTAATACCATGTTTTCATGACATGATTTACTATTGTAATTATCGCACACTAAATTAAAAATAATATTTTGATTTATGCACGTGTACACCCGATGATAAATGGACAAAGCTGGATTTCCTTATGTTTACCAATTTTAGAGATAGCGTATCTAGTTCAACATGTTTGTTTGTTTATTGGTGTTTAACGGCCTATCAACAGCTAAGGTCATGTAAGGCCGGGCAAACGGGTTCGATCCCGTTTTAACCTGCTGCATTGGGGGGAAAATTCCAAAATCAGAACTGAATATTTACATCGAGAAACAATATATTCAGCCCTGAAACTAGAATAACCTGACCTGGTGGCAGGTCCATACCACACCAAAGTCACTTGGCCCCTTCCCCTAAAATAGGATTACGAATAATCGTAATACTCACATAAGGGGTATAACCAGATTCAACTGTCACATACAAAGGAGGAACTCCGATCGTTAAATTACCCATCGCTTGCACCCACCTTCCACCCACAGTTCAACATGTACATCCGCACACTGTATTCATGACCTACACTGTCCACCATTGTTACTGTTTTGGCCTAGAGCAGCCTGCCCATCCATGCAGTCTGATTAAGGTCTGCACTGTTCGTGAAACACATATGTTACCATAGGCAGGATTGGCTAGAAACATTGTATGCAGATTTGTCATCATCCATATTTTCATTCTAAAGGTCTAGGACTTAGAAATTCACGTTACGATAGTTTTTCGCAGGTACATCCATCGGTGTTGCTGATTTTTTGTTTCTGTAGCATATCTAATCTGGTGTGGTTAATTGTTGGCAAACGTTTCGTTATAGAATGGAGTTGCCCCATACCAATTCGCTTGACTACATTCCTGCATACAGATCTGACTTGTGGCTGTGACTGGAGAAGCGACCAGTGCAGATCCAGATCAGCCTGTGCATACGCAGTCTGATCAGGAGGAACTGCACTGTTCGCCAGTCCATCAATGAAACACCCGCCATTTTTCTAACAAGCAATTGTATATCGTTATCAGGCTACATGAATCGACTACTCGATCGGGAGCTACACTCGTCACAAATCCCATAAGCCCCATTTCTGCAGTCACGGCCACATTCCATTGCCCAACCCCACCAATTTTTTGACTAAATTCCTACACACAGAACTAATATATCTTCAGACAAAGACCCTTGTGCAACGCGGGACTGTGGCGAGCATGCAGTGTGCGAGAAGATCATATCAACGAACGGCACCATCGCCAAGTGTGAGTGTAACCGTGGCTTCCAATGGCACAGTGTGGAGGAAGTCTGCAAGGACATCGACGAGTGCCAGTTCAAAGACAAATGCTCCCAGATCTGCACCAACACAAAGGGTGGATACAAATGTAGCTGCATGGATGGGTACAGGCTGGAAAAGTTCTCCTTCTGTCGTGCAAATGGTACGATTTAATTTGGTCTACATATTGGTCGCCGTCTGATAAAAAAGGCGCTATGGACGTGTGTAGGCCGTGATTATCATGTATACACAATAAACCGATCGATTAAAAATGATTGGATTATTATATTGATATATTGACAATGATAACCAGTGCATGTGCTCAGCAGACCATGCACGTACACGGTTTGATACGGCCCTATGCTCGTCAGACGTCACTTTTCGCAGGCGGCTGCCATAATAGTGTCGTGTGTGCACCCAAGGTCAAGGTTACTTGGAAATTTGCATCATCGTGTATTCCATGTCCCGTGATATGATTTTGTCTTGTCATTACTAGTAATATCAGCAGTCTTGAGACTGTAAGGGTATACTTGTTCGTCATTGTGTTCCTTTGCAAATTTGTGGCAGGTGGGAGCATGTGATGGGTAATTTAACGATCGGGGTTCATCCTTTCTAGAATTTAGACTGGAGACCTGGTTTGGCCCTCACATACGTCTTTGGCATTTTGTATGTAACAGTTGAATCTGGTTATATCCCTTGCGTGAGTATTAGTTATTCGTAATCCTATTTTAGGGGAAGTGACTGGTGTGGTATGGATCTAGCACCAGGTCAGGTTATTCTAATTTCAGGGCTGAATATATATTTATCTCGATGTAAATATTCAGTTTTGATTTTGGGATTTTCCCCCCAATGCAGCAGGTTAAAACGGGATCGAACCCGTTTGCCCGGCCTTACATGACCATAGCTGTTGATAGGCCGTTCAACACCAATAAACAAACAACCAAAGATTTACCTAATCGAACTACCATTAACCCAAAATATACTCCAATTTTCAAATGTAAGTTTCTAAGTATATTTCTCATTTCTCATAAAAAACGTATTAAACTGTTGAGTCGAGTGGTTCAATTCGACTGTTTAATTCAATGGTCAAATCACACACTTTCAAATTCATTGAAGTACGAAAAGTAGAACATCATAGATGCTTGGATAATAAGCTTAAAAGCATATCCAGAATGTTGCATAATAATCCATTTACACTATTAACTTGTATGTCCATGTTGCTTCCCTAGGTACTCCACCATGGCTGTACTACGCCAATCGACGAGACATTCGAAGGCTCAGTGTCGACTCGCGATACATGAATGTTATTGTGGAAAGTACCGACAACAGTGTAGCGCTAGATATTGACTTTGAACAGCAAATTTTGTTCTGGACCGACGCAGCCCTGGAAAGGATTCACAGGTACAGTTTTACAATTCTAGAAATCATCTTAAATGTGGCTGTGACTGGAGAAATGGGCCTTACAGGATTTGTGAGCAGTGTAGCTCCTGATGAAATAGGACTCGTGTAGCGTTATACAATCTATATTGCTTTTTAGAAGCCTGACTGGGGTTTCTCATTGATAGAATGGGGAACCGTGCAGATCCTGATCAGACTGCGTTTGCACATGCTGATTTGGATCGACCTGATTACAAAACCCATAAGCTTCCTTCAGTCCCAGCCACAAACGATAGTAATTTTCAGCCTATTAAGTCATTTTCAGCCTTTAAATCGTGTGTTCATTGAAATGTCATTGTTTTTAAGACGGTACTTCGCTACTCGAGTTACAGTTGATCATCTACATGTACTTCACTGGTCAGAAATGAAAGCTTGCTGCCTCAACCTTTTTTCACTAAGTTTACCTCCATCGCAACAGGTGAAATATGGGATTCTACTTTGGTAACTCTGCCTAAAATGACCGTAGCTGTTGACAGGCCATGGAATGCCATTAAATAAATAAATTAATATTTTTGTAACTTATTTTGTATTAAATTAAATATGCAGTGTGGAACTTCACCCAGAGACGGGCGGGATTAAAAATAACACCCGTGTTGTAATGGGCCTTCGGCAAGGAATGTCTACACCGGACGGTCTGGCCGTTGACTGGCTCTACAAGCACATTTACTGGACCGATACTGGCCTGAACACCATACACGTCGCCAACTACAACGGAGCGAAAACACGATCGCTGATCAGCGAGAACCTTGATGATCCAAGGGCAATCTCTCTGGATCCAGTCAATGGGTAGGTGCTTGCATTACAGTGGAACCTCTCTAAACTGGACAGACACCCTTGTGTCGTCCGTGTGCAAATTTATAATCAATTTCAGTAAAATATCCCGGACGTTTATCGTGTACATGATTGCAACGTGCATATTAGCCATATATTAATGTGCTAGTACACCTGAATTTCAATGGACACTCTGGGGATCTCCCAGAATATCCAGTTTAGAGAGATTTCAGTATACCGACACTTTGTGTGCTAATTTTGAACTGTATCCAGATACTGTGCATTTGGAGCTGACTTTAAACAGACATACGACCCAAATTAAATCAATTGACTTTAACACTTGAAAACGATTCAAATGAGTAGTCGAAGAGCACATAAAACAGATAAGCTAAAATGTGGTAAACATTTGTTCTGTGTCGCATAAAATTGTACTAACTCTTTCAACACCACAGGCCTTTATAGTGGTATTGGCAAAAGTGTAGATCCAGATGTGCCGGTTTGTGACGAGCGGTCCCATCAGGATCTTGCACGGTTTGCAAGTAATTTTCAAAAACACCTCGGACTGGTCTGAAAATCATTTTGTGACAATTGGATTGGTTGCAAAATTAACATCAAAATCTATTCCAGTTACTTAGGGGTGAAACGGTTAAACAGACAATTTTAATTATTCTATAGGTACATGTATTGGACCGACTGGGGAAAGAACCCAAAGATTGAAAGAAGTGGTATGGATGGAAACGGACGTGAAGTCATCATTAGCAAAGAAGATGGTCTGGAATGGCCAAATGGTCTCACAATCGGTAAGCTTACTACAGCTGTACTTTGTATCGAGTACTTAACCTGTTTCATGCTGAATACACCTGTACAGGGTATGAACACATGGAAATAATTTCCTTATTTCTTCTCAAAAGAGAGGTGGTTTGTTGGAGCATGCGATGGGTAATTTAACGATCAGGATTCATGCGACTGTGAGAGTTGAATCTGGTTATACTTTTTACGAGTAATACTATTATGCGCATTGGACATACACGAATAACACATTTGTATAAGGTGAGCCGCATCCATGGTGTATTCCATGCCACAGCGCATTTACCGTGCAACACGTCCTACTGAACTATCGACGCAAACACTTTAATGTTATTTCACTTGCGGAATTATTCCAGGTGGAGAGCATTGAAGGTTTGCTTAGCTTTCTCCATGAAAACGGCTTGCATCGGAATATCTGATTTTTATCATTGTATACATGTTGCTCATTTCCATAATGTTATCATTGTTTACATGTTGCTCATTTATATTGTTCATCATATTAATATTTTTACCCTAATCATCTGATTGCATCTAACATACTATTTTACTATTATTTTTATTCTTCATCTACATTGCTTTGCCCTAAATGATACTCTTTTGTGTTCATGGGGGCCGTTAAGCACCATTCTATTCCTAATCCTATTACTTTTAGGGGAAGGGGCCAAGTGACTGGTGTGGTATGGACCTGGGCCGTGGCACCATGTCGGGGTTATTCTAATTTTAGGACTGAATATGTATATATTTTTATTCAAATTGCCCCTCCCCCATCCGCAGTCTGATCAGGATCTGCACTGGTCGCCATTCCAAAAATGAAGCACCTGTCGTGCTTCTTACAAGCAATACAGCTCATGATCAGGCTAACAAGTCTGGTTTTTGACCAGGAGCTACACTGGTCACAAATCCCATAAGCCCCATTTCTCACAGCCACATATTAACTTTTCTGTTTCTGAGAAGCTAAACTCTTTCATTTGTACTTAATACTATATTTGTAGACTACATCGGTAATCGGATCTACTGGATCGATGCGAAACTGCACAAGATCGGAACAGCCCGTCTGGACGGATCCGACAACAGAGCGGTTCTTGTGGACGCGAAAGAGATTATCCAGCCGTTCTCCATCTCGGTGTTTGAGGACACGCTATACTGGACGGACTGGCACACAAACTCCATCCGCTCTATCAACAAGTTCAGCGGCCGACATGCAACGACCCTCTCATTGGCCTCGTACTCGGTCATGGACCTCAAGGTTTACCACCCGATGAGACAGACTGTCGGTATGTAGTCGCAACGCAACGTACAGTTATCACATCTTGTTGGTCAAGGCCTAAAAAAAAAAAGTCTTGTGGTGCGGGGAACGGTCCAGAAAAAGCTAGGTAGGGAGGGTAGGAAAATCTTTTTTGGTTATTTTATTTTTTTTTTAAATATTAGCGCTCAAAAAGTATGCCAAAGACTGGAACGAAAATGTTTTTTTTTTTTAAACTGCCAAAAAATATATGCTAGGTAGGGTCGGGTGGTTCCCCGCACTACAAGACTTTTTATTTTAGGCCCAAGCAGTTTTCAGATGTTAATGGCTTGCTCCATCTTAAATGGTGATCCTGATCTGATTAGAGCCTATGCAGGTTTCCATACTCTCCATCTGACATTGTTTATTGTAACAGTTTTTATCTGTATACTGACTGTAAGAGTAGTGATTATTAAGAAATAAACTGGTCGCACATGCTGTAGGATACCCATATTAACTTCAACGGAATAAAACCAAACCTCAATCGTCAAACACATTACAGTAACATCTGTTCTCCAAACCATAATATAATCTCCGATGATTGCAGATTTTGCTGGCAATGCGACGATACTGTGCCAAGCAGCCAACTGTGATTATCTATGCCTGCCGGCTGCTGCCAGTCGTACTGCTCCGAAGGTCTCGTGTGTCTGTCAAGATGGCTTCTCGTTGAATGATGACAACAGGTCATGTTCCGTCTCAACTGACGTCACCACAACCAAGAAGCCTGCAGTTACAACAGCAAAGACAGAGATAACAACGCACAAACCAGGTGAGTGTCCAGAACAAATTGCGAGTGCAGAGCTCCAGTGTCAGGGAGGGGACTGAGGGGGGATGGTTGTTGAGGCCCGACTCGAAAAGAATGCTGCTGGGCGCGGGGTACGAGGGTTCGCATACTGGGTTTACTCACCGCTCGTATGGGAGTTACATTCCCAATGTTTTCTTACCAGCCTGTCCTGATATTTTAGTATTCATATGTGTTTACAAGTACACAGGTTAATGACTTGTGGCATTCGTGGGGACGTATTTGTTAGGGGTGTAACGATACAGCAAAGCCACGATACGATACGTATCGCGATACTATGACCACGATATAACGTATCGATACACAAACGATACACTGTAAGAACAGAGCATGCGAAAGACTAATATGCCCGAAAGACTAATATAAAAATAAAGTTGGTTTTATGAGCTTTTCACAGTAATACAGCCCGGTGAAAGAAATTTTCTGAGGGAAATAGGCAGCTTGACGTATACATATCAAAGCAGGTTTGAAAAGTTTTGTTTTTTTTATGTATCGTTTGGTGTATCGATACGGTCTGAAGGTATCAATATATCGTATCGTGGCTAAAATATATCGATGTATCGTTGCACCCCTAGTATTTGTATTGCCGGCGTGTGTGTAGATGCCGTATAGTATATAATGTTTGTATAGTCCGCAAGTGTGTTATCAAATAACACTACATAGTCTTTGATGTGTCCATATGTATCCCAATAGTATCAATCACAATGATTCACAGGCGATATGCGTTTCGGAGTATAATACTCCTTCAGTCGCAACACCATTAGGATATATATGTAACAATTTTGTGTGTTATATATATATATATATTATATAGTCATGTTGTCACAATTGTTGTATAGATTCTGAATAACTTGTTTTTATATATCACAACAAGACTTACGTGTGTACCTAGGTAGAGTATTCGCAACCCAATGTATATATACACATGTTCCGTCTGCAAATGTGTGTTAAATGCAGAATCGTATATACCGTATGTTGTGTACACTAGTTGTGTATCGCTAAGATAGCGAGTATAGTGAACGGATCTCGGACGATGCGTGTGATGGACACATTGGTGGCACGTTCCACTGGAGTTTTGAGTTGGCCTTTGTTGTTTAAACTGCCTTGTTTATTTGAGATGTGAGTTTTACTGTAATTCAGCTTTATTAGCACTCCAATACACAAGGGTGTATTTGGCAATAATGAAGTAATTATCATTAAGATATAAATTAAAATGAATCGCACCAAATTTGAGCAAATTTAATCGTCTCAAATTTGGTAGGATTCACTTCATACTAATTCAACACTACATAACTCTTTTTGTGGTGTTTGCAAACGGTGTAGATTCACATGAGCGGCTCGTAAAGAGACGTCTCATCAGGATCTGCACTTTTTGCAAGTACAGTCGAACCTCCCCGAACGGCCACCTCTCTACAACAACACCCTCTCTATAACAGCCGCTATGTTATATCTCAAATGGATGATTTCCTATGTATCTAACCATTAGACTGCTGAGCACGACAATTGTCGTCTGCTGTTGCTTTGCCTTCGTTCTCAATAAAAACATGTTTTGACAGCATTTTAGAATCATTTCCATTGGAAATGATTCTAAAATGTTGCCAAAACATGTTTTCGATGCGAATTATCGAAGAGAATAAATAAACAGCGGACGACATAATTTAATTCAGCATTAACCTCCCTACAACAGCCACCTCTCTACAACAGCCAGTTTTGCGTCTTCCCATGGGTGGCTGTTGTAGAGAGGTTGCACTGTAGTCATATATTTTTGGAACAAAAAAATATGTTACAAATAGACTAGTCTGAAAATCACTTTGTGACGATTGGATTGGTCCTTAAATTAACATATCACGGTCCATTCCTGTTACTTAGCGGTGAAAGTCTTAATATAATTGGGTATTGATTCTGGGTGTCAAGTTTATTACAGTTCTACCATATTTTTCCAGTGGTCACAACACAACCTGGCTACACTGTACCAATAAATGTGACGGAGAAGACGCCCAATGTACAGCCAGAGGGACAGCCGATCGGTATCATCGCTGTAATTGCCTCGGCCATTGTGGTGCTGGTCCTAATTGTGGGTTTTCTAGCCAGCGTTTTCTTATACAAACGCTACAACTCGAAGAACAAAAAGAGCATGAATTTCGACAATCCTGTATACAGAAAAACGACGACAACAGAAGAGCAGTGTATGATACATAACGATAGAGATTTACAGCCAGTAAGTATAAAATATAGCGTATCTTTCATTTTGTGTATGCTCTTTCAAATTTGATAGCATATTTACTACTTTAACCCTTTCCACACCTCACATTCATCAGAAGGTTGCATGCAAACAGTGGATCCATGTACCAAGATAGCCATTCTTAATGATGCGCCGTCTCGTCTCTGACAACAAAATTTGGCGCTTTTTTTTTTTAATTAAATTTGAATACTCTGAAAATTAACAGGATAATCCATTCCACTTATTTTGGTTGAAATGGATTATAGATGATGGGTCAAGTGTTTGGCCCTTATAATGTCCGGTTTCTGTGACAACACACATTTGAGATACAACATGTGATTTTGTACCTTCGCACATTGCGTAATTTCATTAAATACGTTTTAATAATACAAAATTTACTATATTTTTCGTAAATTAAGTCAAAAGTTGACAAAATTTTCAAAGTACATGCGGAATAACATGTGGGATATAATTCTGCTATTTTCCGCATGTACTCTGAAAATTTTGACTTCATTTACGTAACGTATTGTAAATTTTGTAAACGTATTTCATGAAATTACGCATTTGTCTGAAGGTAGAAAATACCATGGCGTGTCTCATTTGCGCCTGTGACTAGAAAAATGGGGCTTTTGTAATAGAAATAGCGCACTCCAGTAGCCTGATACAGAGATGCAAAGCTTGTAAGCCGTGTGACGTTTCATTGATAGAATGGCGAATGCCGAGACTGCGGATGCACAGGCTAGGCTGATCTGGATCTACACTGGTCGCAACATTCATTTCATTTGTCCAGTCTGCCACAAGTTTAATCCACATTTTTAAAATTGTTCCTTGCTAATAAACTCTATAAACAAGTATGTTTTGGTCAACACATTTGTTATTGCTTTTTCCTAAGTATGTTTTTCTTTCCTTTTGCAGCAATTGGTGCCCTTAACACACAAAGGTCATGAAAGCGTGTGATGACAGTTTTCTATAGTGTTTAGTTTTTAAAAACAATTTAGGATTTGTTACAATTGTGGTCATATTCCAACGGTAGCCACCCGAAGTTAAGTGGTGAAATAAAACACGGACCAAATAAACGAACAACATCCAATAACTTCCTTGAAAAGGAATACTATCGGTTGTTTATATTTTCACCTCTGCTGCAATGGACTCCATATGCAATCACCAAAGGTTGCATTCATTCAGCACGCTGTTGTGATAATTCTGTTATGGATCTATTGATGAATCATGCTCAAATCCAAAGTTGACCGCCCCCTAGCGGTGCCTGAATAGTCTCGGTGATACAGCGATCGTGGAGCCAGTGGGGATTGCGACTGCGAGCGAGACCAGCCCTGGGCACCCTCGGGACTTAACTGGGCCGACCCCGAGTGGTCATTGTTGTAACGTGTTGGTGGACATCTAGTTAGACACAGGATACGTAGATATTCAACATATCATCGGCATTATCGTTATTGCTGGGTAATGTTTACTGGTACGACACATATCGATGGTTTAGTAACATAAGGTCGTAACTGCTATGCTAAAGCATAGCACTTACGACCTTACGTTACTAGACCATCGATATATATGACGATTGACGGAGCTCCAGTACATGGTGAATACTCTATATTGTTATTTCAGCACCAAAGTTCCTCAATTGCCTAGTAATCGCATAGTTTGAGAACCTACTGAGATTACCTCAGTTACACAGTCGATTCTGAAACTGTGCTTTATACCTATTGTGGCTATTTATTAAATAATTATTTGAACATACCACATTGCTGGAGCTCTGGTATACGTGACCTGTCATGACAAAAATGGGCTGATGGAGTTTATCAGTTAACTGGCGTCTGGGCCTGTTCTTGTAAAACCTTGCGAGCATATTCTCTGTTCTCATCCTCCAAGACGGGAAGTTTGAATTGGTCAAGGCTGAATTTGTAGAATGTGCTCGGTTTTATGAGCTCGTGACCTGGATGGGCTTGATTACTGATTATACCCTAGTCTTGAAGGTAAGCTCCTTGAACAGCGTGTGTGCTTGGTCTGAAAAAGCTATTAAATCACATTCCATCAACCCGCATTTGTCATGAAGATTTACACGTATCGCTGTTTACTTGTACACAAGTAATATTCTCGTTTAGTTCCATCCAAAGTCCTACGTCGTCGTACTGTGATTGAATGTAATTTAAATATGATGGTAAGACATCAGCTCTTGACATTCCTAGATATCTTGTTCATTTCCCTGTGCCAAGATAACTGTAAATAATATATTGTGTTGAAAACTAGACAGATGTATGGACACGTGTACAAGCTGTGTCAATAACGTTCTGTTTTTAGCTGACAGCATCTATACATCTATATGGCGAGTTGAACAAACTTTGCTACTCGTGAAATCGTAAGCATTGTTCCGACAGAAATGTTTCTATTGCATTTCTTACCAGTTTAACTGATCTTGAATGGTCAGGTCAGTTTGCTTGTACTGAAGAGAATATTTTTGTCGAAGCTTAGCTTGCTATGTAATCATTATGTGTGCAGTATAGTCATGTGTGCATAATAACAGGTTTGGAATGTACCACTCTGTACAATTCATTGTTGGTGGGTTAACTATAACACTGTCGTTGGAATGTAACAATGTCTTAACGTATAAGTGATGCTATGACAATGGCCTTCACTTCTGAACCTGAGCTTGACAAGGGCCCGTACTTCTAAAGCAGCCTGAGCAAACATGTACTCCGCTCTCGCGCTCGAGATCAGTAAGTTTGGATTGAGCTGGCACACAATAAAACATGGAATACTCTGCATGTGATCCTGAAGCGCAGCTTTGATCTGCAACGGGGTCATATGTGATTGCTGTTTCCATTGAGACCATTCGTATGTGGGTGTGGCTGGAGAAATGGGGCTTATGACCAGTGTAGACCCTGGCCAGAAATGTCATAAACTACATTTCGCCAGTCACAGGCACACACAAGGACTAGCCCCTGCGATATGAAGATTTCTGAGCAATATCCTGGCTGAAGTCGGGAAATTTTAATGAACATGCTCAGAAAGTTTTATATTTGCAGGCGTTGGTGTTGCAAATATTAATGCTGTATTCTCTGTTCCTTGCTTATTATAATATATTAATGTGTTGTCAAATTAGTCACACCGGTAAGTCGTGAAGTAAACAGCAAATATCGTATGTCGGCACTGCATTCCAACAGAAGAAAAGTGCAATCGTTGAGAAGCACTTAACATTTGTAAATAATCACAATGTTTTGACATCCAGCTTTAAATTCTGTTACTTTATGTGTTTATCTACCAACTTGAACGGTGAAAAATTGCCACCGACTAGCAAGAATCCTCGTGCATATCTAGTAGTATTTATTTACAAGCTCATTTTTTTCCATCGGTATACAAGATTGAAGATTTAAAAATTTTAAATAAGTTAATGGAAACATAATTTAAAGATGAAGCGTCAAAACTGAGAATGAATAAATGCCAAATTCATTCTGATTGTTATTTCTTCCATAAGATTTTGTCTATTTCTATAATGTATATTATGGAGGAAAATTGTTATACTGGTAAACAGTATTGGTCTTTTAAATTTGACCTTTTGCTGTACAATTTTTCAAAATTTATCTAGATATGACCTTATTAAATCAGAATAATGCAAGCGTGCATCCGCACAGGATAAAAATGGTTACAAAATTGTGAGGTGCATTTCTTGCGAGAGTGGGCCAAATGGAAACCATTCACAGACTGGTTATTCCATCATTGTTAAATGTGACATTAATATAGGAATGAATGGCCTTTTTGTGGAATTTATCGGGGTATAAACTTGGAAAAGTCGCGGGAATACTGTACGAAGGCCGGAAGGCCTCGTCCAGTATTCCCGCGACTTTTCCAAGTTTATATCCCCGATAAATTCCACAAAAATGCCATTCATTCCTTATAATTCCAGCATTTGAAATAAATTAATCAAGAAAATGTGTTTATTTTCCGTTTTCTTAAGAATTATTTTAACTGCGCCTCACGGTTATGGAAAGTAGTTCGGCGTGGGAGTTTACTGGGATATAAATTTTGGACAGAGACTTGGTACGGGCCAATCAAATGTTAGGGAATTGTGTAAATATTTTTGTGCTGGAATTATTAAAAAATAAATCGAGTTGAGAAAGGCCAAGTTGTTTACTAGTGTGAAGATGTTTTATAGCATTTACAAGCTTTTAATCAACAAACGGAATGTTATCAAAATAGTGTGTACATGTAATTATTAATTATAATAACACATGTGCATAACACTGCTGTGTAACTCTTCTAAATTTGTCGTTTCTTCATTTAAGATTTGGATCTGCATTTGATTAGTTTTCAATTGAATTTTTGTAACCTTTTGTATTGATTATTTAAATATCTTTGGTTTAATTTCTTTTCTAAATTCTCTTTTAGCGCTTTTGATCTAGTATTGGATGAAATTGCATCAAGTCTTGATTATTATATTGGTGCTTCATTTCATTTATGTTTCATTCATCACATTCTATGCTTTATTGTATGGGCAGTAGTTACCTAAAATTTTATTTAAACATTTTCTCTAAATTACATTGAAAGTTGCTGGAAGTTTCAATGCAAATGTGGCATTTGATGTGGAATTTTCTGCAGCATTCTGTCGATCATTTTAGAAATGTTGTCGGTAAATTGTTTGAACAATAAAGTACGTTATCTTGTGGATATTCTCATTTACCATCTGTACTGCATTCCTTACATTTTCATGTTGTTCTCTATGTTACGTGTTGTAATTTAAGTTATATACTATGTTTGTATCCATGAATGTTCATTTGTACACCTCAATAGTATTTATGGCATTTATCACATGATGTTCTGCTCCACACCGATTACACACACATCTTCATAGACATGTACATGTAACATCACCTACAGCTTAAAATCGTCTAAAAATGTCACTCATTTCATATTTGCATTGAAATACAGCTGACCTATATACATGTAGGTTTTATATGAAAACAAGATCTGAAGTTCAGTTTTTACATAGGGTACATGTGTATCCGTATGTATTGCGATCGAGCGGGATCATTTGGCTCCGCCCACGACCCCCCGCGGTGCGGACGCCTGTGATTGACAGCTGAGAATATCTGCATATAAAACAGCCAATGGAATCGCGTTGGAATCGTGCGGTCATCGCTAAATTTAGTAACAGAGTTAACTCCCCTCCGAATACTCTCCGAAACAAGCGACGCGTTTAACACACAAACTACATCAAGTTTGACATTCCGACAGCCTATTTTTAAACTCACCCGACACCTGTGCGAAACAAAACTCGCACGTGTAGGTCTAACTGATGTTTAATCCTCATTCTCTCTCTCTATCGATGGATTTACAGTGGATTTTAGTGACATTCCTGAATATGGCCCGATTGACATTTGTCTATGGTGGCCAATACACGCCAACATGAGTGTCAATTCTACGTTCAGGGAAGGGGGTCAATAAGTCAGTATTTAAGGTGATAACTTACAGTCAGGGAACACATTAATGACAGTATAACACAACCAGCTTATATTAATACCCATATTAATGCAAGTACTGAAATACGACAAAAAAAAATCTAACAAGATTTCTAAACGTTACAAGTGCCCGCTATACAGTGTACAGATATAATCATTTAGTAATATTTATTTTACTGATAGTGGCGGTGGTATCAGGCTATTTTCATATGCAAATGAGGCATGACATTTTTTAATTATTTATACTAAAGAAATGCGTCACCTGAAAAAATAATATTTTCGACAGATTTTAAAGTATGATCATTGCACATCATAAATTAATACAGAGATTAAATAGTAGTGTCCGTTAACATTTTAAGCAAACACGGTTATCGCCCCTGATATCAGTGTACATTTACGTCTGATATAACATGTATAATAATGCCAATCAGTACGTGGGATAATGGCGCATGAATGTTTATTTTGCCAGGAAATGTCTCAGATGATGTCTCTGATGTAAAGAACATTTTGTACCTACTGAGTGGGCATGTACCTTTAAGGGTTAATGAAACTGCAACACCAACAATAAATCAATCGATCTAGTTTAATCTTGTAGTACCCTATGTTCAGTACTTTCAGTACTTTGATTATAGTATGTACGCATTTACATATTTGATAATCTAAATCATATTTTCGTGCCGTCCATATGTTAATACTACATTTCCTCTTGGGTCATGCATACACTTGACCAAACAGAAATTTTCATATTTATGATAAAGCACCCGGTCAAATATGTGCTTTTTGTTGAAAATGTTCACATTTTAAGTCGATATTATAGTAGAAAGATAAAAATCGGCATTCAAATAAAAAAAATACCGTTCACTTTTTTATCTGACATTATCTACCACAATTTTTGTTTAATGATACTTGTGCTTGATGTGTACACTATACAGTGAATGGTTGTGAAGGTCACAGATGACTCCTGTAAATACTGTATGAAAGACATATGAATGCGTGTTGAAAACGAACTTGCAAGCTCATATGTTTGGTGTTTTGAACAGTCTTTTGTTGTGTTTAGTGCTAGAATAACAATTATATGATAAAAAAACATGTCTGGATACAAGTCATCATGTAGCTTCAAGCAAATGTTGAGGTTACATAAAGGTCTTTATTTTATGCAAACACTATGTTATTATTTAAATCCCTTGGTACAACACGTCAAATATTAATGCTGTACTTATGTGCAACTTGCAAAAGGATTTCATTTTCGCAAACATCTCCAAGGACATATTTAATATAATATGGGCAAGTTAATAAGATTTTCTGCTTTTAACTTCATCTTGTGATGTCGTTAGATGCTGTTTCCGCGAATACAATATCTTCTGTAAATGACATTTTTAAATCTTTTTTGAAAATTTCTCTTGAAACAAGGCAGAAAAGCTTGTCGGTTGGTCTATATTTAATATATGAAACTTGAATAAGAATCGTGATAAATTTATAGACAATTATATGAACTTGTTGCATTTGTTTCGAACACTCATTGCGTGGATGTTATATATAGTAGCATAGTCTGTAGAGCAAAATGTGATATTCCAGACAAAGTGGGGAATTGTAGAAACAACAATCTGGCAAATCGTGCCATTTCTTTTCTGACCAGTGTAGATCCTGATCATCATAGATTATCATGCATGTACTCTGGTATACGTGTACTTCAGTTTGAGATGGTTTGGTCAACAGAATGGCAAACAATGCTGGTACTGATTACATTACGCAGATATGTGGCGGTGACCGGAGAGATGGGGCTCATGGGTTTTGTGACCAGTGTAGATCCCGATCCGCCCTTTGCATCCGTAGTCTGATCGGGGTCTGCACTGGTCGCCATTCCATCAATGAAGCTACAAGTCATACTTCTAACAAGCAATATTGATTGTTGTCCGACTGTTTGATCATGAGCTACATGGGTCACAACTGCCATAGTGACTTTCCTCCAGTCAGAGCCATATATGAGACACGCCATGGGATTTTCTACTTTCGGACAATATTTTTCATAAATGGCGTCGAAAGATTTTCAGAGTACATGCTGAATATTCCACATGTACTTTTAACGTCATTTACTGAAAAAATTGTAAATTTTGTAAAATCATTTCATGAAATTACGCAGATGGCAGGCTAATTTGGGGGGTCTACACTGGTCGGACAGGCAATAAGTCAGATTTGTCAGATCTGTGCCTATTTATTGTTCAGTTTAATAAAAATGTGTTCTTTTTGTTAAGTTTTGCTGTTTGGTTTTTGTAGCAATATTGATTTATTTCTATAAATTGTGCTTAATAATTAGGCCATCGTGTGGGAAAAAAATACCTTGTGAAATCTGATAGTATAGTCTGATATAGGGCATGTGTGCAGTTGTTCCATCATCTATATATTTCACAGCATATATCCAGATCCACTACATATGGTCTGGTTGGACATACACTTAGTTGTATCATCAGTCTACTTTAACTGCAGGCAACAGCTATCATAATGTCCTGTTTTGCTACACGATGGCCCGTCCTAATGTTGTCAATGTCAAGTGCTAAGACTGCAGCTATTCATCGTCATACTGAACTCGTGTACAGCTGTGTAAAACTACCATTCTGTTGCAGTTTTTCTTTGCAGTTCATCAGCACAAAGTTCATAAATCTGTTTATCAAATGAAAACCTTATTATGATGTGTTGTAACCCATTTCATAAATGTGGTGATGTTCTTTAGTTACCTGAGAGTTGAATTGGGTTATTGCCCATTATAAAAGTAGTAAGATTATTACTGATCCTACTGCTTTTGGGAGGGGCCAAGTGATTCTGGTGTGGTGAGGACCTGGCATCAGATCAGGATTATTCTGATTTCAGGGCTGAATATATAGTTTTGTTATTGTAAATATTCAGTTCAGATTTTGGGATTTCCCCCCATTTGTACATAGTACGTACATGTACTTGTACAGGTAATATATGGGATTTAGTACTAAACCCATTGACCCGGCCTTTAATGACCGTAGCTGTTGATAGGCCGTTAAACCCCAACAAACAAACAAAAAACATAAATGTGATATGACACACGTGTAATAACACCTGCAGCGAATTTGATTGGCTGGCCACATCACCCTAATTACGTATTGTTATGGAAACAAACAAAACGAAGATGCTCCAAATGGCGTCCCTAATGGCTTTACTATATATTGAATGATATTACATATTTTGCTGTTTAACATAAATGAAAGATTCTAACTTTGCGCTTATGAACCTTTTGCACTATTTTTTTTTTGTTAGTGTATCTCGTTCGTCTTATTTGCTGAAGATTAACTGACCGACAAACTAATTTGCAATAAATTATTTCTGAAGAACTATTCATATTTTTGAGAACAAAATCTGGACTAGTCTGTAAAATCATTTAGTGACCATTGGATTGGTTGAAAAATTAACATCAGATTCCATTCCACTTACTTAGTAGGGGGGTGGGTGGTGATCGGGCGAACGAGACAGCGTAAATTAACGGTAGGGGTTCCTCCTTATAGGAATCACGATTTACCTGGTTTGGCCCTCCGGTGTGTTTTTATCTTTGGCTATTTTTGTTACCTGTGAGTTGAATTGGGTTATTGCCCATTATAAAAGTAGTAAGATTATTACTGATCCTACTGCTTTTGGGAGGGGCTAAGCGATTCTGGTGTGGCGAGGACCTGGCATCAGATCAGGATTATTCTGATTTCAGGGCTGAATATATAGTTTTGTTATTGTAAATATTCAATTCTTATTTTGGGATTTTCCCCCCATTTGTACATGTACATGTACTTGAACATGTACATGTACTTGTACAGGTAATATATGGGATTTAGTACTAAACCCATTGACCCGGTCTTAAATGACCTTAGCTGTTGATAGGCCGTTAAGCCCCAACAAACAAACAAGACTTAATAGGGGTGAATGGGTTAAATCCTGTGCTGAAAACACTGATTGGTTGGTCAAGTCATAAGATTAGAACCTGCCAAAATGTAAATGGGTCTTTGTCTATGTTTGCATCATTCAGCTGCTCATTTTCTTAATATATTATGTTCACTGTAATTCCAGTTTTGTCTGAAACTTGTTATATTGTTAAAGCAACACCGTGTACATAGTTGGACTTTCTGTTAAATAAGTTGCTATATATTAATTGTGCTGTACTGACCTTAGAATCAGCGGAGTATGCTACATTCTTGGGAGTAGCCCAGAATTACTGCATTCTCCATATACAAGTCACATGGCTGAACTCGTTACTGAGATAATATGTGTTGATGGACGAGCGTTTTTCTCTTTTATTTAAAGCAATTTCAAGGTGTCTGTCCAAAAGAATGCTCCAACATTTGCAGTTAGCCGCATTTTTGGACAGTCACCTTGAGTTTATTAGGGCCCAGTCGAGATTCGGCCGTGCTCTATAGGTTTCTGCCTATCTGTCGGTCCGTTTATTTTTTGGAAGTTTTTGTCAGTTTCTCGTCACATCTCGGGGCCCGAAGTGCGTCCGAAAGACCACATTTTCTAGTTTTTGTCTGAACTGATGTAGCCTGTAGATTACAATTCCTTCTTTGCTCACAGCTGTCTCCACCACTCGCAAACTATTATTGTGTGGGTGGTGGTCGGGCGAATGAGACGGCGTAAATTAACGGTATGGGTTCCTCCTTATAGGAATCACGATTTGCCTGGTTTGGCCCTCGGGTACGTTTATTTGGCTCTAGTTACCTGGGAGTTGAATTGGGTTATTGCCAATTATAAAAGTAGTAAGATTATTACTGATCCTACTGCTTTTGGGAGGGGCCAAGTGATTCTGGTGTGGCGAGGACCTGGCATCAGATCAGGATTATTCTGATTTCAGGGCTGAATATATAGTTTTGTTATTGTAAATATTCAGTTCTGATTTTGGGATTTCCCCCCCATTTGTACATGTACATGTACTTGTACAGGTAATATATGGGATTTAGTAAACCCATTGACCCGGCCTTAAATTACCTTAGCTGTTGATAGGCTGTTAAACCCCAACAAACAAACAAACTATTATTGTTGTTGAATGTGCGTAAAACACCTTCAATCCACCGATCACAAAACAGTGCCATTGTGATATTTTAAAAGCATATTATCTTGTATGGCTTCTTGTTCTCATGTTCATGGGGATGTATTTGGCCACTATGTTATTTAAACATCGAAGCCATTCATTCCCGGTCGAGTGTACATAGATAGGTTTTCACAATGCAAGTGCTTATGAATATGGCCTGTTGTGTAACATCTAGGTTTACTTGGGCAGTGTGGTTTATTCAGTGAGCAACATCTGTTGAATGCCATCGTACTTTGTTAACTTCCTGCCAACACTTCCTCCAAATGACACGAGCCATATGGTTTTGCACCTAAGATGTGCAATTTTTCATGACATTGAAAGTTGACAAATTCGGAGAAAAGTTGGTGACGTTTTTGAAAGTTAATATGTTCACAGCAAATTTGCCATTAACTTTCAAAAACCGCATTTGCTGGGAACATTTCATTAACTGTTTACGTCATTTACGGAAAAGACCATAAATTTTGTAAATTTATTTGAAATATTGCACATTTATTTAGGTACAAAATCACATGGCTCGTCTCAATTGTTACCTTTACTGAGAGGTAAAATATCTGGATTTTGCACAGCAGGTCATATCCAGGTACATATTTGTATGCTGTATTGGTATGCTTGCTGCATTGTCTCTTGAAAATGTGCTTTGTGAATAATATTGTGTATATGTGAATATTGGCTGTGTATGAATGATGTGGAGAAAATGTGGTATTTTGTTTGTGTGATATTTTGTGTTTACGACCAGTGTCACACGGAACAGCCTGCATGCATGTACATGTGCTGCGCAGGTAGTATGATGTGTGTAAGTACTGTGTTGTGTACATGTAAATCTAAATCCTGTTCAGGCCTGGATCGTGGTGAATAGATTATGATTGTGTACACTTGTGTGGTCTGGTAATGTCTGCACTGTTTGCCATATATGCTGGTCATATCTGTGACGCGCAGTTCATACCGTGTCGGACCGCATCCCATCATGAAAAATATGGGGCTTGTACGAGACACGCCATGTGATTTTGTACCTTCGGACATACTGGTTTGGCCCTCGGGTACGTTTTATCTTTGGCTCTTGTTACCTGGGAGTTGAATTGGGTTATTGCCCGTTATAAAAGTAGTAAGATTATTACTAATTCTACTGCTTTGGGGAGGGAGCCAACTGTCATCAGATCAGGATTATTCCGATTTCAAAATATTCAGTTCTGATTTTGGGATTCCCAACCCCCCCCCCAATTTGTACATGAACTTGAACAACGCAGATGTCCGAAGGTACAAAATCACATGGCGTGTCTTATATGCAGTTCGCGACCAGTGTAGCCACTGATATACGCAGTCTGGTCACTGCTGGCTATGGAGTTGTGAAAATGTATGTTTCTTCTAATGAAATTTACACATCCATATTAGTCTGAATGCCTGGATCAGAAGCTACACTGGTCAAAAACTCGATAAGCCCAATTGATAAGCCCAATTTTGTCGTGGTGGGCCACATGTACTGCTGATCGCTGTTCCTGCTGACTGGTTCAATTCTAGCTCCGTATGCATCTATACATGGGCAGATTATAAATTTTGAGCATGTGATCGGAACATATCTCCAAATCAGTTTTAACCCTTGCACCCAAAGTAACTGGAATGGAGATTCCCATATGTTTCATACTATTCCATTTATCAGAAAGGGGTATTGTTTTTAGATATAAGAAAATGTCGGCATATAGTGCAGAACCTGATGAGATGGCTCGTCTGGATCTACACTGTTTGCAAACATGAAATATGTATGTAATTTTGAAAGAGTTAATTGTCTGTCGGACAATATTTGAGCACCAAATTGCTTGATTTTGAGTATGCGAGTGTTCATGCTCCGTTTTATAATCACATGTTTAGTTGTCTTGTATCCAGCTGGTAATTTCGGTTGGCAGAAAGCGATACGACATACTCTAATCACCTGTGCATGATTGTTAAAGATGAGGTAAAGTGTAAATGAGTTGACTAAATGCTGGAAGCGTGACTGATCAGAATGCTGTCAAATACTTCCAGTGAGTTACACCACACTTCTGTTGGTATCGCAACCTCTTATTGCGGAGAGAAAAATAATCCATGCTGGGGCCTGGTTTCACTAAACTTTGTACCACTAAAATGTTCTAAAATGTTTGCAAGTGTAAATTTAGGATCATCTGGAAATTTCAATTGATGGATTTACATTTATTGAGCATAGTCTGCATATGCAGCCTATGCTCAATAAATGTAAAATCCAATAATTGTTTACTGAAAACATTGCTAATGTTAAATTTACAGACTATCATAAAATTTTGCACTTACAAGCATTTTAGTGGTACAAAGTTTAGTGACACAGGCCCCTGGTGCATATTGTGACAACCATTTAAACTAATAACCCCTCTTTCTCATGCAGGTGTATTCCCATCTGTATAAGGCCTTGTTATTGGACTGACTGCAAAGCCCATTTAAATGAAGTAGTTGAACTGGAGGAGAATTTAGGTTGAACATATACATACATAAATAGTGTGTGTACAGAGCCTGTCTAAAGCAAATCGTTGTTGCGTGCATTGTCAAATGACTGATATGTATTAATTTTATGTAGAATACGATTCGTATTAACATATTTATTCTAGTATATTGATCTGACATTTAGCTTGCATAGCGAACAAAAGTGTTGTATTCATATCATCACGTATGTACCACATTTATTCACCAACATGTAACAGCTTGTAACATTCAGTTAATATTTGACTTTATTCTGATTTGAAATGTTTCCAAATTATTTATTATGTATGTGTTGAGATTTGATATTCCTGTGTATCTGGCTGTTTAAATGTAGTAAATGCATATCGTGAATCTTGTGTGGCTCTATTGTACGACTATTGAAGACTATTATGTGCAGTTTTCAGTAAATAAAGTTTTAAAATTATTCCATCTATTAGTCGTTTTTAGCTCCTGTATATGACCTTGTTGAACAGACATAAAACCCCAAACAAGTGAGTGATCAATTCCCAGTTCATGTAGCTATAATACCAATACATGAGCCCGTGTTTATTCACATTCTGGGCCTCCAAATTCGTACTCTAAATCATGCAGTTAGATTGGTCTAGACTGAGCACAGCTCAGCCTCGACCAATAGAACTACATGATTTCGAGTATGTGCTTAGAATGTGTAAGTGCAGCCCCTGATCGATGTCTGACCCTTTACGGCATAACCAGTGACTGGTCACGGTGCAGTTTCATGGAGAAACAGCCAAACGCATTGGCATTTTTATGTCTGGCTTTGTTGTACGTAAGAGTTGAATCTGATTATACGATCCTAAAATGGCACCAGGTCGGGTTATTCTAATTTCAGATAGGCCGTTGAACATCGATACATCAAATCTTAAAGTATACCGTGTGTTTCAGCCACAAAATCGTACATATTACGGTTTCCGGCCCAACTGCGCGAATGCCCCGGCTGATTTGATGCTACGCTGGTTGCAAATACAGTAAGCCCTGTCGCCGCCAGTCGTTGACATAGATATGGACTACAACAGATATTGGCCTACGTGCACATTGCGAGCTCGATGTTGTGCATATTTTTAACTGCCCTAGTTACCATCTAGCGATGCGAGAAAAGAGTCGTGTTTGATTAGACCAGCGTAGACTATGATCATTCATTCGATAGATAGTCTACCAGACTCATACAGGGAGCCTCATTTGGTCTGGTTGTACTGAGAAAATGGACTTCGATGATAGAAAAATAACTGTTGCGGACAAAACGGACTTTGCTGATACAAAAATAGCACTTCCCGACTGGTGTAGTCCCATATCATCATGTGCATCCGATGCACTTGCATTCAGTTAGTGAAGCATCGTTATAACAGTAAACGTCGTTGACCGTAACTTAGATTTTCACGTATAAATCGCTCAATGGCACGAATCCCTCTTTGTGAGCATATACACGCAATATAATGGCTGTTCTTGATAAGATATCTATCTTCGCTACAATGAAGTGAGCTCCGAGTGACTGAAAATCTAGTACTTCTGGCTGTGCTCGAGGCTATGGGGTAAACAACTATGAATAGTCGCCGACCTTGAAATCTGCCGGCTGTCACTGTGTGCATTGTCTGGCAGAAAAACAGCATTTACCGCCAAATATTATATATAGGAGCGGCACGCAATAAATATGACCCGCCAGCTTTCACAGCTTACTTTTAGGGGAATGGTCCAAGTGACTGTGGTGTGGTATTTACCTGGCACCAGGTAATGTTATTCTAATTTCAGGGCTGAATAAATGTTTATTTCGATGTAAATATTCCGTTCTGATTTTGGGACCCCACCACCCCAATCCCACCCCCAATACAGCAGGTTACACGAGATCGAACCCGTTGGCCCGGCTTTAAATGAACATAACTGTTGATAGGCCGTTAAAAACCAATACATCAACTCACAGCTTTGTAAATAGATTATGACATTAAGAAGTTAGCCGGTGTTTCTCATTTATGTCGTAACTTCTATATCCACTGAAGGGTTACTTAAATGTGTCAACACCGCATACTTGTGCCACATCCGTGTTGCCCTTAATATGACCTGGACGTTTTGATCTTCACAACTTTGAGCTTTTTTACACATTAAGAAGTTCGCCGGAGTTTCTCATTTCTGTCCTAATTTATATATCCCTTGGTGGATTACTTTAATAGTTCAATACATCATACTTGTGGCCAAATGCCACACATCCATGCTGCCCTTAATATGACCTTCAGCTTTTGACCTTCACAACTTTGAACTTTTTCACACATTAAGAAGTTCGCCGGCATTCCTCAATTCTGTCTTAACATATATCTCTTGAAGGATTATTTTAATACTTCAATAATCATACTTGTGGACAAATGCCACAAATCCATGCTGCCCTTAAGATGACATTGACCTGACTTGCACAACTTTGAAGTTTCTGTCATAATTTCTATATCACTTGATGGATTCTAATACATCATACTTGTGTACAAATGCAACATATTCATGCTGTCCTTAATAAGACCTTGACATTTTGACCTTCACAACTTGAAACATTTTCACACATTAAGGAGTTTACCAGAGTTTACATAAGACTTGTGCACAGATGTTACACACCCATGCTGCCCTTAATATGACCTTGACCTTTTGAAATTCACAACTATGCTTATGAATACTTATCGTGTGGGCGGCATTCGAGTGCCGACAGGCCACAATTTCTTATTTTTCTTCAAATTAACCCTTTCAACCCTAAGGAACTGGAATGGACTGTCATATGATAATGTTCCGACCAATCCAACGGTCACAAAATGATTTTCAGATTCGTCCATTTATGAAAAGTGGATGTTTTTGTTCTCAAAAATATTAAAATTACTTTCAAAAAGTGCAGATCCTGATGAGACGGCTCGTTACGAGCCGGCTCATCTGGATCTGCACTTTTTGCATAAACCGATATAGCGGGATTTCGGGTTCAAAGGGTTAAGCATTGATTTCTGTTAAATGTATCCACATTAACGATTACAGGATCGACAGAGCTATACACTTTTCTGTTCACCATTGAATTTTCTGATAATATTGATTTGTGGCTATGACTGCAAAAATGGGGTTTATGGGATTTGTGACCAGAGCAGCTTCTGATCAAATCACACACTCCATTAGCATGATCATGATCTATATTGCTTGTGAAAAGCATAACGGGTGCTTTCATTGATGACTTTGCGAACAGTACAGATTCTGATCAGACTGTGCTGCTGCACAGGTTGATCTGGATCTACACTGGTCTCAAAACCCAGAACGTTCTCCATCATGCTATGATTTAAATATATACTGGATTGATGGATCGATTGATCTTGTTAGTCTCCTCAAGGTCGATAACAAACTTATACGTCAAATATTCTTCGTCTTGTCGTAACGATTAACTTACTTGACTATATACAGGTGAATAGATGTGACAATCAAGACGCGATTGCTGAATCCGTGACCTTTTTTATCTTCACAAGGTCACAGAATCACCATTTTAACGCCAACAATTGTTTGAATGGTGCTTTAAAGGTACATGCCCACTCAATCGGCATAAACTGTTATTTATAGGAATTAAATAAGTCTATAATTATGTCACTATTCCACCAGTTCTAAAAAGTACGAGTGCCCGCTATAGTATAATACACATATAACCATTTAGTAATATTTATTTTACTGATAGTGACTCGCGGTGGTATCAGGCTATTGTATATGCATTATTATGCTTATTAAATGCGTCGTCTGAAAACATTATATTTTCGTCAGATTATAAAGTATGTTCATTGCACATCAAAAAATAAATACAGAGAATAAATAGTAACGTCCGTTACCATTTTAAGGAAACACGGTTATTGCCCCTGACATCAGTGTGGAAATTTTCGTCGGATATCAAATGTATAATAACGCCAATCAATACGTGGGATAATGGTGAATGAATGTTTATTTTGCCAGAACATATCATATCTACAGAATATACAAAACTATCTGTCTCCCTATAGTATAACCTGACATTTTTGCCTACTGAGTGGACATGTACCTTTAATCATTCTACAGCTTCAATATGCCTGGAAGTATTACTGGGACTATCTATTTGGAGATGTGTGGCTGTGACTGGATACATGAGGCTTGTGGGATTTGTGGCCAGTGTAGATCCTGTTCAAACCCCCTCGAAATCGGACACTCGGGAAATATAGATGTTTACCTTAGATGCGTTTCGCTGTTGTGTATCTCTGATTTCAATGACTTTTCATGATTGCAAAACACTAGAATGTATCATGAAGTGCTCACATGTCGATTTACAGTGGAACATATCCAAACCGGACACCCTGGGGAGAGGTTCCACTGTATCATGGTTACGATATATATTTCTTGTTAGAAGCATGACGGGCGTTTTGTTGATGGAATGGCGAACAGTGCAGATCCTGGTCCGACTGTACGGATGCAAAGGCTCAGCTGGGTCTACACTGATCGCAAAACCCATCAGTACCATTTATCCAGTCACACGTATGGACATACGCAACATACTCGTGGTTTAAACGTTAGCCGCGTCTTGACTGACATTTTGAGTATCCCAAGGTCATTGAAGCGCTTAGCCACGTCAGTTAGAGTTCAACAGCTGCTTCATCATCAAGGTGCATGATCACGTGGTTACAACAACAATAACGTCGCCCACTCCAAAGTAAGTATTATTTGATATTTTCCTTAATATGCAACGGATTTTGATGAAATATGGCGCAGCAAACGCGTCTTCATGAGCTGCATTTGGTGGTCTAGGGAGTTTGACACAGACTTATGTCGTTTTTGCGAAGAATCGATTTCCGTGTCGTACGGAGACACGGAAATCGATTCTTGCGAAGAATCGATTTCCGTGTCGGAGACACGGAAATCGATTCTTCGCAAAAACGACAGAAGTTTGGGCGAAAATAAAGAGACCACCAAATGCAGCTTAACAAGACGCGTTTGATGCGCCATATTACATCAAAATCCGTTACGTAATAAGGACACTATAAAAGAATACGTACTTTGAATCGGTACTTGTTGTTGTTGTTAGTACCACGTGATCATACACCTTGATCATGCCATAAGGTCAAGCCACAGTTAGATCACTACGGAGCCCCGCAGGGGACGTAGAATAACAATTAATTCCCTCAATTTAACAATTAGTTCCCACGAATTAACAATTCGTTCCCTCAATTTAACAATTCGTTCCCACGAAATAACAATTAATTCCCACGGAAACGAATGTTAATTTGAGGGAACGAATTGTTATATCGTGGGAACGAATTGTTAATTCGATGGAACGAATTGTTAAATTGAGGGGAGCGAATTGTTATTTCGTGGGAACGAATTGTCAATTCGAAGGAATGAATTGTTATATCGTGAGAACGAATTGTTAATTCGAGGGAACGAATTGTTAAATTGAGGGAACGAATTGTTATTCCAAGGTCGTTGAAACGCTTAGCCGCGTCAGTTAGAGTTCAATAGGGTGTTTCATCATGCCATAGGGTCAAGCCACAGTTAGAGCACGGTTCGTCCGCATGTACGAGGAGATAATTCCAGCACAAACATATTACACAATTCCCTATCATTTGATTGGCCCGTAGCAAGTCTCCACAATTTATATCCCAGTAAACTCCCACGCCGAAGTACTTTCCGTAACCGTGAGGCGCAGCTAAAATAATTCTTAAGAAAACGGAAAATAAACACATTTTATTGATGAATTTATTTCAAATGCTGGAATTATAAGGAATTAATGACCTTTCTGTGGAATTTATCGGGGATATAAACTTGGAAAAGTCGCGGCAATACTGGACGAGGCCTTCCGGCCTTCGTCCAGTATTCCCGCGACTTTTCCAAGTGTATACCCCGATAAATTCCACAAAAAGACCATTCATTCCTATAATAATCCACGAGCTTTAGCGAACGTGATCCTCGCATCCTCGTATCCATACATTGCCCATGTGCTGTGTAAATGCAGAAACGCAACTCGAAAATGTATCTTCTTCACTTTTCGAACATTTCAGGCATATGAACACATTCATGTGACATCCATTTCCCGATTAACATGACCTTATCGTTGTATTACCCTCATATTTTTTACTCGCCCTATACCTGTATGACCAAAGGATTTAGTGCCTCTATGTCTATGGTATGGCCAATTCGGGATCGTAGCTAGTTATTTCCCTTTGCAAATCTATTTATAGAGAGCCGGTCCTGTATTTCAGCGTTTATATCTTACTGAATAGCACAAAAAGGAGTTTTGCGAACAGAGTAGACCCAGATCAGATTGCACATATGATCTGGGTCTACTGTGATTGCAATGACATTAATACGTGCGAAAATGTGAATCTGGCAAATAATGTAGTCCCAGATCAGATTGCGTAGATATGTAGGATGATTTGGACGAACACTAGTCGAAATCATTATATAGTGACTCCTTTTCACAAGAAATCATGCTACATTCGATCAAATTACAATCAATAAAGCCCTAAACTACACAATTTGGACAGGATTTCTATAAATACATTCAACGGGAGATAACTAGCTACGATCCTTCATTCGCATACGGTCATCAGGGCCCGATTGAGCAAAACCTCTGTTAGCTTAACAGACTGTTAAATCCTTAGCAATGCTAAGGATTTAACAGTCTGTTAAGCTAACAGAAGCTTTGAGCAACCGGGCGCAGGCTTTAACACCACAGGTGGATATGCAGCATGGCAGAGATGGTGAACTGGTTAAACACTTACCAATTATGTTTAGAAAACAGCAGAAAGTCAGAGAAATAAAAATTTCCATGAAAACAAAATATATATCGCCTCTAAATGCCTATATTATTAATAAAGGGGTTGAAGTATGTGTTAGGATTTACTGATAGTACAGACATGTACCATGCTACTGTTCTATATTGTGTACATTACAGCCGGCTACAATAAAATGCAAGTACAGTGGAACATCGCTGTACCGAACACCATAGGTACCGTTGGTGTGTTCGGTATAGCGATTTGTTCCACTATAAGCAATCGATCACCAGCTGTCAGAGCCACATCATGGAACTGTTGGAAGAGCTAGGCTTTGAGGTACATGCGTTGTACAGTTGAACCTCGCTATACCGAAAAATCCAGTAGTGCCCGTCGTTTTCGGTATAGTGATATTACACTGTATTAACATAATTGAAAATAATTGAAGTAAAGTGGACTCGTACCCTGCTGTCATGTACACTCCAGTGAGTTCACATGTATATATTTCCTATTATGTAACATGTATGTTTGTGACTAAGTAGTAAAGAAATAGAGAATAGTAGGTTAGTGCCGTGAATGGGAAAAAATATCCGGCAAGGCTCAAGAATTTCTTTATTTCTCATCAGAAGTATATGTTGTGACCACTCATTTGAACCGTCTCGCCGAGACGGTTCAAATGAGTGGTCACAACATATACTTTGGTTCAGAAATAAGGAAAATAGATATGAGAATAGTAGGTTAGTGCCGTGAATGGGAAAACATATCTGGCAAGGCTCAGGAAACGGGATGGGCGAGGCTCTGCCGAGCACATCCCGTTTCCGTGCCGCGCCAGATATTTTTTCCCATTCACGGCACTAACCTACTATTCTATTTATCCCGTCAACACCTTCAAATGGCTGTAAAATGCAAAAATTGTATTGACTGGATATCAAAAATGTTTCACGGCACCGTGTTTCACGGCACATACGCACTGTGTTGACGGGATAAATATAAAAGATACGCCTTTATACATCCGTTTTTGGCGCACATGCTTTAGCAGAAAGCGCAACTATAATCGTCGCTTTTTCCGTCTTTGTCGTTGTCCGCGTCAACAATGTCAAAAGGTTTGTACACGTTTCTTCATCATGATATAACTTTAATATTTATTTACGGATTGCTTCAGTATTTGGACACTTGAAACATGTGAGCATTTGGAACACATTCATACCGCCATTAACATGAAATTGACCCTTTTGACCTTCACACTTTTGCGGAAACAGTTTTGTAAAGTTTGTACAAGTTTCTTCATCATCATATAACTTTAATATTACTGGATGGATTACTTCCAGTATTTGGACACTTGATACATGATCATTTGGAGCGAACGTATGCCCCCCCCCCCCCACCCCATTAACATGATCTTGAATTGTTTTACCTTCACATGGTTGTGGAAACACTTAGCCATTGTTTTACGTCAAAACGTTTGTACAAGTTTCTTCATCATCATATAACATTACTACTACTGGATGGATTGCTTCAATATTTGGAGACTTGATACCTGTAAGCATTTGGAACATACTCAATCCGCCATTCAGATGACCTTGACCTTTTTGACCTTCACATTGTTGCAGAAACACATGTTTACGTCAAAATGCTTGTGCCAGTTTTTTCACCTTAAATATTACTTGATTCATGTGAGTATTTTGAACACGCTTATGCCCCTATTAACATGACCATGACCTTTTCGACCTTCACATGGTTGTGACACATTTGGCCATTGTATTGCAACACGTTTGTACAAGTTTCTTCATCATCATATAACTTTAATATTACATGATGGATTGTTTCAATATTTGGACACTTGATACATAGAGGATATTCATATTTTTGCAACGAATATGACATATATGTTCATCGAATGGTGTGGAATGTCCATATTTCACGAGTGCCCATTGAAATATGGACATTCCACACCACTCGATGAACATATATTTCATATTCGTTGCAAAAATATGAATATTCTATTTATTATATACCGCTCCATGGAAATTAGCAGTTTTTTAGACTGTATACGGTAATGAATGTGTATTTCGTATAACTATGTATTTCATGGGTAGGTATATAATAAATGTGAGCATTTGGAAAACACTCCTGCTGCCATTAACATGATCTTGACCGTTTTCGTGCCCATGATTATGTTACGGTATAATGTCTCGGCAGGCGCGACACCGCGTCCGTGGCGGAAGTCTTGTTTGTTTTGATGGTGATTTACTTTCTTTTATCATTGTTTATGTTCTAAATGTAAATCGAGAATAGTAGGTTTTGTTTTAGTAGTGCCGTGAATGGGTAAAATATCTGGCAAGGTTTAGGAAACGGGATGGGCGAGGATCTGCCGAGCACATCCCGTTTCCTTGCCGCGCCAGATATGTGTTCCCATTCACGGCACTAACCTACTATTCTATTTATCGCGCCAACACCTACAAATGGCTGTAAAATGCAAACAAAATAACATCAGCCACCACACATATTCATACGCAGTGATTAGGTCGTATTGACAGGATATAAAATATGTTTCACGGCACCGTGTTTCACGACTGTGTTGACGGGATAATTAGTAAATTGCCAAAGATCCCTGCCACGCTTTATTCTCCTGTGTATAATACAACACGAGAAAGTCGTATACCTTTCTATATACCATTCAAACTCGTGTTTGCCGAGTGTATTTATTTACCCGACCTGTGGTATGGCAACTATGCTTGCGTACAATCTCGACAATAAATCTAATCCCGTTCTATTCACCCTGATCCTTTCCAACTGTCATCCATGATGACACGCGGAATTTGTACGACAGTCGACAGAATGTATAATGTATACCAGGGACGGTTGTATTTCCAATTATAATATGTACATGCATGCTTATAAACGGGATCCCCTCAAGAATACGCGCAGTTTTCTGACTCGGTTATATTAAGCCGTCCGAACATAAGAGAAATAAACAGAAATAGACATTAAAAAACAACACACCACTAATGGACGGACTTTCATTAGAATAAAACTAGGCCCGCTGGTCGCTTTTTTGTTTGTTTTCATTGTTTTTATTTCTTCTATTTTTTTTGCTGGTTAATAAACATCATTATGGGAATGGTACACGTAACCGTGTAGTAATACATACGATCGTTATTCGCCTCTTACATACAGGCAAACACGACCTTCCTGTGGCTCACAGCAGAAATGGAGACTATCACTTTTGCGACCAGTGTAGTCCCCGATCAGCCTGCGCGTACGCGCAGTCTGATCGGGGTCTGCACTGTTCACCACGGATTCAGTGAAATAACAGCATGCATATCCGTGTATATCCTCATCAGGCTGTGTGAGTGTGCTAACAGATAAGGAGCTAGACTGGCCACAAATGGCATAGAATTCATCCACTAACCTGGCAACAAATGTCATAAACAGCATACATTGTATGTATTTTTCCAGTCACATAAACCGATTAGCAGCTGGCTTGGTAACAGATGTCAAAAGCCACATGTAAGCTTTCAGCCACAGTCATAAACAAATAGCTAGACTGGCCACAAACGGAGACTGGCCACACATACCATACGCCACGTGTAGGTTTCTATTCACAGTCACATATCAGGAACTAGACTGGCCACACATACCATACGCCACATGCAAGTTTCTATTCACAGATAAAAATAAAACAATCAGCATTATTATTCGTCTAGAGCTGTCGTTTCGCAATATTTACGTCTTGCGAAAACATGCGAATCGTCTCCTAAAGACATGAGAATCGTCTCGCCTTTTCGCCATCTCGCCTTCCGCTTTTGGAAATATATTTTGCTTCAACCCGAATTATAAAACGCAGGTAACGCAGGGCGACTTACCCTGTGTTACAGACAGAAAATTCGGGTTAGTTTTGCTCATGCGTGTTGATGAAGATCGCAAAGCAAAAACGCGCAATCTTTGCATTTACGCGATCAACCCATGTTCGATATCGCGATAACGCGAGATTGTAACATGTCACAAACAGGACACGTAAAAATAGTCTTAGGAGACGTGTGCTGCTAAAACATGCTTTTATTAAGAAGTAGAATAAATGTGGACACACACCAATACTTCTTGGACAAAATACAACAACATAGTTTGACAAAATCATGATAATCATCGTCTTAGGAGAAGATTAGTATGTGCTACCAATACATGTTTATTGGGGAAAAACATATTTCGATATGTGTTATTGGTTACTGCATCGCATCGCCTGGTTTTGTCTTACCGTTTTTTTCTCGGATTCTGCACCTCTGACTTTAAATTTCGATGTCATAAAGTTATGGAATAATTATGTGCGAAAGATAAATCCAGAGTCAAATCTTACTAGATAAAGTTCTATCTTATGCCATGCCTGATAGTGTCCTGAAATAGATAAATATGTGTTGAGTAATTGATAGTAAATGTGTGTCTGTTGACATCGCGTCGGCGTGTATCAACGGTCAGATCGGCACGAATTTGTAACCTTTGATGTCTCACCATCCACACATCACAGTCAGTAATGATTACAACCGCAAGTGCATATTATGTACGACATGATCGGACAAAACCGAGCTTATTGTATATTGTTACATGGTTTCCGTTGTTAGCGCGTGCTGTTTGCACATGGCTTTAGGCAATGCTCATTCCGGGGCCGCGCGTATTGGAAGTGCCTTCATGACGTCACTACGCGGAAGTGCCTTCATGACGTCACTACTTCATGACCTTCATGACGCGGCCCCGGAATATGCATACCGGAAATTATCTACGACGTGAATGGGACGATTTTATAAAAGTACTGAAAATACTGAATATAATGCTCAAATTACATCAGTTTTTTGTTGGAAATGTAACAATAACGTTTGATCATGTCCAGCCGTGTGCAAACGTTTGCTGTGGCCCTCGGGAACTGTTTGAAACCGCGGCCTGCGGCCTTGGGGTTCAAACAGTTCCCTAGTGCCACAGCAAACGCTTGCACACGGCTGGACATGATCAAACCTTATATTATGCGACTAGCGAAGACCAAAACGTGTTCAGCATCAGCAATACAAAAACGCGAGATTGTAACGTGTCCCCAACAGGACACATAACAATCGTCTTAGGAGACGATTCTCATATGCTGCCAAAACATGTTTATTAGAAAAAAATAATATTTTGACAAAACATGAAAGGCAGGGGGATGGGGGTGGGGGTAGCACTAATCGTACCGGCTCCTTCGGGCCGATAGATACGTCCTGACCGATTGGCGTTCTGACATTTTAGAAGCCATGATGTGTACTATATGTACATGAATTTGTGTATTTATTGTATGTGTCACTGTAAAATCTCAATTCCTATACATTTATTGAATAGCTGTTAATTCGTAACATATTTTGATTTTCTGCATTCTAATCTGTAAAGCTGCGATAATAACATTGCTCCACACTGCGGACGCACTGGACTGAATAATGGTCCCATCCATATTTCGAGCACAATTGCCGCTAATTGTTCGGTGTAAATATTTGAAGCCCTGACGTATGAGTCATGATAATAGAAACAAACGATATATTTTTTCCTGTATAGTGCATCAAATAAATCCAGTAAGTAGCACAGACTAAGTACAGTGGGGTCAGCGTGTAAGTTCACACACGAACGAACACGACAGGTTGGAACCGACCTGTCGTGTTCGTTCGTGTGTGTACTTACAGACTAAGTACAGTGGGGTCAGCGTGTAAGTGCACACACGAACGAACACGACAGGTTGGAACCGACCTGTCGTGTTCGTTCGTGTGTGCACTTACACGCTGAACCCACTGTATATGATATACTACTTTGGTGGCAGTCCTCACACATTTTAGGCAATTTATGGAGTTTTCGGGCCCGCGACACCAGCCGAAACAAATTTAGGAATATTTTAACTTCAAATAATCACATAATCTGTTTGATGCATGCACTGACTACCTGATAGGTACAAGAGCTATATTAACAACAAACGCAAACTCAGACATAATGCACAGGCTGTCAGCACTCTGCTATGTTTACAAAAAATGTGCCCAAATCTGCATTTATTTGGCCGCGGCCACACATTTCACAACATGGATTTCAAATATCCCATGCGGACACTGCACTAATACTTGCTAATTGTACCAATTCTGCAATCACACCTTGTCACACTGATCATAGTCTGTACTGGTACCGACCGTTTTGTTTTCAAGCAGCAGACCTGCCTTTCTGACAGATAAAATGGCTGCCAATATTTCGTACGAAAATTCCGAGCAGCAGTTTCGCACTCTTCTACAACTGAAATCATGCCAGCATGACACAGATGCAAGCAAAATCACATATGTTTGCAAAAAAGTGTTTTATGCAGTGGAAAACATCATATGATGTTGGCTAATTAATTGTAGAACATTTTCATAAGCCACAGACATGTATTTTTTATATATTTACTAGAAGGCCCATATGAAAAATTCGAAACTAACCAACTCGCCCGAGGACTGCCACCCTTGTTACTATATCCTATACGACACATGTAGCGGCCAAGTCGGCCATCGTTGTGTGTGCCAGCCATCAGCCAGTTTCACCTGTTCTGCCGAAATGTCTACTCAAACTGTGAAATAGAACATATGATATATTGTCATACCGCAGATAAGTTTCTCGGCTTTTGATTGGCTAGCTTGCCTGGTCATATATATTATATGACCTGCCAAGACCGTCGGACATACAGGAATTGCGAGTCCCCTCCGGCGCCTCGCGTCCAATGAAGACACATTTTGCAAGCGTCTACCGATTGCGAATTGTATTCCTCACTAAACACAATAAAACCCCGAATTGATCAATAAAAGTAACAAATTGTACACTCAAAACCAGTCTTTATTGTTTATTTTTCCATAAATATTCTTCGCTCATCAAAATATGAGCGAAAATTGCCACAAACTGTCCCGTTTAGTGTTTTCAAATCTCAACAGAATTGGCTTCGTGACTGGGTCATAAACTATGGGTTCCACGCACGAAGCGCGGCGTAGCAATGACAGCGAATATTTGGGAACCAGTCGCATTCTTCTAGAGGCGCCAAAGGGAGAGCAGATCGATAGAGCAGTGGAATATAAATAAAATTACACGATATAAAAAAACTGTCATAAAGTTGTTTTCGATGGATTTCTTACTCCATATTTAGTTTGCTTTCGTTTAATAAAAAAACAAAATGTTCATTTACGCCTTTATATTAAGACTGACGGTAGAAAATCGAATCTCGGATTATTTTTCTTCCTGAAAAAAACGCAAAGATCAAAAGAAGAGATGTTTATACGGCCAAATAACGGATCTGCGGTATGACAAATACGTTATTGTGATTCTACACAGGCTATATGGTGTAATATTGCACGTCTGGAGGTATGTTCACCCGAGGCGATAGCCTTCAGACGGGCAATATTACACCATATATAGCCGAGGGTGAACATACCCTCAGACGGGCAATATTACACCATATAGCCTGTGTAGAATCACAATAACTTATAATGTAGCTAAGTACATGCAAAAAAAGCCAGGAGAACGGACTGCTATTATATATATTACACCAAACTGTAAAATATGTCAGTTTTCTGGACAGGTTTCTGCCTGTAATTTTAACAACATGAACCACCATTATAAATAACCTCATACACAGAAAATCGCACAGTGACAGTGTATCACTTTTACCTGGCAAACCACACAACACATACCATATATACCCACTACTGTACTCTGTTATTAGCTATCAACTCCAGTGACATGTAAACAGTTACCTGAGTGTATTGTCCCTCGTGTCTACGCACCTCCTATACGAGTAAATATGGCTTTACCTACGGGTAACGTGTACACTAACATAGTTGTGCATCAGATTGAAACATTTACACATCAACATTTATTTTGAGATTGATGGGAGAAATGCTCAGATATCTCGTCTATTGTATAGTTTGCTGACATAATAGATATAGCTTGCCGTTGTCATATCTGTCTAGAATGCATCATAGGAATGAATGGCCTTTTTGTGGAATTTATCGGGGTATAAACTTGGAAAAGTCGCGGGAATACTGGACGAAGGCCGGAAGGCCTCGTCCAGTATTCCAGCGACTTTTCCAAGTTTATATCCCCGATAAATTCCACAAAAAGGCCATTCATTCCTTATAATTACAGCATTTGAAATAAATTCATCAAGAAAATGTGTTTATTTTCCGTTTTCTTAAGAATTATGTTAACTGCGCCTGACGGTTACGGAAAGTAGTTCGGCGTGTGAGTTTACTGGGGGCTAAATTTTGGACAGAGACTTGCTACGAGCCAATCAAATGTTAGGGAATTGTGTAAATATTTTTGTGCTGGAATTATTGCGCCAACTTTTATTTGGTTTACTTTCATATTATGTGCTGTATGTGTCATATGCACGAAGTGGTGAAAATGTACGATGGCTTGTACATACAAAGATGGCGGAGATGGCAACTCAATGCTCCATATAGTATACAGTAACAAGACAAGATTCACATATGTTATATTCATATATCACATCACTCTTATGAAGCAATTATCATCGAAGCCAAGTGTATATATCTATGGCATAATACCATAAATTGCAAATCATGCAAGATCATAATATAATACCCGGATTTGGTTTCTATTCCCGTGACTTTACAATTTACATGTACATGTACATGTATACAGATGTATCTAGGCCATACAAAAGTACGTTGGTTGTCGGCACAGGGTTTGCGGAATGTGAAGTGGGCGGGCAGATTTTTAAATATATATATTTTAGTTTTGAGATGTTCGATTCTGATCGTCAGATGCATATACATGTATGTACTATAAAGTTACCATAACGTCTTCAGACGTGAAAACTCACTATATCTTCATCAGATTTGATTGGATTTAACATAGTTTTGCATGATAGCGTTTTTTATTGATGATTTGACAGGTTTGCAGTACAATTTTATTTCTTCATGACGATGAAGCAAAGTACTTTTATGGCCTTATATGTGGTTGACACCTGCCTACCCATCCATGGATATGAACCTGCATGTATCTGGGGCGCGTTGTAATACTTTAATACAGATCTTTCATGTAGATGTTATCGACAACCCAAACCCTGTTCCATATGGCTGGCTATACGTACGTGGCGACCAGTGTAGATCCAGATCAGCCTGTGCATCCGCACAGTCTGATCAGGATCTGCACTGTTTGCCATTCCATCAATGAAACACAAGCCACACTTCTAACAAGCAAGACAGATCGTTATCAGACTACAGTGGGCTATTTGATCAGGAACTATACTGGTCAATACTCCCGTAAGCCACATTTCTCCAGTCACAGGCCATAACTTTTGGCCCACCACCATAGAACCATGCTTATGGTGACCAGTATAGCCTGATCAGCCAACACACTCATCTAACTGATCATATTTGGATCGAATCTTCTTTCTCAATACTAATTAAAAATGTATTACCGATATTAGCGCAGTACGAACAGTGTTGACGCTTATCAGACCGTGCGGATGCGCAGGCTGATCAGGGGCTGCACTGGTCGCTAACTGGCATTTTGTTAGGAATGTTGGCTTATTTTCGTTGCATGCTGAATGATTTTTCACAATAAAATATCAGTGATTATAGAATACGGGGACCTTTAGTAAAGTCTGTTTTTTTTTACTTACAAAATTTGTTTTGCAAATGTGTCAAACGAAGACAGCACCCGCTTGTGATCTCGTTGTATGGTGGCTTACATGAGAACAACTCGCATTCTCGCCTTATACATGAGATCGCGAGAACGCGAGAACGCGATACGAGATTGCGAGATTAATCTGCGAAAACGCAAGGCGAGCATGCGAGATTAGGTCTTGCATTCTCGTCTCATATGCTGGCAGTCACGCGATTCTCGTGTATGCGTCGAGAATGCGAGAATGTATTAAATCGGTTAACTTTCTCAATAATACTTAAACCTATATTTTAATTAGTTCAAGTAATATCCAGAGCAGAATGGGTGCAGGTATTGGAAAAATAGGTCCCATAACATCCATGCGAACAAAAACAAATGAAAGTAGCAGAGAATAGCAAAATGTGTGGTAATTGGTTAGTTTATATATGATCAAAAGACTGAACGTCCTGAAATTCTTCGCAGTATGTGATTGTGGATGCCACATAGACTAATAATTAATCTAGAGCGGAAAGCGTTTCGCGAAAAATAAGCGTGGAAATTTCACAGCAGCAACAACAACAACAACAACAACAACAACAACAACCAACAACAACAACAACAACAACAACAACAACAACAACAACAACAACAACAACAAAACAACAACAACAACAACAACAACAACAACAACAACAACAACAACAACAACAACAACAACGAGTTAAAATAGATCTTTGGAAAATCGCAAGATTGTATTCGTGCACCGAACTATGGAGTTACGAATCGCGAGTTATCGAGTATGGCGGTTAATCGTCGCACCCTTAGACTACGGAAACATTTGCAATAACATAAATTTAGCACAATGAAGCAAGCAAACAAAACATTTATCACACCGAAAAGGCGATCAAGCTATTCAACCAAATATGTGCTTCGATCGACATTAGCTCATTTGCATAAAGCTGTAAGACCTCAAATTTGGATGTTGGTTGTATAACTCATCGCTAGCGCTTGAATAAAAAATCAATGGTGACGGCCCACCTAAAATTTCCCTAACTGGACACCGTGTAAATTGAAGGTACACGTACACCAACTCATTTTCTATTTGAAATTATTCTAAAGTAATATCAAATCATGTTTTTACTGAGAAAGAAGTCAAAATCTAGAACAACGACAGACAACATTTCCCACATTCCTACTTAATACATATATACGAAACAACAACGATCAAATTTATGTCCATGGTATAGGTAAGGGTTCAGTCACCGTGTCCTACATTTATAAAAGTCATAAAAGTGTGTCTGTGTCTGTAAATTTGAAACTGTTACAAAACGCCGACTTGCATGTTTCACTCAGTCGTCTGCTTGTTCTGTTTCTGTTTTCAATGTTTGTGAACAAAACCTGTTTTGGCAGCGCACGAGAATCGTCTCCAATGGAGACGATTCTCTTGTGCTACCAAAACAGGTTGTTTTATCATTAATACAAGAAATGCGAAAACAGCAGCAGACGACATAAAAATGCGTCTGTGCCGGTGTCTGTAAACTGTTACAAAACGCCGACTTGCATGTGTCAGTGTAAACAATGGTCAGTTTTGCACGTACGTCTATTATGGAAATTGTCTCCAGAAAAGTCGCCTGCTTGTTCTGTTCCTGTTTTCAATGTTTGCGAACACGAGAATCGTCTCCAATTTTATCATTAATACACGAAATGCGAAAACAGCAGTAGACGACAATAAAAAGTTCCCACTTTTGAAGGGTTATAAATATGGGTAGTTCAGTAATTCCCATAAGAGATGATTCTCATGTGCTGACAAAACATGCATTTTTTCCCCCTACAAATGTAGCTGATTCTTACCGAGACCCGCAGAGGACGTAGAATTCTTTTATTTTATTAATTCGTTCCCACGAAATAACAATTCGTTCCATAAATTTAACGATTCGTTCCCACGAATTAACAATTCGTTCCCTTAATTTAACAATTCGTTCCCACAAAATAACAATTCCTTCCCACGGAAACGAATTGTTAATTCATGGGAACGAATTGTTAAATTGAAGGTACGAATTGTTATTTCGTGGGAACGAATTAATAACAAAACATCCATGTCCTCTGCGGGAATCCGTAGATTCTCATATGCTGCAAAAACATGTATTTTTTGTACAACAAGACGAATCTTAAGAAATCAGACGAAAATATGTTTTCCTGCATTTCAATGGCAAATGCACAGACATTCGGCGTGTCTCGGCTTTCATCGGTGAAAGCCGAAACACGCCGAATGCCTGTGGGTTAACTCTTCCTACGCTGTTGACGGAAATTGCCGTCTGCTGTTTTTCATTTTTGCTTTAATTCTTAACAAAAAACTGGTTTTGACAGCACATGAGAATCGTCTCCAGTGGAGACGATTCTCATGTGCTGTCAAAACCAGGTTTTTGTAGAGAAATATTGAAAATAAAACATTTCCAGCAGACGACAACATTTAATTCAGCAGTAGTAAAGGTTAATGCAGTGATTGGTACTTCCTGAATTCCTAGTCAGCTACTGCTCTTGTCCAGCTTTTGAATGGATATTGATATCGTTTACATTGGTAGTCAAGGTGCATGATCACGTGGTTGCAACAACAACGTCGCCGACTCCAAAGTAAGTATTATTTGATATTTTCCTTAATATGCAACGGATTTTGATGAAATATGGCGCAGCAAACGCGTCTTCATGAGCTGCATTTGGTGGTCAAGGGAGTTTTGCACAGACTTATTTCGTTTATTCGCAAAAACGACAGAAGTTTGGGCGAATATACAGAGAACACCAAATACAGCTTAACAAGACGCGTTTGATGCGCTATATTTCATCAAAATCCGTTACGTAATAAGGACACTATAAAAGAATACGTACTTTGAGTCAGATGGATTCTGGAAATTTCAGTACGTGTTGTTGTTGTTAGTACCACGTGACACGCACCTTGACTGCTCTTGTTTAGCTTTTGAATGGATACTGATATCGTTTACATTGGTAGTGTTATCCAATGAAGACGTAAAATTGTCCATTTCCCTATGACTGTGTATGTCGAAATAATTGAGATAAGTCATGTGATTTTGTACCTAAGAAGATATATGCGATTTGTCAAGAACATTATTTACAGAAATTGTGATATTTTCTTTAAATGACGTCGAAAGCCGGCGAAACTTTCATAGCAAATGCGGAAATCTATTCCGCAGTTGCTATGGAAATACCGTAAGCTTTGGAGTTTATGGATATTGTCATTTACGGACAATATCATAAATTTAGTTAAAATTTTCTGTAAAACACGTAGAAAGTTGACGAAATTGTTATTGCAAATGCGGAAATCTATTCCACATTTGCTGTGAATATTTCGCCAATTGTCGACGAAATTTACGGACAATATCGGGCGATCCAAACCCTGAAGATACTGTGGGGATGTGCATGTACATCTTTGTCTACATTGGTCGCAAGGGTAAAACTCGCGTTTTGGTCCGTATGCATTATTATATGAGACACGCCATGTGATTTTGTACAATCAATGCATTATATGTGGCTGTGACTGAACAAATGGGGCTTATGGGTTTTGCGACCACTGTAGATCCAGAGCAGCCTGTGCATCCGCACAGGCTGCTCAGGATCTGCATTGTTCGCTGTCCCATCAATGAAACAGCCATCATGATTCTAACATGCAATATAGGTCGTTATCATGCTACGGGAATGTGCTATTCGAGCAGGAGCGACACTGGTAACAAATCCCATAAGCCGCTTTCTTCAGTCACAGCCACATATGAGACACGCCACGTGATTTTGTACCGTCGGACATCTGCGTAATTTCATTAAATGCGTTTGCAAAATGTACAATATTTTTCATAAATAAAGTCAAAAGTGATAAAATTTTAAATTAAATATATAATTCAGCATGTACTTTGAAGATTTTGTCAACTGTTGACGTCATTTACGGAAAATATTGTAAATTTTGTAAACCTATTTCATGAAGTTAAAGATATCAGAAGGTACAAAATCACATGGCGTATGTAAGTATGTGTCTATGAGTGGAGAAATGGGCTTGTGACATTTGTGGCCAGTGTAGCTCCCGATCAAATAGCATGTATTCCCACATGTGGTCAGATAACAACATATATTGCTTGTTAGAAGTATGACACGTGTTTCATTGATGGAATGGCGAACAGTGCAGATACTGATAAGACTGTGCGAATGCACAGGCTGATCTGGATATACACTGGTGGCAAAACCGATAAGTCCAATTTATCCAGTCACATCCAGATACATGTACAGTACTGTATATGTACATACATGTACCTGTAAATCGACTGAGTATATAGAAGTATGTGTCAGGTCGCCCAGGTATAATCTTACACGAACATGAGATTATATCTGGCGGAAAAAAACGTGTAAGTCGTTAACATTTCTTACCGCCACACTAACATTGTAATGATTCGCGAACGCAGCAATAAATTATCAGCTTTATAATTGGAACAAGGGTAATCGCATGCTTAGTATCGTCCATGATATTTCCATGTCATTTACAATTTGCAAAATATCGGTCATTAATGGTACCTACACTACTACATTTACTGTCAAAGATAACGTTCGTATTCACGGGATATATGCGCAGAATATATAATCCGTTTTGAAAACAGCCAGGGTATGTATATAAACAAGTTAAAAATAGGGACACATATTTAGGTGGAATATCTTTATTCAGGTAAATGTGTACATTGTATAACAAAACGCCCCTATTCGCCTACAGTGGAACTTCACGACACATGAAAGTATGTGAAGCACTAGGGTACCCGGTTTAGAGAGGCTCATTGTATTCCGGGTATGTGGATATTCCAGATAACATCTGGCTGTGACTGGAGATATGGGGCCTGTTTCACTAAACTTCGTACGACTAAAATGTTCGTAGGTGCAAATTTAGGATCGTCTGTATATTTCATTTTTTGGATTTACATTTCTTGAGCATAGGCTGCAAATGCAGCCTATGCTCAATAAATGTAAATCCAATAATTGTTTACAAGAAAACATTGTTAATGTGAAATTTGCAGACTATGGTAATTTTGAACTTACGAATATTTCAGTCGTACGAAGTTTAGTGAAACGCCCCCCTGCGTCTTATTTGTGACCAGTGTAGCTCATGACCAAATAGCACACTCCTGTAGCTTGATAACGCTCCATAATTGATATATACCAACGAAAGGTCGGTTCATTGATGGAATGGCGAACAGTGCTGATCCTGATCAGACTGTGCGAATGCACAGGCTGATCTGGATCTAAACTGGTCGCAAAACACCAAGGCCCCATGTCACCAATCACAATCACATGTATGTACATATGAAGTTATGAACATCACTAAACCGGACACCCTGTGATACACCAGGGGCCAGTTACACTAAACTTCGTACGACTAAAATGTTCGTAAGTGCAAAATTATGATAGTCTGTAAATTTCACATTAACAATGTTTTCTTGTAAACTATTTTTGGATTTACATTTATTGAGCATAGGCTGCATATGCAGCCTGTGCTCAATAAATGTAAATCCATGAATTGAAATTTCCAGACGATCCTAAATTTGCACTTACGAACATGTTAGTCGTACGAAGTTTAGTGAAACGGGCCCCTGGATGTCCGCTTTAGAGACGTTCCACTGATAAGTAGCTATGTGAACAATGTGTGTGAACAGACATTGTCATTAGATCTATAAGAGATAGAGAAATCCGTCATCGACGGGTAATGTTGGTGTACGGATTAGCGGGGCACCGCTGTTCAGAGAAGTAGAGGTCATTATGTCATGGGTACATTCCCGCTATATTAATACAGCCATGAAATTCCTTCTCGTTATGTGGTTATATTATATAATAATGATAATACATAAATGCGTTGTGCTCTCATTACGTGGTTATATTAACACATCAATGAAAACGATTTTCGCATTAACTCGGTGATTTCATTAACAGTGATTCGTATTTAATGACCGAACAATCCTGGGCCCTGTTTCACTAAACTTCGTACGACTAAAATATTCGTAAGTGGAAATTTAGGATCGTCTGGAAATTTCAATGGATGGATTTATATTTATTGAGAATAGGCTGCATCCTATGCTCAATAAATGTAAATCCAATTATTGTTTACAAGAAAACATTGTTAATGTGAAATTTACAGACTATCATAATTTTGCACTTACGAACATTTTAGTCGTACGAAGTTTAGTGAAACGGCCCCCTGATTTTCTTCTTTGTCTATATACAAAATCCTGAAGTTTTTAAAAAAAATAAGTCCTGAAAATCAATGCACTGTTAGCTTTCAATATTCGTAAGTCTGGGCGATTTTATGCTACATGTACAGACCAGTTCAAGAGCAAAAACTTTGTCGCATACAATGGGTTTTCGCAATATAATAACACGGTATATTAAAACTATATGCATTAGTGTAATATACACTATAAATAAATTACGGAGCCCCGCATTGGACATGGCTTTTTTTTTATGAATTCGTTCCCACGAAATGACAATTCGTTCCCTCAATTTAACAATTCGTTCCCTCGAATTAACAATTCGTTCCTACGATATAACAATTCGTTCCCACGAATTAACAATTCGTTCCCGTGGGAACGAATTGTTATTTCGTGGGAACGAATTGTTAAATGGAGGGAACGAATTGTTAATTCGTGGGAACGAATTGTTAAATGGAGGGAACGAATTGTTATTTCGTGGGAACGAATTAATAAAAAAAAAACATTATACGTCCCCTGCGGGGCTCCGTAGTAAATGTATTACAATACGACCACTTCAGAAAACATGTTAACGTGATTAGCATAGCTTCAATCCATGATGCTGTGGTTGTGTAGTAAATATTTTCTAACATGATGTACCTAAGAAGATGTGCTATTTTTCATAAAACAAAAGATGTACAGAAACTGATATTTTCAAAAGTTGACAAATTTTGGTGGGTAACCCATTCACCGGTGCAATCCAACACATCCGAATATAAGTCTCATGGTATTGTTTACGTGACACGTCCGGGATTGTCATGCGTATGTTTTTACGCACGCATCTACCACCCGTCAACGATGATTAATCTACTAGAATGAGCTACGTACGTATCATATTTATAAGTGAACATATTTATTATAATTTCTAACTTCGTGAACCAATTTCCTAGCCAGGTCATAACATAGATCCAACAACAAGGTGTATGATCACGTGGTACTAACAACAACAACAAGTACTTGAACTTCCAGAATCCATCCGATTCAAAGTACGTATTATGTTGTATTGTCCTTATCCTTATTACGTAACGGCTTTTAATGAAATTTGCACATCAAACGCGTCTTGTTAAGCTGCATTTGGTGGTCTCTGTATTTTGTCCCAAAGTTCTGTCGTTTTTGCCAAGAATCGATTCCGTTGCATATTAAGGAACATATCAAATAATACTTTTTGTACAGTGTGCGAGCTTTCAACACTTTCAGCCGTTGTTGTTGTTGTGACATGCACCTTGAACAAGTCCCTTCCCAACTATGTATTTGCATACTTTGAATTTTATCATCAGCCAAGCGTGCTTTTCCACGAATCAGAGCCTAGAGGTCACGTTATTGCCAAATATGGTATTTTTTTCGGTGCACGCACCTGCAGTATTTACTATAAAGTTATTCGTGACTTGGCCCTTGGGTGTATTTTTAACTTTGTAATACCATGTTCTAAATAAAGCTGTAAGTCACCCCAGGATCTACACATGTATATTAATGAACTAATTATGATCTGTACTGTTTGTCAGCAGTGTTGTAGACATTGATCAGCTGCGGAGATGATTAGAAATGTACATATATACACATATAACTTTGATAATGCTGCCTCCTTTTCTAATTTCATTTTTTCATTTTGTAAAAACACAACAATGTTAAAACCAACATTTGTTAGTACGACAAAAGAGAGAGTAATATATTTGTATGAAACCATAGCCAGTAATTGATTAGCTGGGATTTGTTTTTGTCATTACAACGGTGAATGGTATTGCGTCATCACTGTCAGCTATGTAGGTCAATACAACATGCTTTGACAGCACTTCAGAATCATTTCCAATGGAAATGATTCTGAAGTGCTGTCAAACCATGTTTTTATTGAGAAATAAGTCAAGATATAAAAGCAACAGCAGACGACAATTGTTGTGTGTAGCGGTCTAAGGGTTAAGTAAACCGAACACCCTGGATGCCACATGTAGTCCGGTCTAGAGAGGTTTCACTGTCATTCTGTAATGGGCGCACCGAAGACAATATATGTATAGTGTAACATCACTAAACCGGACACCCTGCGATACACCAGGGGCCCGTTTCACCAAACTTCGTACGACTAAAATGTTCGTAAGTGCAACATTATGATAGTCTGTAAATTTCACATTAACAATGTTTTCTTGTAAACTATTTTTGGATTTACATTTATTGAGCATAGGCTGCATCCTATGCTCAACAGAAGTAAATCCAATAATTGTTTACAAGAAAACACTGTTAATGTGAAATTTACAGACTATCATAATTTTGCACTTACGAACATTTTAGTCTTACGAAGTTTAGTGAAACGTGCCCCTGATTTCCTTCTTTGTCTATATACAAAATCCTGAAGTTTTTAAACAAAAATAAGTCCTGAAAATCAATGCACTGTTAGCTTTCAATAGTCGTAAGTCTTGGCGATTTTATGCTACATGTACAGACCAGGGGTCCGTTTCACTAAACTTCGTATGCCTAAAATGTTTGTAAGTGCAAAATTATGATCGTCTGTAAATTTCACATTAACAATTTTTCTTATAAACAATGCATGGATTTGCATTTATTGAGCATAGGCTGCATATGCAGCATATGCTCAATAAATGTAAATCCATGAATTTAAATTTCCAGACGATCCTAAATTTGCACTTACGAACATTTTAGTCGTAAGAGTTCAGTGAAACGGCCCCCAGTTCAAGAGCAAAAACTTTGTCGCATACAATGGGTTTTCGCAATATAATAACACGGTGTATTAAAACTATATGCATTAGTGTAATATACACTATAAATAAATTACGGAGACCCGCAGGGGACATGGCTTTTTTTTTATTAATTCGTTCCCACGAAATGACAATTCGTTCCCTCAATTTAACAATTCGTTCCCTCGAATTAACAATTCGTTCCTACGATATAACAATTCGTTCCCACGAATTAACAATTCGTTCCCGTGGGAACGAATTGTTATTTCGTGGGAACGAATTGTTAAATGGAGGGAACGAATTGTTAATTCGTGTGAACGAATTAATAAGAAAAAACATTTTACGTCCCCTGCGGGGCTCCGTAGTAAATGTATTACAATACGACCACTTGAGAAAACATGTAAGCGTGATTAGCATAGCTTCAATCCATGATGCTGTGGTTGTGTAGTAAATATATTCTAACATGATGTACCTAAGAAGATGTGCTATTTTTCATAAAAAAACAGAGGTACAGAAACTGATATTTTCTGTAAATGACGTCAAAAGTTGACGAATTTTGGTTTGGTAACCCATTCACGGGTGCAATCCAACATATCGAATATAAGTCTCATGGTATTGTTTACGTGACACGTCCGGGATTGTCATGCGTATGTTTTTACGCATGCATCTACCACCTGTCAACGATGATTAATCTACTAGAATGAGCTACGTACGTATCATATTTATAAGTGATCATATTTATTATAATTTCTAACTTCGTGAACCAATTTCCTAGCCAGGTCATAACCTAGATCCAACAACAAGGTGTATGATCACGTGGTACTAACAACAACAACAAGTACTGGAACTTCCAGAATCCATCCTATTCAAAGTACGTATTATGTTGTATTGTCCTTATTACGTAACGGCTTTTGATGAAATTTGCACATCAAATGTGTCTTGTTAAGCTGAATTTGGTGGTCTCTGTATTTTGTCCCAAACTTCTGTCGTTTTTGTCAAGAATCGATTTCGTTGCATATTAAGGAACATATCAAATAATACTTGTTTTACAGTGTGCGAGCTTTCAACACTTTCAGCCGTTGTTGTTGTTGTAACATGCACCTTGAACAAGTCCCTTCCCAACTATGTAGTTGCATACTTTGAATTTTATCATCAGTCGAGCGTGCTTTTCCACGAATCAGAGGTCACGTTATTGCCAAATATGGTATTGTTTCGGTTCACGCACCTGCAGTATTTCCTGTAAAGTTATTCGTGACTTGGGTGTATTTTTAACTTTGTAATACCATGTTCTAAATAAAGCTGTAAGTCACCCCAGGATCTACACATGTATATTAATTAACTAATTATGATCTGTACTGTTTGTCAGCAGTATTGTAGACATTGATCAGCTGCGGAGATGATTACAAATGTACACAGGGAGATGCTTATTCAAAATACAACACTTTAAGCCATATGGCCCATGAAGCAATACGAAAATGGCAAACTATAAATCAAAACATATCATAGTGACAAAGACAACAGCATGACTGGTGTAAATATAAGTAGAAAGTCGTTTAAGTGTATTACCCGTGGTGGAATGCAACAATTGTGCTGGGGATTCAGAATGGCATTATAATCATGCTGAATTTAATGCACAACTACATCTTACATAATACCACAGACAAAACAATTACGTTCATTTCTTTCACATACAAAACGTCAGGCATATGACCACAATTATGTAATAACTATGTGTGACAATAATGTGACCACTATTATCAGTGTATACGTTAAATATCAAGCATATCGAGTTAAATGAGTATTCACGTATATCGTGGGAAATTATACTGTTTGGTATTTGTATAAGCATTAGTCTTAGATGCGTTGGGAGAAGATCTCAATTACGTAAATATAAATTCTCGTTTCTAATATTGAACGCCTGATATAAATACATGCCTACATTGTTGACAGTTTTTGAATTTTGTGATTGTATTAGTTCTATAAACTTAATCATGTTCGGTCTCCTCCAATAATAATAATAAAACCAACATGTGTTAGTACGACAAAAGAGAGAGTAATATATCTGTATGAAACCATAGCCAGTAATTGATTAGTTGGGATTTGTTTTTGTCATTACAACAGTGAATGGTATTGCGTCATCACAGTCAGCTATATGTAGGTCAATACAACATGGCGGACGTTTACGATGTGGAAATCACACTCGCACACAATTGAATATCTTTGTATTTTTAAAGACAATAAGATGTGTAGGCTAGTGTGTACCGATTTAATTATTAATGCACCGATGAACGGGTTCCGAAGGCCAAATGCGGAAATATGCTATGAATATTTCGTCAACATTCGACGTCATTTACGCAAAATATAGTACATTTTGTAAATATTTTTCAGGAGATATCGCACATCATTTAGGCACAGGCATTCGGCGTGTTTCGGCTTTCATCAGTATAACTCTATATATATGAACAAGGCTTTTAACTTTGATCGGACATAACATCGTATCATAACACATTCCGCGATTTTATTAACGCTAATGTGAATAGTTTGGCGGAATGTGCCATGTTCAATTGAGAATTACATGGTTTGTCTCAAATATGTTCTTGACGCCAAAAACACACAAGCATGCCTTAAAGTACATGCATATATGTCAGAATTGCAATGAAAGTTCCCAGAGTGTCCGGTTTAGAGTGGTTCGACCGCGTCTGTATATAAACTAACACAAATATAAAATATTTGTCCTACTTTCTCGACACTTGAATACGTCCTTGTTGCTTGTCATTGTTATTGAGAACATATCTGCCAATTACGTGAACCTTTTATGTTAAATATACGTATATGATGTGTCACGACGATATATGGGCTTATTGTAGTTTTTTACAAGGGTATCCCTGCTGGCCCGTTTCACTAAACTTCGTACGACTAAAATATTCGTAAATTCAAACTTATGATAGTCTGTAAATTTCTCATTAACAATATTTTCTTGTAAACAATTATTGGATTTACATTTATTGAGCATAGGCTGCACATGCAGCCTATGCTCAATAAATGTAAATCCATAAATTGAAATCTACAGACTATTATAAATTTGCACTTACGAACATTTTAGTCGTACGATGTTTCGTGAAACGGCCCCCTGGTTAACAACAAGAAATATTGATTTTATTGCGAAAAAGTATTTTCCTAGGGGAATTCAACATTGGGCAAACATGAACCGGAGAGTGACGAGGAGGGGTGGATGAACGAAAAAAAAAAAACGTTGTGAAATAAATACATGTGAAGGGTGGCATTTTACTACATGTATTTACGAACACGTATAATTATACGTTTGGATATTTCGCGATTTCAGTGCTTAATGATATGACCAAACGTTGGTCGGAAGCAAAACGTAGAACAAAACAGTAAATATTATGATATTAATTAGTTCAATAATACGATAAATACAATAAATGATCTATCAAAACAACGAGGGCTGTAAACAATTACATGTACAACTCGCATTATATGGATTTTAATTGTATTCAGTGTTATGTTTAGATTTTTAACATTAAACGAAGGTTTTACTATAATTTCTAATAGCAGGATAGAATTCCATTTCTTAGGAGCATAATGTAGAACGAATCGGTCCTAGATGTTACTGTGACTGGAGAAATGGGGCTGATGTGTTTTGCGACCAGTGTAGACCAGTGTAGATCCAAATCAGCATGTGCATGGATGCACAGTCTGATTAGGATCTGCACTGCTCGCCATTCCATCAATGAAAAACTAATTATGCTTCCAACAAGGAATATAGTTCGTCATCTGGCAGCAGGAGTGTGCTACTTGATCAGGAGCTACACCGATCACAAATCCCGTACACCCTATTTCTCCAGTCACTCAATCACGTATCACAGGGGCACGTGGCATACAGTACCACCGTGATACCGTTATACAACCAGTGACCGGTATGGCCCGTGATGAACTTGTGGCTTACTGCGTTGTTGGCCAGTGTAGCCTCAGATCGGCGTGTTTACCCGCCACATTAGTAGCATCAGATCATTCTCTGTTCGGTTTTTAATCGGGTAAATATTCTCGGAGCATATAACGATCATTTTGCTCCTAATCGGTTATCTAATGAATACTGCGGGGTACCCGCAGTATTCATTAGATTAGCCGATAAGGAGATACACTGATAGGAAAGGGCAATGAGCCCTTATATTAGTGTATTGATTGCTGGACATTACTGGAAACCAGGTCAGAACGAACTAATTAACATATATATAGTATTTGTTTTGTTCGTAATAGTTTATATATTATAACGCCTGAATCGCCTGATTCAGTGTTGACAAACATTACACATTTGTAGGTCAGTATGGCCTAATTAATGTTTTGTGATTATGCGTGACTGTATATCTAGAGAACGGGATTTACGAAACCGTGTGGAGACATCTCAGCCTGTCCTAGTTCCCGTTTCACTAAACTTCGTACGACTAAAACGTTCGTAACTGTAAATTTAGGATCGTCTGTAAATTTCAATTGATGGATTTACATGTATTGAGCATATGCAGACTATGCTTAATAAATGTAAATCCAATAATTGTTTACAAGAAAACAGTGTTAATGTAAAATTTACAGAATATCATAATTTTGCATTTACGAACATTTTATTCGTACGAAGTTTAGTGAAACGGGCCCCAGATGTATGGAACGCCAACTCTACATGAACTCAAATAATTATTGCTACATATTATGAGCTAGCATTAAATATTTTGAGCTAGCCCCAAACGATTTAGAGATCTATTCAACTGATTTAAAACTAGCTGTAAATATTTAATGCTAGCTCTAATTATTCAGAGCTAGCATGAATTATTTAAGTTTTTGTAGGTTTGGCGTTCCATACAGATGTGCATTCTGAGTGTATCACACAGACTGCCCATCTGCACAGGTTGACACCCACGATTATAGCCATGTGATGAACCCGTCCGACTGAGGACCAGACTCGTTATTTCGAAACTGCGTTGTGCCCTTTAACAAGACACTTTTTCTTGCAATTTGAAAGGAACTCGTCCATGTAATCAGTTCCATATGACAATACGTGATACTCCGATGGCATGCATACTATTTGGCCAAACAAACAGGTACGAAAGTTGATAATGAATTTGTCTGTCCGGCTGCCAAAATGAATGGCCTGGTACTCCGGGCCAAATATGAACAATACATAATGTAACTTCCTATTGAAAACGTGTTCTTGAGGATTCGTGTTGGTTTGACCTTAAGACTGTAAAAAACAACCATGTGTATGTATAAGAGGTTCTTTAACTCTTCACACGTGACCCGTTTTACTGCTGTAGACATCGGTCATATGAAACACGCCATGTAATTTTGTACCTTCGGACATTTGCGTAATTTCATGAAATAAGTTTACAAAACTTACGATATTTTCTGAAAATGACAACAAAAGTTGACACAATTCTCAGAGTACATGCGGAATTATATTCCGCATGTACCCTGAGAATTTTATAAACTTTTGACTTTATTAAGGGGGTCGGGTCGGATTAAGGGGTTCGGGTGGGGCCGCCCCCTTTCAGGACTCCAGATTTTTTTTTGCAATTGAGAAACTATCAATATATAAATAGCAAGCACCGTCAAATAAGGGTGATTTTATCAGATAAAGATAATTATTTTTTATCCCGTCAACACAGTGTGTATGTGCCGTGAAACACGGTGCCGTGAAACTTTTTTTGATATCCTGTCAATACGACCTAATCGCTACGTATTAATATGTGCGGTGGCTGGGGTTATTTTCGGGATAAATAGAATAGTAGGTTAGTGCCGTGAATGAGAAAAAATATCTGGCGCGGCACGGACAATTTAACCCCATCTCTTTAATGTAACACATGGAAGAGTGATTTTTGCAATCGGTTATACGGCGGGTTTGATATGTTAGCGATATAAAACGGCCAAAGCTGTATCAATAAATTATTAATAAAGAACATACACATGCATAACTTGGTTATTTTACCGTGTCAAGGTGTTTATCTGACATTTACATGTATATCTTGTAAATTTAAAAGCTTCATTTCGTTATGTTGAATGGTGAACAACAACAAGAGAAAAGATGGCTTCCATGGGAAAATGATTTCCCTGTTCTATTATTTTTGGCAATTTACTAGTTCTACATCAAAGATTATTTGTTTAAATGTATAACATATACAGTTTACTAAATGTTGACCTACATGCAAGGTTTGGGTATGCACTTCGGTTGCTCACATTTTTTAATAGGTCAAATTTTAGCCGTATCGGAGGCGAATTATTGTAGCTAATGAGCATTATTTACTGAAAATTAGTCGTTCAAATTTCGACTGCCCCCACCCCGCCACCCCCACACTTTCCTTCGGCGAAATCCTGGATCCGCCGATACATCCCCAGGGGGACCCCGTATGATATTCGTATGGACTAAGTACTATCTAACACTTGTGTAGTTAATAATAAGACAACACATTTATTAAAATCGTTGTCAATACCCATAATCTAAAATGTGTGTCTATTTAATATGACATGGGGAAACTCGTTGACTGGTTTCATAAGAAATAAACGAGGCATAGCAAGAAATCGGTAACCCAGTCTGTAACCCTTACACTGCTGAATTAATTTGTGTCGTCTGCTGTTTATTGTATATTTTTCATTTTTCTCATAAACAATCATGGTTTGCCAGCACTTTAGAATCATTTCCAATGGAAATGATTCTAAAGTGCTGTCAAACCATGTTTTTATTGAGAAAAAAGGCAAACTATTAAGCAACAGCAGACGACACTTTTCGTTTCCAGCATTCTAAGGGTTAAACCGGGCACATGTGTTCCTGTTAGTTACCGCAGTGGAACCTCTCTAAACCTCTCTAAACCGGACACCAAGAAAACACCTGAGATCTTATTGTTGATGAGTTTCTCGGTCATTTATATCAGGTGATAATGTCTGTTCGTGATCGCATAGTACACAACTATGGTTCAGAATGATAAAATTTCTGATTTACAGTGGATCCTGTCTAAGCCGGACACCCTGGGGATCTTCCAGGGTGTCCGTTTTAGAGAGTTTCACTGTATATTGACATATTAGTGTGGACTCTCTTCAAACCGGACACGCAGGGTACAAGAAAAATAGTACACTGTGTGTCCGGTTTGAGTCCACACTATTTGTAAATATGACACGCTATTCCTAAAGCCGTCGGATTGGCCACAAACATTCCGGATGTTTCTCAGTAAAACTACTTGCATTTTGAGTAGTTTTGAGAGATTTATTTGTTGTTCCTACTAGCACTACAGATGTATACAGCGATTCGACAAAATTCATGGGCGGATTCATGGGGGGGCGGGGGGGGGGGGGGGCGGCGGACCCGGTGCGCGCACCCCCCTAAAATTCGCCGAGTAAAGATTTTTTACAAGTTATAAGGCACGTTTCATGCCAAGTGCCGCTCCGCTCCGAACTGAAAGAAAGTTATTAATAGCAACGGCAATGCTCAACATTATCTGTAAAATAGTTGGCATGCCCATCTTTACTTTTGAAGAGAACAAATTGCTGTTATTGAGACGACCCCCGTATCGTGTACCACGCAGTCGCAATGCGACGACGAATGCCATTTATTTTTCATATTGTGGTTTACGGGCGATTTTCGAAAAATTACGCTCTGGGTGAGCGAAACAAAATTCATGAAAACATTTTGCCGTTCATGCAGCATACACGTATGTAGGCCTACGCCTAGTCATAATTTAACATACCTCGTAAAACGGTTTATTAGTCGGACATAAAGCACCTTTGCTTCATCAACCTATTTGTGTTTAGAGCAGGCTGTAGTTTACAAACACCAGTAACTGATCAAGTTCTCCAAATTTGCAGATTGTACATCCAATAATCAACATTGAATATATTTCTAACAAGGAATTTCTGAGTATGCAAATTCACAAGTGGCTACTTGTCTCCCGCCAGTCAGTACTTTCAGTACTTTGATATCGGTTCGGTTTCACGTTCTGTTATCCTTGGCATATATCCAATCAATGGCAACATTCGGAACTACAGTGAAACATCTCTAAACCACAGGTATTTGGCGTGTTTCGGCTTTCATCGGTATAACTATATATATATATATATATATATATATATATATATATATATATATATAAGGCTTCTAACTTTGGTCGAACACGAACAAAATAACATGTTTAAAATTGTAATGTTCTATGCATTCTATGTATTTCTGCAGGATAAGGATAATTCTCAAACGATCATATGAACTTGCCACTACAATATTGACTTTAGAGCCTTAAGCACATATTTCGTTTGTTATGATACGAGGTTGTGTCCGACCTAGGAAAAGGAGCTGTACTTCGATATTCTTTGCATAAGTATGGGCTAACTATGCTATTTTAGGAAGATAACAATAATTCTCAAATGAACATGCGCACTTTCTGCCAAAATATTCACATTAGCGTTAATAAAATCGCGGAATTTGTTACGATACTAGGTCGTGTCCAACCAAAGTTAGAAGCCATGTACATATATATATAGAGTTATACCGATGAAAGCAGAAACACGCCGAATGCCTGTGCTCTAAACCGGACACTCTGGGAGGTCCCCATGGTGTCCGGCTTAGGGAGATTTCACTGTAAATCAAGCATTTCATCATTTTCTGAGCCATAGTTGTGCGCTATGTGATCACAATACGATCACATAAGACAAATGACCAAGACACTGTTCCCAAGCCCGTACAGCACCCACACGGGCCCGTACGGTGCCCGCACGTACTGGGGGCCGTTTCATTAAACTTCGTACGACTAAAATGTTCGTAAGTGCAAAATTATTATAGTCTGTAAATTTCACATTAACAACTTTTTCTTGTAAACAATTATTGGATTTACATTTATTGAGCATAGGATATGCTCAATAAATGTAAATCCATCAATTGAAATTTACAGACGATCGTAAATTTGCACTTACGAACATTTTAGTCGTAAGAAGTTTAGTGAAACGAGCCCCAGGTTCTTGCGATTCTGTGGCCAGAAAATTATAAGAACATGCAGAGAACCCGTAGATGCATGTGACCACAACATCGGAGGAGGGTGATTTCCACGGTCCACAGACCCATATGGCTCCCCACGTCCTACGGGCACGGGAAAGCTCGTAGGTCGTAGGACTTTAACATTATACTGATGTAATAAAATGCGGGGAAAAAGTTTCGTTCTCATAGGCCGAGGACAACGATCCGACCATTTTAAAAATCAAAGAAACTACCCGATAATTTACGTAGTAGTGTGTATATATACGTGTATATGTAGATCTAGGTTTATGTATACATACTATTTTAAAAGTCACTCTTATTAAATTTTCTACAACATGGCCTTTGTTGACCCGATTATATTATGTCTGTAACGCAGGGCGACAAGTAAATCGCCGTGCGTTAAAGACAGAACATTCGGGGTATGTCTTTATCAAAATACACAATGTTAGAAACTGTATTATATTTACTTCCCTTGGGAGGTTATTGGAAAGTACTACTATATGATTCTATATTACATCATGACATTCATTCATACAATGAGCCTTTCAATTCAACGATCGTTAACGTAATGAATATATGTTTTGCGAAAGTCGTGGTGTAATATAACTCGATTACATTACCTGGCATTTGTGAGTGTCATGTGATATGACCGCATATTGTACACATGCTAGCGTCACGTGGTTCGTTGTATTAATATATTTTATATTTGTAATGACATTATTGAAAAAATTTACTGAATTAAAATGATAATATATACCTGCCAAATTCATTCATTTAAAACCGAATTGAAACGAACATGATATTGATTGTTACATATAAAAACTTGAATATAATGCTTTATATTGTCGCCATGAAATTTAAAACCAAGGAATTCATTCTAAAATATGTTGTTTCTATTAGGGTAAGTCGATTTCGTAATTCTGAACCCGGTAGTACACACGTGTCCTTTTATCGTGCGTCAGTTGGTTATAAATAAAAAACAGGCATATCTATTATCTACGGTGTTCCGTTTATGCCATCGTAATATCTGTATAGCACGACGAACAGTACATAGGGTCACGTGGGAGGACTTACTTGTATACAACGCCCAAGCACGATTTCTAGTGGTGAACAAAATAATTATTCACCCGTTTTAAATATATTATCACTGAATGTATATGGATATGAGTTAATAGAATTTTGTAAATACAATAATATATTTATTTGGAATGGCCGTACAGGGAAAGATAAACATATAGGTAAGAAAACCTGTCGGGATGCAAGTACGGTCGAATACTTCATAGCTTCACCAAGTTTATTCACATGTATAAATTATTTATTAGTGTTACTTATGGAGAGAAAATAGAACAGCAGAATATTTAAATAATTTCTACAACGAAAAGTTAAATGATACACAAAATTCGCTAGACCACTTATCGGGTAATGTAACACAGTCAAGCATTGACAATATAGTTAATAATATAGGTTTATTATTCACTTCATGTGCTAAAGATACATTTGGGGTTAAGACAAACGCAGCACAACCTAGTGGGTCAAATAATAATACATGGTATGGTAATAACTGCCGAAAGACAAGAAAAGATTTTCATCGGGCATAATTTCAATATAAACTTCGTAAGACTGATAACAATAAAACACTTTTAAATGAAAAGTGCAAGATATATAAAACAACCCTCAATAAATATTACAAACAATATAAACAGGAAAAGGTAAACAAAGTACGAAACCTTAGAAAATGTAACACAACAGATTACTGGAAGATAATAAAAGGGAGTAAAAACAAATCTGATGTTGACTGCCCACTTGAAAAACACGTTAAGACTATAGGCCAATCTGATGACTCAGAATCCATACATAACCAAACAGAACCATATGACGGAGGGGTAATTGAAGAAATAAACCTACCGATCACATCTGAAAAAATATTAAAAGTAGTCAAATCGCTAAAAAATAATAAAGCAAACGGTATAGACTCAATCGTAAATGAACACTTAAAACACACAGCTCATATAATGTTACCCACATATGTTAAATTATTCAACATCATTCTCGATACTGGTGTGATTCCAGAATAATGGACTATTGGCATCATAAAACATATTTACAAGAAAAATGGTGATTTTAATGACCCAGGTAACTATAGACCGATAACACTTCTAAGCTGTTTTGGAAAGCTATTTACAGCTATAATAAACAACAGATTAACTAAATTTGCAGAAGAAAACAATGTAATCCGAGATTCTCAAGCCGGATTTCGCAAAGGCCATTCTACCGCAGATAATATATTCGTACTGTACGCGCTAACGCAGGCGTTACTAAAAAAAATAAAATAAACTATACTGTGCATTTATAGACTTCAAAGCAGCTATCTTTGACAAAGTTTGGAGAAATGGTCTATGGACAAAATTAATAAATCATAGCATTAATGGAAAATGTATAGCGCTAATAAAAAACATGTACAACAATATTAAATCATGCGTGATTGCAAATGGAAATAAAAGTATTTTTTTCTCATGTAACATAGGAGTCAGACAAGGGGAAAACCTATCGCCCCTTCTATTTTCGCTATATTTAAATGATCTTGAAATGTTTCTAGATCTAAAGGGCGCTAATGGAATAAATTGCAGAAATCATGAATTGGATAACGAAGTAGGACTATACCTGAAAATGTTTATACTTGTATACGCTGATGACACAGTATTTTTCAGTGACACAGCAATAGACCTACAAAACTCTCACGGCATTTCATAAATACTGTACTGAATGGAAATTAACAGTTAATATACAAAAATCAAAAGTTCTTATATTTTCAAAAGGTAGACAGGTAAACGAAACGATTTTTTTCTAAACAATTTAAAATTAGATATATAGTAACAGAATACAAATAATTAGGCATATTTATGTCACAAAGTGGTTCTTTTTAAAATGCCAAAAAACATATCGCTAACCAAGCTACGAAAGCTATGTATAGCCTATTATCAAAAGTGAGAGAATTAAATTTGCCTGTGCACATACAAATTGACCTTTTTGAGAAAAACATTAAACCAATTTTGCTATATGGCTCTGAAATATGGGGGTTTGGTAACAATGAAATAATTGAACGAGTACAATTAAAGTATTATAAATACGCACTTAATTTAAAACGATCAACACCGAGTACAATGAATGATATATGGAGAATTAGGTATATTCCCAGTGCAGGTCGATATACTTACACGAATGACCAGCTTTTGGACAAAACTAATACAGCCAGACAATATGAAATTATCGAGTAATATGTATTCTATGTTACTTAGTTTACACACCTATGGGAAAATAGATTTTCAATGGATTACATATATAAATCAGATTTGTATTGACTGGCATGTCTGGTTTCTGGACATCACAAAAAGTACCTAATAGAAAATGGCTCATTTGTAGTATTAAACAAAAACTGAAAGATTTGTATATATCAAAATGGAGATCTGCAATACAGGAAGATAAAACATACATACTTTTTAAAGAGGATATATGTACAGAAAATTATTTATTAAAACTATGCGAAAGCGTATATAAACCAATTTTATTATTTCGCACTCGAAATCATACGTTACCAGTTGAAACTGGAAGGTGGACTAGAACAGATAGACAGCAGCGATTTTGTAAACTGTGCAAGCACGATTTTGGGAACGAATATCATCACTTGCTTTGCTGTAAAGAAATATTTCATGCAATAACAATCTTTTTGAATCCTTATTATTATAAAAGACCAAATGTACAAAAGTTTCACCAACTAATGAATACGAAAAATTTGAAAGAATTAAGGAATCTCTCGAAATTTGTATCTCTTATAATGAAACACTATTGTTCATATTAAGTTAGTTAGTAGTATATTTATAATCAGAAAGGACCTTATATGGAAGTGCAATGTTTTTTTATTAATATTGGAGTGTGTGAATTATACATGTACATGGGCCGAGAAAAGGGACCTCACGACATTTGCGACCGGTATAGTCACAGATCATACAGCGCCCCCGTGCAGTCTGGTCAGAGCATACGCTGTGCACCATTTAGATATTTACGTTGTATGGTGTGAATGTGCTGGACGAATTATTTCCCCAATATTAAATGTTGTGTGCTCCCTTTTGGCGGCCGTTGACCCACATGTAAACATGTTTGAATAGTAAGTTCAAATAATATGTATGTATTGGATTGATGCCAACATGCATTTATTAACATTACTGTCTCATGTATTGAACGCCATGCATAACACGTGTATGGATAATAGCTCGTGCAATAGTATCATGATGTGCTTCACAAAGACGGTATTTAAAACTTGTATCTAGATGCAGGGTATTCGAATTGTTTACCCTCAGCTTTCGATTTTGTATCCTGAGAGTAACAACATATTCGGAATCTACATTCATTATACACCATCTGCCATAACTTTATTTCCAACCAAGATCGGAGGTGGAAACGAAATGGCCTGTATGTAGACTACTGATAAATGTACTGCTTAAACTGCCAGCAACATATCATCCTGAATACACATATCTATAATAATACTATGTAGGTAGACCATGTACATTTATGGTTAAGATGTCCACTGGGTCGAACATGTTCTTGAGAAAACCATCTAAGAATGTTGTCCTCCCAAAGATATTAAATCGTAATTACGCATAAAACATATATTTCCAAACCAATGTTCATGTTTTCAGATATTTGAATTAAGTTCACCGTTACATGGTCAGCTAGTCGTTATATTTATACATTTGAAAAGTAATTTATCTTGAGTAGCCATTGTGTCATTTCATGATGTATTGTATTTACCTCTTGTTGTCATAACTATGTGACCTGAGTGAATAAACTAATAATATATGGTCGAATCAACGATAGCACGATAACGATAGTACGATATCACGATGCTACGATAACGATAGCATGACACTACGATGACGATAGTATCTTCATCGTAGTATAGTACTATCGTCATCGTAGCATCGTACTATCGTCATCGTACCGTCGTGGTATCGTACTATCGTCATCGCAGTATCGTACTCTCGTTATCGTATCATCATGATATCGTAATAACGTCATCGTAGCAACGTACTATCGACATCGTAGCAACGTACTGTCGTAATCGTAGCATCGTGCTATCATCATCGTAGCATCGTAGTATCGTGTTATCCTAGTATCGACTCGATAGCGATATTACGATGGCCTAAACGGAACACCGTACATATCGTAATCATAGTTTAAAGCCGATTAGGCATTACACACCACAAATTGTCGTCAACCAAGCCTAAGGTCACATGGATCATACGACGCTTGGTATTTTCAAGATCCCCAATTTCCATTCACAGTCAACAAGCAAGATTAGTTTGTTTGCCAAGCAATGACGTACGTTATTACAACAACCATGTAGTGCGCACGCAACCTGTAAATCTTAAATCTTAATTCTTACTACACACCCTGGTTGTGTATAAACATGTTTTGTTATACATTATAGTGGGAGTAAAGCTATATATCTAGATAATTAAATGAGCGTTTTCGACCTAGAGGAAGAATTTTATGTTAAAAACAGCGCTAAAGATGTCATTTGAAGAACAAGTTTAAATAATATACAACGAGTGTTGCCGCCGCCATCTTTCACAAACGGGCGTTCAAATTGTATATCGTATAATTCAATTTGTGGCTGGTGTAGACCCATATAATGATTAGCCTGCGCATCCGCGCAGTCAGATCAGGGTCTACACTCTGTTCACAAACGTTACATTCACAGCAGTCCGACGACACACTTCTTGGGGCCTGTTTCACTAAACTTATTGCGACTAAAATGTTCGTAAGTGCAAATTTAGGATCGTCTGGAAATATCAATTGATGGATTTACATGTATTGAGCATAGGCTGCATATGCAGCCTATGCTCAATAAATGTAAATCCAATAATTGTTTACCAAATATGTAATTTACAGACTATCATAAGTTTGCACTTACGAACATTTTAGTCGTACGAAGTTTAGTGAAACGGCCCCCTGATCAGCACACCATATTCAGCACATGTAATGATGTATAGTTTATTCTGACAATGTTGCTCATATACAGATGAAAAGGGGCGTTTATTGTCACACCCACCCGCCCCACCCCACCCGTCCCGCCCCCTCGCATCAATTCTCAGTCGGCAGTTGTCGCTTTCCGCAACATGTAACAACGAAATATTTGTACACATGCTGATAAGGCAATGTTGTATAGTGTTGGCAACCACAGGTTTATCTTTCAGTGTTTTATGGGTTATTTCGGTATATCTGGTGGATTGGCTGCATTGTTACCAGCATGCAATTTGCGTCACCTATCGCGAGTTACACTTATAAAAGTTCCTTTGTGGGTATTTTAACAGTATAAAAGGGGTACGAAAGTTCGGAACGGTGAATGTGTAGATAATTGACGAATTATGTCGTGTAAATTACCCCAAATCAACGAAATCCACCAAAATATACCAATAAATACACCAAGATACCGGCCATGTGACATCAACATACTGACCATCTGTTCAAACACCTGTGGGCCGTTTCCCTAAACTTCGTACGACTAAAATGTTCGTAAGTGCAAACTTATGATTGTCTGTAAATTTCACATTAACAATGTTTTCTTGTAAACAATATTGGATTTACATTTATTGAGCATAGGCTGCATATGCAGCTATGCTCAATAAATGTAAATACATCAATTGAATTTCCCAGACGATTCTAAATTTGCACTTACGAACATTTTAGTCGTACGATGTTTAGTGAAACGGGCCCCTCTATACTAGTATAGGCACAATAATGCAGTTAGAATATGTATTGGTAGAAGGGAGTTAACTCCATACTCCTCGCGGAGTTACTCGTAGATCTCTTCCTATGTGCTGATCAACGTGAAGTATGGTGGGTGATATGTGTTATTTCCCAGTTTCTACTTTTCGCCCAGCCAATGCGACAATACGACTCAAGTATCCGAACTTCATACCTATGTCTTGATGTTGCACATGCATAATTTAAATAATAATAATCGACCGCATGTTGACAAAAGGGACAATACCACATGGGCGACCAGGGTAGCCCCAGGTCAACCTACCGTGCACCCGCGCAGTCTGCTCAGGGGCCACGCTGGTCACCACTCAGTTGACCATTGGTTATGCATCTGAATACTTGATTTGACCAATATATCGAGTGTGCGTTTAAAGGTACATGCCCACTCAGTAGGCACAAACTGTTCTTTATATCAGAAACATCATCTGAGACATTTTCTGATAAAATAAACATTCATTCACCATCACCCCACATATTGATTGGCATTATTATGTATTTTATATCAGACATTTTCACACTGATAGCAGGGGCGATAACCGTGTTTCCTTAAAATGTTAACGGATATGACTATTTATTATCTGTATTTATTATTAAAAAGTATCATTTGCATATGAAAATAGCCTGATACAACCACGCGTCACTATTAGTAAAACAAATATTACTAAATGATTATATCTGTATAGCGGGTAATGTTTAGAACTATAGTCTGTTTCACGAAAGCTGCCCAAATTTTACGGCTATATAGACGATTCAAAAACAAGATTTCTTTTAATAATATTAAATTAAAGGAAAATTTAAGAATGAGCCTTCTTTTTATTTCGTGAAATTCGGTCAAATATTGATTTAATTGCGAAAACAAAATTTCCCCATGTTAAATCCCCATAGACATCTTCACGGAGTGAAGATGTCTATGCGGATTTAACATGGGGACATTTTTTAGAATTTCAGTAATCCTGGACCGATTTTCAAAATTTAACTTTTGTTTTCTTAGTTGGATCATTTCCAAGCTATCTAGCTAGGTTTCGGAGTCAATTTCCAAAAAAAATCGTCCCACACTCCTTTGCCTCTTTTTCCCCCATGTTACATTCCCATAGAGAAATCAATTTTTCGTAATAAAACCAATATTTGACCAAATTTCACGAAATAAAAAGAAGACTCATTCTTAAATTTTCCTTTAATTTAATACTATCGAAAAAAATATTGTTTTTGAATTGTTTATATGGCCGTAAAATTTGGGCAGCTTGCGTGAAACAGACTACAGTGGAATAGTCTCACAAGTATATACACTTATTGAAACGGTTTGTGCCTACTGAGTGGGAATGTATCTTTCATCATTAATTGTTTGACAGGAAATGGAAAATCAATACTCGGATGGGAGATGCATAGTAAACATTGGCTGAACTATAAATATGTTATTGTTCACATATTGGACTTTTAAGTATAAGTTATTGTTCACATATTGATTGTGTTAATGAATTAAATGGGAGGGAGCTCCGGCTACCGCAGTATTTCATTCCTGAAAAATCCAATATGTGAACAATATCTGACTTACAGTTCAGCCAAGCGTACAATATACTTTTCCATCCGAGTATCGATTGCCTGTTGAACAGTTAATCATTAGATTTGGTAATATATAACTTATTGGTTGCAAAATGTGAAATAAATGGAGCACATTAATGCCCAGCGAATGGCTTAAAAGGCAGGCGAACTATAAGGAACTAAATGTTGCGGATGCCAGCGCTCCCTCGCATTTAATTCCTTAAAAATCCAATATGTTAACAAAAACTTATACATAATGATATTGCGCGTTCACACCATTGAATTGTAATTTCATCCTTTTGCCATTGCCAACAATAAGACTCATGGGACAGAATGGCGAACAGCGCACTCCATAATCTTCCTCCGCGTATGCGCATGATTATCTGGGACTACGCTGGCCGCATACATTATATTATTAAGGTCTTTTTTTTACGGCCGGTTGCCCAATGTACGATCACGCCACTATTCGCAGACATACGTGCTTCCGATAGATTAACATTTAATAACCGGTTACGTCAAACGCCACTGGTAACAAGCGCTAACCGAACTTATCGAATTATATTTGGAATCCCACCAACTGGCTTCGCTCGCAATGTTCATTGGCAAAGATGTTGCTCTTTAACTGTGGCTGTGGCTGGAGAAATGAGGCTTATGTGTTTCGCGACCAGTGTAGATCCAGATCAGCCTATGCATCCGCACAGTCTGATCAGGATCTGCACTGTTCGCCATTGCATCAATGAAACACCTGCCATGCTTAAGCTTCTAACAAGTACATATACACGTAGGTCGTTATCAGGCGACAGGAGTGTCCTATTTGATCAGGATCTACACAGGTCACATGTCCCCCATTTCTCCAGTCACAGCCACACATATTAAAGCAACAGTGTATCACATATGCGCAGCAAGTGATGAAACAGGTTTATAACAAATATGTTAACCCTTTCACCCCTAGTAACTGGAATTGATTTTGATATGTGTTAAGTTTTCAACCAATCCAACCGTCACAAATTGGTTTTCAGACTGGTCCATTTATGAAAAGGGGGTGTTTTTATTCTAAAAATATGAAAATTACTTTCAAAAAGTGCAGATCCTGATGAGACGGCTCGTTACGAGCCTGCTCGTCTGGATCTGCACTGTTTGCATGAATCGCTATAGCGGGCTTCCGGGCTCAAAGGGTTATTCACACATTTGTATTTCTGAACTCAATTGTACATATGTACATATGTCGCATGAACAAAGTGGGTGAGTAAAATAGTTATCCCGTCAACACAGTGCGTATGTGCCGTGAAACACGGTGCCGTGAAACATTTTTGATATCCAGTCAATACTATTTTAGGAGCAGGCGCTACACTGATACTATTGCGGACACAGTTACCAGTATGAACACATTTCACCATATTGACAGAATACGAACAGCGCGTATTGGCGTATTTTACGCACTTATTTTAGCAGAATACGCATTGATTATCAAAAGTGGGAGTACACAATACGTACATCAATGTGAAAATACGCATTTATTTTCAAATTGAGTAGTGAAAATACTGTAATAAAGTTGAAATTTACTTAGTTGAGCTGTAAAAACTGTTTGCTTTTTGCAGCTCAAATAAGTTTTTATTATTAAAACATTTTTATCATTTTTTCCCTATTTTATAATGAAGAAAATCTATAATACATTTGTAAAAGTAAAATACCCATTTAATTTGAAATCTGGGGGTATACTACTCTTTAGACACACAACTTATCTGGAGCTCTGTACTAAGACACGCATCTGACGTAACAGGCTTTATGTTCGAGTGCTAAATTCGCTAAGCCGACCGAGTGGCGAACCGAGTGGATAATCTATAAGCAGACTGCCTGATCGCACACGCAATACACTGGGATTATGCGCAAATTCCAGTAACGCTGAATGAAAATGTGGAACATCTCCCATTCGAACACACTGGCAGTACTTTTATGCCATGTACGTTCTGCATTAGTATGTCCGCGGGCTTTACTAATGGTCATGTGCAATTGGGAGCGTGAAATCTATATTTCGTTATATATGTGAACAAACCTGGTCTAATAATGTGATTGTCCCGTAACATCGCGACATCCTCCATTATTTATTAATATATATTATATATGTACATCCAATAACTTAGCCATATGTTACCAGGTGTTATTACTTAGATATAAATTTTCGCCTAGAAATTGCCTGTATTGCCTACAACAATAACATACACAGTCCAGGCTGATACGGCGTGTTTTCAAGTCTGATACTGAAACTTCTAGTCTGATACTGCCATTTCTAGTCTGATACCATCGTTACTAGTCTGATACCGCCGTTTCCAGTCCGATACCATGTCTCGCACGCTTATTAAACCTTTGGGCATGCGCATTGCGTATGTTTACTTTATCGGCTGCGTAAATTTTGACAGATGCCGGGAATTTAAATGTGTAGGCTCTGTATTTCATCATTCAATCATGGATAACGGTATATATTTTAATATAGGATTATCACAACTGCCGGATGATTGATATTGACATTGATATCTAAGTAATCTAAGTTATAAAGACGTTAATACGTGTCTTGCTTGATATCGGCCTAGGTATCGTCCCTCGGTAACTTGGTATCAGCCTTCGACCTTCGGTCTCAGGCTGACACCAAGTTACCTCGGGCCATTACCTAGGCCGATATCAAACAAGCCATGTATTAACCTCTAATAACTGCGTATACGTGTTCACCACAGTATCAGTTGTCAGGATGGCCGAGTGGTGTAAGGCGCCAAACTCAAGGTTTAAACCTTAATATCGAGTGTTCTGGTCCACGAATGTGGGCGTGGTTTCGAACCACACTTCTGACACATTTTGTTGTTACCAAACGGTAAGTGTTGCTAACGGTCACAAAAGTGAGTTCGAATTTTATTTGATATCATTCAATCATTCAATGTGTGGCCGACACAGACCATCTTGAGCCTCCCCGCAGTCTGATCTACATTGTTCACAAACGATACATTCATCGGCAGTCTAAGTACGTTAATGTCGCATCGGTATCAACACACCGTATTCTGCATTGTATTCTGACAGTGCTGCTCATCAATAGATGGACAATGATAACTATTCTCACCCCCTCCCCACCCCAAGCTCGGATGAAGCCTATAATCACACCGTAATCGTCAGTAGTTAACCCTATGCCATGATATTTTGTAACACATTTTTCGCTAGAGGTTGCAGATATGAATGTACTTCAAATGACAAAAATGTTCGGTTTTTAAATCTTATTTAAAAGAAAATATTGATTTTGTTGTTTGAAAATTAGGTAATGAAAAATAAACAGCAATATATTGCGAAATGAACAACTTTAATGTTACAATAAGTTGCATGCACTAACTTACCTGTAGCCGATTTCACCAACATTGCAAAGTATATTTTTCTAGCAAAGCCAAAGTATACTTTGAGGGAGTCATCATTTATTTTTCCTGAAATGCATTATTTCATATAGAACTATTAACCACTGCATATATTTGATGTCGATGATTAAAAGTATACAGAATTATTATATTGAATTTATTACATTGGCTGTGATAATGTAATAAATTCAGCCATATTGATTCAATATAATAAAAATTAATAAATTTATCTCCTCAGTATACGTTGCTAGAAAAGTATACTTCGCAATGTTGGTGAAATAGGCTACATGTGTAAATGCGTATACTTGTTCAAATTATTATCGCTTGTCAGGATGGCCGAGTGGTCTAAGGCGCCAGACTCAAGGTTTACACCTTAATATCGAGTGTTCTGGTCCACGAATGTGGGCGTGGGTTCGAACCCCACTTCTGACACATTTTTTTTTTATTTTCATTTTTCACTTTTACTTGATTTTTTGGTGGTGTCATGTGGCCTGTGTCAATTTCCCATGTCCAACACTATTTTTCTTTTCATTACTTTTAAGCATATACAAAATATTTATTTTTTACATCTACTGACTCTTCAAGTACTGAAGTAGCCTAGTTGTACACACTTATCCATGCAAACACTCCCGTATCATTTAGCGCTGGTCGATACGGAAGTATTTGAGGCGTTACGTGTCCACAACTTCAACATTGTAGTAAAAAAGAAAAGAAACTTAATTTTGATAACCTTACATGTATACTGAAACGAGTTAAACACGCAACACAGAGGTAAACATGTTTATTTATTCATCTATTACATAATTTGGTAAAACAACTGTTAATTTTACAATAAGTTGCATGCACTAACTTACCAGTAGCCTATTTCACCAACATTACAAAGTATACTTATCCATCAAAGTATACTTTGAGGGGGAAATGTTCAATGTAAAGATAAATTTATTATTTTTATTGTAATGAATGTATTACATTATCACAGCCATTTTGGCTGTGAGAATGTAATACATTGCCATTAAGTATAATAATTCTGCATACTGTTAATCATCAACTATATGCAATCGTTAGTTCTATATGAAATAATGCATTTTGGGAAAAATAAATGATTACTCCCTCAAAGTATACTTTGCTAGATAAGGATACTTTGCAATTTTGATGAAATTGGCTACAGGTGTAAATGCGTATATGTGTTCACCACATTATCACTTGTCAGGATGGCCGAGTGGTCTAAGGCGCCAGACTCAAGGTTTAAACCTTAATATCGAGTGTTCTGGTCCACGAATGTGGGCGTGGGTTCGAACCCCACTTCTGACACATTTTTATTTTCATTTTTCATTTACTCGATCTTTTTGTGGTGTCATGTCGCCTATGTCAATTTCCCATGTCCAACATTATTATTCTTTCCATTACTTTTAAGCATATACAAAATATGTATTTGTTACATCTACTGACTCTCTTCAAGTAGCCTGTTTCACGAAAGCTGCCCAAATTTTAAGGCCATATAAACAATTCAAAAACCATATTTTTTTCGAGAATATTAAATTAAAGGAAAATTTAAGATTCACAATCACCAGACATTTTGGCTGTGATAATGTAATAAAACATTAAGTAGAATAATTCTGCATACTGTTAATCATCAACTATATGCAATCGTTAGTTCTATATGAAATAATGCATTTTGGGAAAAATAAATGATTACTCCCTCAAAGTATACTTTGCTAGATAAGTATACTTTGCAATTTTGATGAAATCGGCTACGGGTGTAAATGCGTATATGTGTTCCACATTATCACTTGTCAGGATGGCCGAGTGGTCTAAGGCGCCAGACTCAAGGTTTAAACCTTAATATTGAGTGTTCTGGTCCACGAATGTGGGCGTAGGTTCGAACCCCACTTCTGACACATTTTTATTTTCATTTTTCATTTACTCGATTTCTTTGTGGTGTCATGTCGCCTATGTCAATTTCCCATGTCCAACATTATTCTTCTTTTCATTACTTTTAAGCATATCAACATATTTATTTGTTACATCTACTGACTCTTCAAGTAGCCTAGTTGTACAAACTTACCCATGCAAACACTCCCGTATCATTAGCGTCGGTCGATACGGAAGTATTTGAGGCGTTACGTGTCCACAACTTCACATTGTTCACATTTTCCTGCTATATATAGAGTAGTAAAAAAGAAAAGAAACTTAATTTTGATAACCTTACATGTATAACTGAAACGAGTTAAAAACGCAACACAGAGGTGTAAACATGTTATTTATTCACCAATTACATAATTTGGTAGAACAACTGTTAATTTTACAATAAGTTGCATGCACTAACATTACAAAGTATACTTATCTATTAAAGTACACTTTGAGGGAGAAATGTTCAATATAAAGATAAATTTATTAATTTTTATTATAATGAATTTATTAGATTATCACACTCACAGCCATTTTGGCTGTGATAATGTAATACATTAAGTAGAATAATTCTGCATACTGTTAATCATCAACTATATGCAATCGTTAGTTCTATATGAAATAATGCATTTTGGGAAAAATAAATGATTACTCCCTCAAAGTATACTTTGCTAGATAAGTATACTTTGCAATTTTGATGAAATCGGCTACGGGTGTAAATGCGTATATGTGTTCACTACATTATCACTTGTCAGGATGGCCGAGTGGTCTAAGGCGCCAGACTCAAGGTTTAAACCTTAATATTGAGTGTTCTGGTCCACGAATGTGGGCGTGGTTTCGAACCCCACTTCTGACACATTTTATTTTCATTTTTCATTTACTCGATTTCTTTGTGGTGTCATGTCGCCTATGTCAATTTAATTTCCCATGTCCAACATTATTCTTCTTTTCATTACTTTTAAGCATATACAACATATTTATTTGTTACATCTACTGACTCTTTCAAGTAGCGTAGTTGTACAAACTTACCAATACAAACACTCCCGTATCATTTAGCGTCGGTCGATACGGAAGTATTTGAGGCGTTACGTGTCCACAACTTCAACATTGTTCACATTTTCCGGCTATATATAGAGTAGTAAAGAAGAAAAGAAACTTAATTTTGATAACCTTACATGTATAACTGGAGCGAGTTAAAAACGCAACACAGAGGTGTAAACATGTTATTTATTCACCAATTACATAATTTGGTTGAACAACTGATTAATTTTACAATAAGTTGCATGCACTAACTTACCAGTAGCCTATTTCACCAACATTACAAAGTATACTTATCTATCAAAGTATACTTTGAGGGAGAAATGTTCAATGTAAAGATAAATTTATTAATTTTTATTAAAATGAAAATAATTTATTAGATTATCACACTCACAGCCATTTTGGCTGTGATAATGTAATACATTAAGTAGAATAATTCTGCATACTGTTAATCATCAACTATATGCAATCGTTAGTTCTATATGAAATAATGCATTTTGGGAAAAATAAATGATTACTCCCTCAAAGTATACTTTGCTAGATAAGTATACTTTGCAATTTTGATGAAATCTGCTACGGGTGTAAATGCGTATATGTGTTCACCACATTATCACTTGTCAGGATGGCCGAGTGGTCTAAGGCGCCAGACTCAAGGTTTAAACCTTAATATTGAGTGTTCTGGTCCACGAATGTGGGCGTGGGTTCGAACCCCACTTCTGACACATTTTTATTTTCATTTTTCATTTACTCGATTTCTTTGTGGTGTCATGTCGCCTATGTCAATTTCCCATGTCCAACATTATTCTTCTTTTCATTACTTTTAAGCATATACAACATATTTATTTGTTACATCTACTGACTCTTCAAGTAGCCTAGTTGTACAAACTTACCCATGCAAACACTCCCGTATCATTTAGCGTCGGTCGATACGGAAGTATTTGAGGCGTTACGTGTCCACAACTTCAACATTGTTCACATTTTCCGGCTATATATAGAGTAGTAAAAAAGAAAAGAAACTTAATTTTGATAACCTTACATGTATAAAACTGAAACGAGTTAAAAACGCAACAAACAGAGGTGTAAAACATCGTTATTTATTCACCAATTACATAATTTGGTACCAAACAACTGTTTAATTTTACAATAAGTTGCATGGGGTGCACTAACATTACAAAGTTATTAATCTTATTGATTAAAGTAACACTTTGGAGGGAGGGAAATGAAAAATTCAATATTAAAAGACAGAAAATTTATTAATTAATTTTTATTTTATAATGAATTTATTTTTTAGATTATCACACCACAAACAAGACCATTTTGGCTGTGATAATGTCAATACATTAAGTAGAAATAATTACAGCAATTACTGTTAATCATTCAACTATATGCAATAATCGGTTAGTTTCTATATAACAAATAATGCATTTTGGGAAAAATAAAAATAATGACTTACCTAATTACTCCCTCCAAAGGCTATTACTTTGCCTAAGATAAATGTATAACTTTGCAATTTTGATGAAATAGGCTACGGGTGTAAATGGCTATATGTTTTTGTTTCACAAACATTATCAACTTTGTCAAGGATGGCCGAGTGGTCTAAGGCGCCAGACTCAAGGTTTAAACCTTAATATTGAGTGTTCTGGTCCACGAATGTGGGCGTGGGTTCGAACCCCACTTCTGACACATTTTATTTTCATTTTTCATTTACTCGATTTCTTTGTGGTGTCATGTCGCCTATGTCAATTTCCCATGTCCAACATTATTCTTCTTTTCATTACTTTTAAGCATATACAACATATTTATTTGTTACATCTACTGACTCTTCAAGTAGCGTAGTTGTACAAACTTACCAATACAAACACTCCCGTATCATTTAGCGTCGGTCGATACGGAAGTATTTGAGGCGTTACGTGTCCACAACTTCAACATTGTTCACATTTTCCGGCTATATTATAGAGTAGTAAAGAAGAAAAGAAACTTAATTTTGATAACCTTACATGTATAACTGGAGCGAGTTAAAAACGCAACACAGAGGTGTAAACATGTTATTTATTCACCAATTACATAATTTGGTTGAACAACTGTTAATTTTACAATAATAAGTTGCATGCATAATAACTTACCAGTAGCCTATTTCACCAACATTACAAAAGTATACTTATCTATCAAAGTATACTTTGAGGGAGAAATGTTCAATGTAAAGATAAATTTATTAATTTTTATTAAAATGAATTTATTAGATTATCACACTCACAGCCATTTTGGCTGTGATAATGTAATACATTAAGTAGAATAATTCTGCATACTGTTAATCATCAACTATATGCAATCGTTAGTTCTATATGAAATAATGCATTTTGGGAAAAATAAATGATTACTCCCTCAAAGTATACTTTGCTAGATAAGTATACTTTGCAATTTTGATGAAATCGGCTACGGGTGTAAATGCGTATATGTGTTCACCACATTATCACTTGTCAGGATGGCCGAGTGGTCTAAGGCGCCAGACTCAAGGTTTAAACCTTAATATTGAGTGTTCTGGTCCACGAATGTGGGCGTGGGTTCGAACCCCACTTCTGACACATATTTTCATTTTTCATTTACTCGATTTCTTTGTGGTGTCATGTCGCCTATGTCAATTTCCCATGTCCAACATTATTCTTCTTTTCATTACTTTTAAGCATATACAACATATTTATTTGTTACATCTACTGACTCTTCAAGTAGCCTAGTTGTACAAACTTACCCATGCAAACACTCCCGTATCATTTAGCGTCGGTCGATACGGAAGTATTTGAGGCGTTACGTGTCCACAACTTCAACATTGTTCACATTTTCCTGCTATATATAGAGTAGTAAAAAAGAAAAGAAACTTAATTTTGATAACCTTACATGTATAACTGAAACGAGTTAAAAACGCAACACAGAGGTGTAAACATGTTATTTATTCACCAATTACATAATTTGGTAGAACAACTGTTAATTTTACAATAAGTTGCATGCACTAACATTACAAAGTATACTTATCTATTAAAGTACACTTTGAGGGAGAAATGTTCAATATAAAGATAAATATTATAATTTTTATTATAATGAATTTATTAGATTATCACACTCACAGCCATTTTGGCTGTGATAATGTAATACATTAAGTAGAATAATTCTGCATACTGTTAATCATCAACTATATGCAATCGTTAGTTCTATATGAAATAATGCATGCATTTTGGGAAAAATAAATGATTACTCCCTCAAAGTATACTTTGCTAGATAAGTATACTTTGCAATTTTGATGAAATCGGCTACGGGTGTAAATGCGTATATGTGTTCACCACATTATCACTTGTCAGGATGGCCGAGTGGTCTAAGGCGCCAGACTCAAGGTTTAAACCTTAATATTGAGTGTTCTGGTCCACGAATGTGGGCGTGGGTTCGAACCCCACTTCTGACACATTTTTATTTTCATTTTTCATTTACTCGATTTCTTTGTGGTGTCATGTCGCCTATGTCAATTTCCCATGTCCAACATTATTCTTCTTTTCATTACTTTTAAGCATATACAACATATTTATTTGTTACATCTACTGACTCTTCAAGTAGCGTAGTTGTACAAACTTACCAATACAAACACTCCCGTATCATTTAGCGTCGGTCGATACGGAAGTATTTGAGGCGTTACGTGTCCACAACTTCAACATTGTTCACATTTTCCGGCTATATATAGAGTAGTAAAGAAGAAAAGAAACTTAATTTTGATAACCTTACATGTATAACTGGAGCGAGTTAAAAACGCAACACAGAGGTGTAAACATGTTATTTATTCACCAATTACATAATTTGGTTGAACAACTGTTAATTTTACAATAAGTTGCATGCACTAACTTACCAGTAGCCTATTTCACCAACATTACAAAGTATACTTATCTATCAAAGTATACTTTGAGGGAGAAATGTTCAATGTAAAGATAAATTTATTAATTTTTATTAAAATGAATTTATTAGATTATCACACTCACAGCCATTTTGGCTGTGATAATGTAATACATTAAGTAGAATAATTCTGCATACTGTTAATCATCAACTATATGCAATCGTTAGTTCTATATGAAATAATGCATTTTGGGAAAAATAAATGATTACTCCCTCAAAGTATACTTTGCTAGATAACCTTGCATGTATAACTGAAACGAGTTAAAAACGCAACATAGAGGTAAACATGTTATTTATTCACCAATTGCATAATTTGGTAGAACAACTGTTAATTTTACCATAAGTTGCATGCACTAACTTACCAATAGCCTATTTCACCAACATTACAAAGTATACTTATCTATCAAAGTATACTTTGAAGGAGAAATGTTCAGTGTAAAGATAAATTTATTAATTTTTATTTTAATAATGAATTTATTACATTATCACAGCCATTTTGGCTGTGATAATGTAATACATTAAGTATAATAATTCTGCATACTGTTAATCATCAACTATATGCAATCGTTAGTTCTATATGAAATAATGCATTTTGGGAAAAATAAATACTTTGCTAGATAAGTATACTTTGCAATTTTGATGAAATCGGCTACAGGTGTAAATGCGTATATGTGTTCACCACATTATCACTTGTCAGGATGGCCGAGTGGTCTAAGGCGCCAGACTCAAGGTTTAAACCTTAATATTGAGTGTTCTGGTCCACGAATGTGGGCGTGGGTTCGCACCCCACTTCTGACACATTTTTATTTTCATTTTTCATTTACTCGATTTTTTTTGTGGTGTCATGTCGCCTATGTCAATTTCCCATGTCCAACATTATTCTTTTCATTACTTTTAAGCATATACAAAATATTTATTTGTTATATCTACTGACTCTCTTCAAGTAGCCTAGTTGTACAAACTTGCCCATGCAAACACTCCCGTATCATTTAGCGTCGGTCGATACGGAAGTATTTGAGGCGTTACGTGTCCACAACTTCAACATTGTTCACATTTTCCGGCTATATATAGAGTAGCAAAAAAGAAAACTTAATTTTGATAACTTTACATGTATACTGAAACGAGTTTCATGGGAACGAATTGTTAATTCGAGGGAACGAATAGTTATTTTGTGGGAACGAATTAATAAAACAAATCCATGTCCCCTGCATGGGCTCCGTAGGTAAACAATTTCATTAATATGATGAACAACAGAAAGTCAGTATCTATCAAAATAACCCAGAATCGATATGTGAAAGTCACGTGGTAAAATGTGATACTCACATAAGGGTGGGCAATAACATGTACATCTCCTTGTTGCGTTTTTACATCATTTAAGTATAGTATTAACCAACATTTAGTGATGTCAATATTGTAGCTCACCAACCTTTCGTCAACTAAAGAAAACACAAACTAAACACGTCTCTATGATATGTATAAGTTGATGTTCACATATTGGATTTTTAAGGAATTAAATGCGGATATGAATATACTTCAAATGACAAAAATGTTTGGTTTTTCAATCATATTTAAAAGAAAATATTGATTTTGTTGTCTGAAAATGAGGTAATGAAAAATAAACAGCAATATATTGCGAAATGAACAACTGTTAAAGGACATGCCCACTCAGTAGGCACAAACTGTTCGTTATAGGAATTAAATAAGTGTATAATTGTGTCACTATTCCACCATTTCTAAAAATTACGTGTGGCCGCTATACAGCCTTACAGGAATACTCATGATTAAGTATATTTTATTTTACTGATAGTGACGTGCGTTGGTATTTTCATATGCAAATGAGGCATGGTATTTTTTAATTATTTATACTAATTAAATGTGTGACCTGAACAAATAATAGTTTCGACAGATTATGAAGTATGATTATTGCTCATCAAAAAATAAATACAGATTATAAATGGTAATGTCCGTTAAGATTTTAAGGAAACACGGTTATTGCCCCTGATATCAGTGTGAAAATTTACTTCTGATGTAAAATGTATAATAATGCCAATACATACGTGGGGTAATGGTGAATGAATGTTTATTTTGCAAGAAAATGTCTCAGTCAGATGCAGGGGCGGGGTTGCGGGGGGGGGGTGGGGGGGGGGGGGGGGGGGGGCGGCCCCCAATCATTTTGTTGGTGGTGGGCTGGGGGAGCCCCCCCCCCCCCCCCCCCCCAATAATTCTGTAAATTTTTTATTTTTTATTCTAATATATTTGTGTAATTATGAGTACTGGGAACTTTGCTGAGAACTTTGCTGAGAATGCAGGAAATGGCGTTTCACAACACTTGGATTTCAAAAATTTCCGAGGGGGCATGCCCCCGGAGCCCCCTAGCGCTATCAACATTCGGGCCCTCAACATTGGGCCCCACCCCCAATAATGTTCGGCTTCCGCCGCCTATGAGATGATGTGTGATATAAAGAACATTTTATACCTACTGAGTGAGCATGTACCTTTAATGTTACAGTAAGTCGCATGCACTAACTTACCAGGTGTAAATGCGTATACGTGTTCAAAACATTACCAGTTGTCAGAATGGCCGAGTGGTCTAAGGCGCCAGACTCAAGGTGTAAAACTTTATATTATATAGAGTGTTCTGGTCCACGAATGTGGGCGTGGGTTCGAACCCCACTTCTGACATATTTTTTTTTATTTTTTTTACTCTATCTTTTTTTGTGGTGTCATGTCGCCTATGTCGTTCCCACAAATTAACAATTCGTTCCCACAATTTAACAATTCGTTTGCACGAAAAAACAATTCGTTCTCACTGGAACGAATTTTTAATTCGTGGGAACGAATTGTTATATCGTGGGAACAAATTGTTAATTCGAGGGAACACATTGTTAAATTGGGGTAACGAATTGTTAAATTGATGGAACGAATTGTCATTTCGTGGGAACGAATTGTTATATCGTGGGAACAAATTGTTAAATTGAGGGAACGAATTGTCATTTCGAAGGAACCAATTGTTAATTCGAGGGAACGAATTGTTATATCGTGGGAACAAATTGTTAATTCGAGGGAACACATTGTTAAATTGGGGGAACGAATTGTTAAATTGATGGAACGAATTGTCATTTCGTGGGAACGAATTGTTATATCGTGGGAACAAATTGTTAATTCGAGGGAACGAATTGTTAAATTGAGGGAACGAATTGTCATTTCGAAGGAACCAATTGTTAATTCGAGGGAACGAATTGTTATATCGTGGGAACGAATTGTTAATTCGAGGGAACAAATAGTTATTTAGTGGGAACGAATTAATAAAAAAATCCATGTCCCCTGCGGGCCTCCGTAGGTAATTTTTTTTTATTAATATGATGAAACGAATTGTCATTTCGTGGGAACGAATTGCTAATTCGAGGGAACGAATTGTTATATCGTGGGAACGAATTGTTAATTCGAGGGAACAAATAGTTATTTCGTGGGAACGAATTAATGAAAAATATCTATGTCCCCTGCATGGGCTCCGTAGGTAAAAAATTTCATTAATATGATGAACAACAGAAAGTCAGTATCTATCAAAATAACCCAGAATCGATATGTGAAAGTCACGTGGTAAAATGTGATAATCACATAAGGGTGTGCAATAACATGTACATCTCCTTGTTGCGTTTTTAAATCGTTTCAGTATAGTATTAAGCAACATTTAGTGATGTCAATCTTGTAGCTCACCAACATTTCGTCAACTAGTAAAGAAAACACCAACTAAACACGTCTCTATGCTATGTATACGTTGTTGTTCACATATTGGAGTTTTAAGGAATTAAATGCGAGGGAGCGCTAGCGACCGCAGCATTTAGTTCTTTGAAACTCCAATTTGTGATCAATAAACTATTTATAGTTCAGCCAAATGTTACTATGCATCTCCCATCCGAGTATCGATTTTCGATTTCCTGTCGAACAATTATTGATTAAATCTGGTAATATGTAACTTATTGGGGTTAGATCTTGCAGAATATGTGAAATAAGTGTAGCTCGATACTGGCCAACGATTGGCTTAGAAAGTAGGGTGAACTATCAACTTGAATATAAGGTCAACTGTAAACTCATGAATAATGCTTTTTAAAATGTACGATATTTTCCGTAAAGGACGTCGAAAGAAGACGAAATTTCGGAAAATAATTTAAATTATGCGGGATAGATTTCGTCAACTTTCGACGTCATTTACAGAAAATAGCACAGTATAATTCCAGCACAAACATATTTACACAATTCCCTAACATTTGATTGGTCCGTTGCAAGTCTCCGTCCAAAATTTATATCCCAGTAAACTCCATGCCGAACTACTTTCCGTAACCGTGAGGCGTAGTTAAAATAATTCTTAAGCAAACGGAAAATAAACACATTTTCTTAATGAATTTATTTAAAATGCTGGAATTATAAGGAATGTTCCGGCCTTCGTCCAGTATTCCCGCGACTTTTCCAAGTTTATACCCCGATAAATTCCAGAAAAAGGCAATTAATTCCTATAATGAACTTTCTGTAAATAGTTTTCATGAAAAATCACATAATTTTATAAGGTACACAATCACATGGCTTGTCTAATATGTAAACCATAACTCGCTACATGTGTCCCTGATAATGGTAGTAACAGTAACTCTTGCAATCTACTCCCGTACCGTCCGTGGTCTGGCTACGGACGGTATGGGAGTAGATTGCAACAGTTATTGTTCGCAACTATAATAATGGCTACCACACATCACACAAAATAAGGGGAACACGGAGTGAGCCCCCTTGTTCCACCTACCCCTTCCCTTTCATTCCTAGACCTCTCAGTACTTCGAATTATTACTTATATATCAATTTTTGCCTAGAAATTGCCTGTATTTGCCTACAGCAATAGCATACACAGTCCAGGCTGATACGGCGTGTTTTCCAGTCTGATACTGAAACTTCTAGTCTAATACTGCCATTTCTAGTCTGATACCATCGTTACTAGTCTGATACCGCCGTTTCCAGTCCGATACCATGTCTCGCGCGCGTATTAAACCAGTTCCTTTGGGCATGCGCATTGCGTATGTTTACTTTATCGGCTGCGTAAATTTTGACAGATGCCGGGAAGTTAAATTTCATCATTCAATCATGGATAACGATATATATTTTAATATAGGATTATCACAACTGCCGGATGATTGATATTGAAATTGATATCTAAGTAATCTAAGTAATAAAGACGTTAATACGTGGCTTGTTTGATATCGGCCTCGGTATCGGCCCGATGTAACTTGGTATCAGCCTGAGACCGTTCGCTATTGTGCATCCGAGACAAGGGAGATAATGCTGTTTATTTGTATTAGTGTTAATTGTAATACAAACCACTGTAAACACATTTTTCTTTCAATATGAAACGGCATGAAAATCAAAATTTAACATAATTAAATGCTTCTGGACATAAAATAGCTACACATATTAATACTGTAAATACATATCACAACTATATAATTATTACCATTTATACATTATTTATTTTCCTTATATTAATAAACGACGAAAATCCGACATTACGCTAGACAAAGCGGTATCTTTTAAAGATGCTCCCCGATTTGATCGGGAAAATAATTTTATAGCTTTGTTTCAATACAAGGCAATGTTGGTAATTATTCTTTGCAATTTATTGTCTGATGTTCGTTAATTCGTATTTGGTATTGCTGTCAAAACTACCTTTTTGTTGAGAACAAATACGAATTATAAGACAAGAAACGTCACTTTTTGTTGCCACACATTCTCAGGGTGAAACCACAGGTTAAAGTAACCAATGTCTATACATGCATTGCATATGCCTAAAGTAAAAGAATCAGTAGGTGAAAACAAATACGTAAAAGCGATATTTATGTTAGTTGCACGTTTTCCGCTTTATATGCAATAGGTTGCACGATATCGTTATGCAATGCAGTGTAATGTAATGTAACTAGAGTTGGTTGATTCTCCCAAAAGCATCCAGTGACCCAAATTATACAGAAATCCTTTCGTGTTTCAAAACCGTATAGCTAGCCTACACACAGCGGATAAAATGCTATTGTAGTGAGTGACACGGATATGAGCTCGATTATGATGTATGCAGTGTAACCTCTCTACAACAGCCATGGGAAGACGCAACAAAATCACCTCTCTATAACAGCCAGTGTTGTGTCTTCTCACAGGTGGCTGTTGTAGAGAGGTTGCACTGTATGACCTACCGTATCGCATTGTCAATTTTCCATGATATTGATTTCGGAAAAACTATTCAATATTATTTAAATGAATTAAACTAGTGTCTATAATGAAACCTTCTCAATGTGAAAAAGTATGATAATTTTACAACAAAATATAATTATGATTCACAAATCTGGTATGTGTGGCGAAAATGTAAAACCATATTATCTCTCCTGTCTATAACAGTCCCTGATACTGATAGTATATACATTATCTCACGAGTGTATAAGGTATTGCTCACATATTGTATTTGTTAAGGAATTAAATGCGAGGGAGCGCTAGCGACCGCAGCATTTAATTCATTAAAAGTCAAATATGTGATCAATAAACTACTTATGGTTCAAATGTTACTATGCATCTCCCATCCGAGTATTGATTTTCGATTTCCTGTCGAACAATTAATGATTAAATCTGGTAACATAGGCGTAGGAGCATTTCAATTATTGGGGGGGGGGGGGGGGCCAAACTATTTTGCTACATGTACAATTATATATGTTCGGTATGTCTTTGCTTAATATGCTACAGTACACTGTCCTGTACTACATGTATGTATATATAGGAAAGATATACATGATGTAGTGATGCAATTAAATATACCGCATGATTGTGTTAGTTTTATGTTATGCCCTTATATATAATAGCGTAACATGTAACCAGAAATACAGAGTACAGTTTTACATAGCCCATTACACGTAATAAGATAAGGCGTGAAAATGGTCAGCTTACACTTACACTCCAAAAAATACATAGAATGTAAGCTTTTTTATTTTGTAAAATACCGATGGTTTTATACACATTATCAGTTACGTACATAAACTGATTGTAATTCCTTCTAACGATACATTATTGGATGAATACACGTTTGCAGGCTGTGACATTGGTCAATGTATGACATACCGAGAGGGTACTTTGTAATGAATTGGTGCCCAAGTGAGATGTTTTGTGACAATGATACGTTATTCTATTTTGATTAGCGTTTGAGCAGCAATCCTGCTAGAAAAACCTGCCAAATGGATAGGTACAAAACCTTAAGGACCAATTCTATACCTGATCATCGTTTGATTCAAAGATAATTGCTTCGTAAATATGATAGAATATATGTGAATATTGCCTCGTTACTGTATCCTATACGGCAGTGGCCAAATCGGCCATCTTTGTGTGTTCCAGCCATCAGCCAGTTTCACCTGTTCTGCCGTTTGACAAAGAACTCAAAATGTGAGGTAGAACATATGATATAAAGTAGCTAATCACATGTAGAAAAGCCAGTAGAACGGACTCCTATCAATTATATTATACCAAACTGTAAAATATGTCAGTTATCTGGACAGGTTTGAGCCTGTGTATTTTTACTGCATGAACCACCATCATAAATAACTCATACACAGGAAATCGCACAATGTATCACTTTTACCTGACAAACCACACAGCACATACCATATATACCCACTACTGTACTCTGTTATTAGCTATCAAATCCAGTGACATGTAAGCAGTTACCTGAGTGTATTGTCCCTGGTGTCTACTCACCTACTATGCAAGTAAATGTGGCTTTACCTATGGTAGCATGTACAATAATATAGACTGCGCGTCAGATTGAGAAGTTTACATTCATTTTTATATTGATGGGAAAAATGCTCAGATATATCGTCTTTTGTATAATTTGCTGGCATAATATGTATAGCTTGCCGTTGTCATTTGTGTCTATTATGTATTGCACCAATATGAATATAACATATGTGAATATTGTCTTGTTACTGTATACTATATGGAGCATTGAGTTGCCATCTCCGCCATCTTTGTGTGTACAAGCCATCGTAAAGTTTCACCACTTTGTGCGTTTGACACATACAGCAAATAATATGACAGTAAACCAAATAAAATATAATGCAATACACGTACATAATAGACAGATGTGACAATGCCAAGCTATAAATATAATGCCTGTATAAAAGACGAGATATCTGAGCATTTCTCTCATCAATCTCAAAATAAATTTTGATGCGTAAACTTTTCAATCTGATGCACAGCATATTGTTAGTGTACACATTTATACATAGGTAAAGCCATAGACACCAGGGACAAAACACTCGGGTAACTGCTTACATATCACTGGATTTGATAGCTAATAACAGAGTACAGTAGTAGGTACATGTATATATGGTGTGTGTTTTGTGGGTATATATGGTATGTGTTGTGTGGTTGGCCAGCCAGGTAAAAGTGATACACTGTGCCATTTTCTGTGTATCAGGGTATTTATAATGGTGGTTCATGTTTTTAAAAACACAGGCTCATACCTGTCCAGAAAACTGACATATTTTACAGTTTGGTGTAATATAATTGATAGGAGTCTGTTCTCATGGCTTTTCTACATGTGATTAGCTACATTATACCATATGTTCTACTTCACAGTTTGAGTTCTTTGTCAAACGGCAGAACAGATGAAACTGGCTGATGGCTAGAACACAGGTGGAAGACTCGGACCTATGACACCAAAAAAATGCCTATTAAAAAAAAATCCCATTACCCCACCCACTTGGTCTCGTACAGTACTATACGCTATATCAAGGTGAGCATAAATAGCGCTATTATAGAAAGAGCCCTCTTTTTTCCGACTCGCACAAACACAATAAACATCGATTAAATGTATGAAATATGTCTCTGGCAATCGATAAAGGTATTAGGTGTGTGAATATACTCACTTCAAATCGCTGTTTCAAGTATTTATTGAGTTATTCGCGTTTTGATTACCCCATCCAAAGCGAAAGTTGCGTGTACGAAAGAATCTCACACAGAATCGGAGGCCGTCCGGCTGGATTATCGGTCATATTTGGCCGATAGCTGATCGCCAGCTCAAACTAAAGTCGTGCACCATGATCATATACATTAGAGACTCCAACCATACAAAGTTCGTCCAATTGTGATCGTTCGCCGATCTAAAAAACACTTTTTTTCTATAATTTCGTTCATTATCTGGAACTGGGTCAATGCACTATCTTCCATAATACAACCACCGAAGCGTCTATGTAAGAACATCTCTGATTGGTTAAACCTAAAAATAGACGCGAGGACTTTCCCTTTTCAGGGTTTCCGGAAGACATAATCTGATAGTACGCGAATCATGAATGAAAGTCAATAAAATTAGAAAAAAGTGTTTTTTAGATCGGCGAACGATCACAATTGGACGAACTTTGTATGGTTGGAGTCTCTAATGTATATGATCATGGTGCACGATTTTAGTTTGAGCTGGCGATCAGCTATCGGCCAAATATGACCGATAATCCAGCCGGACCGATTCTGTGTGAGATTCTTTCGTACACGCAACTTTCGCTTTGGATGGGGTAATCAAAACGCGAATAACTCAATAAATGCTTGAAACAGCGATTTGAAGTGAGTATATTCACACACCTAATACCTTTATCGATTGCCAGAGACATATTTCATACATTTAATCGATGTTTATTGTGTTTGTGCGAGTCGGAAAAAAAGAGGGCTCTTTCTATAATAGCGCTATTTATGCTCACCTTGATATAGCGTATAGTACTGTACGAAACCAAGTGGGTGGGGTAATGGGATTTTTTTTTAATAGGCATTTTTTTGGTGTCATAGGTCCGAGTCTTCCACCTGTGGGCTAGAACACACAAAGATGGCCGGCCGATTTGGCCATTCATTCCATGTGCCGTATAGGATACAGTAACAAGGCAATATTCACATGTGACATGCCAAGCGAAAACCTCCCTTATCGGAAAACGTGACGTAACGAGTTATAACGTTACAAAGATGGAGTAATTTCCGCTCGGTTTTGACAAAGTAAACGTCACACTTAGCGTCATTGTCGCGTCTATGTATATTTTTTATTTATGTCCATAAATACGCCTACTTTGTTCTTTTATTTTATTTCGAAGAAAGCGGGTACTACAGTAAATGTTTCTGACAATAAAAAAATACCTATATATGTATGAAAATCTACCTGTGTTTAATAAATCGGCAACAAAGAACGTAGTTTCCTTTTTTTGCCTTTTTTTACCACTGGTCACGTTATCTCCCTTGGAAAACTGCTCACGTCGTTCTCAAGACAATTCGTACATAAAACAACATGCAGGTGTGCTCATCTGGGCGGTAGGATAGAATTGGACTACGGCGGCGGAAAACTTACGGGTAATTAGAGAAAAGTTAAATAATCCCACCTCTTTATTTAGTCTAATTCTCCGTGTATGATCGACCCTACCTCATAAAGGTGTATGTGTATTGCAATCATGCGGACATGACAACCCAGGTCTGGTAAAACACATTTAACTATCACATAGTTTATTGTCCTGTTTACATCGACAGTTCATTCAAAATTATACGAAACTGTCATTGTTAAACGTGTGTATAACTCCGTTGGATAAAACATGTCCTACATGCGTTTCTTTTATATGTTGGCTAGTTTTGTTCTTTAAGTCTCAGTATTGAATACATCCAAATGTAGACCGTGTATTGAGCATGCTGCCAGCCGCGAACGAAGGGCACACCGGTACCGAAACAATACAAGCGACGTACGCGTGTTTGGCATGTTTTCAACTTCTGACAAACAGATATTACTGCTGTTACTGCGACGACCCCTCTTTAAGAATTTGATACATGTGCACGCAACGACCGTCAAAAACGATATCCATCTTTATTCATAATTGATGATTTAAAATTAGAATCATTGTGTTGACATAATTTAAGGTCGCGTATTGCAGATATTGGAAATAATTTCCTTTGAAAATCTTCATACAATCTAAAGCCTCACACATTTACAATGATTATCACAAGGACGGGGTTCGTTTATAGATATAAGTATAGTACTTATAGGTTATTATGTTTTCTATATGTGGATATATGCACGAGCTACGTAGCATGCGATATTGTGCGACTTTAGTCGGAACGAGTGGCAATTATATCCACATACAAATCAAGTAACATTTTTATAATATATGTAAATCACTCACAACTAAGATGCGCCTAAATATATACAAACTATCAATGAAGTAAACAAATTACTGATGATTTAGAAGGAACTATTATACAATGTGAAAAGTAATTCTGGCACTGATCAATATGGCAATTTACTTTCCATTGTGATTCAATGTCAAACAAATGTACATATATAATACACATATATGTTTTATTATCTGATAAAATATCAAGACTATTTGTATTCCTTTCATGTGCTGGACGTACGGACGCCGGTAACACTATATGCCCGCCTCACCATTCGGTGGCGGGGGCATAGCAATAAAAAACTATATATTCAACCCTGAAATCAGAATAATCCTGATCTGGTGCCAGGTCCTCGCCACACCAGAATCACTTGGCCCCCTCCAAAAAGCAGTAGGATCAGTAATAATCTTACTACTTTTATAATGGGCAATAAATCAATTCAACTCCCAGGTAACAAAAGAGCCAAATATAAAAACGTACCTGAGACTTTGTTTGTGACCTTGACCTTGAGGTAAAGGTTGAGTGCTGGGACATGGATTTGCTACAGCACGATGGAGGGCCATCTGAGGAATGCATGTATGAAATAGCAAAGTGATCCATGAAAGGAAACAGAAGTTATAAGACATTTACCCCTAGGTTAAGTTTGTGGACGCCGACGACGCCGGGGGTATGCCATAAGCTCTTCCGTACTTCGTACAGGCGAGCTAAATACAGGTCGTTGAAAATATTCATCCCAATCTCCACAAAAAGTAGTTCTTCGATCTGGTTCACATGAACGAAACTATAACACAGGCTGTAGACATCCTATGTAAAAAGAAACAAATGGACATAACTCCAAAAGAGAAATCTCACATCTTTGACACGATATATATGAATGTGTGAAGTTTTTTTTTAAATATTCCATACGATATTCAACTTATGCTCTGGACAAGAAATAAAAAAGAAAAAAAGAAAAAGAGCAATAACTAAAAAATAACGATGAAATTATCCAAATTAGCGATGCTAGAATAGTCATTGTTGCGTACGACACGCCTTTGACTCAATATCTTGTATGCGTGTGTGAAGTTTTATTAAAATATTGCACACGCTATTCAACTTAACCCTTACACCGCTATCTTAATTTTTTGTCGTCTGTTGTTTATTTTCCAGTTTTATCACCAAGCTTTAACAGCACTTTAGAATAATTTACAACATCATGCAAAGTGCTGTCAAAACATGTTTTTACTGAGAAATAAGGCAATATATAAAAGTAACAGCAGACGACAATTGTTGTGCGTAGCGGTCTAAGGGTTAAGATGGTACAGACAAGAAATGTCTGCAGACGTGACTGCTTGACCACGTCAAATTCATAATATTTACACTGTCCTTAAATTCATAATGGAAATGCCCATTCAACTTATTGCGTTTATATCCCAGTTCATTACATTAGCCCCACGTGGCGTCGCATCCGTGTTCTATGAACACATGTTCAAGTTTACTATTATTGTTATAAAGCTGACAGATAATCCTTGTCTTATGTTATCTTGTATGCAAATAGTCTAAGTAATTACTTACTACAAATTTGGCTGCAACTAAGATTCAGGCGCGGATACAGAAATTGTTAAATTGTTAAATTGTAAAACCCGCACTTATTTTTCGCGACACCAACATACTTCCAGTAAACGCTTGCTCTCTTATGTCAGTCTCTGCATGATAAAAAGAACTGTCGCACGAACTTAGGGTGAAATTATTCACAAACTTTAGCTTGACATTGTCTCATATATATATATAAACAGTATAAATGACGATACATACACACAATTTCGTGCAATTATTGGAGGGGCCAAAACATACTCTGGCCCCCCCCCCCATTGTCAATATTGGGGGGGGGGGGGGGTGGTGGGGTGGGGGGGGGGGGGATCTTGCTGAATATGTGAAATAAGTGTAGCTCGATACTGGCCAACGATTGGCTTAGCAAGTTGGGCGATCACTGTATTTCATAAAATAAAATAAAAAACATATGACCACAAAAATGTGGCTAAACGTAGTTAATTAAAATAGTGGAAGAGACAGTAAATCCTCTATACTTGTCTTGCGGGTGGGTGGAGGTTGGTGGGGAGGGCTACAACAAAAGCGGAAGTACACATTTGAACACTACCACTTCACTGGGCCAGGCCAATCGAGTGCCAATTGAAAATCCCTGCAATTCTGGACTCTCGAACTGTGGACTAGTCCATTTATGAAAAGGGGTGTTTTTACTCTGAAAAATATGAAAATTTTGCCAATACCACTATACAGGTATGTAGTGTGGAAAGGGTTAAACAGTCCAAATGTTTAAACACCGCAGTAAACGCAACACCGGATGGTTTTATTCATTAAATGTTAGTCTGACAAATACTATACCTCAGTTTGTCATATCAGGGCGAGTATAATACATGAGAAATGTTGCTTGTGAGATTTGTGACCAGTGTAGCTCCTGATCACAGAGCACACTCATGTAGCCTGATACCGCTCTATATTGGTTGTTCGAAAACATGACGGGTGTTTCATTGATGCAATGGTGTTCAAACAGTGCTGATCCTGATCGCACAGTCTGATCTGGATCTACACATATCACAAAACCCATAAGCCCCATTCCTCCAGTCACAGTCACTTATGCATTGCTAGATCCGCTAATATTGTCGGAATTACACAATTATTATATAAAACACTCCATGTCATGGCGAGCATGTTCTCAAATATATGTACATGTACATGTATAACTTTAATTACAAATAATTTCATTTCGAGTTTGTATTTTACGGAGCCCCGCAGGGGATATGGATTTTTTTTATTAATTACCATGCACAATTCGTTCCCTCAATTTAACAATTCGTTCCCTTGAATTAACAATTAGTTCCCACGATATAACAATTCGTTCCCACGAATTAACAATCCGTGGGAACGAATTGTTATTTCGTGGGAACGAATTGTTAAATGAAGGGAACGAATTGTTAATTCGTTGGAACGAATTGTTAAATTGAGGGAACGAATTATTAATTCGTGGGAACGAATTGTTAATTCGTGGAATCGAATTGTTAAATTGAGGGAACGAATTGTTATTTCGTGGGAACGAATTAATAATAAAAATAATTCTACGTCCACCGCGGTATTTATAAATGCACATGAATGTCTACTAGTCACACACACGAGAAATATTAACGCAGCTGGTAGTGTAAACAAGATGATGCAATACCGACAAGTTCAATTTTATTTGCACCGCCGCTAAGAAAATAGACCTTACGGCATATGTCACCAGCATGTCACTAGATCAGTCTACGCATGCGTACAGTCATACTAGTATACTGTCATATACAGTTCGCCATTCAATAAATGAAGATGCGAACATATTAGATCTTGATAAGACAAAAGTCACAATGTGAATATGCAAACTGATCAGGACCTACAAACAATTGTTTCCCATTTTCTCATACCGCGGTCAAATTTGTTTTTAATTCGAGATCAAACCGATATGTAGGTCAACATTCCAAATTAAAGTACACATTCATAAGCATATTAGGCCAAGGATATGGACATAGCCAACATGGTCAAATACCAATTGGCCGGATTTCCATTGACCATTTACCCGAGTTGTCACAACAGAAATATGGCTGTGACTAGAGAAATGGGGCTTCTGGGGATTGTGATCAGTGTAGCTCATGATGAAACAGCACACTCATGTAGCAGTCAACGAGATTTAATGATTAGAATTTTACTAGTAAATCAACACAACTGATACAATATATTTACCGCATAAGCACACATTCATGCGCTGTCCTGATCACATAGCGGGATTTATCCCGTCAATACACTGTGCTGTGAAACATTTTTGATATCCTGTCAATACGACCTAATCACTGCGTTTGAATATGTGCGGTTGTTATGCTAGTTGATTCTCCGATTTTGAGGATGCGGCTGGGGTTATTGTTTTTGCATTTTAAAGATATTTGTAGTGTTGACGGGATAAATTGAATAGTAGGTTAGTGCCGTGAATGGGAAAACATATTTGGCAAGGTTTAGCCTTGCCAGATATGTTTTTCCCATTCACGGCACTAACCTACTATTCTCTATTTATCCCGTCAACACAATGCGTATGTGCCGTGAAACACGGTGCCGTGAAACATTTTTGATATCCTGTCAATACGACCTGATCACTGCGTAAGAATATGTGCGGTGGATTGGATTATTTTTTTGCATTTTGCATTTTAAAGCCATTAGTAGGTGTTGACGGGATAAATAGAATAGTAGGTTAGTGCCGTGAATGGGAAAAATATCTGGCGTGGCTCAGAAACGGGATGTGCTCGACAGAGCCTCGCCCATCCCGTTTCCTGAGCCTTGCCAGATATTTTTTCCCATTCACGGCACTGACCTACTATTCTCTATCTATTTTCCTTATTTCTGAACCAAAGTATATGTTGTGACCACTCATTTGAACCGTCTCGGCGAGACGGTTCAAATGGTGGTCACTACATATACTTCTGATGAGAAATAAAGAAATTATTGAGCCTTGCCAGATATTTTTTCCCATTCACGGTACTAACCTACTATTCTCTATCTATTTTCCTTATTTCTGAACCAAAGTATATGTTGTGACCACTCATTTGAACCGTCTCTGCGAGACGGTTAAAATGGTGGTCACTAACCTACTATTCTCTAATTATGTAGCAGCATCATGTGCGTATTTATTACACTGGTGTAATAGTGTAATATGAATTTAATACACCGTGTTATTACACTGCGAATGCCCATTTTTGGCAAAAACAAATGCTTTACTTATAGGCCACTAAATTAGGACACATACGGAATTAATTGCTGTTTTATATTTCCGTTTAAATGCCAGTCAATTTACAATCAGAATCCACTGCAGTGTTCATACCCACAGGTTGAAGTAACGGACCGAGGTCTATAAATTCATTAATTATGCCTAAAAGCATACATAAATGAAATAAAAAATAAGCAAACTTTTCTTTCTACTCCCTCTATAAATCACATGTGTTCATACCTAGTCCAGACGTTACAATTACAATGACTCGTCATAGTTAGAAACAAAATTGCTACCCCGCTCCATACCTCTCGCGAGGGTAGCAATTTAACCCCATCTCTTTAATGAAACACATGGAAGAGTGATTTTTGCAATCAGTTATCCGGGGTGGTTGATATGTTAGCGATATAAAACTGTCAAAGCTGTATCAATACATTATTAATAAAGAACATACACGTGCAGAAATAATAAAGAACATACACGTGCAGAAATAATAAAGAACATACACGTGCAGAAATTGGTTATTTTACTGTGTCAAGGTGTTTATCTGATATTTACAGGTATATCTTGTACATTTGAAAGCTTCATTTCGTTATGTTGAATGTTGAACAACAACAAAAGAAAATATGGCTTCAATGGGAAAATGATTTCCCTGTTCTGTTATTTTTGGCAATTTACTAGTTCTACATCACAGATTATTTGTGTAAAGGTATAAAATATATAGTTTACTAAATTTGGACCTACATGCAACAGGTTTGGGTATGCACTTCGGTTGCTCACATTTTTCTTGAATGGGTCAACTTGTAGCCGTAGATAACCTATCGGAGGCGAATTATTGTAGCTAGTCATAGTTGGCAAAAGCTAAATACAAAATATGGCCGCCGTTTCCATCCAGACGTTTTTGTAACTAATCTACATATATGTTTGTGCTTATATAATATCAGTGCCTGCGATATATTTTCAATATCGTATAATTATAGAGAATACTATGGAAAGTAATATCCGCCATAATTCTATGTGACTTGATGCTTGCGTGCTGATGACATTACAACTTATGTTCATGTTATTTCATTCGTCATTTGTATTTATTACATTTGAACTCTGCTTGTTGTAATTGTATTTGTCTTTCTTACATGTCCATTCTGCTGATTGCTTTGTTCATTCGTCTTATTTACATTACAATTATTGATACGTCCTTATTCGTGTCCCTGTTTTATTGCACTAAGCATTTGCAATATAAAGTAAGAACAAAGCACTTAGCATTTTTAATAAGGCCGAAAGCAGTAAGGACAAAGCCGCAGGAAGTAAGCATCAAGCCACAGTCCGAAAGCGGAAAGCCGCAAGCAGAAAGCATCAAGCCACGAGCAGAATGATGCAAGCAATATATGGGTTAGTAGTGCGTCATTATGACGTCATATGGCACTGCCATACTTAAGTAATTCAAGTACAGGGAAGTCAAGTAATTCTCCCTCTAATAAATTATAGTCCGACATCTGATTGGCTGTTCAAGTCACACCTCCAATGCCGGTGTTGATGTAAGGTTTCACCCACAAATTATCACAGCATAGGTTAGAAGACACAAAATAGTTTTACTATATACTTTAACCGAATCCCATCCAATAAGGCCAGTCTCTCCTACTTTCACTATTCGTATGTTGTGGGACCTACTTGTATATGACCTGCAGTCGGTCTGTACTGGTTCTGCATGAATTAAACAATAGGTTCACTTAATCCTAAGAATGAAAAATCCAACCTCGTCATGTCCCCCAATATTGTTTATATTTTGTTTTGGCCACGGAAACACTGTTTACATCACATGATCAACATCCCCACATGTTCCTCAAGTGAAACTGGGTAGTAATAGGTCACGATTTGCAAGCAAACTGTGTCAGTGACCTCAAAACACCCTCACGATTTTGTTCATACCGGACTACTATTACCCCTTGACGATTTCGCACCATTTATTATTCTCTAACCTATTTTAACTAAATTGCATATGCATGTATGGTATTTGACTTACTAATGTGTTTTATACATACATGTATCCTCATAATTAAATTACATATGTACGTAATTGAAAACAATCACATTTTTATAGTAAGTTACACATATGGTAACTTGCACAGGCTGACTGTCAAACTGGCCCGTTACCGATGCAAACCAATAACCATCCGGGACCAGACTAAGGTGGCTCACCACCATTGATTTTCCGTAAAACACTAACCCGTTACCACACATTTTGCTATTCTCTGCTATTTTCAGTTTTCTTATGGATGTTGTGGGACCTATTTTCCAATAACCTGCACTTATTTTGCTCTGGATCTTGACTAATTAAAATATAGATTTAATTATTGTAGAAGCTGGGGTCCAATCTAGTAGGTACACATTTTTAGCTCGACTATTAGAAGAATAAGTAGAGCTTATGTTGTCACCCCGGCGTCGGCGTCGGCGTCGGCGTCGGCGTCGGCGTCGGCGTCACGCCTTGGTTAAGGTTTTTAGTCAAGCTTGTATATGGAATACTACTGGCCATACGCCCACCATACTTGGACAACTTCATCTCCTAGTGATGTACATCAATAACCCCTGATCTATATTTCACCTTGACCTACATTTCCTCTTGAATTACTTGGTTAATTCCCCTTGGTTAAGGTTTTTAGTCAACCTTGGTTAAGGTTTTTAGTCAAGTTTGTATATGCAATACTACTGGCCCTACACCCGCCATACTTGGACAACTTCATCTCCTAGTGATGCACATCAATAACCCCTGATCTATATTTGACCTTGACCTACATTTCCTCTTGAATTACTTAATTCCCCTTGGTTAACGTTTTTAGTCAAGCTTGTAGATGGAATACTCCTGGCCCTACACCAACCATACTTGGACAACTTCATCTCCTAGTGATGTACATCAACAACCCCTGACCTATATTTGACCGTGACCTACATTTAACCTTGAATTACTTACTTAATTCCCCTTGGTTAAGGTTTTTACTCGACCTTGGTTAAGCTTTTTACTCAAGCTTGTACATGGAATACTATTGTGCATACAGACACCATAATTGGACAACCTTTTCTCATAGTGATGTACATCAATAACCCCTGATCTATATTTGACCTTGACCTACATTTCCTCTTGAATTACTTACTTAATTCTCTTTGGTTAAGGTTTTTAGTCAAGCTTGTAGATGGAATACTCATGGCCCTACACCAACCATACTTGGACAACTTCATCTCCTAGTGATGTACATCAACAACCCCTGACCTATATTTGACCTTGACCTACATTTAACCTTAAATTACTTACTTAATTCCCCTTGGTTAAGGTTTTTACTCAACCTTGGTTAAGGTTTTTAGTCAAGTTTGTAGATGGAATACTATTGTGCATACAGACACCATACTTGGATAACTTTTTCTCATAGGGATGTACATCAATAACCCCTGACCTTTATTTTACCTTCACCTACATTTAACCTTGAATTACTTGGTTAATGTTTATAGTCTAGCTTGTATATGGAATACTTCTGGGCCTACATCAACCATAGTTGGACAACTTCATCTCCTAGCGATGTACATCAATAATCCCTGACCTATATTTGACCTTGACCTACTTTTATCCTTGGATTACTTAGTTATCTCCCCTTGGTTACGGTTTTTACTCAAGCTTGTATATGGAATACTCCTGGGCCTACAGAAACCATATTTGGAAAACCACGCACCTACGTCCAAGGTCAAGGTCACTGTTGAAGGTCAAAGGTCAAACCTATTGAAATTCCCTTCCGCTCTATATCTTCTATACTGATGCATGGATTATCAAATGGCTTGGCACACATGTTTCTCATGATGAGAAGGTGTGTCGCGATCAATAACCACGCACCTACATCCAAGGTCAAGGTCACAGTTGAAGGTCAAAGGTCAAATCTATTGAAATTCCCTTCCGCTCTATATCTTCTACACCGATGCATGGATTATCAAATTGCTAACTACGCACCTACGTCCAAGGTCACAGTTGAAGGTCAAAGGTCAAACCTATTGAAATTCCCTTCCGTTCTATATCTTCTACACCGATGCATGGATTATCAAATTGCTAACCACGCACCTACGTCCAAGGTCACAGTTGAAGGTCAAAGGTCAAACCTATTGAAATTCCCTTCCGCTCTATATCTTCTACACCGATGCATGGATTATCAAATGGCTTGGCACAAATGTTTCTCATGATGAGAAGGTGTGTCACAATCAATAACCACGCACCTACGTCCAAGGTCAAGGTCACAGTTGAATGTCAAAGGTCAAACCTATTGAAATTCCCTTCCGCTCTATATCTTCTACACTGATGCATGGATTATCAAATGCCTTGGCACAAATGTTTCTCAGGATGAGAAGGTGTGTCGCGATCAATACCTACGCACCTACATCCAAGGTCAAGGTCACAGTTGAAGGTCAAATGTGAAAAATATTGAAATTCCCAAATGGCTTGGCACAAATGTTTCTCACGATGAGAAGGTGTGTCGCGATCAATAACCACGCACCTACGTCCAAGGTCAAGGTCACTGTTGAAGGTCAAAGGTCAAACCTATTGAAATTCCCTTCCGCTCTATGTCTAGCTCTACACCGATGCATGGATTATCAAATGGCTTGGCACAAATGTTTCTCATGATGAGAAGGTGGTCGCGATCAATAACCACGCACCTACGTCCAAGGTCAAGGTCACAGTTGAAGGTCAAAGGTCAAACCTATTGAAATTCCCTTCCGCTCTATATCTTCTACACTGATGCATGGATTATCAAATTGCTAACCACGCACCTACGTCGAAGGTCACAGTTGAAGGTCTTCTACACCGATGCATGGATTATCAAATGGCTTGGCACAAATGTTTCTCATGATGAGAAGGTGTGTCGCGATCGATAACCACGCACCTACGTCCAAGGTCAAGGTCACAGTTGAAGGTCAAAGGTCAAACCTATTGAAATTCCCTTCCGCTCTATATCTTCTACACCGATGCATGGATTATCAAATGGCTTGGCACAAATGTTTCTCATGATGAGAAGGTGTGTCGCAATCAATAACCACGCACCAACGTCCAAGGTCAAGGTCATAGTTGAAGGTCAAAGGTCAAACCTATTGAAATTCCCTTCCGCTCTATATCTTCTACACCAATGCATGGATTATCAAATGCCTTGGCACAAATGTTTCTCAGGATGAGAAGGTGTGTCTCGATCAATAACCACGCACCTACGTCCAAGGTCAAGGTCATAGTTGAAGATCAAAGGTCAAACCTATTGAAATTCCCTTCCGCTCTATATCTTCTACACCGATGCATGTATTATCACACTATGCCCAGGGTCAAGGTCACAGACTTGATGCGTTTGAAACCTTAACGCTCGGCTAAATGGCTTATAATCAAAAATGCCTCATTTTCTTTGGCTGCCAGTGGGGGTATTTGTGTGCCGACAGGCCACATTTCTAGTTTCCCTTGGTTAATGTTTTTAGTCAACCTTGGTTAAGGTTTTTATGCAGGCCGCAGCCACCTTCTTTGTCAAGCTATGTGTACATCGACAACCCTCGTAGTCGAGCTATGCTGTTCTCCTACAGCTCTTGTTATTTATGGAAATTAAATAAGTGTATAATTGCAACTAGTCCACCACTTTTAAAAATTACGAGTGCCAGCTACACAGATATAATTTTTTAGTAATCTTTAATGTACTCATAGAGACTCGCGGTGGTATCAAGCTAGTTCCATATGCAAATGATGCAGTATTTTTAAATTATTTATATCAACTAAATGCTGAATACATATTTTTATCGACATATCATAAAGTATGATATTGCACATCAAAAAATAAATAAATAGTAGCTTCCGTTATTATTTTAAGGAAACACGGTTATCGCCCCTGGTATCAATCTGGCATTTCGCGTTTGATATAAAAAGTATAATAATGTCAATTAGTACGTCTGGTAATGGTAAATCAATGTTCATTTTGCCAGAAAAATGTCAGATTGAAAGAATAAAGAAAAACAAGTCTCCTATATTATAACCTGGCATGTAGCACTCTAGGTTTATTTAAGGTTAGAGAAATTTAGTATGCAAAAGTAGTCCGGTATAAATAATAGTCCGGGTGTTTTAAGGTCACATGCACAGTTTGCTTGCAAATCTTGATCCATTACTACCCAGTTTCACTTGAGGAACATGTCGGGGGTGTTTTTAACACCAGTTTTCAGCATATTTAAAGCATTTGAAAGAAAACACTGAGCCTGTTGGTCACGAGATGTAAACAGAATTTCCGTGGCCAAATAATGTAAACAATATTGGGGGTCATGACAAGTTGGTCCCACAACATCCATACGAATAGTGAAAGTAGGAAAGACTGGCTGGGATTCGGTTAAATTATACAGTAAAACTAGTTGGTGTCTTTTAACCTAAACATGGCGCAACAGAAAAGGCGACATCAATCTACATCAACACCGTTAGGGACATGTAACCAATTTAGAGAGCAACGCATTGTAGGACAGGTACCAGCATATTAAATACTTTCAGGGAGAACTATTTTAAGTTTTAACAGCGCACCTGGCGTCATAATGGTTGTTCCCAAATTACTGTTGCAATTATTGTTGTCAAGGGACGTGGCTTGGCGAGCTAACAAAGCGCATAGAAAAACAGCGATGCAATAATCAATAATGGAACTCCGGATGTCAATAAGAATGAAGCATCAAGCCATTTAGAATGTAATCAACACAAACGCATTGAAACAGTACGAATGAATAAAGCATCAAGCCACATGCATAGAAATGTAATAAGACAGATAGAACTTAGAATGTCATCAGCCAGCAAGCATCAAGCCACATATAATTGTAATACGACGGATAGAACTTAAAGTGTCATCAGCAAGAAAGCATCAAGACAAATATAATTATTGCGGATATTACCTTCCATAGAATACCAGTCGAGTGTATTTGTATATCAAGTGTATCAGGCAGGATAAGAAACGAAGAAGTCCTGTAGCCCATTTCATCAACATTGCAAAGTATACTTTAGTAGCAAAGTATACTTTGAGGGAGAAATTTTCATTTTTTTTTTAAATTTATTAATTTTTATTATACTGAATTTATTACATTATCACAGCCATTTAATGGCTGTGATAATGTAATAAATTCAGTATAATAATTCTGCATACTTTTAATCATGACATATATGCATTTGTTAGTTCTATACGAAATAATGCATATCAGGAAAAATAAATGATTGCTCCCTCAAAGTATACTTTGCTAGTAAAGTATACTTTGCAATGTTGATGAAATAGGCTACTGCAGTTTCCGAGCCGAGCATTATAAACTTGATACCAAGTGACACTACTGTCTGTTTCACAAAACCTGCCCATATTGTATAGCTATATAAACGATGCAAAAACAATATTTTTTTGATACTATTAAATTATAGCAAAATTTAAAAATGAGCATTCTTTTTATTTCGTGAAATTTAGTCAAATATTTATTTTATTGCGAAAAAAAAATGAAAAGAAATCATTTTTCGCAATAAAATTAATATTTTACCAAATTTCACGAAATAAAAAGAAGGCTCATTCTCAAATTTTGATAACGGGGCAGGGCCTAAACCGAATATTATGTCTATAACGCGGGGCCTAACCCAAATGTTATATATATAACGCAGGGCCTAACCTGAATGTTATGTCTATGACGCAGGACATAACCCGAATGTTCTGTCTATAACACAGGGCCTAACCCGAATATTCTGTCTATAACGCAGGGCCTAACCTGAATGTTCTGTCTATAACATAGGGATCTACGTTGAAGACAGAATAGTCGGGTTACTGCGATATTCACCATGCCCTGTTTGCTCTGAACGAAGAGACTCAAATTGGATACATTTCGCTATCATATCATGTTTATAATATATGCATTTGTTTGTATTGAATTTCAGTTATGTGAAATGTTATGTAAACTATTTCTATTATGTATGTTTCGCTTTGTGGTCTAATGTGAATGGAAAGCAATCCAATTCACAGCGTGCATGGCTACGCGACAGGAAAACGCGCCAATACAAACGAATTCCATTAAATATTATAATGAAGTAATGGGGGGTCACTCATGAACAGAAATTGCCGTCTGCTGTTTTTCATTTTTGCTTTAATTATTAACAAAAAACTGGCTTTTGACAGCACATGAGAATCGTCTCCAGGGGATCTCATGTGCTGTCAAAACCAGGTTTTTGTCGATAAATATTGAAAATAAAACATTTCCAGCAGACGACAGCATTTAATTCAGCGTAGTAAGGGTTAAGTGTGCAGTCAGTGATGGTCACATGTTATGCACAGACATTGTCATCCGAGATTAGTGACATTAAATTAAGTTTGTAAACTTAACAAGATAAGGTTAAGTATCTTCATTATACAGCACATGTTTCACATAGGAATCCACACCGTGTATAACTTCATGTATGCGGGTGGGTGTTGCCGTTTTATCGTGTTCATGCTGTGTATGATACGCTTGTGTGAAAGCTGCTGCATAATTCAGTACAATTCAGTATTCATTGTTGATACATGTGTATTGTTTATTGCATGTATGTTGTATATATTTCCTTGTCGACGAGAAACTATTTATTTTAAGTCAATACATATTATTCTATTCTATTCTATTCTATGATCGCCAAACACGAATAACAGACGAGTACATATACTATGAGACAAACATGTGATTTTGCTTAAGATGTGGTGTTTGTCGTTAATTGTTTTATAGAATCTGTCTTATTTTCTGCAAATGACTTTGGAAGCTGACGAAATGGTCATAGCAAATGCGGACTTTTTTCCGCATTTGCTCTGAAGATTTCGTCGACTTCCAGTCATTTACCGAACATATCGGAAATTGTGTACACTTTTCAGAAGATATCGCACATAGGTATACAACATCACGTGACGTGTCTCATATGCATTTCATGTGGGGTTATATTTGTACATGCGGACAAACGTGATCTTACTGTCGTATCAAATTATCGTAATGGTCGAACGGGGGCGTGTCAGTACAGAAATAAAACAGGACAATCGCTGCTAATATTCTAAAGCTTTCATTAGTTGTTTATTACGACAAGCATGGATCACAATATAGAGAACGATTTAGGATATGTTCGACAGTTCGTCGTGCCGATATTCTACAACAAATGATGGTGGTGTTGACCCAACGATTAACCCATTAGAGACGGGATACAATGATAGTACAATGTAACATGAAACATTTGAGAGAAACAAAATATGTTCTATATTTGTGGTTGTGACCGGTGAAATGGAGCGTATGAGAGTATGACCAGTGTAGCTCCTGATCAAATAGAACACTCATGTAGCCTGATAACGATCTATATCACGTGTTAGAAGAATAAAGGGTGCTTCATTGATGGAATGGCGAACAGTGTAGATCCTGATCAGACTGTGCGGATGCACAGGCTGATCTGGATCTACACTGGTCGCAATACGCATAAGCCCCATTTCTCAAGTCACAGCCACATTTAAACTCGACCAGCTCGCATGAACCGCCTACATGACACTGTGCAAATGAGTGGTAACACAATATACCTATCGTAATGGAGAAATAAAAGAAATAAAGAGATTGTTTTCAACAACGTAGCCTTATACTGAAATGGGTTAATGTATCACACTGTATGTACGAACTATGTTAGTGAGTGTCCAATATAGGAATGAAATGGTGCTTAACAGCCCACCAACACAAAAGAGTATCATTTAGGGCCAAGCAATTTAGATTAAGAAGAGATCAATAGTAATATAGTATTGTAGATGTTGTAGGCCATCAAATGATTAGGGTAAAAAATACGATGAACACAATACAAATGGGAAACATGCATACAACGATACAATTAGATTAGGCCGACAATCAAATGCTTAGGGAAAACAAGCATGATGAATACAATTGAAATGAGGAACATGCATACAGTGGAACCCATCTAAACCATCTTAACCGGACACCAAGAAAACACCGGTGATCTTATTTTTGATGAGTATCCTGGTCCTTTATCTCAGGTGATAATGTCTGTTCGTGATCGCATAGCACACAACTATGGCTCAGAATGATCAAACGCCTGATTTCATTGTACAATGATAAAAATATATTATAGGAATGAATGGCTTTTTTTTTGTGGAATTTATCGGGGTATAAACTTGGAAAAGTCGCGGGAATACGGCCTTCGTCCAGTATTCCCGCGACTTTTCCAAGTTTATATCCCCGATAAATTCCACAAAAAGGCCATTCATTCCTTATAATTCCAGCATTTGGAATACAGTCATCAAGAAAATGTGTTTATTTTCAGTTTTCTTAAGAATTATTTTAACTGCGCCTCACGGTTACGGAAAGTAGTTCGGCGTGGTAGTTTACTGGGATATAAATTCTGGACAGACTTGGCTACGGGCCAATCAAATGTTAGGGAATTGTGTAAATATGTTTGTGCTGGAATTATTGTCATATACAAGCTGTTTTCATGGAGAGGCCTTCAATGTATATGATGACATTGCAAATGTGCCCATCCTGAAACACACACCGGCTCTAGAATGTCACCCGTTTTCGAATTATCGCAGTTAAACGTACACATATTTACGGAAGCCCATTAGGGCCACTTCACTTTTTGTTATTTCCATTTATTCAAGATATTTTCTTGAATTGTCAAGATACTGTCTTGAATTTTCAAGATGTTTTCTTGAATTTTCGAGATATTTTCTTGAATTTTCAAGAATTCTGCATGTACTCTGTATGCAAGAAAGTATCTTGAAAATTCAAGAAAAGATCTCGAAAATTCAAGAAAACATCTCGAAAATTCAAGGAAGTATCTTGAAAATTCAAGAAAAGATCTCGAATGATCTCGAAAATTCAAGAAAAAAACTTGAAAATTCAAGAAAAGATCTTGAATAAATGGAAATTAAAAAAAAGTGAAGTGCCCACACCGTACTTTCTCAGCTAATGCCTCGTTCACATTTAACCCGGACGTCGGGCGATGTACCCGATGTTTGGGCATCGTGCGATGTGTAGAGGTCGGAGAGAAATCAGGCGACGGATTTGACATGAATGGGCTCCGCCCGATGCCTCTATAAGGGGCCCGCTGGGGACATGGATGTTTTTTTTTTATTAATTCCACGAAATAACATTTCCTTGTTGCAAATAGGGCGATTTTTCAAAATACAGTAACAGAAAAATCTGGATATCTTGTGAAGGAGAGCAACCATCTTCCATTAATTTCAAACCACTTTTATATACATGTGTATGTATATGATCTTACATGGGAGATGGGTTAATATGATATTTATTAAACGAGTTTACTGATTTCATAAGAAATGAGGCTATGCCCAAAACTAGGCTATTTCTTCAAGGAGGCCGTTTCACCAAACTTCGTACGACTAAAATGTTCGTAAGTGCAAAATTATAATAGTCTGTGAATTTCACATTAACACTGTTTTCTTGAAAACAATTATTGGATTTACATTTATTGAGCATAGGCTGCATGTGCAGCCTATGCTCAATAAATGTAAATCCATCAATTTATATTTGCAGACGATCCTAAATGTACGCTTACGAACAGTTCAGTTGTACGAAGTTTAGTGAAACGGGTCCCTGGTGCTTTACTGCATTGGACATGCTATATAGTCTATCAGAAATTGGAGTGGTTAACATTTGATTCGAATGTGCCATTTACTGGGTCCTATGTCCGATTCTTCCGCCTGTGTGAATACATTGTGTCTTACTCAAACAGACAACCCACGACCTTTCAGCTGTCCGACGGGCACACCACTTGGCTATGAGGGATCGTAACTATAGTCTGTTTCACGAAAGCTGCGCAAATTTTACGGCTATATAGACAATTCAAAAACAATATTATTTTCGATAATATTAAATTAAAGGAAAATTTAAGAATGAGCCTTCTTTTTATTTCGTGAAATTTGGTCAAATATTGATTTTATTACGAAAAATTGATTTGTCTATGGGAATTTAACATGGGGGAAAAAGTGGTAAGGAAGTGTGGGAGGAGTCAAAAAACGAAAAATTTTGGAAATTGACTCCGAAACCTGACTAGATAGCTTGGATATGATCTAACTAAGAAAACAAAAGTTAATTTTAAAAATCGGTCCAGTATTTCTAAAATTCAAAAAAATGTCCCCATGTTAGAGTGAAGATGTCTATGGGGATTTAACATGGGGAAATTGTTTTTTCGCAATAAAATCAATATTTGACCAAATTTCACGAAATAAAAAGAAGGCTCATTCTTAAATTTTCCTTTAATTTAATACTATCGAAAAAATATTGTTTTTGAATTGTTTATATGGCCGCAAAATTTGGGCAGCTTTCGTGAAACAAACTATAGTTATTTACCTTTGCAAATCTATTTATAGATACCCGGTCCGATGCTGTATTTCAGCGTTTATTTCTGAACGAATAGCAAACAAAATGAGTTTTTGAGAAAAGAGTAGACCGAGATCAGACTGCACATCTGTGCAGTCTGATCTGAGTCTACACTGATTGTAATAACATTAATAAGTGTGAAAATATGAATCTGGCAAACAATGTAGTCCCTGACCAGATTGCCGATATGTAGGGTAACCTGGATCAATGCTAGTCGAAAACACTTTAATGACACATTTTCACAACAGTTCAAGCTACATTCGCGTGACCATGTCGAATTCTGTCAGCAGGTTTTATTAGCATGTGACCGGTGTCAAGTGACCACTCACTATACCTGTGTACACGTGACCCGTATACGTGACCTGACTGGAGAAATGGGGCATATGGGATTTTTACCAGTGTAGCTCCTGACCAAATAGCACACTTCTGTATAATAGCCTCACGATGGCATGTAAAATGGATTGAGTGTAATTAACTGAATTGAAAGTAGCACGACAACGATCTCTATTCCTTGTTAGAAGCATGCCGGGTTGTTGATGGAATATCGAACAGTGCAGATCCTGATCAGACTGTGCGGATGCACATGCTGATCTGGATCTACACCGATCGTAAAACCCATAAGCCCCATTTCCCCAGTCACAGCCACATATATAATTAAGTCATTCCGAGTTCATTTGCTTATACCATATACTTATAAATCTACGCACGTCCGTGTTTCAACATATTTCATTGCCCTGTTTACGAGATGATATACAGTTACATGCATGAGACACACTTTAATAATGAGATTAAACTCGACCATTCATCGCATATGCCATCAGGACCTCCGACTGGCCGAATCATTAAGCCACAGTTAGATCACGGTTCGTCCGCATGTACGAGGAGATACTCTCCGAGCTTTAGTGAGTGGATTATCGATCGTTTTGCGGACGAACCGTGATCTAACTGTGTTATCACATCCTCATTGTCCATACATTGCCAATCCGCCGTGTAAATGTAGAAACAAAACTCGAAAATGTATCAAAGTTGTGATAATTCGTAGATAAGAGCAAGATCTACATGATATTGAATACTGTCTCGGTGACCACATACGTGTACATACTCAAAAGCAATGTACACCGCATATAGCCTACTATAGCCGAAGGGAGACTACTACGTATAATTACCGTTCTAAACGCCACCAGTTGCGTTTCTTGTTCGGTCTACTTGCTCTAAGATCTGATAACTATACGCAACATTTCGACTTGTCACAGTGGCGTGGTTTGAAACAATACAGTGTCTTCCTTCTAACCTAATTGTATTCGGTCCGAATTGGGACGAAGATGACAATGAATAACATAAAAAGGTCCTATGCTGAGAAAACTGATCTAACTACGTATGCGACTACGTCCGCGCAGTCTGATCTGGGGACTACGCTGGTCGTATTTCAGTCATTCTGATCTAGCTAGCGTCCATTCAGACATTATACATTGTCTGTATGATGATCAGGGTCCACACAGGTCGCCATGTAATGAGGTGGGCCAGTCCCAAGGTTACATACCGACACCATTGTAATTGGGCACGTCCGGTATCTCTTCCTTATTCGGATTCAATTTCCTTGAACGTGACTATAATTTCTTGTTATTTCGGTTAAAACGTGAAACAATGGAGATTAAAGGTGCACTGACAATGTGTGTTTATTATAACTAAATACTTTGTCTAAATAGAACATTCACAGCCAGGCCACACACAATAAATAAATATTTAGAACAAGGAACATGTCGGTGCATAATTGAGACACACCATGTGATGTTGTACCTTCGGACATCTGTGTAATTTCATTAAATACGTTTACAAAACTTACAATAATTTTCATAAATAAAGTTAAAACTTATGTCGCCATTTACGGAAAATATTGTAAATTGTGTAAACCCATTCATGAAATTACGCAGATGTCCAAAGGTACAATATCACATGGCGTGTCTCGTATTAGCCCGAAATTTCTATCACCTGACATGCACGACAACATCTAGACTAACATGCCATGTCTCTATATCGTTGATCACTTATATCTTTGATTAAACTGACATTTTCCTTTTCTGTTATCATGGTATATAGCCTCGCGGGAGAGTAGTGAGTGTGCTCTATAATTATGTCTTTGCCCATGTTAAATTTCCGTAAACTTTTATGCCACCGGGTTTCGAAGAAACGGGTGGCATATAGTGTTTGGACCGTCTGTCTGTCCGTCCGTCCGTCTGTCTCCGTCTGTCCGTCCGTCCGTCACACTTTTCGGTTAACCACTTTGTCACAGTTTCTCAAATATGCTGCAGGTGCATCCGCGTTCGACAGACGCATTTCTTGTTTTCGCAATAAAATCAATATTTAATGGACTTTCATCTCATCAGGATCTGCACTTTTTGCAAGTAATTTTTATATTTCTTAGAACAAAAACACCATTCATAAATGGACGAATCTGAAAATCATTACGTGACCATTGGATTGGTCGGAAAATTAACATATCACAGTCTATTCCTGTTACTTAGGGTTGAAAGGGTTAAATTATCTCCCCTGTATATTACACTTTCGAAGTATGCGATTGTAGGTGTGCATGAAATGAAACCCCATATGAGACACGCCATGCGATCTTGTACCTAAAAACATGTGCGATTTTTCATGAATATATTTACAGAAAATATGATATTTTCCGTAAATGACGTCGAAAGATGACGTAAAATTTCATAGCAAATGCGGAATTGTAGCTCGCACTTGCTATGACAATTTTGTCATATTTCGAAGTCATTTACAGAAAATATCGTAAATTTCGTAAATAGTTTTCATGAGATTTCGCACATGTTCTTAGGTACAAAATCGCATGGCGTGTCTCAATTATTATTTAACTGACACACAGTGCCTTTAAACAAAGAAGGACTATAGATTGATCATTCGATTGATTTCCTACAAAATTCCCCTGTAATAGTTGTTTGACTGACACAAGAGGTTGCACAATGTGTCCGACGTACGCCACCAGTGTAGTTCCAGATCGATCGTCGCCCCCGGTCTGAAATTGAACACGTCTTTTGCCTCGGAATAACACATACATATTCATATATCAGTTTGTGTAAGTACATAAACATGATAGTCATCGCCACACCTGTCCTAAGGCCGATTTTCTACGCCGTCGACCATCTACGCGTGAGCATAATTATGTGGTTGTGGCTGGAGAAATGGGGCTTATCGGTTTTGCGACCAGTGTAGATCCAGATCAGCCTGTGCATCCGCACAGTCTGATCAGGATCTTCACTGTTCACTAGTCCGTCACTGAAACGTAACACATGTTTGTATCAAACGATATAGATCGTTATCAGGGATCCGTTTCACTAGTGAAAATTTAGGATCGTCTGTAAATTTCAATTGATGGATTTACATTTATTGAGCATAGGCTGCATATGCAGCCATGCTCAATAAATGTAAATCCAATACTTGTTTACAAGAAAACTTTGTTAATGGGAAATTTACAGACTATCATAATTTTGCACTTACGAACATTTTAGTCGTACGAAGTTTAGTGAAACGGGCCCCAGGCTCCCGGAGTGTGCTATGTGATCAGGAGTTACGCTGGTCACACACCCAAAATGTCCAATTTAGTCACAGCCACGTAATAAGGCAACACGGTACTGAGTCATATCCATGCAAGGTCACGCCATGTTCGAATGAAATGTTGCATCACTCCACCTTGCCTGTTGTCTGTGTGGCGTGATGTGGGCAACAATCAATTACACTCCTATATGCCCTCCCAGTATGAATTAGCTACATCATAGTACATGCCAGCTAGTCCATGCTCCGTGTACTGAAAACAATTACTGTTTGTTCCACGTTTTGCTGCCGACGAACTTTTGGCTATTAAACACATTAAATCTAAAAAATATTTAAAAGTAAGTACTTTTTCATCAATAACAAAAAAGTCACCCTCCCCAAAACAATTTGTTTGTTGAAATAACTTTTTTTGGGCAGGGTGACTTTTTTGTTATTGATGAAAAAGTACTTACTTAATTTATTTTTTTAGATTTAATGTGTTTAATAACCAAAAGTTCGTCGGCAGAAAAACGTGGAACAGACGGTAGACATAATACTCTTACTTTTAATAAGAAATGCAAATATAATAATAATAATAATATAAATAATAACAAGGTCAAGGGCATTGAAACTAAGAAGCTAATCCCCTCGCTGGCAAACCTTGATAATAAAAAACGTATTATTAACGAATTAAATTAGCCTTACAAACAACGTCAACATAAGTCCTCAGTGTGGACATTAGGCGGTCGGATGTGGGTTGTATGCAAAACAAAGCACCATCCTTAGACACACGATGTGGCCAAAATCGGTGAGGCGGTTTCATAAGTTATTGAAAAGTGACAGGTGTTACTAACGTAAACATATGTACATGGACTAACGCTATATCTCATCTTTCCTATCGGCGAGGGGATACTATTAATAGTAATAATGATAGTGCTTCAATTGAGGTGTTATCATACATATTTTTTATATTACAATTAAGATTAAATAATTTATTTATACATTTTCCGGTGTGTTTCCTCGGACGATTTTCTAAATATGCCTTAATGGACACAGTGATGATATTAACCCTTACACCGCTATCGTAATTTTTTGTCGTGTGTTGTTTATTTTCTATTTTCCATTTGTATCATCAAAAACATGCTTTGACAGCACTTTAGAATAATTTACAACATGCTTTGACAGCATTTCAGCACATCAGAATCATTTACATTGAAAATGAATCTGAAGTGTTGTCAAACCATGTTTTTATTGAGAAATAAGGCAATATATAAAAGCAAAAGCAGACGACAATTGTTGAGTGTAGCGGTCTAAGGGTTAACAACACAAACATACACTTGGTAGTAACTTACTACCACACTAAAGTAAGCCGATTTTATTTTACATAAAACCGGGAGAAAGTTCGGGTTAGAGATGCGGATGTGACTATGATGAAATGTCGACCGGAGGATGTCCTGATTAAACTGCATAATTGTCTATACTGCTTTCTACGGAGCTTTATAAGGGACATGAGAAGAGAAACAAATGTTATGACAAATTTGATTTCGTTCTAACGCTTTCAAATTAGTTCTAACGCATTCCAATTCGTTCTAACCAATTCCAATTCGTTCTAACGCAATTCGTTCTAACGATTTCCAATTCGTTCTAACGAATTCGAATACGTTCTAACGATTTCAAATATTTCGTTCTGACGAATTCAAATTCGTTCTAACGCATTCCAATTCGTTCTAACACATTTTAACGCATTCTAACCAATTCGAATTCGTTAAAACGCATTCCAATTCGTTCTAATGATTTCAATTATTTCGCGTTAGAACGAATTGTAATGCGTTAGAACGAATTGGAATTCGTTAGAACGAATTGGAATGCGTTAGAACGAATTGGAATTCGTTAGAACGAATTGGAAATTGTTAGAACGAATTGAAATGCGTTAGAACGAATTGGAATGCGTTCTAACGAATTCGAATTGGTTAGAACGAATTGGAATGCGTTAGAACGAATTGGAATACGTTCTAACTAATTAGATTTAGTTAGAACGAAATCAAATTTGTCAGAACATTTTTTTCTCTTCTCATGTCCCTTATAAAGCTCCGTAGATTCCGGCATACGGATCCTTGTAAATAAGGTTAGTTGCGAACAGCAACTCTTGCAATCTACTCCTGTACGGGAGTAGATTGCAAGAGTTACTGTTCGCAACTATGTAAAGGTCAGCAGACATGTTTTGTTAGTTGGTCAGCCGCAATAGCTCAGTGGTAGAGCATCGGACTACGGATCGAAAGGTCCCGAGTTCCAATCCCTACACTGGCCAATTCGGCGTGTCCTTGGGCAAGACACCTTCGTGATAGCCTAGTCCTATCGGATGGGGACTTAAAAAGTCGGTCCCGACATGCAAGGTCATCGAGCCAGTGCCGTCGTTAAATCAAAGCATTTACATTTTGTTAGTTGAAGGCGCATCTGTGTGTAATTTATTTGCCACTAAAATCGGAACACGAGCTTTTGTATCTGATACGTACACTGAGGGCTCGGGTATTTGCTACGCCGGTTGGTTACTCCCAGTTGGTTATTGCGAAGGACATTCATGTCAATGTATCATACCCGACCTACTTTGTGGCTGCGACTGGAGAAATGGGGCTTATGGGATTTGTGACCAGTGTAGCTCCTGATCCAATAGCACTAATGTAGCATGGTGACGATATACTAGTATATTGCTTGACAGAAGGTGTTTCGTTGATGGAATGACGAAAAGTGCAGATACTGACCAGACTACGGATGCACTGGCTGATCTGGATCTACAGTGGTCGTGAAAAACGTAAGCCAAATCATATTTGCTATCCTTTAACCCATAATACATCTACCGGGTATTACAGGAAGCAGAAACCAGGAACATAAATCAAGAATATAATCCCATGGTATGCTAATGGCAGTACTAATTATGTTTGTTATGTCCCGGTTATGCAGCCTATGATATTAAGCCACATCTTAGGGAGAGGATTTATATAAGCTTGCTTTCAATCAAATCCATTTGAATAATTCTTTATATACTAATACCGATGCCTTACTCGTAAATTACATACAAAAAACATGTTTAAACCAAACACTTTAGGCTCTTCTCCAGTCACAGCCGCATGTTTTTCCGGTCAATGTAGGCCCAGGCCCAGGCCATTCTACACTTCCACGCGCTCTGATCTAGGAGTTTGCGTAGCCGCCCGTTTATATTGAATGACGCCCCTTCCTTAAAGGTACATGCCCACTCAGTAGACACAAAATGTTCTTTATAGGAATTAAATAAGTGTATAATTGTGTCACTATTCCACCGGTTCTAAAAATCACAAGTGCCCGCTATACAATACATTTTATTCACTCTAAGCCACATACGTGACACACGAGGTATACAATAGATTACATAATATAACGATGGGTACAAATACAAAATGCATATGTATAAGCTCACTAGTCATTATAACCATAAAGCATTTATTATAAAAATAGCTAAATTTCTTAATTGCTTTCCAGATTTTTTCTCAAATAGCTGTGCGAATTTTAAAATATTTGGTCTTCTAAAATAAAATGGCTTGATATACCGTTTTCGAACTTCATCATAGAAGCGGCACTCGAAAAGGAAATGAAACTCATACAGATATAATCATTTAGCAATATTTATTTTACTGATAGTGACGCGTGGTGATATCAGACGATTTTCATATGCACATGAGGCATGGTATTTTTTAATTATTTATATTAATTAAATGCGTTACCAGAAAAAAAAAATATTTAAAAATAAATAAATACAGAAAATAAATAGTAATGTCCGTTAACATTTTAAGGAAACGCGGCTATCGCCCTTGATGTAAGTGTGGAAATTTACGTCTGATAAAAAATGTATAATAATGCCAGTTAATACGAGGGGTAACGGTGAATGAATGTTTATTTTGCCAGAAAACCTCTCTGATATAAATAACAGTTTGTGCCTACTGAGTGGGCATGTAACTTTAATGTCTCCTGAGCACAGGTAGTTGGTCTATACACTGCCATGCGATTTAACTGGGAACATTATAATTATGTATGATTTATCGACTACGTGTATATCATGGGCTTTCCTGTTTGTGCATATCCTGATGTAGTTCTGATACATAACTTCTATTACATTACAATATTTACACTGTCCTTACATTCATAATGGAAACGCTATTCATAATTTTAACGCCATATTTGCTTATTTGAATTTTTTAATCGATCAGAAAATGCAGTTCAAATATAAGTAATAAAACCATGGGCTGATGCGTTTACTGGGGGGCAAACTACATTTGGTATGTTTAAAGTGCGTGGAGTCTGAAGGAGGACTCCTCGCAAACTTTAAACAGACCAAATGTATTGTAAAATCCCAGTAAACGCAATAGCCCATGGTTTTATTCCGTAATTTCATAAAATAGGAGTTATGATCGAGTAGCAGTTCGAAATGTGCGTTTGAAGGTAGCTGGAACTAAAATGGTGTGCTTTACCTATTGTCTATAAAGCGGAAAATCTGCCGCTAATCATAACGTTGCACGTTTTGTCCTGTCTGCATCGTCCCCTGTTGCCAAGGGCGAAGACAGTATACGCACAATTGTCAAGGTGCATGATCACGTGGTACTAACAACAACAACAAGTACCGATTCAAAGTACGTATTATTTTATAGTGTCCTTATTACGTAACGGATTTTGATGAAATATGGCGCATCAAACGCGTCTTGTTAAGCTGCATTTGGTGATCTCTGTATTTTCGCCCAAATGTCGGTTTTTCCATTCTTCGCAAAAACGACAGAAGTATGTGCCGAACTCCCTAGACCACATAATGCAGCTCATGAAGACGCGTTTGCTGCGCCATATTTCATCAAAATCCGTTACATATTAAGGAAAATATCAAATAATACTTACTTTGGAGTGGGCGACGTTGTTGTTGTACCACGTGATCATGCACATTGCTTGTGACTGTGACTGGATACATGAGGCTTTTGGGGTTTGCTACCAGTGCAAATCCAGATCAGCCTGTGCATCCGCACAGTCTGATCATGATCTGCACTGTTCGCTATTCCATCAATGTAACAATCACCATGCTTATAACAAGCAATATAGATCGTTATCAGGCTACAGGAGTATGCTAATTGATCAGGAAATATAATGGTCACACATTCCATAAGCCCCATTTCTCCAGTCACAGCCACATAGCGTTGCTCCTGGTCAGATTGCGCGGTGCACTTACCGACCTGGAGCTTCACTGGTCATACGCGCAGACATTCCCGTTTATCTGGTGAGTCATATATTAAGTAAATCTGGTAAATAGTCAGTCATTGTCAATACATCGATAATAATCTACATCAGGCAATTGTATCTGTGCAATCTGTTACCCACAGGCCACAATCACGATACTACATTGTATTATACAACACTTGAATGTGGATCATTGTCTGAACTGTTATCATTCATTTTTTGTTTGACATCTTGGAACGTGAAATAGCCCTAATTCCGGGACGTCAAGATGCCTGTATTAAGCAGAAGTGGCGTCGCGAAATTAAGGTCAATTCAGGTTTACCTACACTTAATCATATACATGATCTATACTGCTCAAACTAGGTGCTAATTATTGATTTCACATTGTATATTTACACATACATTTGTTACTTAACATTTGAAAGTGACATATAGGTCCATAGGGCCGGGTGTTTTCGTCAATATTATATTGTACATATTCCCTGTTTCGTTTAACCCATGCCACTATTATAAACAAATTACTTATTTACTTACTTAATATAGGGACATATTTGGGTTTTCGGGTATGCTGAATCCGATTTTCCGAGGAACCACCTGAACCGACCAATGATTCCCACTCAATGTTGCAAAATTATGATAGTCCGTAAATTTCACATTAACAATGTTTTCCATTAAACAATTATTGGATTTACATTTATTGAGCATAGGCTGCATATGCAGCATATGCTCAATAAATGTAAATCCATCAATTGAAATTTCCGGACGATCCTAAATTTGCACTTACGAACATTTTAGTCGTACGAAGTTTAGTTAAACGGGGTCCTGGTCTATGCAGTGCTACGTCCTCGATGATCATGACGAACACTGGTCGCAAACTGGGAGCCACCGACTGTTGTGTCGCCATGGGGGATCGTAGCTAGTTATTTCTCTTTGAATTTGTTTATAGAAATCCCGTCCAATTGTATGTTGTATGGCCTTATTGCTTCCTTATTGCTCGTAAAAAGGGCGAATGTCGCATGATTTGTTATGAAAGGGAGCCATTATAGTGTTTTCGAATAGTGTTGATCCAGGTTATCCTACATCCCTGCACAGCCTGATCCGGAACTGCATTATTTGCCAGATTCATATTTTCACACTTATTAATTGTATTGCAATCAGTGTAGACCCAGATCAGACTGCACACATGGGTCTATTATGTTTGAAAACCTCAATTATCGTGCTAATCAGTAAGAAACAAACGCTGAAATACAGCATAGGACCGGATTTCAATAACAATATTTGCAAATGGAGATAACTAGCTACGATCCATTATTCACACGGGCAATACAGTAGAGCGGACCTAATTCTCATTCACTACTGAAAAGTAATTAAAATAAAATGGTGATTCAGAGTGTAATATGGCCTGTAAAAGCTGACCGGTCCACTAATCGGGATCCCATGGGATAACAGAATCAAGGTGTGTGATCACGTGGTTTCCGGACCCGATTTTAAACTCTTCCTAACAAACGGACGGATTTTTATGATATGTAGCGCACCAAATACGATGGCATATGTGTTTTATGGGTGCTCTGAAAGTTCTTTACAATAACTTATAGATTTCACAAAGAATCTAGTACAGTTTATTTCTTACATTCACGTGCTCTAGTTTTTATTTACATTACGATAACCGATTCTTCGTCAAAACTAAATAATTATGAGATTAAAGTCGCCTATACAATAAAGGGCAACGTGTACCGCATTTGCTTCGGTATATTTCATAAAAATATGTCATTCTATTAGCAAGATATTAAAGGAAATCTACCGTAAACACATCTAAAAAACATGACGTCATGCCGTTCGGAAACCACGTGATCCCCCACCTTGAGAATATCACCCAGACAAGTTGATGTCGACATGTTGGGTATGGAAGGTGTCCGAGCCAATTCCCACCCTTAAATATGAGCCGAACGAAATGTCGACAACTGGGGGCCGTTGCACTAAACTTCGTATCACTAAAATGTTCGTAAGTGCAAAATTATGATAGTCTGTAAATTTCACATTAACAATGTTTTCTTGTAAACTATTATTGGATTTACATTTATTGATCATAGGCTGCATATGCAGCCTATGCTCATTACATGTAAATACATCATTTGAAATTTCCAGACGATTCTAAATTTTCACTTACGAACATTTAAGTCGTTCGAAATTTAGTGAAACGGGCCCCCGGTTCATAGCGGTCACGTGTAAACGTCCCACAATGCACAGCGTCACATAATGTGGCAGTGACCAGTTTCCTACTTACTAATTCAAATTTTGACAATTTTCATTTTATGCAATTTTCAAACAAAAAGGGAGCCACCTTAATTGTGTTAACATTCCTGGACTAGGTACATACAAGTATTCACTATAGGAATGAATGGCCTTTTTGTGGAATGTATCGGGGTATAAACTTGGAAAAGTCGCGGGAATACTGGACGAAGGCCGGAAGGCCTCGTCCAGTATTGCCGCGACTTTTCCAAGTTTATATCCCCGATAAATTCAACAAAAAGGCCATTCATTCCTTATAATTCCAGCATTTGAAATAAATTCATCAAGAAAATGTGTTTATTTTCCGTTTTCTTAAGAATTATTTTAACTGCGCCTCACGGTTACGGAACGTAGTTCGGCATGGGAGTTTACTGGGATATAAATTTTGGACAGAGAACGGGCCAATGAAATGTTAGGGAATTGTGTAAATATGTTTGTGCTGGAATTATATAGTAGCAACAGAATCAGTTCATCATTGTGTATTACCTACGAAGGAATGGGAAATATCTCAGGCCGATCTCTTTAAAATCAACAATTTCCGAGACTGAAAATGCACTTGTTCGCAATGCCAGGCCACGTCTGTCAGAACTACGGACCAAACGCTACTTATTTCCCCAATCACTGTCCAAAAACAAACACACTGACATGGGTCATACCAATTCCCATACATACGTTTCTTCTTCAAGCAATTGTTGTCTGCAGGCACTCCAAAATATGGCTGTTTTTTGTTAAATATTACAGGAAAAGCCATAGTTTCGCATTTCTGACCATGGGAACATATTCAGGTGGCCCTGGTATGAGCATTGAAACAATAATACGCTATAAACTCACATGAACAATTATGTAGGAGAAAATAATCCATGGATCAAATTTTTATTTTAATCAGCAAGAATTCGAATATTTATAAATTTCACCGGTGCCAAAATGCGAAACTACAGACTGACTGGTCAGGAAGTCTTGTATTTCAAAATAAAATCAAACAGATTGAGTGCAAGCACGGGTCATATACTGAGTAAATCCTTTTTCATCGCGACGGTCTCAGTTAAGTCTACGCTGTGGTAAATGGGAGGCAATTCATGGGAAAACAATAAAGTATGTGGAGAGTTATGTGTATGTAGTACCTACGGAAAAACATATATTTGAAATAAAACGGGTCTGTGTAACATTACAATAGAACATATAGGGTCTGTGGAATCATGGATTCAGCCATTTTGTTTGTCATCTGCTGTTTATTTTTTATTTTCAATTGTTATCATCAAAAACATGCGTTGACAACACTTTAGAATAATTTACAACATGCTTTGACAACACTTCAGAATCATTTCCCTTGGAAATGATTCTGAAGTGCTGTCAAACCATGTTTTTATTGAGAAATAAGGCAAGATATAAAAGCAACAGCAGACGACAATTGTTGTGAGTAGCGGTCTAAGGGTTAAACTTGTGTAGTACGGGTATTTTGGCGCCTTTTATTTTATTCGTAATACTTGCACGTGTAAATAATAAATCATTACAAATGAAATTACTTACACTAGCTCTTTCAGTTATAAACATGACGCCATGGGGCCCATTTCACTAAACTTCGTACGATACAAATGTTCGTACGAATATATCTATGAACTTGCTTATCGCATTAACGTGTTTCTCTAATGCTACCATTTTGTACATACGGGTTCATGTCATTAAATGCAGTACATCCACGAAATAATTTCAAAAATCGGCTGTCAGAACAAATGTTATTGTGGATTTCAATTTTGCACTTACGAACCTTAGTCGTACGAAGTTTATTGAAACGGGCCCCTGTATTATAGCTTTCCGAGAATCTAAATCGGGCATCATGGAATCCGTGGTTTCACTGGTTTCACTGGTTTCACTGTAATTGATATCTGATGATAATGCATGTTCTCGATTACAATGAACTCACGCGTGAATTGGAGAGTTGATATGCAACATTGCAATAGAACATATATATCTCGGGTGTCCGCATAAAAGAGACGTCAATAGTAGATCAGGGTTTGTTGTGGGCAGTAACTCTGCAAAACTCCCGTACCGTCCGTAGCTAAGGACGGTGCGGGAGGTTTGCAGAGTTACTACCCGCAACTACGTCTGAGTAATATTTAGGTCAGATGAGACCTACGAGCGGTCCCGGTCCGATGGACCTGGGGGGCCGTATGGGCATGTGGCCCGTGGGAAGTCCGTATGAAATCACCCTCTTCCGATGTTCTTGTCACATCCATAAGGGCAGTCTACGATCATTCGATACGGTTTCGCTACGTGTTCTTGCCTTTTGTTTTGCCACTGGATCGCAAGAACACGCACGTGTACCATACGGGGCCGTAAGGTTGCACGTGCGGGCACCGTACGGGCCGATGAGGATGCTGTACTGGCTTGGGAACACCCGTACGATCACTCCCACGGAGCCCCTACGAGACCCGCAATGTGCCTATACGTGGGCACGTAATGGATCCGTACTGGCACCCGTACGGGCGACTGTCTACGGGCCTTCTACGTGCACAACATCGTAGGAAGCCCGTGTCTGAATGTTGAGCATCCGCAACTTTCAGACACGGGTTTCCTACGATTTTACGATATACGATCATACGTGTGATATGGCGCCCCTAAAACAATATTGCGGGCCCGCACAGCATGCCGTGCGATTACCCACAAGTTGTCAGGGTTTTGACCCTTGTGGTGCCCGTTAACTGCCCGGGAGCTTCATGTGACCGGCGCAATAGACATGCACAAACTGACCATGAGCTATTATGAGCTTTGACCGGTACACTGTAACATGCACTGTCACAACAATGGCCAACACTAATAAAAGGGAAATAACTTCTATCGATAGAATACAGAACTGTTTCGTGGTGTTATCCCCCTTAACCCATCGTTGGTGAGAAATTGTGACAAATGGATTCTTGAAATAAACGGAGGACTCTGTCTTTTATCAATTCACAAAACGGCGATTGTGGGCGGATGTGGACTACATCATTTTCTGTTGTCGCTAGCAATTTTTACGCGCCTATAAAATTAAGCATTATTTTCAACCCTTACACCCGTAGTTATGTTTTATAGAGGATCCATATGCATCGGGTGATCTAACTTTACCGAAGTTATTATAACAATTAATGAATAAATGAGCCCGAGCTTTATATTTAAAAAAAAGGTGAAATACACTAAAATAAGGGCATCGCGGTATCACTAAGCGAATCCCTTCGCTGGCAGCCTTGATAATAAACAAGGTGAACATAAGTCCTCAGTGACCTTGACATGGGGCAGTCGGACGTGGGTCGTATGCAAAACAAAGCGCGAACCTATGACACACTTCGTGGCCAAATAGTATTAAGACCAGTGAAGCGGTTCATGCGTTAATGAAAATGAAAGGTGTTACTAACTTACGCACGTACATGACACATCTTGGTATTTCATTAGAATTGTCTCCAAGGAGACAATTCTAATGAAATACCAAGATGTGTTTTCATTATGGCGTATCGGCGAAGGGATAATAATATTGGTTACAGGTATAACTAAGTGCAGTAATGCTTCTAGCGAAATATAAGCGGCTCTTTTCCAATATAAACATGGTTTGACAACACTTGAGAAGTATTTTCCACTGGAAACGATTCTGACGTGTTGTTAAAACATGTTTTTGATGAGGAAAGAAAACAATACAAAGTAGACGACACAATTTAATTCAGCATTATAAGGGTTTATTTAGTAATAAATATTTACTTATCAAGTTATCGTATATATAATAGCCTAACGGGCGCTTGTACTTTTTTAAAATGGACTGGTCCATGTTAAGTGTCAGACTAACACATTGGTCCGAAAAGGGGTCATTTTGTAAAACAAGAAGATTAGAAATAAATGTATGCTGACGGCGAGCAAATTTATCGGAGTGTAGTTGCGAAGGTAATTCTTGCAATCTACTCCTGTACCGTCCGTATGTACGGACGGTACGGGAGTACATTGCAAGAGTTACCGTTCGCAACTAATCGGAGTGAATCATCACTCTTTGTAAAAAATTGGTATTGTCAGCTGTATGATAGAATTGGAAAATGAATCAGTAGAATTATTGAGAAAACGGCAAATATACACTGCGCATATTCATGTTTAATACGGACATGCAATAGTAATATATTTCGTGCATTTGAATACTATACGGTATTTACATATTTGAAAAACCACTATATTGTACTGTAGCAGATACCGCCATGCATATATACTCTGTTTTATTTCCCCATGTTGCATGTTATTCACTGTAATGGGATGTAAATAAAGATATGTTGAGTTGAGTTAAAATAAAGTAAATATGTGACCAAAGTTCCAGATTATAAAGATAAAATACTTCACTGATAACATTTACCGAAGACATACTATGTTAAAGATACATGCCCACTCAGTAGGCACATTATGTTATTTATACTACTGTCTGCTTCACGAAAGCTGCCCAAATTTTACGGCCATATAAACAATTCAAAAACAAGATTTCTTTTGATAATATTAAATTAAAGGAAAAATTAAGAATGAGCCTTCTTTTTATTTCGTGAAATTTGGTCAAATATTGATTTTATTGCGAAAAAACAATTTCCCCATGTTAAATCCCCATAGACATCTTCACTCCGTGAAGATGTCTATGGGGATTTAACATGGGGAAATATTTTTGAATTTTAGAAATACTGGACCGATTTTTAAAATTTAGCTTTTGTTTTCTTAGTTAGATCATATCCAAGCTATCTAGTCAGGTTTCGCAGTCAATTTGCAATTGTTTTCGTTTTTTGACTCCTCCCACACTTCCTTACCACTTTTTCCCCCATGTCAAATTTCCATAGACAAATAAATTTTTCGTAATAAAATCAATATTTGACCGAATTTCACGAAATAAAAAGAAGGCTCATTCTTAAATTTTCCTTTAATTTAATATTATCGAAAATAATATTGTTTTTGAATTGTTTATATAGCCGTAAAATTTGGGCAGCTTTCGTGAAACAGACTATAATTAAATACTATACCTACTGAGCTAATCCGGCCACTTAAAATGTACAAGTACCCGCTAGGAATATATAATAATAGTTATTTCACTGCTACTGACTCACGTTGGTATCAGGCTATTTTCATATGCAAATGAGGCATGATATTTTTCAATTACTTATACTAAAATATAATTAAATGTGTCACCTGAACAAATAATAGTTTTGACAGATTATGATCAATGACAATAAAATAAATACAGAGGAGAAATAGTCTGTTAACATTTTAAGGAAACACGGTTATCGCCCCTGATATCAGTGTGGAAATTTACGTCTGATATAAAATGTATAATAATGTCAATCAATATGTGTGTTAATGATGAATTAATGTTTATTTTGTCAGAAAATGTCTCGGATGATGTCTTTTCTATAAAGAACATTTTGTGCCCAATCAGTGGGCATGTACCTTTAATTCCTATACATTTTATATCGAAAAACACATAAGCGCCATTTCTCCAGTCAAAGCCACATATTTATTAATAAATTACCCGTATATATTTAACCCACACTGCAGGTGGAAGACTCGGACCCAGAACCCAATATATGGCTCATTTGAAAAACGTTACCCCACCCACACATTCCCATACACTATACAGTACTCATGGACATTGGTGGGTGGGGTAATGTTTTTAAAATGCCATTTATCGGGTCCTACGTCCGAGTCTTCAACCTGTGATTCAACCTGCTTACAGCAGCCACAAGGTGTATGATCACGTGGTTACAACAACAACAACAACAACAACAAACAACAATTACTGAAACTTCCAAAAGCCCCCCCCCCCTCCCTCCGATTCGAAGCACGTATTATTTTATTTTGTCCTTATTATGTAACGGATTTGGATGAAATATGGCGCATCATACGCGTCTTGTTAATCTGCATTTGGTGGTCTCTGTACTTTGGCCCAATCTTCTGTTATTTTTGCGACGAATCGATGTTCGTGTCTACTGACACGGAAATCGATTCTAAGCAACAACGACATAAGTATGTGCCGAACTCCTGGCACCACCAAAATGCAGCACACGAAGACGCGTTTGCTGCGCCATATTTCATCAAAATCCGTGGCCTTTTAAGGACAATATCAAATAATACTTACTTTGGAGTAGGCGCGCTTTCAACACTTTGAGACATTGGTGTTGTTGTTGTAACCACGTGCTCATGTCATGCACATTGAGCCACCTCTCTACAATAACTGGTCTTTGGTGTGCCCCATGTATATACGTCGTAGAGGCTGCACAGTATATTTGTGTAAATATTTGAAAGAAGCATTCGAATACAGAAACTCAGTCATTCTCTTCTTTAACCCTTACTACGCTGAATTAAATGTTGTCGTCTGCTGGAAATGTTTTATTTTCAATATTTCTCGACAAAAACCGTGTTTTGACAGCACATGAGAATCGTCTCCAGTGGAGACGATTCTCATGTGCTGTCAAAACAATTTTTTTTGTTAAGAATTAAAGCAAAAATGAAATCAACAGACTGCAATTTTCGTCAACAGCGAATATCTACTAATTTGTAAAAAAAACATGTATTTGTTTATATGACGAGAAACTTCTCATGAGTTTAAGTCAATACATTATATTCCATTCTATGTTTTCGGAATGTATGTAAGTACATACCTAGTATAGTGTTTGCTGTAAGCGTGGTTTTATCAGATCCGCAATGAGACCTAATTAGTGTTCACCTATTTGTAAATACAACAATTAAGAGCGACGGGAGCTGGCTAACTTCCCGCCACGGTGTCGGTTACACGCAGCGTGTCGTTTGAACTGGACATCAAAGCTGACCGGCGGTTGTAAACACAGCTGTCTACATATATACTCTGATGACATTTGTATATGGCAGCAAATTCCGGAATTATCTCCGTTACCGTATCGCCGTTTTCGCCGATAAGCCGCGATTTCATCAAAATTGCTAAGCATACTTATCTAGCTAAGTATACTTTGAGAGAGTAATCATTTATATTTTTCGCGAAATGCATTATTTCATATAGAACGAAAGACTGCATATATTTGATGACTAAAAGTATGCAGAAATATTATACTTACTGAAATACTGAATGTATTACATTATCACAGCCAGAATGGCTGTGATAATCTAATAAATTCAGTATAATAATTTGGTCAGAGAAAATATTTTGTTTCATTCAATAAAAAATAGTAAATTGATCCTTAAAGGTACATGCCCACTCAGTAGGTTATAATATAGGGAGACAGATAGGTTTGTATATTCTGTAGATATGACATTTTCTGGCAAAATAAACATTCATTTACCATTACCCCACGTATTGATTGGCATTATTATACAATTTATATCAGGCGTAAATGTCTACACTAATATCAGGGGCGATAACCATTTTTCCTCAGAATGTTATCTGACATTACTATGTATTCTCTGTATTTATTGTTTGATGTGCAATGATCAAACATTATAATCGGTCCAAAATATAATTTTTTCAGGTGACGCATTTAATTAGTATAACTAATTAAAAAATATGATGCCTCATTTGCATATGAAAATAGCATGATACCACCGCGTGTCACTATCAGTAAAATAAATATTACTAAATGATTATATATGTATATCGGGCACTCGTAAATTTTAGAACTGGTGGAATAGTGACACAATTATACACTTATTTATTTCCTATAAAGAACATTGTGTGCCTACTGAGTGGGCATGTACCTTTAAATTGCAAATTTCTCCCTTAAACTTTAAAGTGTATTGAGCAAGATAAGAATACTTTGCAATTTTGGTGAAATAGACTCCAGGAGCTACACAGTTTGAATACTCAACGAGTCCCGTTTTCGCGTGTCGTGTCGTCATTGGCTCGGCTGTCAGTACGTCAGCTGGATCAGCGATAGTTGCAAACTATCCTAACGACGTTATGTTTATATTATCACTCGTGGATTCTCCCAGACCTGGGAACATTTGTGGTTGTGACTGGAGAAATGGCGCTTATGTGTGTTGTGACCAGTGTAGATCCAGATCAGCCTGTGCATCCGCACAGTCTGATCAGGATCTGCACTGTTCACAATTCCGTCAATGAAAAACCCGCCATGCTCTTAAGTAGCGATATATACCATTATCAGGCTTCAGACGTGTGCTACTTAGTCTGGGTATACACTGGTGACAAAACCCATAAGCACCATTTCTCCAGTCACAGCCACATTTAAAGGTCATTCAGTGCAGCAATATTGCACTTCGTGAACCTGATTTATCAATCAGTACCATCACCTGCACAACTATTACTTGTATATATTCGGTTTAAAACCTTTCTCGTTTCGTTGTTTACAATTCCGTCAATGAAACACCCGGCATGCTTCTAAGTAGCGATATATAGCATTATCAGGCTACATTGTATCATCTACCGTCGATCTCGTTTGACATTTCAGTTTTCCATTTCATTCCTTCGACACTTCTGAAACCCCATAAGAACATGAAAGCGACACGGAATTGACGACAGTGAAACCTGCCTGAACCGGACACCCTCTGCAAATCAGGCATTTGCTCATTCTATACCATACAGTGGGGTCAGCGTTTAAGTGCACACACGAACGAACACGACAGGTTGGAACCAACCTGTCGTGTTCGTTCGTGTGTGCACTTACACGCTGACACCACTGTAGTTGTGTGCGTTGTGACCACGAACAAACATTATCACCTGAGATAAACCAAGAAACTCATCAAAAATAAGATCACTTGTGATTTCCAAGTGTCCGGTTTAGGGAGATTCCATTGTATTTTCTTTTACATTATGTAACTGTGGAACAATTATAAGTGGGAGGCAATGGGAAGTCTCCAGGATGTTCGGTTTCCGACACGGAAATCGATTCTTCGCAAAAACGACATAAGTCTGTGCCAACCCTAGACCACCAAATGCAGCTCATGAAGACGCGTTTGCTGCGCCATATTTCATCAAAATCCCGTTGCATATTAAGGAAAATATCAAATAATACTTACTTTGGAGTATGCGACGTTGTTTTGTTGTAACCACGTGAGCATGCACCTTGGGTAAGTGACGGAGAAGCACATCACTATTAGACAACCTGAGGTATATGGGTGTCCGGCAAAGAGTAGTTCATTTATACCAATACGATTACATACATGCACTATGGTGATGTCGCTTCTATAACGAAGCTCACATATAAATGAAGTTCAACCATGTATCTGCTAATTGCACAGGATAGCCGAACTGTGAAATAACATAATTTACGTAAAACTATTGACAACCAAACGGTGAGTATATAGCTTGGAAGCACTAACATCAAACATACGAAAAATAGTTTCACAATGACAGACTGAAACAAAATGGCTTGTCTAAACATCAAAATGTATAATTGCTTTGGTTGTGCAGCCATTGGAATGCTCGTGCGTACATAAAGAGAATAGTAGGTTAGTGCCGTGAATGGGAAAAAATATCTGGCAAGGCTCAGGAAACGGGATGGCCGAGGCTCTGCCGAGCACATCCCGTTTCCGTGCCGCGCCAGATATGTTTTCCCATTCACGGCACTAACCTACTATTTATCCCGTCAACACCTACAAATGGCTGTAAAATGCAAAAATAGTATTGACTGGATATCAAAAATGTTTCACGGCACCGTGTTTCACGGCACATACGCACTGTGTTGACGGGATAAATACGTGTACGTAGCCATTACCAACTCAACCCTTTGATTGTCCAGTGAATGACTGCTGTATTCACCATATGCAACGTCCTTCAGTATTTTCATATGTGATTCATATTATTATGACAGGTGTATGTTAAATTTGTGTTGGGACACTGAACAAATAAATGAAGCTTTTAATAATCCGTTCGCCTTTGAACAGTTGGTTTAATTTAGGAATCACGTTTTATGCGTACCGTCAATATTATTGGCGTCACGATCTGACAAAGCTTCATTTCTGACAAGGAAAATCCATTATACTTTTCCAGCAAAGTATACTTTGAGGGAGAAATCATTTATTTTTCCGGAAATGCATTTTTTTTCATATAGAACTAACGACTGCATATATTTGATGATTACAAATATGCATAATTATTATAATGAATGTATTACATTATCACAGCCAAAATGGCTGTGATAATGTAATAAATTCAGTATAATAAAAATTAATAAATTTATTCTAAAAATGAAAATGTCTCCCTCAAAGTATACTTTGCGAGAAAAGTATCCTTTGCAATGTTGGTGAAATAGGCTACTGATCAACTTCAACGAATCATTCGGGGACAGAATGACGAACCTTGTAGAACCGCATACGCTGCGCTTAGGCGTCCCGCGTATTATGTGTTATGTCCATTTCGAAGCTGCGAACACGTACAGTGGTGTCAGCGTGTAAGTGCACACACGAACGAACACGACAGGTTGGAACCAACCTGTCGTGTTCGTTCGTGTGTGCACTTACACGCTGACCCCACTGTATCCTACAAATACTCAAATGTCTGGTATCAAATAATGGAGAGTAATTTTGCAATATTAAGTCTCCGCAACTACGTGTTTCACAGGTTCTGATTTAAGAAAAAAAAATGTTTCCCGTAAATGACATCGAGATTTGGCACAATATTCAGATCTCATGCGGTTCAAAGTTTGTCAAATTTTGACGTCATGTACGGGAAATATTATTTATTTTCGAAATCGACATGCATTAAGATATGGGTGAAACGTGAATTTATCCCGTCAACACAGTGTTTCCACAACCATATTTTATATTTATCCCGTCAACCCGTCAACACAGTGTTTCCACAACCATATTTTATATCTATCCCGTCAACACAGTGTTTCCACAACCATATTTTATATTTATCCCGCCAACACAGTGTTTCCACAACCATATTTTATATTTATCCCGTCAACACAGTGTTTCCACAACCATATTTTATATTTATCCCGTCAACACAGTGTTTCCACAACCATATTTTATATCTATCCCGTCAACACAGTGTTTCCACAATCATATTTTATATCTATCCCGTCAACACAGTGTTTCCACAATCATATTTTATATCTATCCCGTCAACACAGTGTTTCCACAACCATATTTTATATTTATCCCGTCAACACAGTGTTTCCACAATTTATCCCGTCAACACAGTGTTTCCACAACCATATTTTATATTTATCCCGCCAACACAGTGTTTCCACAACCATATTTTATATTTATCCCGTCAACACAGTGCGTATGTGCCGTGAAACACGGTGCCGTGAAACATTTTTGATATCCAGTCAATACTATTTTTGCATTTTACAGCCAGTTGTAGGTGTTGACGGGATAAATAGAATAGTAGGTTAATGCCGTGAATGGGAAAAAATATCTGGCGCGGCACGGAAACGGGATGTGCTCGGCAGAGCCTCGCCCATCCCGTTTCCTGAGCCTTGCCAGATATTTTTCCCATTCACGGCACTAACCTACTATTCTCTATTTAGCTCGCTTTTGTCAAATCGATGACTATTTATTTGCACGAACTGGGTGTGTTCATATTTTCTTATAGACTACATTGAAGACGGCGAGAATGAATATCACAATATTTTGAAAACTTTTCAGTAGTTGGTAAACATGGATGGCTCATTATACATAAACACACACCACGGGCATTATAATTATTTAAGTTTGTGCAAATATGACATACGCTTAATCAATGATAATATTGAGTAATTTTATCAAAATATAGTTTGATTATCATTATACATTTTATACAAAGGTATAGTAATGCTATTCTAGTCTCAGGTATCGGCACATTTTGATCACAGGCAAATTAAATACAAGGTAGGACACTCGCCAAAGGTAGGACACGCGCGAAGGCCGGGACCCGCCATCATTTGGATAAAGGTTGAAGCATCGGACATACAAATCTCCAACATATGAACACTTAAAAACGCCGATACGTGCTTTTGAATTAGAAACAGAGAGCAACATAGAGATAAATGACAGTGAAATCAAACTATATCATAATGTTTACACAAAATGTAGATCCAGACGACACCCCTTTCTTATAAATGGATCAGTCTGAACAATATGGGAGTCTCCATTTCAGTTACTTAGGGTTGAAATGGTTACAGTGAAAACGCACGTATGTTATATGGGTGTCAGATTTAGAGAAGTTTTAGTCTATATTCTTCATATACAAATTTAAATACAGTGAAACCTCTCTAAACCGGACACCCTGGGAGGTCCCCAGGGTGTCCGGCTTAGAGAGGTTTCACTGTAAATCAGGTATTCTGAGCCATATTTATGTGCTATGCGATCATGAACAGACAATATCACCCGAGATAAATGACCAAGCAACTCATCAAAAATAAAACCACATGTGTTGTATTGATGTCCGGTTTAGAGAGGTTCCACTGTACTGCACATAGGACTTGCCCGGGTGTCAGTGACATGGCGGGTCGTTGCCTATTCAACAAGATCAATCGGCAAAGATCAAACCATGTCACCTGTGCTGTTTGTACATACCTACGGTCATCAGAGGTATATACATGTCCGAGAAACCATGAAGGACATTGTACCGTCACGTTGTGTGGTGTGTAACAGGGGTGCGTTTCAATAAACTTCGTACGACTAAAATGTGAGTAGGTGCAACATTTTGATAGCCTGTAAAATTCACATTAACAATGTTTTCTTGTAAACGATTATTGGATTTACATGTATTGAGCATAGGCTGCATATGCAGCCTATGCTCAATAAATGTAAATCCATCAATTGAAATTTCCAGATGATCCTCAATGTGCACTTACGAACGTAGTCGTACGAAGTTTAATGAAACAGTCCCCAGATACGGGACACGCAACGAATGCACAGATAGTAAGTTTACATAGAGACAAAATACAGAAAACGTGTTTGGTGATTGGTACTGATGCAACGAATTGATTTAATATGATATTTATTACATTAGTTGAAAGATTTCATAAAAAACTCGACATAGCCTCGTTTCTTATACAATCAGTAACCTCGTTTAATAAATACCATATTAAATAATCACACTTTCCCACCACATGTTTTTATCAAACAGTTGGTACTTTTGATAAATGATGTTTAAATCACTGATAATAGAAATATAAAACACATGAGACGACAAAAAATCCACAAGCTGCCTAACTATAATTATATATTTGGAACTGTTGATAGCGTTTTCCAACATGTATTTTTATACGAAATGTTAATAGAAGAAGGCCTATTGCTTTTAAATAGGCCCGTTTATTTCAGCGCAGAACCCTTTCGGATTGGTGGGCCTAAAAGTTAGCGGCTGAATGTCAGACTTACAACAACAACAAAATTATTAGAAAAAACTATTTTTCAAAGTCAAAGGTTATAATTTAGGATTCTAAGCTAATTACATCGCTCTAAAGTATGCCAAAAGCACGTAGGAAGACGAGAGGTACACCGGCGAGGCCGACAGCGGTGCGACGGCGTCCGGCAGCGGCCACCACGACTGGAAATTCAGCGGTAGTGCAGCAGCACGTGGAAGAACCAGAGATTGTTCGCCTTTCCTCAATGGTTGAGGAAGAGTCAGGTGCGAATGATATTGATTTGCCCCCATTGATGCATTGTGTTGATGATATTATGACGCTACATGTTTCTCCGGAAATTTTTTCTAAGATTTGGCGAAACGACATCAACCTTGCATGTTTGTTAAAAAATTATGAACAGGTAGTCTCGCCAGCTGGTAATTACGGACACTGGCGAGATTGAATCACGATCTCGTCAGTCCAGGACCATCAATTCAATAAGGGAATGGACTGATGCGTTCATGATATTCATATCAATATATATTCAAAAACATAGCCAGAAAGCATCTGAGCTATTGCAGTATATGTCGGTGATCCGCGAGGCCGAGGCCGAGGCCAGGAATAAATCCATGGGATGGAAGGCCTATGACGAACAGTTTCGTTTACGTCAGGCCCAAAATCTGCAATCGTGGGCCCAATTAAATTCTGATTTGTGGCTGCGTATCATGACATCTAGTCGGAATTCCGGTACTAGTTTCCGGACAAATTATAGGTACTCCGGCGGTCACCAAGGTCGTCGGTCGGTGGGCATTCTTATCTAAATGTGTCTCTGAATTACAGCTACCAAGCAGAAATTACCGTACACACTCATTTCGCATTGGAGCAGCTACTTGGCTGTCCTCTCGAGGGGTATCGGACTCTACCATCAAACAGATGGGCAGGTGGAAATCAGATGCTTTTAAAAAGTATATCCGATTGTAGGCTGTACTATATCTAACGTTTGTGAGTAGCAAACGGAACAAACAACGTTTATTCAATTTTGCAGGCTCATTATGTTACCACTAGGGGCCTTGTGGAGGAGCAAACAATATTTATTTCAATTTTGCAGGCCCATTATGTTACCACTAGGGCCCTTGTGGAGGAGCAAACAATATTTATTTCAATTTTGCAGGCCCATTATGTTACCACTAGGGGCCTTTGAACGTGATTATTTATATACGATATACATATAATTCGCCATATTTGGTCATTGCCTATGGACAAAATGTGCGGACTGTGATGTACAGTGGGGTCAGCGTGTAAGTGCACACACGGACGAACACGACAGGTTGGTTCCAACCTGTCGTGTTCGTTCGTGTGTGCACTTACACACTGACTCCACTGTACGTATGGAAACATTTTCAACGTGACGTGTGCGTTTCATGAAGCAATCTGCAAGTGACATAACACAGACTTATTTGACATGTGTCTAATTACTGGTAGTTGACACTATGCTGAAATGTACATGTAGCTATGACTGGAGAAATATGGCTTATAACACGCCTGGTCAGTGTTACACAGTGCACCCATGACCGTAGTGGCACACCGGTCTACGTTCTGGCCTTTGATAATGACATATACAGTGTACACTCCTTTAGTTTCACCGACTGAATGGCGAACAATGTAGATCCTGATCAGACTGCGCAGATGTGCAGGCTGATCAGGATGTACACTGGTCGCTAGGCCCATAAGCCCCATTATCCAGTCACAGCCACAAAAGTGCGAAACAGAAACTGTGATTAAGGCACCTATAACACTATGCAACGTTGTCTGCTTGCCTGTCAATTTCAGCTGTGCACTTGTAACGCCATATATATATAGTGAAGTTGCTTAGCCCCAGAAACTGACGTGATCGTGACTGACCGGCACAAATTACCAAATTTGGAACACTTATACTTCAGGCAAACACAATTGTCTTTGGAGGGGGCTACCCGATTTTAAAGGTCAAGGTCACATCAATGTCAAAGGTCTGCGATTTCTACAAATAGTGTCAAGTTGCAAATAGGCATGACAGATCGACTGCAAATGTAAACGAATCTCAAACGAGTTTCTATTAAAGTTTCTGGCGAGTTCATAACTCTTCTATTGGAAACGAGTAAGCGAATCTGTTCATCGCATGACTTCCCATTCCAAACGACAGAGAGCATGATTATAAAAGGTACGGCACAGGGGCGGATCGCGCATTTGGGGAACGGGGGTGGGGTGTCTTCAAAATGCATTTTCCTGTGTTTACGGCATTTAAATTCAGACTCCAACTGGTGGTAAACTGTCTATGTAAACTCCGTGGCTGAACGAGGGGGGTGCAACCCCGGAACCCCCTCCAGATCCGCCCCTGTCATCCATACGTCGACATTGTTTATTGAACATATATCACAGATTGTCAAAATCATTTTTGTTGAGCAAGTGTATTATACTCATAATTATATAAATGCCTGATACGAGATTATGTTAATTATTTACATGTCTGTTACACAAGGGTCATTGCTTCGTCATTTCAATATTTACGGTTTGATGTCGTGCGATGACCGCCATAAAGTCAAATATCTATCAATTGTATCTACATTTGTACGTATAATTCAGTGTTTGCTGACGAGGTGACCGAACTTTTGTTGTTTTATGGACATTCCGGAATAGACGAACCCAGGTTTCGAGCATTAGACCTTGCTGATCAAACCGTTTAAACTGATATCAAGTTACACCGTTGACAATACGGTCGGTCATGCAAAATATTGCAGCGTTGTTGATTTTGTTCCAACTTTAGATTTCAAGTTTTGGTTTGACCTTCCTTTGAGTCACGTTTGCCAGAAAATCAGTTTTTCTTTTAAATTCCGCGCTGTTGTTGTTATCAGAGCCTTCAGTACAAGACATATGAAACATACCAAGCTCTTAACCCTTTCTGTATCTATGTAATTGCTCTGAATGTTCAGCAAAAACGCATTTTGCGCATTTTATTGTGTAGGCGTGCTCAAGTTTTCAGTAAAAATACTCAGGAAATTGGAAACGTCGTACGTTATGAGAAACCAAAGTTGTATTGGATAGCACAAATATCAAACGGAGAACACACACTTGACATCGGCAGAACATTAGAAAACTGGTACTTTTATTATAATTTAACCCTTTCACCCCTAAGTAACTGAATGGGCTGCGATATGTTAATTTTGCAACCAATCCAATCATCGCAAAATGATTTTCAGACTATTCCATTTATAAATAGGGGGTATTTGTTGTTCTCAAAAATATGAAAATTACTTCAAACGGTGCAGATCCTGATGAGACGGCTCGTTACGAGCCGGCTCATCTGGATCTGCACTGTTTGCATACACCGATATAGCGGGCTTTCGGTTAAACGAACGAGAACTACTGGCTTCTGTGTGGAACAAAACATAAGTTCGACATATTGGCAACGACTGGATCTAATGCACGTGCGCACAGTGCTTAAAAAATGAACAATGTCATAAATATACATTAACCCTTTTAACACCACAGGCCTGTAATTTGGTATTGGCAAACAGTGTAGATCCAGATCCAGTGTATATCTCATCAGGATCTGCACTTTTTGCAAGTAATTGTCATATTTTTGAGAATAAAAACACCCTCTTTTCATAAATGTACTAGTCTGAAAATCATTTTGTGACAATTGTAGTGATTGCAAAATTAACATATCAAATTCCATTCCAGTTACTTACGGGTGAAGGGGTAGTGTGGTTTTCTTTACATTGCCAGCCGTATTCTCTTTCCAGTAGCACGGGTATTCATTACCTGTTGATACATTTATAAGGTCGTATACTTTTCAGCCTATGTACATGTATACGCACTATTGTTTGTCAAAATTATTTCCATAGCTGAGATAATTGTATGAATCACTTAATAATTAAATATTTTGACAATGTTGGTAATTAGGATTATGTTATTATTAGCCGATCTATTTATAGATCGGCTAATATATTGGTTATCCATCGAATTCTGAAAAAGTTTGTAGCAACCCTTTTCTCCGCTATTCGGTAATCTACGAACGCAAATTTTTCTGTATCACTTCCAAATTGCATCAACCGATAAAGTTTGCATTTTTGGCAATTATCTCCGTTTAAAACTTTACTTATAGCCAAATAACACAATTTTGAATACTTAATGAGCTGAACGCCTGAAGAGATTTAACCCGGAAGTTATTGTTGTTGAAGTCCATAGTTGGCTCTAATGGCCATATACGCCAACATACGCCGATTATTGGGCTAATTTAAAGCTTTTATTTATTAAACAGAACAAGTTTCAGCCACGTATAATCGCGTAAAATGTGTTTATTCGGCTAATTTATAATCGACCTCTGCTCAAAATCTCCTTACTAGCAGCCCCAGCACTTTCGGGTTTATCCCAGCATCTCGGGTTTATCCCATTGGATCGCGTATGCGCGTCATTTGAGGCTAGTTAATATTCACAAAATTTTCCACCAATCAAAACGAAGAATTGCCCTTCATAGCCAACTTTGATTTGTTTACGTATCATGCAGGGATGGCAGGGATGCATCCAGCACGCGCGATTGCGGCAATCCCCCTTAATTATTGTCAATGCCGCAAATTATTGATTGTCTTGCGCCCAACATCGCGCAAAAAATCACGGATGGGGCACATTAGGCCAATCTGGGCATGTGCCTGAATACGCAGGAGCTTGCGTCTATTTTTAGATGGCACTGTAACCGCTAGATATATATAGCCCTGGTAGCTCCGCCCACTCGCATGCTGCCACAGAATTCGGACAAACACACACACAGTGACTACAACTTTGTGTATTGCGGAGTGTAATTTGTAGATAAATAGAGCATACAGTACAGGTGTTACGCTGGAATATTTCGCAACATAATGGTGACAACAAAACATTGCTGCTATGGCATTGCTGCTATTGGATGGATTTGGGAACGGGTTTCCAAAACCTGCACAAAATCGAGAAAAATGTCAACGCTGGGTACAGAACTGTGGTCGAAAATAGTTTACCATTGACAATGTTACCAGAGACACCTACATATGTTCGATGCACTTTACCCTGATTTGATCGGCTAATAACATCATGCTCTGCATGACTTTTATTTCCATTTGTCTTGGGTTTCCAAAATTACTATGTATTATGTACACATATTTATCTGCAAATACATGTACTATAGTATAGTATATATGTTTCTGACTTTCAACGAAACACTTGATATGAAAAGTACAGAATCTTCATTTACGTTTGTTTGATATATATTTTCTGTTTAGATAATGCCTAAAGTATACATAATTAAAATGAATTTAGTCGGTTAAGTTTGTGAGTCCAGCTGTTCGTCCGTAATTAGCTACATTAATAGTATTTATTTTTGTAGTGAACGTGACTTGATTGAATTGATTGGAATTAAATGTAAATTCGAGCCAACAAAAGACTTTAATTGCATGAATATGAGACCTGTCATGTGATTTTGTACCTGAGAAGGTGTGCGATGTTTCATGAACAATATTTACTGAAACTGTGATCTTTTCTGTAAATAACGTCGGACGTTGGCGACATTTTCATTGCAAATGCATTTGCTCTGAACATTTTGTCAACTTTTGACGTCATTTACAGCAAACTACGTAAATTGCCATGTAAAGTGTGCGATTTTTCATGAAACATATTTACTGAAACTGTGATATGTTCTGTGATGACGTCGAAAGTTGGCAAATTTCATAGTAAATGCGGAATTCTATTCCGTTTGCTCTGAACATTTCGTCAACTTTCGACTTCATTTACGGCAAATATAGTAAATTGTGTAAATTTTCTTTTTCGTGATACAGCGGAACCTCTCTAAACCGGACACCAAGAAAACACCTGTGATCTTATATTTGATGAGTTTCTTGGTAATTTGTCTCAGATGATAATGTCTGTTCGTGATCGCATATCACACAATTATGGCTCATAATGATCAAAGGCCCGATGTACAGTGCAGTCTCTCTAAGCCTGGGGACCTTCCAGAGTGTCCGGTTTAGAGAGATTTCACTGTATATGGCACAGCTTAGGTACAACTTCGCATGGTTTGTGTCATATAAGAGTAGCTGTATTGATGTCGCGTTGTTGTGCTCTGTAGCCTATTTCATCAACATTGCAAAGTATACTTTAATAGCAAAGTATACTTTGAGGGAGAAATTTTCAATTTTATGATAAATTTATTAATTTTTATTATACTGAATTTATTACATTATCACAGCCAATTTGGCTGTGATAATGTAATAAATTCAGTATAATAATTCTGCATACTTTTAATCATGAAATATATGCATGTGTTAGTTCTATATGAAATAATGCATTTCAGGAAAAATAAATGATTACTCCCTCAAAGTATACTTTGCTAGTAAAGTATACTTTGCAATGTTGATGAAATAGGCTACTGGTTACGTCAATCTGAATTGTGGCACTGGCACCTCATTTGTACGTGTAAATTGCTTTGAACCGATGTACGTATGAGGTGATGTCTGTGCACGTCTACGGTTATATTAACAATAATATTACTCGTGTCGCATGTCCATTTCACCGATATACGTGAATACTCATTTAACTCGATATGCTTGATACTTTACGTATATACTGATAATAGTGGTCAAATTATTGTCACACATAGTTATTACATAATTGTGGTCATATGCCTGACGTTTTGTATGTGAAAGAAATGAACTTAATTGTTTTGTCTGTGGTAGTATGTAAGATGTAGTTGTGCAGTAAATTCAGCATGATTATAATGCCATTCTGAATCCCCAGCACAATTGTTGCATTCCACCACGGGTAATACACTTAAACGACTTTCTACTTATATTTACACCAGTCCTGCTGTTGTCTTTGTCACTTTGATATGTTTCGATTTATAGCATGCCATTTTCGTATTGCTTCATGGGCCATATGGCTTAAAGTGTTGTATTTTGAATAAACATCTCCCTATGACCCATTGACAGTCGTCTATGAAATGACATGTTAGTTTCACATTTTCACATGTTAGTTTTCCCACCAATCCAGTTGCAACAAAATGATTTTCAGACTAGTTCATTTATAAAACGGGTTGTGTTGTTTTTTTCTAAAAGATATGGAAATTACTTGCAAAAGGTGCAGATCCTGATGAGACGGCTCGTCACGAGCCGGCTCATCTGGATCTACACTGTTTGCAAACTCCACTATATAGGTATGTTTAGTTGAAAGGGTTAACCGGAGGCAGAGAACTATGACTTCTTTCATCCACACCCTAGATTTCTGCTGAAAGGTTAATCACGTTTTCGTATCTTTCACCAATGCTCTTATCAAAGGCGCCATGACATTCGGCAACCTCTTTCAAGTGATACACATCTCGGCTAATGTAGGCACCAATTAACTTGTTTGTAATGAGAAAAGGGCAACGACTTCTACAATAATGTCTATTTCACGAAACCTTCCCAAATTGTATGGCTATACAGTGGAACCTCTCTAAGCCGGACACCATGTGAGGTCCCCAGGGTGTCTGGTTTAAGATGTTCCACTGTAAATCAGGCATATGACTATGCCAAGGTATGCGGCTGTGGTTTGTGAACTTGAACAGCCATTATCATCATAAATATACACCAATGAAACCCATACAACTAAGGATGTATATACACATTCTGCCTGTGTGTCCGGTTTTGAGAGGTTCTACTGACCAATGAAAATACCAGCTTTCTTTTGATGATATTAAATCTTATCAAAATCAGCCTTCTTTTTAATTTGGTCCGATATTGATTTTATTGCGGAAAAACAATTTCCCCATGTTAAATCCCCATATACCGTATACATCTTTAACATTGGGAAATATTTCTAATTTCAGAAATAGTGGACCGATTTACAAAATCTAACTTTTGGTTAGATAATTTCCAAGCTATCTAGCAGGTTTCAGAGTCAATTTACTTTTTTACTCCTCCCCCAGCTCCTCCACTCCTTTTCCCCCACGTTAAATTATCATCGACAAATCAATATTTCGTAATAAAATCAACATTTGACACAATTTCACGAAATAAAAAGAAGGCTCATTTTTTAATTTTTATATAATTTAATATTGTAGAAAAAAATCTTGTTTTTGCATTGTTTATATGGCCGTAAATGTTTCGTGGCAGGTTTCGTGAAACAGACAGTACTGCTTCCTATAAGACCGAATGTTACCGATATACGGGAAATACTAGAGTATACATGAAGAGGCTCTTGCATGAGGTGATTGACGATGATATGATATGATATATGTTAAATGTGCTTCTTACTGATTTCATAAGAAACAAGGCTATGTCGAGTTGCCAACTCAGTCAAAATCAGTTGAAATCCGTCAACGACTTTAATTGATAGAAGGTATTAGAGCTTACGATTTTGTTTGTTTCTTGTTGTTGTGATAAGCATTTCATTCTGATTAGTTTGCTGGTTTTGCATACATTTTGTATTATTAATCCTGGATTAAACTCCTATAGTCTGTTTCACGAAAGCTGCCCAAATTTTACGGCTATATAGACAATTCAAAAACAATATTATTTTCGATAATATTAAATTAAAGGAAAATTTAAGAATGAGCCTTCTTTTTATTTCATGAAATTCGGTCAAATATTGATTTTATTAGGAAAAATTGATTTGTCTATGGGAATTTAACATGGGGGGAAAAAGTGGTAAGGAAGTATGGGAGGAGTCAAAAAACGAAAAAATTTGCAAATTGACTCCGAAACCTGACTAGATAGCTTGGATATGATCTAACTAAGAAAACAAAAGTTAAATTTTAAAAATCGGTCCAGTATTTCTAAAATTCAAAAAAATGTCCCCATGTTAAATCCCCATAGACATCTTCACTCCGTGAAGATGTCTATGGGGGTTTAACATGGGGAAATTGTTTTTTCGCAATAAAATCAATATTTGACCAAATTTCACGAAATAAAAAGAAGGCTCATTCTTAATTTTTCCTTTAATTTAATATTATCAAAAGAAATCTTGTTTTTGAATTGTTTATATAGCCGTAAAATTTGGGCCGCTTTCGTGAAACAGACAGTAGTGGGTGGGGTGATATGTTATCACTAATTATATTCTGAGCATATTCCCCTCGCCAGGTGCTTTGGCCTAAGTGGCATGACATGTGCCTCAGAATCATTATTATCCCGCCAACACAGTGCGTATGTGCCATGAAACACGATGCCGTGAAACATTTTTGATATCCTGTCAATACGACCTAATCACTGCGTATGAATATGTGCATGTGTAGGTGTTGACGGGATAAATAGAAAAATAGGTCAGTGCCGTGAATGGGAAAACATATCTGGCGCGGCACGGAAACGGGATGTGCTCGGCAGAACCTCGCTCATCTCGTTACCTAAGCCTTGCCAGATATGTTTTCCCATTCACGGCACTAACCTACTATTCTATATTAACCAATATGTTATTAGTGTAAATCCATAGCGGGAGTAGTTGCACTGACACAATGCAATAAATCGGTCCCACAACATCCATATGAAACAGACAAAGAGCCCAACATACCAAAATATATGTAGTGTACAGTTTATATAGTATACAGTAAAAGGCGAATGTTCACATATATGTTATACATACATGTATATCCCATCACATTTAGGAACCAATTAAGATTGAATCGAATGATGATCAAAGGTAAAACCCGTCCTTAAACCGCTCGCTCGTCAGACCACGTCGTAAGAAAAAGGGCTGTTACTGCAACAAACTTTTAAACATGTTTGAATAGTAAGTTCAAATAATCTGTATGTATTGTATTGATGCCAACATGTATTTATTAACATTACTGTCTCATGTTTTGAACGCTATGCATAACACGTGTATGGATAATAGCTCGTGCAATAGTATCATTATGTGCATCACAAAGACGGTATTTAAAACTTGTATCTAGATGCAGAGTATTCGAATTGTATACCCTCAGCTTTCGATTTCGTATCCTGAGAGTAACAACATATTCGGAATCTACATTAATTATACACCATCTGCCATAACTCTATTTCCGACCTAGGTCGGAGGTGGAAACGAAATGGCCTGTGTGTAGACTACTGATAAATGTACTGCTTAAACTGCCAGCAACATATCATCCTGAATACACATATCTATAATAATACTATGTAGGTAGACCATGTATGCTTTTGTTTAAGATGTCCACTGGGTCGAACATGTTCTTGAGAAAACCATCTAAGAATGTTGTCCTCCCAAAGATATTAAATCGTAATTATACATAAAACATATATTTCCAAACCAATGTTTATGTTTTCAGATATTTGAATTAAGTTCACCGTTACATGGTCAGCTAGTCGTTATATTTATACATTTGAATACTAATTTATCTTGAGTAGCCATTGTGTCATTTCATGATGTTGTTTTGTATTTACCTCATGTTGTCATAACTATGTGACCTGAGTGAATAAACTAATATAATAATAATAAAAGAAAGATACAGAAAACATAAAAGACAGATGTAATAGTAAAAGCCATCCGTACAACTGAGATTATCTCAGCTACATAATATACTATATTGTGTGCTGCAAAAGGAAGATCCTTCATTGTAGGTAAGCCAGGAAATCCTTGAGTGGAGTAATTCCGCTGTCTCATTGGTTGATATACGTGGCTATGACTGGAGAAATGGGGCTTATGGGATTGTCGCCAGTGTAACACTCTCTTGTATCTTAGTAACTATATATATTCAAGGTGTATGATCACGTGGTTACAACAACAACAACAAGTACTGAAACTTCCAGAAGCCCTCCGTTTCAAAGTATGTATTCTTTTATAATTATTTTATTATGTAACGGATTTTGATGAGAAATATGGTGCATCAAACGCGTCTTGTTAACCTGCACTTGGTGGTATATGTACTGTGGACCAAACTTCTGTCGTTTTTGCGAAGAATCGATTTCCGTGTCTACTGACACGGAAATCGATTCGTCGCAAAAATGACATAAGTATGTGCCGAACTCCCGGGACCACCAAATGCAGCTCATGAAGACGCATTTGCTGCGCCGTGTTTCATCAAAATCCGTTGCCTATTAAGTAAAATATAAAATAATACATACTCTGGAGTGGGCGCGCTTTCAACACTTTCAGCCAGTGTTGTTGTTGTTGTAACCGCGTGATAATGTACCTTGCTATTGAGTGCTGCAAAAGGAAGATTCTCCATTGTAAGTGAGCCAGGAAATCCTTGAGTGGAGTGATTCCATTGTCTCATGTGTAGCTGTGACTCGAGAAATTGGGCTTATAGGATTGTGACCATGTATCACACTCTTGTATCTTAGTAACTATCTATATCGGATTTAGAAGCATGACGAGAGTTTCATTGATGAAATGGCGAACAGTGTAGATCCTGATCAGACTGCGGATGCACAGGCTGATATGGATATACACTGGTCGCAAAACCAATAAATAGAGAATAGTAGGTTAGTGCCGTGAATGGGAAAAAATATCTGGCAAGGCTCAGGAAACGGGATGGGCGAGGCTCTGCCGAGCACATCCCGTTTCCGTGCCGCGCCAGATATTTTTTCCCATTCACGGCACTAACCTACTATTCTATTTATCCCGTCAACACCTACAAATGACATTTAAATGCAAAAATTGTATTGACTGGATATCAAAAATGTTTCACTGCAGCGTGTTTCACGGCACATACGCACTGTGTTGACGGGATAACCCCCATTTCTTCATTCACAGCCGCATGTGAAGGTCGCACGTAAACCATATTCTGCGTCCGGCTGGAACAGGAAACACTTATGAAAAGCTTTCACGCTGCTTCTTATGCCCGTCTGATCATCCCACAGCCCTGTAGCCGATTTCAACAAAATTGCTAAGCATACCTTATATAGTACAGGGCTCCAGATAAGGAATTAGTAATTGAGTATTGTCACTTCATCATTTCTGAAGCAATTGGGTATTTCACAATTTGAATTGGGTAAAATAAAATCACACTACTGTTTACACATCAACATACAGCAATCATTGAATAGTTTGCTTCGAAATGAAAACACATGTTGGTATTTCATTAGAATTGTCTCCAATTCTAATGAAATACCAAGATGTGTTTTCATGGAAAATAAGAAAAATATGCTATATTTGTGGTCTGTTTATTGTTTTCTGTAGCATGATGAAGGTACCACAAATTTTGTATTGCTTTTTGATACTCGCTACTTCTGATTTCAATTGGGTTTTTGTCAATTTTAATTGGGTATTTAAGCAAATACACAGCTTATCTGGAGCCTGTAGTATACTAAATATAGTTTGAGGTAGTAATCATTTATTTTTCCCGAAATGCATTATTTCATATAGAACTATGCGGAGCTTTGCCGGACAATACATGGATACACATGCTGGTCTGCGTCTACAGTTGTTGTAATTAATATTATTAGATTCTTGTCGCTGATTGACGACAGATACCTTACGATTCTGCGACCAGCATAGTCCCAGATGAATGCCGAGGAGCAGTGTATACCCTGATCAAATCAAACCGCGCGATTAGTTTATAATCGTGTGAAAGTACAGGAGGTTCGATGTAAGAGTTACAATTGATGGAAATGACGTATAGTGCCTTTTGTCAGTTAAAACGTAGACTACGTTTTGCTGCCGATAAACATTTGGCTATTAAACACATTACATTTAGAAAATATTTAAATGTAAGTACTGTTTCATCAATAAACAATTTTTGTACTTATTGTGAAAAAAATGATTTTCCTATGTGAATTTAACATGCGGGAATAGAGGAGGTGGATACGGAAGCATGGAGGGAACATGTGTTTTTTTTTATTTATCTCGTGTCCACGACTTATGTCGTGGCCACGAGATAAATAAAAAAAACACACCTAAAGATCTCGTGGCCACGACATAATTCAGGTGTGTTTTTTTATTTATCTCGTTCCCGCTATATTTTTGCGATATGGTAGGTATATATGTGACATCATCACCCATAACTAGATAATCCCGTGGAGTTTTTAAACATAATTTACGTTAGCAGTTGCAGATATGAATATACTTCATACTAAAGAAATAGTGTTTTAATGATGTCTGAAATATGTGTTTTTTTACCTAAAATGCAATAAAAATACGTTTTTTAAAACAATACAAATCAAAGCAAAGAAGGTACATTGGAGCTGGTTGTGATACTAGATGGCTAATTATTGATGACCGTCCGCAGCAGAAACTAACTGTGTACTCTTTAAACACGTCGCCGAAGGTATTCCAGGGATGCCGCTTCCATCAAACCCCTTTGGTGACGGACTTAAAGATGAAAACTTTAGTACTTTCCCCACCAGGTGCGCTATTGCACAGTTGCAATTGGCGCTCTCAAACCCACCTATAACTGATACGCTCAAATCATACCCCGGACTTCGATGATTGCCGTTGGTTGCCAACCGGATGTGCTATGTAACAGATATATCTATTTTAGCACTGCTGATCTATCTACGTGACGCGAGTTGAAAACAAATATTACACATTTGAATCCTCATATTAAGAGTCGTTTTAAATAGAAATTAGAGCATTAATGTCTCGTAAACACTAGTTGAGCTATGAACATGATATGGAAAGTGTGGCACATGTACGTACTTGTACATGTACATGTATTCATAGTATCATATTATCTCGTTCTTGTCTGTATACATGTATGTAAATATGTTTGAAGAGGTCCTCGGGATGATTTGTCAAATCAACCGAGTTACCCTCTATAAATAAAGTATCCTACCTACCTAAATATTTTATTTTGTCGTTTTGGTGGCCATCTTGGACGTCATCTTGGATTAGGTAAAACGCTCAATGGTGACAGAGTGTCTTTAGTCAGATTAATGTATGATCTGTATATGTGAAACCACCGAAACCGCATTGTATATATGACAAGTCCGGGTGAAGCCCAAAATGGCAAAATGTCGACAGGACAAAATCAAAAAGTTATTTTGTAACATTTACTACTATTGTTCAGCAAATACTGGCGATCTACATGTACGAGTTTCAAGACAACCTGAGCACACCTAACATAAGTGACATTTGGTTAGCAGACACAGTTCGTGGAATTGCATTTTACGTGTTTCACGTGTGACATGTGTGCACTTGTGTGTCCTAGCTGTGACAATTAATTCGGACACATGTGAACTCGTACCAAGCAAATACGTATTATTACTGGTTTCTGGTTCAATCGAACCTCCGCAAACGGTAATTTCTACGACAGCCACCGACAGCTTACGACAGACAATATCCGATTTACCACAGCCACCTCTTAACAACAGTGATGTTGGGTCTTCACACGAGTGGTTGTTGTAGGGATGCTGCTTTGTACATGCATATATATGTACATGTAGTAGCTGTTACATTCTCCTGAAACAATCTCTAACCCCACACTTGCGTACTCACAGTGATGAATGTGCGTCCATGTATTATATCTGAGACACACAGGCGTGTCCATAATGGTGAATTGCCTCTCACGAGTACTTATTATGTCGTGGCCACGAGATAAAAAAAAAATGAATTATGTCGTGGCCACGAGATCTTTAGGTGTGTATTTTTTATTTTTCTCGTGGCCACGAGATAAATACAAAAAAAACACACCTGAATTATGTCGTGGCCACGAGATCTTTAGGTGTGTTTTTTGTATTTATCTCGTGGCGAGATAAATAAAAAAAACACACCTGAATTATGTCGTGGCCACGATATCTTTAGCTGTGTTTTTTTGATCTCGTGGCCACGAAATAATAAATCGTGGCCACGAGATAAATAAAAAAAAACACACCTGAATTATGTCGTGGCCACGAGATAAATAAAAAAACACACATGCCCCCTCCATGCTTCCGTAGGTGGATGACCTGGGGGGGGGGGGAGTTAAAAAAAAAACAACAGGAAATTGACTCCGAAACCTGGTTAGATAGTTTGGGAATGAAGTAACAAAGAAAACAAAAATCTTTTTTAGCCCTCATGTTAAATTCCTATAAAATCAATAGTTGATGGAATTTCATGAAATGAAAAAAAATGGGAGGGTGACCTTTTTGTTATTGATAAAATAATACTTACATTTAGATATGTTTCTGGTTTAAGTCTAAAGTTCGTCATCAGCAAAACGTGGAGCAGACAGTATGTAACCTGACTATGTAACCTGACACACGTACAGTCAATCAAAACATACCGGTTTATCCCTCGAATCGTCACATCCTAACTGATTAGTAAACGCTGACACCAGCTGCATACTGGCGACTCGTGCCGACCCGATCAGATTGCATGTATACATCGGCTGATTTACGACTGTTTGCACATGTTGTAATATATCCTTGATCAAGTAAACATGACTTCAAGTATCACCTTAATTGAACACTTAATATTTATAATTATTATTTATCCCGTCAACACAGTGCGTATGTGCCGTGAAACACGGAGCCGTGAAACATTTTTGATATTCTGTCAATACGACCTAATCTCTGCGTATGAATATGTGCGGTGGCTGTGAGTATTTTTATTTTTTTTTGCATTTTAAGGCCATTTGTATGTGTTTACGGGATACATCCCGTTTCCTAAGCCTTGCCAGATATTTGTTTCCCATTCATGGCACTAACCTACTATATTCTCTATGTACATACTTTCATTTCCCATTGAAACACAATGCAACGAAAGACGTCAATATTTTTCCATATTGACGTCTCGTGGGTTCATATTGGCCAGTGCCGGAACTACGCTTCACATCGCAAAACAGTTCCTTCTAAATCACTACTGATTTGTTTTATTTATTTATATTTTGTATATTTTTCGAAACGCATATAAATTACGAACGATGTACGTATATAATAAAAATCTTATTTGATGTGTGGACATATGTCACTCGTTCCGCCGCGCAACGATACTGCGCTGCACGAGTTCCGCAGCGTGCGATATTGCGCTCCTAAATATCGCACGCTGCGGAACTCGTGCATATATCCACATATACATCAACCAACCTACAAGTATATCAATTACGACCTACTACAAACCATGTGGATTCGCAATAATATGTATGTCTTCCTTATTGTGTTGACACTATGGACAATAAGGAAGCGCGTGTCATGTCCTTGTGCCAATTGGTTCATTACTAGTAGTCCACTTCATCTGACACTTGTGTCGTCCGTACCATGCTTAGGCACTTAACACCACTACTAACTCAAAATAACCGGATCGGGCTCGTCAATGTTGATTCTCAGGATATGCCTAATGTGAAAGTTACAGACGATCATAATTTTGCATTTGCGAACATTTTAGTCGTACGAAGTTTAGTGAAACGGCCCCCTGTTTCATACATTTTTTTGTGATGTAGTCGTCTTACATCGATGGACATATTTACACCTTCCATAAATTCATAATGGAAACGGCCATTCGACGTAAGGCGTTTACATCCTAATACAATACATTAGAGCCACGTGACATCGCGCGATGTTGTTGATTGGTTTAAGTTAGTTTGACGTCATTAATTTCCACGAGGCTGTCAATAACGGCACGCTATTGACCGGCAACGTTCCAGGAATTGCGACAAAATGACGTAAACCACGACAATTCTTAATGTTAACTCAATTTTAGTTATTTACATTTTTGAAACTATCAGAAAATTCAGTGTAAATATAATGCGTATATATGCGTTTACTGGGGTGTACAACACATTTGGTCTGTTTAAAGTTTGCGAGGAGTCCTTCGCACTTTAAACACACTCCACGCACTTTAAAAATACCGAGTATATTATCCATCCCAGTAAACACAATAGCCCATGGTTTTATTCCTTACATATTTCTACTCGGCACGTATATTAACCGTTGCATTTTCGGGATATGTCCGTATGATGTCGCTAACAGGAATTGCATGTACGTTTGTCTCAGTTCTCTCACATGTATCTTTGAAACGGTCTCGACTACCGATTGAACCCAGCCAAAATGAAAGGTGTTATACAATGTATTAAAGGTACATGCTCACTCAGTAGGCACCAACTATTCTTTAAAGGAATTAAATAAGTGCTTAATTGTGTCACTATTCCACCAGCTATAACAATTACGAGTGCCCGCTATACAGATGTTAACATTTTAGGGAAACACGGTTATCGCCCCTCATATAAGTGTGGAAAGTTACGTCTGATATAAAATGTATAATAATGTCAATCAGTACGTGGTGTAATGGTGAATTAATGTTTATTTTGCCAGAAAATGTGCCAGATGATGTCTCTGATATAAAGAACATGCTGTGCCTACTGAGTGGGCATGTACCTTTAACGTGTTTAAACTCCAGTAAGCAGGAAACGGTTAAGGGTATCAGGGAAACTACAGGAGGCCACAGAGAATTACACCCTTTATCTAGTGACCTGTGGTCCGTTTCACGAAACGTCGTACGACTAAAATGTTCGTAAGTGCAAACTTATGATATGCTTTAAATTTCACATTCATATGTTTGTCTTGTAAACAATTATTGCATTTACATTTATTGAGCATAGGCTGCATATGCAGCCTATGCTCACTACATTTAAATCCATCAATTGAATTTACAGACTATCCTAAATTTGCACTTACGAACATTTTAATCGTACGAAGTTTAGTGAAACGGGCCCCTGCTCAATTTCATACATGAAGAGTGAATGATGTACTTTCGTTGACCTGTTGTTCTAGTCAACGGTATGGAATGGTCGAGTGTGAATTTCTGGAATGTATTTCGCCGAGTAATTGTTGTACATGTAATTTGGAGTCGGTTGAAATGATACATCTGAGCAGGGAGTCGCGCCTAGACGATTCAAATGCATACTGTTTTCTTAATGCCAAACATTGGTCACTAGTGCCTCATGCAGTGACTCCATTCTATGAATCGCGTTAACCCGAATGTTCTGTCTGTAACGCAAGTCGCCCTGCGTTACAGACAGAACATTCTAACGGTTAGAATCGCGTTTGCTCAGTAGCCGATTTCACCAACATTGCTAAGCATACTTCACTAGCTAAGTATACTTTGAGGGAGTAATCATTTACTTTTCCCGAAATGAATTATTCCATATAGAACTAACGACTGCATATAATTGATGATTAAAAGTATGCAGAATTATTTTTTTCCCCATTTTTTGGTTTGTGATTAAATGTTTTATTTCCACTTGTCAATACATCATGTACATTGTATTGCACTTTAACATAATGGTGTCTAATTATACTACATGTACACACTTACATACAAAATGTTTTAGAAAGTACTGCTTAGAAGAGCGTAAAATGGCTGTGATAATGTAATAAATTAAGTATAATAAAAATTAATAAATCTATCTTTAAATTGAAAATTTCTCCCTCAAAGTGTACTTAACAATATAAGTATACTTTGCACTCTTGGTGGAATGGGCTACTGATCGGACAGTGCGGAGAGGGTAAGAACTACGACTTTCGGTGTCAATGACCTTTTGTTAATCTATGGTCTATGTTTTATTCCCATGATATAGAGCCGGATATTTACACAAGAGCAGCCAAAATTCCATCCTTTACATGTTTGTTTTGTATAGACAATGAATTATGCGCAGTCGTCACATAACAGGACTTATTGCATTGATACCGCGCCCTACTGTCTGTTCCACGTTTTGCTGCCGACGAACTTTTGGCTATTAAACACATTAAATCTAAAATATATTTAAAAATAAGTACTTTTTTATCAATAACAAAAAAGTAACCCTCCCCAAAAAAAATTATTTGATAAAATTATTGCGAAAAAACGATTTTCCTATGAGAATTTAACATGGGGGCTAAAAATATATTTTTTTTAAATATATTTTTTATTTGTGTACCGATTTTCAGAATCTAACTTTAGTTTTCTTAGTTACATCATTTTCAAGCTATCTCGCCAGGTTTCGGAGTCACTTTCCAAATTCCTGAAGGATCAAAAAACGAAAATGTTTGGAAATTGACTCCCTATGTTAAATTCCCATAGGAAAATCGTTTTTTCGCAACAATATCAATATTTGATGGAATTTCATCAAATAAATGTTTTTGGGGAGGGCGACTTTTTTGTTATTGATGAAAAAGTACTTACTTTTAAATATTTTTTAGATTTAATGTGTTTAAAGGCCAAATGTTCGTCGAAAGCAAAACGTGGAACAGAGAGTAGTCAACCAGCGCACGACTGTAAGATATTGATCGATTTATTTTCCACACATGGTACACTGACGGGAGACACATATTTTTTCATCATATTATTCACTTTTGTTTCAAAATATTTTTTACAACCACCCTTCAGATTTATGATAAATGAAAATCATCTTGTCCTGCCAATCATGTTGTTTACCAAAACACAACAATCCACCAATACGCATACCCCCACACCTACATAAGTGACTTATTGACGACAACATATATAACAATTACATATACACTGACTCCTATCATACATATAATTTCAATTAAATAGAGGCTCTTACATGTTCACACATGCTAACTTAATATGATATTTTTTAAACGAGTGAATTGATTGCAGTAACGAGTTTACAAATGTCATGTTAAATATCATATATTGGAGTATATTTATTGCATAAGCATCATCTTCTGTAACTGCATTGATCATCTAAAATGATTTCTGTAGTGGTCTCATTTTTATACATAATGTATGTATTACACAAGTGTAATATGATTTTAATACACTGTGATATTAAACTGCGATAAAGAGTATTTCGTCGATCTATCATTATTAAATGAGGTGGAAAAGGAGGTTAACTCCGTAAGGGAGCTAACCCCGTTATTCTAATGACCCATTCAATTATGAGAACTATGTAAATGCAATACGAATCTACGGTTTGAATATTATGTACATCCAGTTTAATGGACATTTGATTCGTTATGACGTATGTGGCAGCCATATGTTCACCCTACTGTTCACCCTCCCCTAGTGTAACCACGGTTACACTAGGGGAGGGTGAACAGTAGGGTGTTATATTTTCCTACCATAGTGAACAGTAGGGTGTTCTATTGTCCTCCCATATTGAACAGTAGGGGGCTCTACAGTGCGTTGACTGCTGAATGTATGCCTCCCTCCATTCAGGCATTTAACTGCGTGTGCTGATCTGGGGTAAAGCTATAGTTCCAAACGGCACGGTGTTCTTTGGCGGTTTTATTTTCTCAGGCAGTGGCATACATTTATCACATGCTTGTACATGAAGTCACATCCCGGAATGTATGAATATGACGTGTGCATAGTTAGAGGTTGTAAAACACTTCACGTATGTAAGTAACAAGGATGGATTGTTTATTGAATATTGACTAACCATAAACATGATCATGCACAATGTATACACAGAAATCGGGAAGGAACTCCTTGACGTAGGCTGAAAAAATAGGTCATACGACATACGCCCTATGATGTTGTACCTAAGTTACAATATTTTTCGTAAATGGCGTCAAAAGTTGATAAAGAAAATGTTGTCAACTTTTTACTTTATTTATGAAAAATATTGTAAATGTTGTAAACGTATTTAATGAAATTACGCAGATGCCCGAAGGTACAAAAAATCGCATGGCGTGTCTCAATATTATTACGTGTTTGCGCCCAGCTTAGCCCAGGTCAACCCGCGCTTTTGGGCGCAGTATGATCAGAGTATATACTGTTTGTATTGAGGACAATGCACTATCAGTAGTAGTTCCACTATTGAATATATTTACAAATTATGAAAATGCAAAGTGCAAATGAATGGTATTTATATTTGTCTAAAATCATCGCGGCTACAGTCTCCCCAAGCGGATCTCCCGATCAGTGTATATAGGCTCAGATCAGCCCGTGCATCAGCGCAGTCTGATCAGCGTATTCAACAATCGCCATCAATAACAAACAACGTAGATGTAGATCCTTATCAGAATGTAAGATTTACTAGAAGATATAAGCAAGACTGTTCACATATGTCATATTGGATGCTAAATCAGGAGCGGATCCAGCATTTGGGAAACGGGGGTGTCCTATTTTCGAGCTCCACGGATATAAATTTGTCCTGGGGGGGGGGGGCATGGGGGTGGGGTTGCAACACCGGAACCCTCCCCCTCTAGATGCGCCCCTGTCAATGCATTTATGTCAGATTTTGCAGAGATCATACGGCGCATACTTTATTTATCATACAATGTAAACTATATAAGGGTCCATATTTCATTATTAATTACCAATAAATAATGTAAAACAAATATTACGGGCGTAGACTTTATATTCCTTTCTGGGGTTCGTCAGCCATTTTACCTCCATTACATGTCTCTTTCATGAACGTGTTTTTGTTTATTAGAATGTTTTTGTCACAAAATAAATTTAGATTCGGTGACATCAATAACATAGACAATATTATATCATCTAGATGTATACGGTTTACACATCTTGGCAACATGATATGTGAAACATATACAACATTCGTGTACATATGTTATTTTTTCTACCTATGACAGTTACATAAAGAAAATATGTATAATATTCAGCAAAAATGATGTTACGTGATTGGCGGCACTGATAATGTTATACGATATTTGTTAAACGTGTTTTCTGATTTCATAGCAAACTAGACTTAACCCTTAGACCGCTACTCACAACATTTGTCGTCTGCTGTTGCTTTTACATCTTGCCTTATTTCTCAATAAAAACATGTTTTAACAGCACTTCAGTGATTCTGAAGTGCTGTCAAAGCATGTTGAAAATTATTCTAAAGTGCTGTCAAAGCATGTTTCTGATGATAAAAATGGAAAATAGAAAATAAACAGCTGACGACAAAAAAAATAAGATTGCGGTCTAAGGGTTAAGAACTATGTTTTGCATATTTGCATCAGCATAGATAGAAGCTGTAACGGTCTCGTTTACATGTCTATGTCACGCGTATGTGTGAATGTGAATGGAGAAATGGGGCCTGTGGGTTTTGCGACCAGAGCAGACCCAGACCAGCCTACGCATCCGCGCAGTCTGGTCTGGGTCTGCACTGTTCGCCAGTACGCCATTCTATAAATAAATCATCCATCATTCTAACCAGCGGTATCAGATCGTTATCAGGCTACACGAGTGTTGGCTGCATTGGTCAAACGTCCCATGAGTGCCATTTTCCCCGTTTGACAACGTATGACAATCATATGACGACCTTCGACGGACACCACGCTATAGCAGTCAAAATTAACAAATACGGTCGAAACACCAATTTAGAGAAGCATACGAGTTTTGCACGTGCATGGGGGAAGCCATTCTATTACATGTTTAACACCTACAGCCGGTACTAGAAGGTATTTGTTTTTTGTCATTAAATGTGTGTTTATCACTGTTCAATATAGCATGGACATGCTACAATGTTTTATATATGACATTTTATGTCATTAAATGTGGCGATGCATACACAGTCATCGGCTTAAAGGCAATACAAACACATTGTCTTTTGTATAATACTATGGTAGTCGTGTTCAGTGATTATCCTGGATTACATGACATTGCATGTGGCTGTGGCTGGATTTGACCACTGTAGTTCTTTATCAATCGTCACACTCTTGTAGCCGATTTCACCAACATTGCTTTTGTAGCAAAGTGTCCTTTGAGGGAGTATCATTTATTTTCCCCAAAATGGCTGTGATAATGTAATACATTCAGTATAATAAAAATTCATAAATTTCCGAAAAGTGTACTTAGCAAGAACAGTTTGGTGAAATATGATACTGCAGCCGTATAGAATCTATGTTGTGTTAGAAGCACGGTGGATGATCTACAGTGGGGTCAGCGTGTAAGTGCACGCACGAACGAACACGACAGGTTGGTTCCAACCTGTCGTGTTCGTTCGTGTGTGCACTTACACGCTGACCCCACTGTATACTGTTCGCAAAACCCATAACCACATGTAGCCAGTAACAGCCACGTGTAATGCGTGAGTCAACTAAATCGAGTTAGAATATAGAGAATAGTAGGTTAGTGCCGTGAATGGGAACAAATATCTGGCAAGGCTCAGGAAACGGGATGGGCAAGGCTCTACCGAGCACATCCAGTTTCCGTGCCGCGCCAGATATTTTTTTCCCATTCACGGCACTAACCTACTATTCTATTTATCCCGTCAACACCTACAAATGGCTGTAAAATGCAAAAATAGTATTGACTGGATATCAAAAATGTTTCACGGCACCGTGTTTCACGGCACATACGCACTGTGTTGACGGGATAAAACAGTATTATCAAAGATATTCGGATTAGGTTGTATTAACGTTCTTTATACAGAATGCGATATATATATGGGCCGCGCTCTGTGAAAACCGGCCTTAATGACAACATTTTCAATTTGCATTTGTTTACATTTTCTGATGCGAATACCTTTCAAAAACAATATTCTGAAAAGAAAATGCAATTATGTTTAATAGTTTTAGTTTATCTCACTTTTTGTAGCACCATGTGAATCACGCACGAAAAAAAAACGTAACGCCATCGAGAAACTGAAGTTACTGAAACGGCGACGTTTGTACAATGCAACAGAACAGCCTACAGTAGAAATGAGTGTTCATAGACTCATTGACTGTGCTTGCTGTAAACTGTATTTGCTGATAAGTTGCACTAACTGTATCTACAAGTGTTAGTATGTATACTATCAAACATTCATCAGAATACAACTATGATATGTACATGTAGTGAACAAAACAAACGCACAACTATCGATTTTAAATCTATAATTAGCCGACCTGTGGCTTCGTAATTTGCCACCATCGCCATAATAGATTCATATACGTGTGTCGTCAGAAAGATACAATGTAATTATTTAAGAATTGGCGTCATTTACAGTTAATTGTGACGTCATTTATTGATTTAGGCAATACGTCACCAAAGACCAAAAACTGAACGGCATTCCTGGTGTTGGAAATTGTAAATTATATGCACATCGTATCGGTGATTGAAACAAATGCATTTTATTTCTGTAGAAATGAATGACCAGAATTTGGATAGGCCTATGGCTGCACATACCAATGACTTCAGCGTCCGATGGGGTCTAGAGGGTAGTCGGACACCCACGGGCATTTTTAAACAAACTGAAAATCGACTGTTCATTCCCCGTACTAGCAGGTAGAAGGTATATGGGAAAATGCTGCGCTGACCCACACTCTCTCGACTGGCACCACCGCCACTGCCGGGAAAATATGGAGATGTAACATACATGGTTGTATAATTGTTACATGTCCCGATAAAAATGCCGGCAGTATATTCTGTCGTCGGGAATAATTAATTTGAAAAGGAAATGTGCAATTTAGTTTTGTTGTGTTTCATAAAAAGTACATTCAGCGCATTTGTAAGCAAAGAAACAGCCATGCTAAAAACAATGGCGGATTCACGTAGGGGAAACCCCGGCGCCCCCCCCCCCTCCCACCACCCCTATAATTTGGCGAGTAAAGATATTTTTGCTCTAAAATGCGCCATAACGCAGCAAAATGGGGTGTAAATATCAAACATATTCCGGAGGGCATACCGCCGGACCCACCTAGCAGTCTCCCTAGCTCCGCTTGGTCGACGAACAAACGGTGCTAGTTCGAAAGTATAGTAAACTATTTCAATTAAGAAGTCCCGCCCCACCCTAACCTGAAATCCTGGATCCGGCCATGAAAAGCACCGTGGCGTATGTACATGTATGTTGCATAACTGCACACTATAACATAGTCAGTGATTTACACACTAAATTTGTGGGTGGCAGGTGGGAGCACGAGGGTAATTTAACGATGGGAGCACGCGATGGGTAATTTAACGATCGGGGTTCATCCTTACCGGAATCCCGACTGGAGACCTGGTTTGGCCCTCACATACGTCTTTGGCATTTTGTATGTGACAGTTGAATCTGGTTATACCCTTTATGTGAGTATTACGATATTCGTAATCCTAGTTTATGGGGAAGTGGCCAAGTGACTTTGGTGTGGTATGTGGTGTGGTGTGGTATGTGGTGTGGTGTGGTGTGGTATGTGGTGTGGTATGTGGTGTGGTGTGTGTGGTGTGGTGTGGTGTGGTGTGGTATGGTATGGTATGTGGTATGGTGTGGTTATGGTGGTGGTGTGGTGTGGTATGTGTGGTGTGGTATGTGGTGTGGTATGTGGTGTGGTGTGGTGTGGTATGTGGTGGTGTGTGGTATGTGGTATGTGGTATGTGTGTGGTGTTGGTGTGGTGTGGTGGTGTGGTGTGTGGTATGTGGTGTGGTGTGGTATGTGGTGTGGTGTGGTGTGGTGTGGTGTGGTGTGGTGTGGTGTGGATGTGGTGTGGTGTGGTGTGGTGTGGTGTGGTGTGGTGTGGTGTGGTGTGGTGTGGTGTGGTGTGGTGTGGTGTGGTGTGGTATGTGGTGTGGTGTGGTGTGGTATGTGGTGTGGTATGTGGTGTGGTGTGGTGTGGTATGTGTGTGTGGTGTGGTGTGGTGTGGTGTGGTGTGGTATGTGGTGTGGTGTGGTATGTGTGTGGTGTGGTGTGGTATGTGTGTGTGTGGGTGGTGTGGTGTGGTGTGGATGTGTGGTATGTGGTGGTGTGGTGGTGTGTGGTGTGGTATGTGATGTGGTGTGGTGTGGTATGTGGTGTGGTGTGGTATGTGGTGTGGTGTGGTGTGGTATGGACCTGGCACCAGGTCAGGTTATTCTAATTTCAGGGCTGAATATATTTGTTCTCGATGTAAATATTCCGTTCTGATTGTTTTGGGATTCCCCCCCCCCCCCAATGCAACAGGTTAAAATGGGATCGAACCCGTTTGCCCGGCCCTACATGACCTTAGCTGTTGATAGGCCGTTAAACACCAATAAACAAACAAACAAACACACTAGATTTGTCTCGATCACAACATTGATTTTGTTGAAATGACGCTCCACACCCTGCGACTATTGTTCGAAGCAGCTCATTTGAATTTAGACGCGTTTAAGGCGTGCATGTGCTTTTGTTTTATATTATTTACACGCCTCCGACTAGAACGGCCCTTTGATAACAAACAAAGCACGCAGACGTGCATTATTTAGTGCAATGTAGTACAATGAAAGAAATATAACAACAATCTGGCGAAGTCGGACTTCTTAAATGTGTAAATGTTGGAGACCTGTGCATCTGTTCAGTCTGATCAGTGTCTGCAATGATTGCAAATATACTAGTAAAATTACTATACATTCATATAACCATATGTACAAGTGGTAATTTTAAAGAATATTTACATTGTTATCAAACGGCAATCATATGGCTGATTCAATGCGATATTTTTGAAAGTCGCTAAATATTACGTGACACCGAACACGTAAGTGGTATAAGATACATATAGAAATCAGTAGGCTAAGTCCTTGGTGGCTACAATGTTGTATTACAATAATCTGATATAACTATGATTATTGTGTCGCAGTAGACTAAATACTAAAACATGTTTGGCCCAGTGTCACCATGATGCGATATGCCAGGAGCGGCGTATATTTTGACACTACCATAATTATACATCTGTGATACGCTTATTTTTCTGAAAATTTCCAAATTGTATTTTTATGTTGACTTTTGAAACATTCGACAGGCGAAACAGTAAATTAAACGAATTAAGCCGTGTGCCCAGTTCTATTTGTTACATAATACTGATTCTGTGATGGTGTTATCTAAAAATTACCGGTTGTATGGTTATTTAGTTTCAAAGGTCGTCCATATATGAAACAAAATTCGACAAAATCACTACGTGTTTCCTTGAATGAAACCGAAAAAACAGACAACTGTCTGAACCACTATGGAAACAACTGTAAAATTCTGCTATGCGTATCCAGCATTATAATGTTTGTGAGCCACAAATAGTAAAACGTACAGTACGGTTATATATAGGACAACGTCAACTTATTGCAAATATGACTCAACTATTTCAAGTGTCAAAATCCGACGTGACGTTGGTTTCAAGCGTAACTTTGCGACGTCATTTTCATGGCTTTCATGACGTTGTCATTAAGGCCGATTTTCACAGAGCGCGGCCCATATGTATTCGTTGTAAAATAAATAAAGTATATATATATAATATATATAAGAGAGCAAATGCCTCCGCCCATCTACAAATGCTTTCGCTGGAACAGATGGGGGCGTAAGGGTGATGCTTAATGTGGGAGGAAACCGGAGTACCCGCAGGAAACCCACTTGTCCGGTGTGTCGACCACCATACCATCTCACATTCTGCCGCGGTCGAGGATCGAACCCGGGTCGCATTGGTGAGAAGCGCGCTTGTTAACAATTGCGCTAACCGGAAAACCGGGTATATAGAGATCGAGAGTAATCCAAACATTGTATGTGCACGTTACTGTAATTAATGTCGAATAGTTAAAAACAAGTATCCGGCTGATGCGATGAAACTTTGAAAACATTTTTTTTTCGGCCTACATAGCACCTGTGATATTACATTTTCCTACAGGATATGCAAATACAGTCCTTCACTTTTTTGTCTTGATAAAATATAGCATGTTATCTCTTTGCATGCTAGCGGTGAAAATATCCGCCAAACTAATTAGGAGTATATGTTTTGTTTCTCTCTGTAAATGTGTCTTGAAATTTCATTAGAATTGAGTCCTCAGGACTCAATTCTAATGAAATTCCAAGACATATTCATGATATTTACGGGAGAAATACAAGAAAATATCATGATTTTTTGTCCGCAAGTTTTGAACTATTTATAGCCCACATATACACAAGCAGCTGGCTGACATTGTTTACTGATACCCAGTGCGGTTTCTAGTTCATCTTGTCTTGATGAATGTTTGTGCCGCCAGCTGGCAAAAGGGGCCTCACACCAGTTGTTTCCAGATTAATCTTGATCATCACGTGTGCTCTCATAACCACAGATGATCAACGATGTTATTTAAGGGGGCATATATATTGTTCGATAGCCGAAATTGCGACCAGCATATCCCCAGATCAGACTGCGCTGACGCGCAGGCTGATCTCGGGGCTATGCAGGTCGCAAAAGTCAGAAGGCCTCTTTTTACCTTCCGGTGTTGTGTTTACAAACACCTGCCAAAAAGGAATGTATGTGTTTATTTATGCACCTAATGGCGCGGAACTTGTTAACCGTTTAAACCCTACATGCCATAAAGTCAACATTTGGAAACAGTTAAGTGTAGATCCAGATGGGTCGGTTCGGTACGAGCCGTCTCACATGGATCTGCAGTAACTGTCTTGATTTTCAATTTTCCAAGAAAAATCGATACCACTTTACCACTTGTTTCGCTTAATGGAATGGTAAAGAAAATACTAGCATGAAACAGACAATGTCAAATACGTTGGCGTATTTGCACATGTATTTAAGGTCTGAATAAGTGATATAACTGGGTGTAAGAATATGCGAACCGGGCTCCCTTTCGAACTTGACATGTATACATACTGTCTAGATAAAGCCACTTCGAGTAAATGGGTCAATGGAAACCGAACATATCCTGACGGACGGACGGACATATTGGACGTACAGATGGATAAACGGACAGACGGACGGACAGTCAGGGTTGACTCAATAAGCGTCCACCGATTCTCGGCGAAGCCCTAATAATTGATGCCGTTTGTTTCTCAACTCCAGCCCCTGATTGTTGAGGCACCACGAGGGTGGTCACAGGAAATCTTTCATTCTTAACAATAATTAAACCTATATTTTAATTAATGTATATCTGGAGTAGGATGGTGCAGAGTATTGGTCGAACAACCTCCATTCGACAAAGGAAAGTAGCACAGAATAGCTATATGGCTGGTAAATATGCAGGGCCCGGTTGTTCAAAACTTCTGTTAGCTTAACAGACTGTTAAATCCTTAGCAATGCTAAGGATTTAACAGTCTGTTAAGGTAACAGAAGCTTTGAGCAACCGCGCCCAGGCTATATATGTGGCGGCGACTGGAGAAACGGGGCTTATGGCATGTGTGACCAATGTAGCGCCTGATCAAATAGCACATTCCTGTAGCCTGATAACGATCCATATCGCTTGTTAGAATCACGACGGGTGTTACGCTGATGTAATGGCGAACAGGGCAGATCCTGATCAGACTGTACGGATGCACAGGCTGATCTGGATCTAGACAGTTCGCAAGACCCATAAGCCTAATTTCTCCAGTCACAGCCACATATATTGTTTGTTTGTTGGAGTTTAACGGCGTATCAACAGCTAAGGTCATTTAAGGCCGTGTCAATGGGTTTTGTACTAAATCCCATGTATGACATGTTCAAGTACATGTACAAATGGGGTGGGGGGTAATCCCAAAATCAGAACTGAATATTTACAATAACAAAATATATATTCAGCCCTGAAATGAGAAAAATCCTGATCTGATGCCAGGTTCTCGCCACACCAGAATCACTTGCCCCCTCACAAAAGCAGTAGGGTTAGTAATAATCTTACTACTTTTATAATGGGCAATAACCCAATTCAACTCCCATGTAACAAAAGAGCCAAAGATAAAAACTTACCTGAGGGCCAAACCAGGCAAATCGTGATTCTATAAGGAGGAACCCCTACCGTTAATTTACGCCATCGCGTTCGCCCGACCAACCACCCACTCAACATACAGGTATAACCAATGGTAGTGGTCTGCGTAAACCCAATGCCGGAAGATGTGTTTACTCTGTTGACAACTATACGACTTTAAGAGGTCAATATATCTATAATGTCCACAGTGGTCATCTCATTATCATATGACTCATGAGCGAACCATGTGGATTAAAACGACAGTAGTAAATATATACGTCAATGGTGTTGTTGTTTTGTGTATCTAATGAGCGGCCTGACGCACAAACTTTTGTACTATATCATAATTATAATACAGTGGAACCTCTCTAAACCGGACACCTGGGAGGTCCCCAGGGTGTCCGGTTTAGAGAGATTCCACAGTAAAACGGATAGATGACTACTTGAAGACAAGCGTGGGTGCTTTGCGGTTGTGAACATATATATTATCAATGGAGATAAATAGAAACGAAATATATTAAAATTAAGCAACTAACTTTTCTCTATGTCCGGTTTAGATAGAGAGGTTCCACTGTATCACAAATATGGTTGTTTCCCAAAATGACCATCGACACTATATTGTAATCAATGACCATGGGAGTGGTAATTGGAGAGTACGTCCATTGCGATCAGCGTAGTTCCGTAGTAACATGCGCATCGGTACAGTCTTAGCCAAAGGCATTCGGCGTGTTTCGGCATTCATCGGTATAACCAAATATGAATAACAAGACTTATAACTTTCGTCGGACACGACCTCGTATCATGACAAATTCCGCGATTTTGTTGACGTTAATGTAAATATTATGACGGAAAGTGCACATGTTCATTTGAGAATTATTGTTATCTTGCTGAAATAGCATAGTTGGAACATAATTATGCAAAGAATATCGAATTGTAGCTGGTTATCCTAGGTTGGACACGACCTCGTATACTAACATATGAAATAATGTGTTTATGGCTCTAATGTCAATATTGTATTGGCAGGTTAATATGTTCATTTGAGAATTGTCATTATCCTGCAGAAATACATAGAATGCATATGCAGTTACAATTTTAAACATGTCATTTTGTTATGATATGAGGCCGTGTCCGACCAAAGTTATAAGCATTGTACGATCGAACCTGCTTATCATTACATATTAGCCGCTGGCTGAGAAAATAGACCTTAATACATGTGTGATCAGTGTGCATCTGTTTACCACGTGTACTCATTCAAATGGATATTGATAACAGCTGTTATTTATGAGCATACATATGTCAGATTGACGGAGTAGCAACTAGCGCATGGTTGGTCAAATGGCGCGGATGCTATGGCTATGCTGGTCGCACACATCGTAAGGTGACTTTTCACACACTCATACAATTTGATATATATCAAACTGTTACTCATGAGCATAAATAATACTCAATAGATGGATTAGCGATTAGCGTATGCCGTGATATAACGGCTTGGATAAAGATGTTGATATGTGGCTACGCTGGTTGGTTGCACATGTCGTAAGGCCCATTGTCTCAGCCGGGGCCCATATGTTGTTTACATACATCAAGATGACAAAAGGACGCACTTGCCGAACATGTCCGACAACATTCCTGATTATCCTATATCGAAATTAACCATATTTTAATAATTCCAGCACAAAAATATTTACACAATTCCCTAACATTTGATTGGTCCGTAGCAAGTCTCTGTCAAAAATTTATATCCCAGTAAACTCCATGCCGAACTACTTTCCGTAACCGTCAGGCGCAGTTAAAATAATTCTAAAGAAAACGTAAAATAAACACATTTTCTTGATGAATTTATTTAAAATGCTCGAATTATAAGGAATGAATGGCCTTTTTGTGGAATTTATCGGGGTATAAACTTGGAAAAGTCGCGCGAATACTGGACGAAGGCCTGCCATTCATTCCTATAATAAAAGGAGAAACGGGAACACACTTGTCATGGTTAGTAATTCGTTCGCACGAATAAACAATTTGTTCGATCAATTTAACAATTCGTTCCCACGAAATAACAATTCGTTCCTGTTAATTCGTGAGAACCAATTGTTATATCGTGGGAACGAATTGCTAATTCGAGGGAACGAATTGTCCAATTGAGGGAACGAATTGTCATTTCGTAGGAACGAATTGTTAATTCGAGGGAACGAATTGTTATACCGTGGGAACGAATTGTTATTTCTGCGGAACGAATTGTTAAATTGAGGGAACGAATTTTGATTTCGTGGGAACGAATCAATAAAACAAATCCATGTCCTCTGCGTGGCTCTGTAGGACACAGACAAACTGATGTGTACTTAATTTGGATGCACTTTTCTGTTATCAGTCTTGCCAGTACATTCGGTTCATCATTGGAAAGAAAACACGATACAAAAACACAAATGTGGCTGTGACTGTGGATAAATGGGGCTTATGGGACTTGCGTCCAGTATCGCTTCCATTCAAGTGACACACTCATGTAGCATGCTAACGATTCATATTGCTTGTTAGAAGCGTGACCGGTGTTTCATTGATGGAATGGCGAACAGTGCAGATCCTGATCAGCCTGTGCGTCCGCACAGGCTGATCTGAATCTACACTGGTTGCAAAACCATTAAGCCCCATTTCTCCAGTCACAGCCCGAAATAAGTTATTTTTGCTAATCTTTATCATCACCATCTGCGCGCATATCTGAAACCCAATGCCTTTATAATGTCATATGGACTGCAATACTGCACGTGGCATTTCTGTTCTTTATATGTGGCTATGGTTGGAGAAATGGGGCTTAAAGGATTTGTGACCAGTGTAAGTTCTTATCAAATATCACACATCGGTAGCCTGATAAAGATCTATATTGCTGTTAGAGGCAGGATGGGTGATTTTCATGGATGGAATGATAAACAGTGCAGATCCGGATCAGACTGTGCGAATGCACAGACTATGCGGATACAAAGGCTGATCTGGATATACACTGGTCGCTAAACGCACACACCCCATTTAACCAATCAGAGCCACATAATGATTTGCTATATTTATTTGAAATATGATATCGGGAGCCAGTGCATCTGCAAGCACCGAGAAAACATCAGTTTAAGACATGGATGCCAAAGATAGCAGTTAATTGTTCCACACGACGAGTGAGTATTTATGGGAATCGTGATCGTCTTGCTCATTATTTCGCCTTCTTTAAATGTCAACCTGGTTATAATTCTGATGATTCTTCTTTAAAAGGGTGATATCAGGATTTTTTGAAAAGATACTAAAACAAATACAAACGTGGTTTCATCATGGCCCTGTGTAAAGTCATTTAATTGAAGATATATGACGATACTATGACTGCTGGGTTGTTTCAATTTTCACCGATATCGGTACATAATTATCGGATTTCCTATCTTGTTGCTAGTTTTAAAACTATTTTTCTTGGTGGAGCTTTTCAACTCGATGCGAAAATAGTCAATGTCGTCTTCTCCCTGAAACGTATCAGATATTCCAAGTTTTCTGCTATTTGGAGTGTGAAATCATGCGATAAACATAATCTCAAACGAGTTTCCATTTGCTATGAGGTTTTATGAAGCTCGTCAGAAATTGTATGTACCTCGCCAGAGGCTCGGTGCTTAAGTCTCATATCAAATGGAAACTCGTTTGCGATCCTTTATATATATATGTACACTCTGATCCGGGACTGGATTATTTGCCAGATTCATATTTTAACTATCATAGTATTATTATTGCAAACAGTGTAGACTCAGATCAGACTGCACAGATGTGCAATCTGATCTGGGTCTACTCTGTTCGCAGTCTTAATACCTTTTGCACTATTCGGTAATAAATCAACGCTAACATAAACCATAGGACCGGATCTCTATAAATATATTTTCAAAGGGAAATAACTAACTACGGTCCCGCATTGTCCCTAACCAGCTAGCCCGTTTTTCTTTCCGAATTTAGTATTAGTTGCGAAATGTGTGCTTTAAAGTAAGGAGGTTATGAGAATGTTAATTTAACCTATCTTTATCTTATCGCATTTTGCTAGTATCTCAGACCGTGTTAAGGGTCGAGTATGAGTGCATATGCTATATGGTGTTATATATAGTGCTATTCTATATAAGTATGCTATTTGAGGATTGGCCAGGACGGTGCCCTGCAGGGGACATACATTTTTGGTATTAATTCGTTCCCACTAAATAACAATTCATTCCTTCAATTTAACAATTCGTTCCCTCGAATTAACGTTCCCACGATATAACAATTCGTTCCCTCGAATTAACGATTCGTTCCCACGAAATGACAATTCGTTCCCTCAATTTAACAATTCGTTCCCTCGAATTAACAATTCGTTCTCACGAATTAACAATTCGTTCCCGTGGGAACGAATTGTTATTTCGTGGGAACAAATTGTTAAATTGAGGGAACGAATTGTTAATTCGTGGGAAAAAATTGTTAATTCGTGGGAACGAATTGCTAAATTGAGGGAACGAATTGTTATTTCGTGGGAACGAATTAATAAAAAAAATAATTATACGGGTTCCGTATGTCAAGGCAAAGAAGATCAAGGAGAGAAAGATACATATGGCTCAAATACTAAAAACTCTAGTGTACGTAGTAACCCTTTCACCCATAAGTAACTGAATGGGCTGCGATATGTTAATTTTGCAACCAATCCAATCATCGCAAAATGATTTTCAGACTATTCCATTTATAAAAAGGGGGTATTTGTTGTTCTCAAAAATATGAAAATTACTTTCAAACAGTGCAGATCTTGATGAGACGGCTCGTTACGAGCCGGCTCATCTGGATCTGCACTGTTTGCATAAACCGATATAGCGGGCTTTCGGGTTCAAATGGTTGATAGCCACCCTACGAAGAGCTGATGCGATTAATATACTGGTATTTTCGGAAGAGTCAATCAAATGGCAAATTTATTTATAGTTCTTAGAGAGATTCTGATTTGTGGGAAAGTACGTGTAACGTGTGATTTAATATATGTATGTACCATTGAATACAGATATACCCTGTTATATAATTTGCCAAATATGTCAGGTTGATTGTTTTGTTAATATGTCAATCTCCCGTTTTGCAGCATTCCCATATTAACAAGGGCATCGTTATTACGAAGCCAATCCCCTCGCTGGCAGCCTTGATAATAATAAAAAAAAACGTTAACGCAGTTGCTTTACAAAGCCTTACGAATAAGGTGAATGTAAGGACCTTGACCTTGGGCGGTCTGACGTGGGTTGTATGCTGCAAAACAAAGCACCATCCCTAGACACACACGTGGCCCAATATTATCAAAATCAATGAAGCGGTTCATAAGTTATTGAAAAATGAGGGTGCTACTAACGTACGTACGTATGTACGCACACACGTACATACGTAGATGGACTAACGGTATATCGCCTCTTGCCTATCGGCGAGGGGATAATAATACCCACACAATCGTAATTACAATTTTGAAAGTGTGTGTCATACTGGAATGGAATAGTGTGTATATATAACATGTCTATGACCGTCGATGGATTAAATGATGGCTTGAAAACAAGACACAGTAACAACAACAACAGCATTGCTCTTGATATCTCAGTAGATCTCGGTGACCAATCAGGTTTTATCCCGTCAACACAGTGCGTATGTGCCGTGAAACACGGTGCCGTGATATCGCCTCGCCCATCCCGTTTCCTGAGCCTTGCCAGATATTGTTTCCCATTCACGGCACTAACCTACTATTCTCTATATATTCATACCAGGATATGTGGACTTTGACTGGAGAAATGGGTCTTATGGGTTATGCGACCAGTGTAGCCCCAGATCAGCCTGCGCATCCGCGCAGTCTGATCAGGGTCTGCACTGTTCGCCATTCACGGCACTAACCTATTATCATTGCAAGCGTACGATATGGAATACAGTAGAACCTCTCTAAACCGGACACCAAGAAAATATATGCCATCTCCTGTTTAGAGGTTTCTTCGTAACAAATGTCAGATAATAATGTCCCAGAATGGTCATATGTCTTATGTACAGTGGGACATCTCTAAACCGGACACCCTGGGGACCTCCCAGGTGTCCGGTTTAGAGAGGTTTCACTGTATCATACATTCAAAGCATTTAGAAACATGCAATTATTATAAAACACAATGTTTAAACTCAGTTTTCAATCTAACAACAGAATGATCTTTTTTTGTTCAGTCCTTTAGGTTAATATTTCGAACAAATAATACTATTGGTTGCCATTAACATGATAATATGCTAGTTTGTAATGCCGATAGCCATAAATAGCAGTATATCGAGTAAAAATGTTCGCAACAGGGGGCCGTCTCACTAAACTTCGTAGGACTAAAATGTTCGTATGTGCAATTTAGGATCGTCTGGAAATTTCAATTGATGGATTTACATTTATTGAGCATAGGCTGCATATGCAGCTTACAGACTATCATAATTTACAATTACAATTTACAGACTATCATAATTTTGCACTTACGAACATTTTAGTCGTACGAAGTTTAGTGAAATGGGCCCCAGATGTATGTTTCGTACATTGTTTATTTCAGATATACCCGATTATATGTTCGCTATAAGTGGATAGTGACGATATAGCGGACGATAACATTTCATATACGCAGGTGGTTTTATTTCAAACACTTATTAAATTGCATAAATGTTATGAATATTATGATACATGTAGATATGTACGTCATACAAACTTTCACGGATTACTGCGATTATTGATGTAATGTATCATAACTAAATGTATTATTTTCATGTATCGCAATTATTAATGAAATTAATACTTTTCACATTAAACAGAAGTAAACGGAAGCCAAAGTAAAGCATTACGTGCGCCGTATACCTTTGTAAAATCGAATCCAACTGTATGTAACAGCATACGAGTCTGTTCATATATGTGGCTGTGACAGGAGAAATGGGTCTTACGAGATTGTTGACCAGTATAGCTCCGGATCAAACAGCACACAAATGTAGCCTGATAACTATCTATATATGATACTTGTGAGACGCATGACGGGTGTTTCATTCATTTATGGAATGGTGAACAGTGCAGATCCTGATCAGTCTGTGCTGATGCACAGACTGATCTGGATCTACACTGGTCGCAAAACCCAAACACCCCATTTCTCCAGACACAGTCACATATATTAAAACAACATGCAAACAGCAACGATCCAAGTGCGGTAGGAGAATGAACTAGCTAGTTTAAATTAACCGTCTCATAACCTCCTTCATTTAAAGCAAACATTTTACTGTATTGCAACTTATTAATTAATCTAAATTCGGAAAGGAAAACGAGTCAACGCCCATTGGCTTGACATATTTTCTGGGCTCATATGCCCGGGTTTGGAAGGTCTACGAGAATATTCCTACTCTTAAATATCAAAGTACTGAAAGTACTGAACATAGGGTACTACAAGAATTCCGCCACGGAAGCGGTGTAGCGCCTGAAAATGCCTTGTCGGTATAAAATAATGTTGTAGCAGGATTTTTGTTAAAGTTTTTGTATTACTTTCACATCGCCATGTTTACTTCTGTTCTGTGAATGAAATAGTTGGCCCAGGATCGAGTATATTAAAACATACAAATGACGTCATTGGGGAAACCGCTGACAAAATGTTCAATGTATGGAAGCCCAAACTTGTTAGAATTGTTTTTTTGTCGTATTTTCAGTACTTGCATTAATATGGGTATTCATCTACGCTGGATGTGTTATACTGTCACTACTGTGTTCCCTGACTGTAATTTATCACTTACTAACTTGTTGACCCCCTTCCCTGAACGTAGAATTGACACTCATATTAGCGTGTATTGGCCACCATAGCCAAATGTCAATCAGGCAGAATTCGGGAATGTCACTAAAATCCGCTGTAAATCCATCGATAGAATGAGGATTATCATCAGTTAGACCCACACGTGCGAGTTTTCTTGCGACACAATCGCGATCATTAAACAAATGTGGGTCAACAAGTTGATATCGTGTGTGTGTTGAACGCGTCGCGTGTTTACACGTACCGTTGGAGAGTATTCGGAGGGGAGTTAACTCTGCCGAAAACTATAGCATGTTACTAAATTTAGCGATGACCGCACGATTTGTGACGCAAAGGGGGGCAACTAACAACTTGAAGGCGTAACAAAATAATCCGATGTATTTTTGTACGTAGAACATCCGTTGTTGATATTGTTCAGTGCAAGTAGTTTTTCATAATATTATTTTCAATTAGCGGTTGCGTATGACAGTTATACGTTGAGTAACACAATGCATTGTGTTGTTATGGTTACTCCAAGATATCACTACGGACTATCCCATCGAGGGGGGTCTGGGGCGTGGCTAACTGTCCGAGGCGAATCCAATACATAGGTTACCCTATGTGATAAGATAATAATAAAAATAAACTAGAGCAGCATGAGCTGCATCAACGGTTTGAGCCTCAAACATTGATTTCATGTGTAACTAAGCTTTAGCCCAAGGTGTAATCTATCGGTTGCAAAAAGAATGAGCAGATAGCTAAAAACTACCAGCGAATCGGAGATAGAGAATTTTATTGGCTTTTTAATGCAAAAAAAATATTTGAAATCGGTTGAATAATAAGGAAGTTATGACCATTTCAATTTTTTTTAAAAACTTCAAATGCCTACAACTCTCTCATTTGGGCAGATAGCCAAAAACTACCAGCGAAATGGAGATAGAGAATTTTGTTGGCTTTTTAATGCAAAAAAAATATTTGAAATCGGTTAGATAATACAAAAGTTATGACCATTTCAAATTTGAAAAATTGAAAAAAAACGTCCAAGTTTGAAAGGCAATAGAATCAGAACTATTCAAGCCATTGCTCTGAAAAATATCATCTTCTGTGCGGATGAATGTCCCGCGTGACGCTGTCAAAAATTATGTTGCTGAGATTACTGTACAAATTGGAAACTGTTTTCAAAGACCACCCGTTAAAATAAAATAAAAATCTGAAATTGTTGATTTTTTTTCATTTTTCTCAATTTCACATGTCTATAGCTCTCTCATTTGAGCAGATAGCCAAACATTGTCAGGAAGCGAAGATAGAGAATTCTCGCAGCTTTACAATTCAAAAAGAATTTTTGAAATCGGTTGGAAAATAAGGAAGTTATAGGGAATTATATGATATATGACGTCACTTCCGGTTTCGTAAAAAGTAACGTCATGAGAATTCTGAAAATTGCGTTATTCTCGTCTCACTGTTGATGCGAATCGGTATACAAAATTTGAAGTCGATCCGACCAGCGGTTTGGGCTGTAGTCTCGACGGCTGAATAAAAAGAAAAAAAAGAAAAAGAAAAAAAAAACCAACGAAAACAAAAGGTTTGAGGAATCAAATTCCTCAAACCTAAAAACAACTGTTATGTTATAGGTACAGGATATATAGAACAACGATCATTGTATGATCTAACTACATTCATCTAATCTCTAAGCATGAGTGTATGAAACTGACCATCAGTGGTCAGCCCCAGCTGGTAACCTGATACTCCCAGAGCGGTATCATGTGGGAGATGCTGGTTGGTCAGATTACCCAGGCATTTCATTACAACAACGATCCAGCAGTTAGTATAATTTTGTATTTATATAATGATTAGCCATTGCTGGGCACAGCGGTTTTAGTTGACTTCCATCAAACAGAACTATTGCATTTTTGGCAATTATCTCCGTTTAAAACTTTAAATATAGCCAAATAATACAATTTTGAATACGTAATGAGCTGAACGCCGGAAGAGATTTAACCCGGAAGTTATTGTTGTTGAAGTCCATAGTTGGCTCTAATGGCCATATACGCCAACATACGCCGATTATTGGGCTAATTTAAAGCTTTTATTTATTAAATGGAACAAGTTTCAGCCACGTATAATCGCGTAAAATGTGTTTATTCGGCTAATTTATAATCGACCTCTGCTCAAAATCTCCTCCGACTAAATGATTATGATGTCATTCTGTCTAATAATATTGACCAATCAGTGTGAATAGATGCGTCTATACACCAAAATAGCCGTGTAGAAATCCATTCTTTTGTTGGCTTGGAATTTCCAATAAAATGGCGGAAAATACGGAAAGAAGAATGAATGTGAATGTAATTGGATTTCACCAATACAAATTATACCAAAAGAAAGCTTGTTCAATTTTCTTCAAATGATATGCAGGCTACCAAGAGGTAAAATAGCAATACATGATATTAATTACATGATTAAGCAGGACAGTAACACATTTACTGCAGTAATCATATCCCCTGTGTAAATAGCCTGGCAGTGGCTGTGTAGATAAGCCATTTAGGCTGGGGCATGATAAGGGTTAACATGTTATGCTCCATTAAGAAGTAATAAGCTTATGGCAAATGATATTACTTTGGGGCCGAGCTACTAAAGTGACTGGTGTGGCATGGAAATATTGTGTTCTGATTTTGGGAATTTTCCTCATCGTGGACCCGTTTAATGCGGGATAGTACAACCCGTTGGCCCGGCCTTAAATGACCTTAGCTGTTGATAGGCCGTTAAACACCAATACTCACTCGCTCATTCACGAGACTCAGTAACTACTAAAATGCGGACATATATTGAACCCTGATTTGATCGGCTAATAACATCATGGAATTTTCATTTAATAATTGAGTGTTGTAGATCCGGGCTCTGGAGAATGTCGAACCCGGACACCCTGGGATGTCCCCATGATTTCTGGTGTAGAAAGGTTCCACTGTAATTCAGGTATGTGATCAATCTATATAAGTATATGTCATTGTGACTGGAGAAATGGCGTGTGTGGTTTTATGCGACCAGTGTAGATCCAGATCAGACTGTGCATCCGCACAGTCTGATCAGGATCTGCACTGTTCGCCATTCCATCCGTGAAACACATGCAATGCTTCTAACAATAAGTATATATCGTTATCATGCTACAGGAATGTTCTATTCAATCAGGATCTGCACTGTTCGCCGTTCCATCCGTGAAACACATACAATGCTTCTATCAAGAAGTATAGATCGTTACCAGGCTACAGGAATGTGCTATTCAACCAGGATCTACGCTGGTTACAACTCACATAATCCCAATGTCTCAGTCACCGCTACATGTATGCTTTGCAATCATGAACATACATTGGAGACAGCATCAGTGAACCCAATGCAAACATATTCCGGGTGGCTTGTTTAGTGAGATTCTACTACAGATTATCACCGATCCTATGACACGGTGTATAATCAGATTGCTATAATCCAATAATCCGCACAATACTAAAGAGTAGCAATCATGATAGAGAAATATTTCACATTTCTGAAACTGGACCACGGTCTGGAAAAACAAGGCTTATGTGTGGCTCTGACTGGAGAAATGAGGCTTATAGGATTTGTGGCCAGTGTAGTTTCTGATCACGCATGTAGCCTAGTATAATCTATATTAGTTGTTAGAAGCATGACGAGTCTTTCATTGGTGAAATGGTGATTATTGAAGATCCCGATCAGACTGATATATCGATGGTCTAGTAACATAAGGTCGTAACTGCTATGCTAAAGCATAGCAGTTACGACCTTATGTTACTAGACCATCGATATATCTACAGTGGTCACAAATCACGTAAGCCATATGTCTCCATTCACTCAGCCACATATCACTATATCGTCATTTGTAGCTGTGACTAGAGAAATAGGGCTTATGAGATGTGTAACCAGTGTAGCTCCGGATCAAATAGCACTCTCATGTAGCCTCTTCACAACCTATATTCCTTGTTAGAAATATGGCGGGTGTTTCATTGACGGAATGGCGTACAGTGCCGATCCTGATCAGACTTTCCGGATACGCAGGCTGGTCTAGATCTACACTGGTCGCAAAACACATAAGCCCCATTTCTCCAGTCACAGCCACGTTTTATCACATCAAAGTGAAGTTATTTCTTTGTTTAAGAAAAAAACATCGCAAATATTTCAAAGCAAAATTAATGTAAACTACACATTATTGTGGATATGAAGACGGTGCCAACTTCCGTATACATTTGCATGAAGAAACATCGCTGAATGTACAAACCAACATTATCTACATGCATGCTGGCGTTAGGGGAGATACATGTGCATGTAGTTGTCTTGGGCTAATGGATAAGACCGCCTCGCAACTGGAAGGTCGAATGTTTGGGAATGTGCTTGGTCTGATATGGCCGGTTGCTGAGCCGTCAGCTAGTTAAATAAGTGTTACAGTGGAACCTCTCTGAATTGGAAGGTCCCCAGAGTGTCCGATCCCGAGAGTGTCCGGTTTAGAGATGTACCACTCTGGAGCTACTCAGGGGCGGATCTAGAGGGGGGGGGGGGGGTTCCTGGGTTGCACCCCCCCCCCCCCCCGCCACCCCCGTTCAGCCACGGCGTTTACATAGATCACAATTTACCACCAGTTGGAGTCTGAATTTAAATGCCGTAAAACACAGGAAAGGGCATTTCGAAGAGCTCAAAAATAGGAAAAGCCCCCTGTTGCGAACGGTAACTCTTGCAATTACTCCCGTACCGTCCGTAGCTAGCTAGCTACGGACGGTACGGGAGTAGATTGCAAGAGTTAACATCGCAACTAGACAACCCCCCAATTCTCCTAATGCTGGATCAGCCCCGGCTAACGTTGTCATAATTGATAAATTGCCACGACACCAAACACAGTTAAACAATAAGCCGATAACATGGTGTCCGGTTTAGAGATGTTTCACTGCACCAACTAACTGCATACCTGATTGATGCCTGCCATAAAGGATAGGAATTTATAATTCGGAAGAACGGCTGTTCAAGGATGAGCGTGCCTCATAAGTCAAACCTGGTTTTTTTTTCTTTATAAACACACACTTTACTTGTAGTCACAGGCATGTTTTATCACACGTCCAATATGTTCCATAAATGGTTTTGATTGAATGGGAAATGATTTATTAAACCGTCCGTCCGTCCGTCCGTCCGTCCGTCTAATATAAGAATGTATGAGTTGAACTTCAATCTGGACGAGTGGAAAATGAAGAGTTTGTTGAAGCCTGATTCCATATACTTTTCGTGATAATGAGTTCAGTATTTTTATTCTCAGAATTAATAAACGTAGACGAGCTGTGGGTGTCTTACATAATAACAATGGGCGATGGGGTATGTAAATAATTAAACTGTGCGTGTGATGGGAATCTACGTAATTATTGTAAATGTATCGTTTTCGTCTGATCGGCCTACCTATTCTGAGGATACAAATGTTACAGACAGGTGTGGCAATTATATCCAACGCCTACACAGCACGATACCGTAATTCCCCCACGAATTGAAACACGTTGTATTCAGATTGTTTCATAAGCATGAGCAGTCGTAATCTGGGACTACGTAGGTCGCTTAATTCATAATGTCACTTTATCAGCCGGGTGGGAGGCGCTTTATACGGTGCCATGACTGATGAAGTTGTACAACGAACCACACACGCGTAGATCTTGATCATTCTGCTAATTTCAACAATCGCATCTGGATTAATGATGTGTGCTAGTATGTATGCCCTGCTGTCGGTGCAACAAAACATGCACATTTTACACCTATCTAGACATTGTAAAATGATTTTGTTGAAGGCTATTGATATTAAAGGTACAAACTGTTCTTTATAGGAATTAAATAAGTGTATAATTGTGTCACTATTCCACCAGTTCTAACACTTACGAGTGCCCGCTATACAGGTATAATCATTTAGTAATATTTATTTTACTGATAGTGACTAAAGGTGGCATCAGGCTATTTTCATCTGCAAATGAGGCATGATATTTTTTATTTATGTATACTAATTAAATGCGTCACCTGAAAAAAATAATATTTTCGACAGGTTATAGGTATGATCATTGTACATCGAAAACTAAACACAGAGAATACATAGCAATGTCCGTTAACATTTTAAGGAATCACGGTTATCGCCCATGATATCAGTATGGTAATTTACGTCTGATATACAATGTCTAATACTGCCAATCAATACTTGGCGAAATGGTGAATTAATATTTATTTTGCCAGAAAATGTCTCATATGATGTCTCTCATATAAAGAACATGTTGTGCCTATTGAGTGGGCCTGTACCTTTAAGCAACCCTTATGAACGAGCCTTCGTTTTATTTCGTAAAAGTAGACCCCTCCACTTTATTACGAAAACAAATTTCCGATATTAAATTGCCATAATGAACGTTTTTTCGTAGTTAAGTCAATATTTAACCGAATTTCGTGAAAAGCAGTCCAATATTATAATTTTACTAAACATAAATATTAATAAAAACAAAATATTGTCTTGCAAGGTTCATGTAGCAATAATAAACGGGCAGGTCAACACGGAACATAGAGTCACATGTATGTATATGGTAGAGGTTAATATAGTACTAGCCAACACCATAGACTATAATGTTGTGCGCCTGCTAGTTGGTGTCCCAATACATAGTGTCAGTACGGTAAGAGATAGCAACACCATTTATCCTGGCGGTATCTACACCTGTCAGTGGTGCCGATTGCCCAATATTAACCACGATTACTCGAGTTTAAAGCAATTAGTAGCCAGTTAGTGCAACCAGTCTCTCACGTATAATTGCTTCCGGTAAGCCACCGACATTTCCCTGAAAAGTATTGTGAGACTTGTCGACAATAGACACATGAGTTTGACACGGAGAGATCCTGAACACTGCTACAGTGTGTGTCTGGTATATGTGAGGTGGAACCTCTCTAAACCGGACACCCTGGGAGGTTCCCAGGGTGTCCGGTTTAGAGAGTTTCCACTGTAATTAAGCAGTTCATGAACAGTTTTGTAATTTTCAATCAGGATTAGACACAATATGACATAAATTACAATGTAACGCATCTAAATTAACACAACGGGGTGCCCGGTTTAGAGAGGTTACTCTCTATAAGACATTTCATAAAATGAGACACGCCATACGATTTTGCGATTTTTCATAAAATATTTACAGAAAATGTGATATTTTCAGTGAATGTTACTATGAAAATTGTGTCATCTTTCGACGTCATTTACGGGAAAAAAATTCATGAGATATCGCACACCTTCTTAGGTACAAAATCGCATGGCGTGTCTCAAATATGTAGCATTGCAAAAGCGAGATTTCAGCCAATGTCATCACCATGTTTTCGCCCACCATGTGTAGTCTTTGTTCTGCCTGCTTCCTTCCCGTATCTTCTTCATTAGTTCCGAATAAAAACAACTTGGCATGCCAGGCCGTATATCTATCTAACGATCTACAAGACAACTAACTAGACGTGTGGCAGAATCCGGGCAGACAACGCGAATCCTAAAACATAAGACATGAGCCACAAGAGACGCCCTATTGTCTTTGCAAACAGCATAGCGCTAGTAGATGTGACTGTAGAAACGGGGTTTATGGCATTTGTTGTCAGTCTAAATCAGCTAACATACCCTTACTACAGTCGGCTACATTAATGAAACACGCCATGTGATTTTACACCTTCGGACATCTGCGTAATTGAAATGTCGTCAACTTTTGACTTTATTTATGAAAATATTGTAAATTTTGTAAACAAAATTTACAATATTTTCATAAATAAAGTCAAAAGTTGACAACATTTTCAGTGCGGAACATAATTCCGCATGTACCCTGAACATTTTGTCAACTTTCGACGCCATTCACGGATTTTGTTTTACATTTTGTAAACGTATTTCACGCGAAATTACGCAGATGTCCGAAGGTACAAAATCACATTTCGTGTTTTTTATTGGTGTATGATGTGTTCACTGACTGAATAACGAATTGTGTATACGCTGGTCAGACTGTGCTAATGAGCCAGCTGGTCTGAGGTTACTGGGCTGTACAATACAGTTGGGGGCCGTTTCACTAAACTTCTTACGACTAAAATGTTCGTAAGCGCAAATTTATAATCGTTTGCAAATTTAAATTGATGGATTTACATTTATTGAGCATAGGCTGCATATGCAGCATATGCTCAATAAATGAAACTCCAACAATTATTAACAAGAAAACATTGTTAATGTGAAATTTACAGACTATCATAATTTTGCATTTACGAACATTTTAGTAGTAGGAAGTTTAGTGAAACGGCCCCTTGATCTGTTTAAGGTTTGCGATGACTCATTTACACTGCATTTTCTGATCGTTTCAAAAATGTAAATAACCAAATATGGCGTTAAATTTAATAATAATCTTGTTTTACGTCATTTTGCCGCAATTTCTGACATTTCTGTTGCCGGTCAACAGCGTGCAGTTAGTGACAACCTCGTGGAATTTAATGACGTCAAGCGAACTGTAATCAATTAACAACATCGCGGGACGTCACGTGGGTCTAATGTATTGTATTGGGATGTAAACGCAGTACGTCGAATGGGCGTTTGCATTCAAGTTGTGAATTTATAGAAGGTGTAAATATTCACATATACATCGATGGACTTGTCGTGGGGAACAGTTTTGCTTGGAATATGATTGGGCATATATGTTTCTGTATCGTCACGTGTCCTTGTTGTATAAGTCGCAACAACCAAATTTTCCGGCCACCTACACAGTCATGTATGGAGCACCGCAGGGGATATGGATTTTTTTTTTATTAATTTGTTTCCACGAAATAACAATTCATTCCCTCAATTTAACAATTCGTTCCCTCGAATTAACAATTCGTTCCCACGATATAACAATTCGTTCCCACGAATTAACAATTCGTTCCAACGATATAACAATTCGTTCCCTCGAATTAACAATTCGTTCCCACGAAATGACAATTCGTAAACTCAATTTAACAATTCGTCCCTCGAATTAACAATTCGTTCCCACGATATAACAATTCGTTCCCACGAATTAAGAATTCGTTCCCGTGGGAACGAATTGTTATTTCGCGGGAACGAATTGTTAAATTGAGGGAACGAATTGTTAATTCGTGGGACCGAATCGTAATTTCGTGCGAACGAATTAACAAAAAAAAGAATTCTACGTCGCCTGCGGGGCTCCGTAGTCATGAACCAGTGGGCCGTTTCACTAAACTTCGTACGACTAAAATGTTTGTAAGTGCAAAATTATGATAGTCTGTAAATTTCACATTAATAATATTGTATTGTAAACAACTGTTGGATTTACATTTATTGAGCATAGGCTGCATATGCATGCAGCCTATGCTCAATAAATGTAAATCCATCAATTAAAATTTCCAGACGATCCTAATTTTGCACTTACGAAGATTTTAGTCGTACAAAGTTTAGTGAAACGGTCCCCTGTGTTATGAATATGTTTCTGAATCTACACTTTTTCTGGTTACAGGCCGCCGATAACCCGTTTTCCGACGGCCTCTACATGCATGTAACTAAACAAGTGTATCTGTCGTGCATCTCCTAATTCCGTGCAACGCCCTGATATCGCGGAATTACGTAATACAGAGTAAACATAGATGTCACTGATAAACTATTGTTTCAAATTGTTTAGTGTTGTCTATTTTGGGACTCAGGTTAGTTATAGTGTCTCATGGCGTTGGCGAACATCGTAACCCCTGAGCAGCCTGCGCATCCGCGCAGTTTGATCAGGGGCTACGATGTTCGCCATTAATTAATTGATTAAACAAAGCGATTACTGTAACCATGACGATTTTTTTGGAATGGGCCACTGAATGTGCATTGTTAGGCGAGAGGTATTAGGGTTGAACTCGGAAAAGAAATAAGCAAAAGCTTATAAACATATCAAAACTCCCCATGAATCCCACTGGAGCTTAACCCTTTGAACCCGAAAGCCCGCTATAGTGGTTTATGCAAACAGTGCAAATCCCGATGAGCCGGCTCGTAAGGATCTGCACTTTTTGAAAGTAATTTTCATATTTTTGAGAACAAATAAAATACCCTCTTTTCATTAATGGACTAGTCTGAAAATCATTTTGTGACGATTGAATTGGTTGCAAAATTAACATATCAAAACTCATTCCAATTACTTAGGGTTAAAAGGGTTAATCCAGAAATCAATATGGCGTTCAAAATAATATACATTGTATGATGCGTTACATTGTGACCCAATGTTTTATAAAGTTCGATAAAATTTACCGTAAATTACTTCAAATGTTGGTGGAATAATATATCTGGAATGTGGAAGCAGTTTGGGTAAAATGTTCGCATTGTAGTATAACCCTCAGCCGTTGTTGATAACAACAGCTACGTGATGCCGCCCCTGTGATGTATTACTGTGATTATATTGGGCCGCAATAAAACACGAGTTGTTATCGGCCCGACCAACATACTCCCATACAAACATGTGCATGTGTGTAGCCTGATCAGGGTTCTCACTGACTGTCATCTAGTCGGCATACTATCCAGGGGCCCGTTTCACTAAACTTCTTACGACTAAAATGTTCGCTAGAGCAACATTATGATAGTCTGTAAATTTCACATTAGCAATATTTTTTTGTAAACACTTATTGGATTTACATTTATTGAGCATAGGCTGCTACTATGCTCAATAAATGTAAATCCATCAATTTAAATGTCCAGACGATCCTAAATTTGCACTTACGAACTTCTTAGTCGTACGAAGCTTAGTGAAACGGGCCCCAGTCCAGTATGCAAATAGCGAACAAGAGAGTCTACTAGCACAACATGTTATACGAGACAAGCCATGTGATTTTGTATTTAAGAAGATGTGCGATCTTTCAGGAAAGATATTTAACCCTTACACCGCTATATTAATGTTTTTTCGTCTGCTGTTTATTTTCTGTTTTCGATTTTTATCATCAAAAACATGCTTTGACAGTACTTTAGAATAATTTACAACATGCTTTAACAGCACTTTAGAATCATTTCCATTGGAGTGCTGTCAAACCAGGTTTTTATTGAGAAATAAGGCAAAGATATAAAAGCAACAGCAGACGACAATTGTTGTGTGTAGCAGTCTAATGGTTAATACATAAAGTGTAATCAGTGACGAAAGAACATATGACATAACTTATCGAAACTTTTGGACGTAAAAATGGCGAAATGTTTTAGCAACCTTGTGAAGGTCACACCGGTTAAGGGCATTCTAATAACGTGGCATGAATGTGCCCCAAATTCTCACATGCTCATATGACTCAAGTGTCTAAATCTTGAAGCAATGCGTCCAGTAATATTAAACATGTGTCATGATGGAGAAACTCGTACAAACGTGCGTGTTGACGTAAAACATGGCTAAGTATTTTGGCAAGTGTGTGATGCTGAAAACTGTAATGGTCGTGGCACGGGTGCGTCCCAAATGCTTTGTTGTATCCATGTGTCCAAGTATTCCAGCAATCCCTTCAAGTATATTGAAGTTAGATAATGATGCAGAAACTTGTACATGTACAAACTGTTTAACGTAAAAATGGCTAAGTGTTTCAGCAACCATGTGGAAGTCAGACAGGTTAAGGTCATGTTCATCGTGGCGTAAGTGTGTTCCAAATACTCACATGTATCAAGTGTCCAAATATTGAAGCAATATCTAAAGTAATATTAAAATGATATCGTATTGAAGAAACGTGTACAAACTGTTTGAATAAACAAATAGCTAAGTGTTTCTTTCCGCTGTGTAAGTGTGTTCCAAATGTTGACATGTATCAGGTGTCTAAATAATAAAGCAATCCTTAAAGTAATCATGATGAAGAAACTTGTACAGACTTTTTGACATTTGACTTTTTGACGACGATGACGACGCCGCTGCCGACGCCCAATTCAGGCGCGACAAAAACTATTATAAATATGCTATACACAGTGAAACCTCTCTAAACCGGTCACCCTGTGAGGTCCCCAGGGTGTACGGTTTAGAGGTTTCACTGTAGATCAGGTATTCGATCATTTTGAGCCATAGTTGTGTGCTATGCCATCATGAATATTCATTATCACCTGAGATAAATGACAAAAATTACGTGTGTTTTCTTGGTGTCCGGTTTAGTGAGGTTCCACTGTAATAGGTTCCCATTCTTTGTAAACACATACTAAAAAACGCACATTCTAACAATTGCAGTGATTTTATTGAGTCTCGTGTGCTGCTTAAGAGGTCGAAAACATGATGACGTCAATGTCAACATAGCATTGCTTTGTCGAGCCATTAGGAACGTCATTTTGAACGTCTGCATTACATCAATTTGACATAACGTTGTTCTACGAATACGTAATTAGGGTGATGCGGCCAGCCAATCAATCTCCCAATGTGTTATTACACGTGTGTCATATTCAATTATTGGATTTAGATTGATTGAGCATATGCTGCATGCAGCATATGCTCAATAAATCTAAATCCAATAATTGTTTATATTATATTTATGAACTGGATTACAAAACAGCATAACAGAAAGTGAATATGTTTAACTTTCCAGCAACATATACATATAAGGTCACATAGAGACTGGACCACAGATTAAAGTCTCATCCGACAAGCAAGTGGGATGGAAATACTATGTATGTATTTATCACGCATAGGGTGATAATTGGACTCACAACCTCGAGTATTGAAGTACATTGGGACTTCTCTAAACCGGACACCCTGTGAGGTCCCATGGTGTCCGGTTTAGAGAGGTTACACTGTAAATCATGCACATGAAGACTCCAATATCTGCTCATGTGCATTTCAACCATGAACATATATTATCAATGTTGGCAAATGGCAGTGAAACCCATCAAATCAATCACGCTGGGATTGCCTGGGTGTCACTTTACAATGACATATTCACTACGCCGCATACCATGCCGCATGCATAACAAGGTTTCCATGTGAGAAAAATGGAAGCTCTCCAAGCTGGGGTTGGCCACGGTCAGTATCCGACTTAGGAAAGCGCCATTGTATCCAGACAAATTGCGTGAAAAGTTGACAAGATTTTCAGAGTACTGCGCATGTACTCTGAATATTTTGTCAACTTTTGACTTTATTTATGAAAAATATTGTAAATTTTGTAAACGTATTTAATGAAATTACGCAGATATCCGAAGGTAGAAAATCACATGGCGTGTCTCAATTATGAACACTATTAGTTGCACGTTTACACTTTATATTATGTAATATAATGTTATTATAGTTAAGTACTCATAACTAGAGCACTATCAGACATGGTATGTGTTTTATAATTATGAACAGACGTGATAAGAGCTCCAGATAAGGTGCGTATTGGCGTAGTTTACGCACTTATTTCTGCTGAATACGCATTGGTTATCAGCAGTGGGAGTATAAAATACGCACAGCGACGATTTAACGATATTTATTAAACGACTTTACTGTTATGAAACGATGACGCTATGGGCAGTACAAAATACGCACATCAATGTGAAAATACGCATTGACTTTCAAATTGAGTAGTGGAAATACTGTAATAAAGTTGAAAATGTACTTAATTGAGCTGCAAAAAGCAAACACTGTTTCGTGCTCTTTGCAGCTCAACTAAGTAAATTTTCAGCTGTATTACAGTATAAATAAGTATTAATACACTCAAATAAGTGAATGTTTAAATTTGTTTTGATCATTTGTTCCCTATTCAATAATGAAGAAAATAAATAATCCATTTGTAAAAATAAAATACGCATTTAATTTGAAATCAGGGGGTACAATACTCTTTAGACACAAATCATATCTGGAGCTCTGCAACTCGGGCGAACTGTAGCTTTTTTTGTCGCTCTGATTCCCAGAACCAAGGTCCATGATCACGTGGTTACAACAACAACAATGTCGCCCACTCCAAAGTATGTATTATTTGATATTTTCCTTAATATGCAACGGATTTTGATGAAATATGGCGCAGCAAACGCGTCTTCATGAGCTGCATTTGGTGGTCTATGGAGTTTGGCATATACTTATGTCGTTTTTGCGAAGAATCGATTTCCGTGTCGGAGACACGGAACTCGATTCTTCGCAAAGACGACAGAAGTTAGGGCGAAAATAAAGAGACCACCAAATGCAGCTTAACAAGACGCGTTTGATGCGCCATATTTCATCAAAATCCGTTGCATATTAAGGAAAATATCAAATAATACTTACTTTGGAGTGGGCGACATTGTTGTTGTTGTAACCACGTGATCACCCATCCGTTACGTAATAAGGACACTATAAAATAGTACGTACTTTGAATCGGTACTTGTTGTTGTTGTTAGTACCACGTGATCATACACCTTGAGTTACCGTTCGCAACTATGTTCATGTACGACTGGCCATAACCATTTTCATCATCGTCTACGATGTTTTTCTCTGATATACAAATATTCTAGCGAAAACGAACAATACTGTCAAAGTCGTACTGAACGACCTTTTTCATAAAAAAACATGACTTGTAATTTAGTTTCAAGTTATGTTAATATAATGAGAATTGTTGCAGTTTTCTGACATATTTGGCAAGACCGGCGTCAGTTTTGTCCCAAACAAAGGCCGCATTTCTCCTTTAATGATTGTAAATATGTGACACAAACAAACAAATATTGTCGCGATAGTTTGTTTAAAAGGCTTATTATATGTCCCACGGAAACATTGCTTGTCTAGAATGTGACAAAATCAATCGTACAATCACGATATCAGATGTTTATAAAATTGTATTTTCCAAAGGTGGATACGAAAGTTGGCGAATATTTTTTACGAATTTATATCATATTAAATTATCACTTTGAAACTTGTTTACTAAATATCATAGTGAAGTATCACATGTCTCCGTAGTGAAATCAGTCAAGTCGTTAAATAAATATTGTAGTAAACCAACTCAAATGTAACATTTTATTTAGTGTATAAGCACAGCATGTTGCATTGAAGCTGTACTGGCCAGCTAACGTGTGTTGCAGCGACCTTCATGACATTATAACAGGTATTACGCTATTGTCTGTTCCACGTTTTGCTGCCGACGATTTCTTACATTTAAATATATTTTAGATTGAATGTGTCAATAACACATTCAATGTAAAATATATTTAAATGCAAGTACTTTTTCATCAATGACAAAAAAATCGTCCTCTCCATTTATTTGATTTGATGAAATAGCATCACATATTGAGTTTAGTGCGAACAAACAGTTTTCCTATAGGAATTTAACTTTGGGCAAAAAGGAGCTGGATCAGCTGCAGGAGGAGTCGAAAAACGACCATTTTGGAAATTGACGTCGAATCCTGGCTAGATAGCTTGGAAATGATGTAACTAAGAAAACAAAAAATAGATTATGAAAAATCTGCCCTAAACTTATTTAAGAAATATATTTTAGTCCCCCTGTTAAAAACCCATATTTTGCTGCCGACGAAATTTTGGCGGGAAAAATCCCGCCAAAATTTCGTCGGCAGCAAAATATGGTACGTGCAGTAGTATATAGTGTATTATTACACCGCAATAAGCAAATCTTACGGCAGTAAATGTACAGTACATACTGCAGATGCCTCATAGATTCCGACCAACATGCAACACTTTCATTTCGTTTAGCTTATAATTATGTAAGGGTGGGAATTGGCTCGAAGACCTTCCACACCCGGACATATAAGTCCGAAAAGGCCGCATTTTGAAATGTTTTATGTTATATATGTTGGTGCAAGGCGGACAGATGTGTATAAGTGTGTGCCGAAATGGGACAATGCTTAGGTCCAATACGGTCATGTAATTCCGCGCAGTGTGCCGGGAAAAACATGCAACGCGTTGACGAAGACCTTATATTATAGTAAAAACATGATTACTCGATGAGTGACTGACTGGGTATCGATATCTGCTATGTTGGAGACAAACTACTAAATGTGATTATTAAATGTCAAACTTGTCATGCGGCTGCTGTTTTGTCACCGATGTTAACGTATGTTTAAGTGTTTGTGACAACATGTATTGTCCGGCGTTTGTATGCCGGCACGTTTTGACACCATGGAGCTAAAAGCGCCACATTAATGGTCATCAAGTTTACTACAACATACCTGTATAGATGCTAACATGGCTCCTCCGACATAGAATCAAAGGCAAACTGATATATGTGGCTGCGACTGGAGAAATGGGGCTAATGGGATTTGTTACCAGTGTAGCTCCTGATCAAATAGCTCATTCCTGTAGCATAATCTGTATTGCTTGTTAGAAGTATGACGGGTGTTTCATTGATGGAATGGCTAACAGTCTGCTGCACATGCTGATCTGGATCTACACTGGTCACAAAACCCATACGCCCCATAAGACTGGTGAAATGGGGCTAATTGGTGATGCGACCAGTGTAGATCCAGATTAGCCTGTGCGGTTGCTTCTAACAAACAATACAGATCGTCATTAGACTGCTGGTGTTTGCTATTTTATCAGGAGCTACACTGGTTACACATCCAATAAGCCCAATTTTCAGTGACAGCCACATATTTAATTTGTTAACAAACATGTTATTGTGGTCGTGGGAAGACCGTGAAAAACATGGCGTTAAGTTGCTGATGACGAGGAAATTGGATTGATTGTGGCGTCGAGAAAAAAATATCTTCTTTTTTTTTCACGGAGAAATTCCACAATCCCTGAAACACAATACTATATAGACAATGTTGAAATTTAAAAGTTCTGACTATTCTATTAATATAACCAGATAATCGTTATTTAGACAAAACATGAGAAACTATTCAGGCAAAGTGAATATTCTTATGAGACGGCCTGGTCATCTGTCTCTACACTGTTTGTACGTAGTTACAGTGTCTATGATGGTAGTGTTGAATGACATATATGTACAACACTAAATGCATGCTATAGTATTACTAACCCGAAATTTCTGTCTGTAACGCAGGGCGGCTTAAGTAAGTCGCCCTGCGTTACAGACAGACATTCGGGTTATAGTATTACGAAATGTGCACTACATAACATCTATACCGTAATCAGACAAAATGGGGTATTCGTGCGCTGATGAAGAATTATTAAGTAGTCCATGTTTATCTTTGTGATGGCTCTTTTTAAATAAAAACGCAAGTCATCAAACATTTCTTCAACATCGTTGCTTTGTTGTCAGCAAGTAATCCTGTTAAACGTCTAAGGTCATGAAATATGACCAATGTCAAACATCATTACCCTAGTTTGACATTTAACTCGGTCGCTGCCTTATGGCGAAATCGCGCAATAATTGGATATGTATTCACATGTGTATAGGCTGTCATGCATGCATTCTGAACATGCACCATGTATACCTAGTGTATGCATCGATTTGTTTTCAAAAGGAAACATGTGAAAACGACATTGCTGACACTAATTATACTTGTATGTGTCTACACTAATTGAACATGTCACATTTTGGATTTTCCCATGCATATTTGTGACTAGATGCGTCATGTGAATAACGTCCCGTATTACTTACTCGACGACCAGTGTAGTCGATATCAGCATATACTCATTCACGCAGTCTGGTCTATGCTGTGATTTGATTCATCTTTAATGATATTTACACACAGTGTAGACCTGATCCCGCAATATGAATTGATCTGGATCGTCACTAGTTACAGCATATATAAGGATATCTATTTCTGCTGTGCCAGTGATAGTCGGTTATGTTGTGAACGCGATCTCACAAAAACGGACATACTACGTTTGTGACTAGTGTAGACCCAGATCAGACTGCGCATCTGCGCAGTCTGATCATGGTCTACACTGTTCGCCATTCAGTCAAGGAACAACCAATGACACGAATAAATAAAGTGTATTTAAAAACAAGACGCATATATCGCACATCGTGGACTGTTACCAAGCTGGATGTTAGCTAATCAGGATCTACGCCGGTCAAGCACGCGATAAGCCCGTTTTTGTCAGGTCATGACCCATATTTCGTTTATTAGATACTCCCTCTCAGGCTAATCCCCGTTGATCCCACGAAACCAGGGTTTCAAACGAAATTCCGCCGTATCTCCACCTGTGACCTCTTCAGTTGAGGAGGTTTGAAAGGCGCACTCTTCACTATGGGAGATTTGAAATGCGGTCTCTGCAATGTACACTAAAACCTGCGCTAATGTTGCCATTTTTGTCAACGTCTTTATTTCACTTGAATATTGTGAGCGAAATCAAGCAGCTTGATTGACTGAACATGAGCTGTGCTACATCTCAGTAGCCGATTTCATCAAAATTGCAAAGTATGCTTATCTAGCAAAGTATTCTTTGAGGGAGTAATCATTTATTTTTCCAAAAATGCATTATTTCATGTAGAACTAACCACTGCATATATTTGATGATTAAAAGTATGCAGAATTATTATACTGAATTTATTACATTATCACAGCCAAAATGGCTGTGATAATGTAATAAATTCAGTATAATAAAAATTGATAAATTTATCCTTAAATTGAACATTTCTCCCTCAAAGTATACTTTGCTAGATAAGTATACTTTGCAATGTTGGTGAAATAGGCTACATGTTCAGACAATCAATTTGCTTCATTGCGAGTTGGAGTTGCCAATAGGTGTTCAGAAACGTGGATAATCTGGGCAAGATTAACGCAGGCGGTCCTGTAGGATATTTGAAAGGCGGGCGCTTCAATGATTGGCAACGCAAACATTCCGCCAACCCTGATCAAATGATTAGCCCCCGACCGATGGCGCTGTCAGTTAAGTTGGACATTCGATACGAACGTTTAATTTTAGCGAAGATGTGCAAAATTTACCAATTTCGTTGTATCCTTTGATCTAGTTAGTCTAAATGAACAACGTATGTTGTACTTTCTCAGAGTGTAATGGTTTGTTTATTCAATTCAATTCAATTCGTTTATTGGCATTAAACAGCAAACAGCACATTTATAGCCATATAACAAACATGTATGATGGTTTCATGGAAATGTGTTCTCACTAGACATATTAGCCAAGAGATATGATTAGGCTAAATCATTTCACAATCAGTTTGTTGCTAGTCCACTGCATTCTAAACTCTTTCTGTCCTCATTAACTTTCATATACTATTTTCATCTTTCTCACCCAGGCTGCATGCCGCGACAAGCCATTCAAACCGTTATAATCAAACGGTTCAAATGGCGACCACGACCTACACCGAGTGAGAAATATGAACCATATGTAACACTGTCCATGACCAATTTTGGATATACCCAGAAGTTATTGGGGTCGGTTTCTTCTATTCAAGCAATTATCAGAATGCAGTACTAGCTAGACATTGTTCCGTGTGCATGCCGATGTGCACCCCACAATCCCGCTTGGGAATTCTGGTGTGTCCATAGAAATGCACCCAAAACAGTGAGTGGTGGCCGATGTTATTTATCAACGTTCATGGTTTCTATTCAAGCAATGATCCTAATGCAGCACTAGACATTGTGCCGTGTGCATGCCGATGTGCACACCACAATCCCGCTTGGGGATTCTGGTGTGTACACAGAAATGCATCCAAAACAATGAGTGGTGACCGATGTTATTTATCAACGTTTACCGTTTCTATTCAAGCAATTATCATAATGCAGTACTAGACATTGTTCCGTTTGCATGACGATGTGCACACCACAATCACACTAGGGGATTCTGGTGTGTCCACAGACATGCATCCAAAACAGTGAGTGGTGACCGATATTATTTATCAACATTCATGGTTTCTATTCAAGCAATTGTCACAATGCAGTACTAGACATTGTTCCGTGTGCATGCCGATGTGCACCCCACAATCCCGCTTGTGGATTGTGGCGTGCCCACAGACATGCATCCAAATAGTTGATGGTCTAATACGTACGGAAGCCCATTAGGGCCATTCCACTTTTTTTTTAATAATTTCCATTTATTCAAGATGTTTTCTTGAATTTTCAAGTTCTTTTCTTGAATTTTCAAGATCTTTTCTTGAATAAAAGATTTTGAAAATTCAAGAAAATAACTTGAAAATTCAAGAAAACATCTTTAAATCTTGAATGTTCAAGTTCTTTTCTTGAATTTTCAAGAAAATATCTTGAAAATTCAAGAAAGTATCTTGAAAATTCAAGAAAAGATCTCGAAAATTCAAGAAAAGATAAAAAAAAAAGTGAAGTGGCCCTAATGGGCTTCCGTAAATACGAGATATACAGCACTGAGTAGGAATTTCTCCGGTTTCAATATATTTTCGTTGCACTTAGGGATTTAGTATAATGTAAATAGAGGGTCGGTCTTACATAAGCGACGATTTTCTATGACATTTATTAAACGAGTTCATTGATTGCATAAGAAACGAGGCTATGTGGATATTGTTTTGCGAAATCAGCTATAAGCACATGATCATGCATTGAATTTGTACCGATCACCTAGCACGTTTTTGTCTCTGATGGTCTCATTTGCATAATACATGCAGTATTTATTATCCTGGGGGCCGTTTCACTAAACTTCGTACGACTAAAATGTTCGTAAGAGCAACATTATGATAGTCTGTAACTTTCACATTAACAATGTTTTCTTGTAAAAAATTATTAGATTTACATTTATTGAGCATAGGCTGCATATGCAGCCTATGCGCAATACATGTAAATCCATCAATTGATATTTCCAGACGATCCTAAAGTTGCACTTACGAATATTTTAGTCGTACGAAGTTTAGTGAAACGGCCCCCTGGTGCATAGAGGGCATTTAACCCTTAGCCTGCTGAATGAAATGTTGTCGTCTGCTGTTATGTTTTATTTTCGATTTTTATCATCAAAAACATAGTGTGACAGCACTTTAGAATCATTTCCATTGGAAATGATTCTAAAGTGCTGTCAAACCATGTTTTTATTGAGAAACAGGGCAAAAAATAAAGCAACAGCAGACGACAGTTTCGCGATCAGTATAGGCTAAGGGTTAATACACTGCGATTGCACTGCGAACACCAATTTTATTCAATAAATATAATTTAGAAAATGCGCCCCCACGAATGCTAGCCAATGCAGAATGAAGTTGTGGCTGTGGCCGGTGAATTGTGCATACGACATTTGTTACCAGTGTAGCTCCTGATCAATTAGCACACTCCTGTAGTCTGATAGTATATTCTTTGTTAGAAGCATGACGAATGTTTCATTGATGGAATGGCAAACAGTGCAGATCATGATCAGACTGTGTGGATCTACACTAGTCACAAATACCATAAGCCCCATTTCTCCAGGTACAACCACATACACATGTGCAAGAGTTATAATCACTCGTCCTGACTAGCTCCGTACATCGTGTTCTGCTGACCTACTAAAACACGCTAATTTGCATTTTCAAGCAGATCTCTTACCGCAATTCTGTTACATGATACATAATATCGTACATGCATGACACACATGACCCGTTTTCCGCTGTTGATGTTCACGTGATTCGCTTACCTCATGACATTCTGGACCAGATTTAGTATGTGCTTAATCAGAAAGCGTCATTCCAGTCAACTAGGTTTATGTTTGTTCGCATCACTGTGCGTTCAACTGGTATACATTGTTCAAGGTGCATGATCACGTGGTTACAACAACAACAACGTCGCCCACTCCAAAGTAAGTATTATTTTACATTTTCCGCAACAAACGCGTCTTCATGAGCTGCATTTGGTGGTCCAGGGAGTTCGGCACAGACTTATGTCGTTTTTGCGAAGAATCGATTTCCGTGTCTGTAGACACGGAAATCGATTCTTCGCAAACACGACATGAGTTTTGGCGAAAATAAAAAGACCACCAAATGCAGCTTAACAAGACGCGCTTGATGCGCCATATTTCATCAAAATCCGTTTCGTAATAATGACAATACAAAAGAACGTACTTTGAATAAGATGGATTCTGGAAGTTTCAGTACTTGTTGTTGTTGTTAGTACCACGTGATCAAGCACCTTGATTGTTGACTGAATGGCGAACATGGTAGTCACTGAACAGCCTGCGCACTATTACGTTCGCAAACGTCATAACGTCAGTTCGTTGACAGGGCGCACGCAGACTAGTATAGGCAACCAAGTCAGGTAGGTATCCGTATTTAGCCGTGGCCAAGTATTTTTAACCGATGAACTTTACACGTATTGTATATAGCCACAAACACCGGGGAAAACAAACTGATAAATGCCATGCTGTTGGCAAAATATACAGACATTTAACGGCGTAATTTACTTGTTGTTGTCTTAATCCGGTCACGGCAAACTCACGTGTATATATATGAGACACGCCATATGATTGTGTACCTCATAAGATGTTCGATTCTTTCCTGTATTTGCTGGAAGTGATTTTGATAATTATGTTAATTTTCCGATTAATCAAATTGTCACACAATGCTTTTCAGACTAATCTATTTATGAAAAGGGGATTTTGTTGTTTTTCTCTAACAAATATGAAGATTACAGGCAAACACGCCTGGTCACGGGAGACGGATCGTTACGAGTCGGCTCATCTGGATCTACGCTGTCTGCAAATACCGCTGAAGAGCGCTGTAGTGTTTAAAGGGTTAAGATTTTATTCTGCTTTCTATACATCCAAGGTGTATGATCACGTGGTACTAACAACAACAACAACAACAACAACAACAACAACAACAACAACAACAACAACAACAACAACAGCAGCAGCAACAACAACAACAACAACAACAACAACAACAACAACAACAACAACAACAACAACAACAGCAACAAACAAACAACAACAACAACAACAACAACAACAACAGCACAACAACAACAACAACAACAACAACAACAACAACAACAACAACAACACGTACCGATTCAAAGTACGTATTCTTGTATAGTGTCCTTATTATGTAACGGATTTTGATGAAATATCGCGCATCAAACGCGTCTTGTTAAGCTGCATTTGGTGGTCTCTGTATTTTCGCCCAAACTTCTGTCGTTTTTGCGACACGGAAATCGATTCTTCGCAAAAACGACATAAGTCTGTGCCAAACTCCATAGACCACCAAATGCAGCTCATGAATACGCGTTTGCTGCGCCATATGTCATCAAAATCCGTTGCATATTAAAGAAAATATCAAATAATACTTACTTTTGAGTGGGCGACGTTGTTGTTGTTGTTGTAACCACGTGATCATGCACCTTGACATCTATTCATCCATGATAGGTTTCTAGATGTACGTATGAACAATACGATAATAATCTGCTAAATACGTCAATTTTTTACTAAGAACATAATATATAAATATGATAATTGCAAAAGATACGTGACGAGATATGCACTTTTGTCTGTTGTTTATTGCTCTCATTATTTTCGACTCATATAAATGCTAAATATCCATTGTACTTACCGCCCATGAAACATTTATGGCAACATTCCATTACCGCGTCTGAAAAATAACTACAATTGAGGATCAACAAAAAGGTCATTTATTTATTTAAACTTGTTAAAATAAAATCCATTTGTGTATATGTGCGATACAAATATTGAAAACAATCTAACATACATACAGCACATACTAAATTAGACACGCCGTGTGATTTTTCATTGAATATTTTACCAAATTTACAATATTTTTCATAAATAAAGTCAAAAGTCGACAAAATTTAATTCCGCATGTACTCTGCAATTTTTTTTCCGACTTTTCAGTGACGCCATTTACGGAAAATATCGTAAAGTTTGAAAACATATTTCATTAAATGCGCAGATTTCCGAAGGTATATACAGAATCACATGGCGTATCGGCGTTGTTTAAGGATGGTAGAGCTATGCAATGTCAACTACTTCGAATCAACAACAAAAAAACAGCATTATTTCCCCCATAACAGCATTTTTGAATGTCGCCACCGAAATGTACGACATACATTTTGATCGCCATCCGTTCAACGTGTATTGGCTGTCAGACAAACATCGTGGCATACATGTAGTCAGGAACACCCACAAACATGCATAAATCATAGAAGTAATAAGCATGGATTAATAGCATATAGCTGGCCTTATCCAACCATCCGCCATAAACTTGACATATGTATTGCAGTGGAGGAGTAGCCGGATGCTTATACTCATCATAATTAATAGCGAGATGTGGATCATATTTAGGCCATCGGCTGAGACGAAAAGGGACCTTAGTGTGGCGATTGTAGATATTGATCATCATTTGCGTATGTGTAACAATTTGGTCAATTAATACTGTGAGTCAAAGGGCATGCACCATGCTTGATTGGCGGAATTGTGACTAGCGTAGCCCCAGATCAGACTGCGCGGACCGCGCAGTCTGATCTGGGGCTACGCTGGTCGCAAACTATCAACTCTCAACCGGTGAACATATAATACGCATTCTGGTTATAACGACAAACGGTCTAATTTGTTAAGTTGATGATAACTGCGACTGTCATCTTTATTCCATCCGTGAAGATGTATGGCCCTGTCCGTTTCTCTTCTTTAAGGCAAACGCCAAATATACTTAATCTGTCACCAAAGGCGAATGCCCGAAGGATCACTGAATATTGATAAATTATATAAACAAACAAATCTACGCGGATAGATAAAACACAATATTGATTCCGATCCAAATCTACCAAAACTAATTATTATAAGATCTTAAAAAAAAATAATGACTCATTTATTTAATAAAGATCTGCCTGTGTTTGTTATCATACGTCGTTAAAATCATTATTCTACGCCATTTTATTGCAACCCGCTTTTCCGATAGTATAATAGACTCACCCAACGCACCAGCCAATCAGAATCGCGTAAATGCCTCGCTATAGTAAACGCTCACCAATAATCTACCGCATAGCAGTGATATTACAGTGGTGTAAAGATAGACATTGTGAGAAAGTTAACGTGCTATATTTATCGATATCTAGTATAAACTAATGTTATAACAGTTTGTATTGTGAATTGATATCAGGAACAATTAGGAGAATTTATTCTCGTATCGACGACGTCTGATTATTCAGGCAAAGGATTGTATTACTACTGTACAAAATATAATAACAACAACAACGATTCTTTCACAACGATGAAAGGTAACAAAAACGAGATGGAGCCAACAACGGGGGAATACGTGAAACTGGACAATAGCCGGATGACCAGTGCGCATACGGACAAATACACGGACGCTATTGACCTGTCCAACGCCTGCCGACAGTTCTACCAATCGCGGATGAAAACGGCCGAGACCGTGAAGGAGAAACTGAGCACGTCCGGTCGGCAGCGGACGCCAAAGAAGACAACGTCAATCGACGTAGCGATGGAGACGCTTAGAACGGAAATGGTAAGGGTTTTAACCTTTACATTTTGTCGTCTGCTGTTTATGTTCTATTTTCCATTTTGCTAATCTAAACATTGTTTGACAGTGCTTTAGAATCATTTCCAATGGAAATTATTCTAATGTGCTATCATGTAATCGATGTTTTTCATGATTGAAAAAGACGACAATATTTAAAACTACAGCAGACGGCAACTTTCGTATCCCGCATTCAAAGGCTCAGTGTTCATATACTATGGTAAGCCAAATGCACAATCATTGCTCGAACATTGTGTCAGAGCTCGCTCCAGATAAGCTGCGTATTTGCTTAAATACCCAATTAAAATTGCCAAAATCCCAATTGAAATCAGAAGTAGCGAGTACAAAAAACAATACAAATTGTATGGTACCTTTATCATGCTGCAGACAACAATAAACAGACCACCAATATAGCATATTTTTCTTATTTTCTAAGAAAACACATCTTGGTATTTCATTAGAATTGTCTCCAAGGAGACAATTCTAATGAAATTGCTTGGAGACAATTATAATGAAATGCCAAGACATGTTTTCATTTCAAAGCAAACTATTCAATAACTGCTGTCTGTTGATGTGTAAACAGTAATGTGACTTTTTTTACCCAATTAACATTTTGAAATACCCAATTGCTTCAGAAATGGAGTGAAAATACTCAATTACTAATTCCTTATCTGAAACCCTGTAATATACTTTGTTTCCGGTTATCATTTTTGTCAAAACACCTGGTAAAGGTATACATTACATATGTTTAGATTATGCGGTTTTGAAATGCAATATAGATGTCCGGTTTCTTGTAACTGTAGACGCTGGCATGTTAGCTGATACATACGGACGCCCATTAGGGCCACTTCACTTTTTTTTAATTTCCATTTATTCAAGATGTTTTCTTGAATTTTCAAGTTCTTTTCTTGAATTTTCAAGATCTTTTCTTGAATTATCAAGATCTTTTCTTGAATTTTCAAGAAAATAACTTGAAAATTCAAGAAATGAACTTGAATATTAAGAAAACATCTTGAAAATTCAAGAAAATATCTCGAAAATTCAAGAAAAGATAAAAAAAGTGAAGTGGCCCTAATGGGCTTCCGTACATACGGGTGTGGTTTATCTCAGAATAAGTTGCAACGTGATCAGGCACGTGCCTGTAACTGGAGAAGGGCTTGTATGACTTGTATCATTTGCACCAGTGGCCAGACTAGCTCCGGATCAGGGGCCCGTTTCACTAAACTTCGTAGACTAAAATGTTCGTAAGTGCAAAACTATGAATAAAAAGTCTGTAAATATCACATTAACAATGTTTTCTTGGAAACAAGTATTGGATTTACATTTATTGAGCATATGCTGCATATGCAGCATATGCTCAATAAATGTAAATTCATCAATTGAAATTTCCAGACGATTCTAAATTTCCGTTTACGAAGATTTTAGTCGTACGAAGTTTAGTGAAACGGTCCCCAGGGGCCCGTTTCACTAAGCTTCGTACGACTAAAATGTTCGTAAGTGAACATTTAGGATCGTCTGGAAATTTCAATTGATGGATTTACACTTATTGAGCAAAGCCTATGCTCAATAAATGTAAATCCAATAATTGTTTACAAGAAAACATTATTAATTAATGTGACAATTCAGACTATCATAATTTTGCACTTACGAACATTTTAGTCGTGCGAAGTTTAGTGAAATGGGCCTCTGATCTTCTCAAGTACTTATCAGCCTAATGACCGATACTATGTTTCTGTGAGTGTATAACGAACTGTGAAGACGCAGATCAGGCTGCACGGTTGTGCAGACTAAGCTGTGTATACACGGGTCGCACGATAAATAATAATAATGGAAAAGAAACCAGTCAGTATATTCAGGCACTTTGATCAAAGCCTACAACAGTAGTTGTCATTCAGACAAGATGTAATACAAATAAAGTTCAACATGCTGAAATGAGTATCGTAGCTTCAACTAAACACTGGTCAGCTAATAAACCCCATTCTCTCATAAACATCTTTGGCACTTGGTACATTGTGAGACATTCCTGTAAGATGTAGCAGGCTGGTAGACTGACAGATTGGTCCTTAATGATGCAGATCGCCAATGATTTACGCCCAGGTTGCCTGCTGTCTGGGGCCTGGCTGGCACTATAGACCGTAATTACCCCCACCTGACACGGACCCGCATCCTCCACATTCCTACAGGATCAATACACATCCCCTACCTGGTAATGCCGCGGTAGTCCCGCCATGACAAAACGGGATTTCTTGTTTTGCTTCGCCAGTGGTTGTGTAACCTTTCATCAGGTTACATGTCTATAGTTGCTTATGTATGTATATGTAATGGTTGTTGAAAACGAACAGTGTGGGCTTGACTCAGACTGCGCGGATGCATCCGCGCAGTCTATTCCGAGGCTATACTGGTCGTAAACGCAATACGGGTACTTTTATACCCAATATGCGTTTTGTCTGCATTGTTACCAGTGGCATCGTATACACGTATTACATAATACATCCATGCAGCCTAATGTCTCTAGAGATAAAGTGTATTGTTACATATATCTGAAATTATTCTCAAAAACAAATTGGTGAAAACAGTGTCCACCCGGATCAGACTGTGCGGATGCTCCGGCGAGTCCGTGGCCACACTGGTCACAAACGCAATACGGGTACTTTTATCATCGCCAGTCAAATATATGCGAATTGAAAACAAGGTCAACTGTATGTTTGCATCTAACGTCAATGCAACAAAATCTGAGTACTCTGATCAGGGTGTACATTTACATAACTTGTATGTATACTATAGTGGCTGTGACTGGAGAAATGGGGCCTATGGGATTTGTGACCAGTGTACTTCCTTATCAAATAGCACATTCCTGTAACCTGATACCGATGTATATTCATTGTTAGATGTATAACGGATGTTTCATCGATGGAATGGCGAGCAGTGCAGATCCTGATCAGACTGCGCGAATGCGCAGGCTGATCTGGATCTACATTGGTCGCAAAACACATACGCCCCATTCGTCCGGCCACAGCCACCGCTAAAGCTGTGATTGTTTGAACATGATATAGAATAGCTCGGATTATTCTCGCGAACAATGTAGATGATTGTGATCTCATTGATCTCGTATTGATATACACTGATGTTCAGATTTATCTATCTGGGACTATGCTGATCGTATTCCTCTCTGCTCGCATTCCGATAAAAGTTTAATTAATTATAGAACAGTAAACTAGACGAAGTGAACTGATTAACGAGGTACGTTATTTTTAAATGTTATTAGTTCTCAATCATGACTGCACGACGTACATCCATGTCTTACCGTCACACTTACTTAAAACGCTTGATTGGGGATTGTAGCAATCTGACGTTTTTTAAAAGCATGCGGTTACTGTTAATGAGAAATACAGAACATGAAACATTAAACACGTGAATGCACACCTCTTGCACGGGTAATTGACACATTTTCCGGATGTGGTAGTCAAATGGATGTTGCTTGAGCTTCGTGACGTCATATACGGATTTGTGTGTTTTTCCCCCCGTTTTTTTAAAGGTGGCGCATCTTTGCAAACAAACAACAAAATGGCCCTAGTTGGTGTTTGCTCAGTGCTGCAGTTAATGATATGTAAAATGATATGTAAGGGGGGTTGCATTCGCTCAACAATAAGGTCAGCACAGACGGGGCATTGATTGAATTTCGACCAGTCAAGATCTGGATCTTCACTGGTCGAAACTGTCATAAGGTCACATGTTTCGTATCCTGGTCCAAGTGCATACGTAAATATCTACTTTGGAACTTTCGCGTGATTGCAGCAAATAACGGTTTTGTAATTAATTTTAACTTGTCTGTGAAATTGACGTCATGCAACATTTCGCCCACATTTGTGGCATAAGTTGATAACATTCTGTCGGTGTTGTTATTGTTTCGTCCTTAGGGACCTCGAAACTAATTTCAAGTGGATCTTATTTGCTTCTCAAAAGTATATTTAGGTTCATAGAATAAAAACACGCGCTCATACACGTATCACTGTCTGAATTCAGACAATATTAGAGTGTATTTCCTCACATTTGTAGTATGCCGATTTCTAAAGAAGCGAAAGTAAACACACACAAAACACAGGAACGTCTAACAGTTAGCACATTTGTTTGTTTATTTGTTTCACCGTTCGTTTCGTCATAATTATTGTTTGCGGTTGTATCAATAATAACAGTTGTGTTATCGACGTTATCCAAATTGCTACACCTTCCGAGATTGGGTGCCATTGGATAATGGTTCCCTTGTGATGTTTGCGACCAGCGTAGGCCCAGATCAGTCTGCGCATGCGCTCAGTCTGATCAGGGCCTTCGCTGTTCGCGATTCGCAAACTTTCACATGAGTGATTCAAATTTAAATATTATAAAACTGTATCCAATCACAACGGACCAAACTGAAGCTGGACCTCCAACCACAACGGACCAGGATATGTACTTGTCCCGTTTTGCTATTCGAACGACTCTATCATCCTTACCAGATGGGAGCGTCTGTTGCAGACGTCTGCTGCAAGCCTAGAAACACGTGTACCTGTTGGTCGTCTGCACTCCCACCAGACGATGCATCTGTGATCAATTACCCAATCACCTCGGCCTAGTGTTGTGTTTTAATTTACGTGACGGAACTGGTTTAATTGCGTAACGGGACCTGCATTTAATTGGATCAACATTTCGTGAACGTATTTCGCGGAAGTGAGTTTCCACCAGGCGAATTTTATCATGTTATCGATGGTATAGTAACATAAGGTCGTAAGTGCTATGCTTTAGCATAGCAGTTACGACCTTATGTTACTAGACCATCGTTATGTCAAAATGGGCAACGTCGACAGTTAAAAAACATCTTATGTAGGGTCGGCATATTTCAATCGTTTCAATTATAATGGTCAGTCGTTCGTGTTAATATGCTATACTATAGTCTTGGTTGAAAACTTGAATTGAAGACTAACAAATAATATATCGACACTACTTTTGAAAGCAAACTGGGGACAAACTAAAACGTTTGTATAACCATGATATCAGGGTCGGTATGATCAAATTCGTAAGTCGGGTCACCGCGACATTTTAGATCAAATCAGGCATGAGTTATCGAGATGATTTCTGTTTTGTACAGTATGGGTGTGGGGCATTACATTATCAAAATATGGGGATTGTTTTAATACGTCTTGAAAACCAATGGTGTATGGTTATTAACAATGTATAATCCGGCTTAGTATAGGACGCGCGCTCTCCAAACACTTCCAATGTGATCAATGTTAATATGTCTCCGGGATAACCTGATTTCCGTGAACGTGATTTGACCACACTCATCTTTGAAGGGATACATAATATACAGTCGAAGCCCTCTAAATCGGACACAAATACAAGTTAGTTCTACTTAATTGTAATCGGCTTCGTTGCCAGTTGTCTCCGCTGAGTATGTCTGTTCGTGATCGCAAAGCACCCACGCGTGTCTCTTAGAGTAGTTGTCCGTCTGTTTTACAGTGGAACCTCTCCAAACTGGACACTGTACTGTAGTTGGTGTTCAGCAATAGTGGTGGTGGTTGGTTGGGGGCATGCGATGGGTAATTTAACGATCGGTATTCATCCTTATCAGAATCCCGACCATAGACCTGGGGGCCGTTTCACTAAACTTCTTACGACTAAAATGTTCGTAAGCGCAAATTTAGAATCTTCTGCAAATTTGAATTGATGGATTTACATTTATTGAGCATAGGCTGCATATGCAGCCTATGCTCAATAAATGTAAATCCAACAATTATTTACAAGAAAACAGTGTTAATGTGAAATTTACAGACTATCATAATTTTGCACTTACGAACACTTTAGTCGTAGGAAGTTTAGTGAAACGGGCCCCTGATTTGATCCTCAGGTACGTGTTTGGCTTTCTTGTCTGTGAGAGTTGAATCTGGTTATACCCCATATATGAGTAATACTACCGTTGTTACTTTTAGGGGTAGGGGCCAAGTTACTTTGGTGTGATTTGAACCTGGCATCAGGCCAGGTTAATGTAATTTCAGGGCTGAATATATATTTATTTCGATGTAAATATTCCGTTCTGATTTTGGGACCCCCAACCCGAATTCAGCAGGTTAAATGCAGGATTGAACCAGTTGGCCCGGCTTTAAATGACCTTAGTTGTTGATAGGCCGTTAAACACCAATACATCGATCCAGGTATGTTCAATTTACCATTGTGTGATTCACAATCAACAGCACAACGCGTAAGTCACTATTTGCCAACTACGACTTCGTCTGTCCTTAAATCAATAGTTTAACTAGTGTTTAAATCAATAGTTTAACTAGTGTTTAAAATATTATGTTTTAGTATTAGTGTTATCTGCTTTTCATTATTCACAGATGAATAAAGCTTTTCAGCAATAAGTCTTACGCCAGCTCTGGGTGGTGATAAATCAACGATTTATCGGTTATAGATCTCGATAATATGTTTATGGATGACAATACTATTAATATCTGTTAATATCATAAGCTACCATTAATAGACCATTCTTAATGAATAATAGGCAAGTAAACAACACATGTACAATCAAGCGATTTTCCGCTGAATTAATTATGGAAACACCCAAGTAACTAAATTAATGAATGGATATAGTTACATATTTCACTGTTTCCGTTTCCCTGTACTCTAACATTAAGAGTGTATTGTGAAATACACAAATTCATACCTAATTATAGGACATGGTCTAATCCATGACTATTGAAGTAATACAAATGAGTATTGCATAAAATGGGCACACTAATCACAGTGCAATAACACAGTGTAATACAATCATATTACAATAGTGTAATATATAAGCAAAGTAGCTCATTACAGAAAATCGGTTTGGTGACCAGTACAGCTTCATCGTATTGTGATGTGCGTATGCAATAAACATAGTCGAACATTTGTGATGATTTTATATGACATTTATTAAACTCGTTGACTGATTTCATAAGAAACGAGGCATAGCCTCGTTTCTTATGAAATCAGTCAACGAGTTTAATAAATGTCATATAAAATCATCACTCATGTAAGATCCTCTATTTATTTTTTTCAAAATCTTAAACATAATGACAACACTGCAAACCACACACAATGCATTGAGGTGAAGTCTAAGACTGACGGTGTACGGTCCACCAAATGCATTCAATTAACACTAACGTATCGCACAAAAATACTATACACACGTTTTACATAATAATTGTCCCATGCCGAATTTCACGCCTTGTACTAGCTATTTTTCGCACAAAAACCTTACTTTTGTCATGTATTATCGATTATTCCCGACATACCATACGTGATTGATGGAGGAAATACAAAGAACCTTTTCGTACCTGTAGTGAAAAAAAAGAATGTTTATGTCTATTTGAAAAACACGAGGATTAAAATAGCTGAACGTAGGTGTCAAATATGTCTGTTATTCGTTCGTTATAACCGCAGGGTCTCCCAATGGCCATGATAATTGAGATCTGATGTTTCCTACTATACCCGTGGGTGTAAATATAACTAGGTTTTGTTCAAAGAAAAACTGAAGTTATATGGCCTGTCAGGAGAAAACGGCACCAACTGCGCCGTTTAGTTCTAGCATACCGTCACTCGCTTTCTGTGTAAAACAAACGTTGTACTCAACCTCCTGTGTTACTCTTGCTCAGATTGTGAACGTTTTTTGAACATCTACCGTCAATTTCCAACTCGCGATCAAGCAATTTTATTGGCTGAGCCTGAGCTGTAGCTCAGGCTCAGCCAATCAAGTTCCGTGATATCACGCACAATATTCAAAGACTTTGAATTAAAGAAATTTGATAAAATTGCCAGATTAGCGCAGTTGGTAGTGTAAGCTGTTCACGAAATGGGTGTTCAAGAGTCTAGGCCCTCGATCAGACTGCGCAGATTGAAATGCTGATTAAGGACTACACTGTGCATTTAGAAAGTAGATAGAGATAAAGATCATCGCGGAACGTTCATTTCTCGAGTTCGCCTGATTCCGTCTGAAACAATGCAAGAGTTATGCAACGTCCAAATATGTCTGGTCCGAATATCTCTCACCAGAAAGAACCAAAATCCGAATTAGCATTTTGCAGTGTCATTACACATAATTCGGAAAATTAATAGAGAAAATCGTACATATAAAAAATCAAATCTGAATCGTTTTTTATCTTGGTTGCAACATTCTGTTATTTGTTTCTGTTTGCGCTTACGCAAATACCTATAGGACTATAGCCCAATATTGTCCTGACTACGGCACGAACACTGGATTGGAACTCGTAACCACGTGTCATAAGCTTTGTAGCCTTGGCCATTGTAGCCTCGGAACTGTTAATCCATATCTATATGTATTGCTTATTTGATTATATTGGTCGTGAATATGTCATCTTGATAGTAATAATGATAAATTCGCTTGACAAACTAAACCCGGCGGTATTCTTTGGTTTTGAAGTCGAAGCAAATCACATCTGAGATTAACCCGACATTTTTGTCAGTAACTGACAGTCGGTCTGCGTTACAGACGGAAATGTCGGGTTAATCTGAGACGAGCCATGTGTTTTTGTACCTACATGTAAGTTTTTCTTTCTGAAAAATATTTAAAGAAACTGTGCTATGTTCTGTAAATGACGTGTATAGTTGACGAAATGTTCATAGCAAATGCGGAATTCTATTCCGCATTTGCTCTGAACATTTCGTCAACTGTAGACATAATTTACGGAAAATATAGTAAATTGTGTAAATATATTTCATGATATATCGCATATCTTATTACTTGTACGTATTGAGAGATTGTTTTACGGCGTCAAATGACCAGAAAAGTCGTGAAATAATGATTATAATATTCAATAATATGTCGGGTATACAATCCCCTGGTGGCTTGTCTCGATGGAACTCGTTGCAATGGTGAAGTTGGGAGGATGATGGCAACCGTGATCCCCGAAATACAACGTACTAGCTATAGTTCATTGTCCTGACGATTTAAGACTGGATTTCACTTCACCAGGGCAGGATGACATATCCATATTATGAATATTGTTATCAGTGTTGCCAGGTGTACTTTAAATGGAATTGAGAAGAGGCTTGAGTCATAATGAAAGTTAAACATTAAACCGGGTCAATGTTTGCGGAATGTTACACTATGGCGTGTGTGAACAGCGTAGCCCCGGGTCAGACTGCGCGTCCGCGCAGTCTGATCCGGTGCTGCACTGTTCACAATTCATCCATTATGTGTGTGTCTAGCCACTGGTTTGTGTTTATACTGTATGAAAAGGAGGATTTGTGACAAGATAGGAAGATATGTCAGACGATTTTTATCTCTTTTTTTTAAATTCCGTTTACGGCCCAAATCAAGGTGCTTATGTCCTTACTCGCCTACTCGGGTTACGTTTGAAGTGCCACGTAGCTTAATCGGTATACGGGCCACTTTTGAGCGTTGCTTAACCATTTCAAACCCTAGACGAGACCACAAAACGAACGTTTGTAAACACTGTAGATCCAGAAGAGCTGGCTAGTAACGAGCCATCTCGTAAGGATCTGCAATGTTTGTCATTATTTTTAATATTTTGAAATAATACCCAGTTTTAGTTTAATGGTCCAAAACTAACATGGAACAGTCTGAGTTATATATTCAAGGGGTTATAAGCATGTCAACATCTACGGACAAGTATGCGTCTCCGAGAGAGTTGAAGAAAGGAAATGATACTGAAGATAACTAATATAGCTTAATAATATTACCGAATTGCTGCGTGTTTAGCCTTATCATTTGTAATGGACATGTGCTATATGCATGCATGTTATGTTTTAATAGCATATGATTACAAGCGCATGATCGTATTTTTTACCATTAAAGATGATACAAGGGTATAGATGACAAACGTGTATGTAACACGGTATGCTGAATATATATAGACACACGCGGACACGTAATCCGTCGATTTCTCTGCACGTGTGCACGTTTCACGTCAAAGATATCGGGTACCGAGTCATGCCGGGTACTACTAACCTTATAGTGTGTTGTAATGTTCTTCCGATGTCATAAACTAGCCATTTACAAAGCTTGCGTTATGTTTAATTTAAGCAGATAAATAATGTTTGCTCAATCAATATCTTTAAGCAAACACTGATGACAGTCCATGTATTGATTTGATAGTTAAAGCATTTAAAACGTCTGTACCTCCGATAGACAACGACACACCATAACATAGTCGACACGTATAATCCTCCGAGCAGTGTGTGCGCAGAGAGAGAGAGAGAGAGCGAGAGAGGGTAGTGAAGGAGAGAGAGAGATGGATAGAGAGAGAGAAAAAAACAATGAAGGGGGAGAACGAGAGAGCGAGAGAATGGGAGGGGAGATAGGGGGTGGGTGGAGAAAACATCAGATGAATGTAAACGTTTAGCAAGGTGCATACATAATGTTTGATGAATAAATACATAAAACAGGGCTCCAGATAATGAATTAGTAATTGAGTATTTTCACACCATCATTTCTGAGTCAATTGGGTATTTCAAACTTTTAATTGGGTAAAATAAAGTCACACTGCTGTTTACACATCAGCAGACAACAGTTATTGAATAGTTTGCTTCGAAATGAAAACATGTCTGGGCATTTCATTAGAATTGTCTCCTTGGAGACAATTCTATAGAAATACCAAGATTTGTTTTCTTTGAAAATAAGAAAAGAATGCTATATTTGTGGACTGTTTATTGTTTTCTGCAGCATGATAAAGGTATCATAACATTTGTATTGTTTGTTGATATTCCCTACTTCTGATTTCAATTACTTTTTTCGCAATTTTTATTGGATATTTAAGCAAATACGCAGCTTATATGGAGCTCTGCATCAAACAGCATAGATCCTGATGTACTGCGCGGAAACGCAGGTTGGTATAGTCTGATGTAAATTACACAAGGTACACATTCATAGCCGACCCCGGTAAATGTAGGCCTAGTCTTCAAACATGAAATTCTTTTTCCACTTCTATTTTCTAAATCGGTGATAATAATGTTGCGGTTTCCCAAGTCAAATACCCCATAATGGTAAACGCTTCCCTTTCGCGTTATGTTATCAGATTCATTGTAAATAAATTCAAATGCACCGTTTATCAATCCTTTGATAAAGTATGTAAATCTCTTGGTTATTAGCGGATACAACGCTGTTATAGAATGCTAAACTACGTAAATGAGAATGTAATTGAAATGGTATCGGCCCTACTAGGAGACACAGGTTGCGTGTATGGATAATTTATGGAATTACGGGATTAGAACATTAGAATAGTCATGAGATTGGCGATTATAGGTTTTGAAACAATGACGTCATTTGCTTTAAGTCTTGGCACACATAAACAAGGATCGGTTACTAGAACATAGAATCGTGAGAAGAAAACTTCATGCAAGAAGTTGACTGCAGACATATTTTGCATGTTTGATTGTTACTTCACAAACCTGAGGCCCGTTTCACTAAACTTCGTAAGACTACAATGTTCGTAAGTGCAAATTTCGGATCGTCTGGAAATGTCAATTGATGGGTTTACATTTATTGAGCATATGCTGCATATGCAGCCTATGCTCAATAAATGTAAATCCAATTATTGTTTACAAGAAAACATCGTTAATGTGAAATATACAGACTATCATACTTTTGCACTTACGAACATTTTAGTCGTACGAAGTTTAGTGAAACGGGCCCCAGTATTCTCAGATATGCAATACTGCGCATTGTATTATTTTGTAAGAATTACTGGCGTTACACTCCGATCCGACGTAAAATGTGTCGCGTCGAAAACTGCACTGGTTTCCTGACAAGATGTCACTCAGCTCTAGTTATAGCTAACGTATAAACGCATTTTTCATCTAGTAACCGGCGCAAATTTATTGCGCCGGTTACTAGATGAAAATGTGTTTGTAGCTTAACGTGAATTAGTCAGGAATCCGTGGAGCGGCGAATCCGCCGATAGCAACGACCGGCTGGAAAAGTCGGAATAGATTACGCACCACAACTAACGTAAACACTCAAATTACCACATACAGTGTGAACCTGTTACATTTATTAATTAATTCATCATTAATTAAGTCAACATGGCTGTTGCACAATGAACACCGGATTAGTGCAACACACTTAGGTTTGACATGTTTACGGCTGTGAGGAAACTGGCCTTATTAATTTTTGCGACCTTTGCAGTTCGAAATCAGCTTTCACATCCACGTAATATGGTGCGAGTTTAAAGTATAAACTTTATGTATGTTATTATGTTACAACGATTAAAAGCAAGCGTGAGAGCACTTATACAAATTACTTCGTTGGCATAGATGAAGGCAGTCTGGAGGAAACCGGGGTACTCGGGAGAACCCCACTTGTCCGATCTAGCGATCACCATACTACCTCACATACTGCCCCTGCCAAGGATCGAACCCGGGGTCGCATTGGTGAGAATGATACTCGATACCGATTGTGCTAACCGGACAACCGCGTTTACACTGATATCTACATGAACATTACTGCTGCCTGTACATGAATATGCAATAGTGGAACCTCTCTAAATCGGACACCGGATTATATATATTGCACTGTAATTATGGTAAATGAGCGCTGCAAGACAGACTTGTGTGTGCTGCAATCGTGCAGACATTGGATGGATTTACATTTATTGAGCATAGGCTGCATATGCAGCCTATGCTCAATAAATGTAAATCCACCTTATCATGAAATATAGATTACAGTGAAGCACAGCAAAAAGAACTAGAGCAGCTTGAGCTGCATCAACGGTTTGAGCCTCAAACATTGATTTCATGTGTAACTAAGCTTTAGCCCAAGGTGTAAACTATCGGTTGCAAAAATAATTTCTGAAGTTTTAGAATGAACAGTCCAACATTATTGTGTTCGCATCATCACACCGATGTGGGGCCGGTTAGCTTAGAGGTAGAGCGATGGGCTCGGAGCGAGGGATACCGGGTTCGATCCTCAGCCAAAGATTTAGCTAAAGGACAGAAATATCGACTACAGCAAAAACAATTGAAATCGAATGATAAATAACGAAGCTGACGTCACATCCGTTTGCTCTATTTTGAAAACTTGAAAAAATACGTTCATCTTTGACATCGAATAGAGCCGTAAGTAGTCAAGATATAGCTCTGAAAATTATCATCTTTCATGCGGCTGACACTCCCCTATCACCATGGCAAGAAATTATGTTGCTGACAGTACTGTACAAATTGGAAAACGTTTGTAAAGACCACCCGTCATCAGCCGAAATTCGGCAAAATCGTTGAAAAGTATGTACATTTTTCAACTTCAAATGCATATAGCTCTTTTATTTGAGCAGATAGCCGAAAACTGTCAGTGAGTTTGAGATAGAGAATTTTGTCAGCTTTCCGATGCAAAAGAATTCTTGAAATCGGTTGGAAAATAAGGAAGTTATAGGAAGTATGAGTCGACATTCCGTTTTCGTGGGAAGTAGCATTAACAGATATCTGAAAATCTCTGAGTCTCTGCTCACACTTGATCCGAATCGGCATGCAAAATTTGAAGTCGATCCGACCAGCGGTTTGGTGTAGATGGAGGGAGCCCGTAAGTCAGCGGATGATTATTTGTCGATAGTTATCGCCCCTAAATTGCAGTTTACGCCATTTGTAAATACACCTAATAAAACGGAAATTACATATGTGCAATATTCCGCCAGTGAAGTTTTCGTTTGTTTTTCACCATAGGCCGGGCACACAGCGGGAAAGTTTTAGCTAAATGACTGAAATATCGACCGCAGCAAGAAATTTTGAAATCTATTGATAAATAACGAAGCTGACGTCACATCCGTTTGCTCTATTTTGAAAACTTGACGTTCATCTTTGACATCCAATAGAACCGGAAGTAGTCAAGATAGAGCTCTGAAAATTATCATCTTTTATGCGCCTGACACTCCCCTATCACACTGGCAAGAAATTATGTTGCTGACATTACTGTACAAATTGGAAAACGTTTGCAAAGACCACCCGTTATCAGCCGAAATTCGGCAAAAATTCGGCAAAATCGTTGAAAAGTATGTACATATTTCAACTTTAAATCCCTATAGCTCTCTTATTTGACGAGATAGCCGAGAACTGTCAGCGAGGCCGAGATAGAGAATGTTGTCAGCTTTCCAATGCAAAAATAATTTTTGAAATCGGTTGGAAAATAAGGAAGTTATAGAAAGTTATAGAAAATATGACGTCACTTCCGGTTTCGTGGAAAGTGGCATTAAGATATTTCTGAAAATCTCTGAGTCTCTGCGCACACTTGATCCGAATCGGCATGCAAAATTTGAAGTCGATCCGACCAGCGGTTTGGGCTGTAGCCTGAACGGCTGAATAAAAAAAAAAAAAAAAAAAAAAAAAAACCCAATAGGTTTTCGGCGCAGCTGAAAGCCGCCTCAAACCTAATGAATGTAATATGTCCGGATTATTAGGTAGTGTCATGACAGATCACTGCTAGCTACACTGGTCAAGATACGATATGGCCCCGATGTTCATGTATGACTCCAACATAACAAATGGTCGTGACATAAGCTGTCGTATGTGAAAGTTTATATTGCAACGTGTGCACGGTAAGCGATGAATTATTCATGAGTACCGTCTCTGCAGCGGCATTGTATTGTAAGTTATCACGTTATCACTTCAGCACCAGTGTGGCATTAAATTTAACGACATAATAATGAATCTGATAATAATGCGACTTCTCTAGCATCTTCTAGACTAAATTTACGACACCATATTTGCTTTCGTTTCACGTAAATTAGGACGACAGTTGGTGAAAACAATCAATGACAATCATGCAGGGATTCCGCTGGCGATCGCCACTTTCGCAATTGGCGATAAAAATAAACAATAAGCGATAAAAAATTACAATTTTTGCGATTTTTTTATTTTCCCCAGCGGAATCCCTGACAATAAAATATTATATTTCTCATTTGGTATACTAGTATGGAATTTCAACATCAACAACACGTTTACCGCAAAATAATCTTTTAGGAGATATTTTAGACAATGGTGGATTTTTATATCTGGGAAAGTATTTGTAAGTTTGCAGTAGTCAATCTACCAAGAGGCAACTCATAAATATGCATAGTATTTATGTTCACATTGATTCGGTTACTATGGTAATGAACAGGATAATTGGACTTACAATTGACATGTGACGTTCTGACAAGTCTAGTTGCAGTATTGACAAGCTCAGCTTCCGTGTAACTGATAGCGCATATGCAGTCGGGAATTAAGGAGTGTTTGGTTGGATAAATGGTGAACAGTGTAGGACCAGATCAGACTGCGCAGATGCGCAGTCTGATCTGGGCCTACACTGTTCACAACACCCATACACAACACTACTTACGTGAACTGTGTTTTCTTTTGTGTGGAAACGTACACAAACCGTAACAGAACACATGGAGTAAACTCGTCTCGCTATATATCACTCTAAGAGCTATTCGAAGTGCTGGAATATTGCGACGAACCCAGTGGGATGTAAATAGAATAATAAATCGACAAAACATCGCAGAATTCTGAATTTATGATCAGCATTAATTGGCAGCGTCTGGCTTTTCTCAATACAGGCGTGGAGGCTACCGATTATATATCCGACAATCCCTTCGTTTATTAACGAGAAACAGAGATTTATTGACCGTTTCCGTGAAATAAACTTGGCCCACTCTATGATAAACAGGCTCTGGTTTAACGTGTTTAATTGTTCAGAGTACAGTTAGAATGGAGTCTTATATTGCTGATGCAATGTACCAACTCAGTGTGCATCTAATCATTTGTGTTTGTCTTTCATAGCGACATGTATGTATATGACTGCCAAATGTATACTTTCGTGGCCTTTCTAATTTCAAAAATGTGTAAACCCTCTCGTTCTGAGCATGTACCCCGACTCATGTTCAAATACTAGTAAGATGACACCCAAACGGGGTTATTACAGAGATGGAGTTAACCCTTTGAACCCGAAATCCCGCTATAGCGGTTTATGCAAAAAGTGCAGATCCAGATGAGCCGGCTCGTAACGAGCTGTCTCATCAGGATCTGCACTTTTTGAAAGTAATTTTAATATTTCTTAGAACAAAAACACCCCCTTTTCATAAATGGACGAATCTGAAAATCATTTTGTGACCATTGTATTGGTCGGAACATTAGTATATCACAGTCCATTCCAGTTCCTTAGGGTTGAAAGGGTTAAGTGTGCTGAATTTTGTTTCAAATATAGAACACCAACATAAAAATATGCATTTTTTTTCCAGTCCATTGTGTAGTCTAATACACTACAGTATATTTGTTTGTTGGATGAAAATCCGCAAAATAATTCAGAGAACAAATAAACAACGGCACTAGTCTTGGTATGTTGGCAAGATGTGCATTCGCCCATGCGCCAAGCAATCATGAAAGCACTTTGCAATGTACTTCAATAATCCTTACATCCGCTGCCGTCAAGGTCAAGCGGCGCTTTTATGTTGTGCGAGACGCTTGCATATTGCTGTTTACAAAAACAACACAGATCCGGATCACGATTTGGCATAGACATGCCAATATACGTCCATATTCATGATCGACACCGGTTCCTATGTTTAAAACACGATAATAGGATACCTGTAGCCTATTTCATCAACATTGCAAAGTATACTTTACTAGCAAAGTATACTTTGAGGGAGTAATCATTTATTTTTCCTGAAATGCATTATTTCATATAGAACTAACAAATGCATATATTTCATGATTACAAATATGCAGAATTATTATACTGAATTTATTACATTATCACAGCTAAATTGGCTGTGATAATGTAATAAATTCAGTATAATAAAAATTAATAAATTGATCATAAAATTGAAAATATCTCCCTCAAAGTATACTTTGCTACTAAAGTATACTTTGCAATGTTGATGAAATGGTTGCCGTGATCAGTGTTTAAATACATTGCCTGCGTGAACCTCGAATGTAAAACTAGACATTATGTTTGTAAAACATGGAAATCCCCCCCCCCCACCCACCCACCCACCCGCGCTGGCATACTGGATTCTAACTAGAGAAACTCTTATAAACGTTTCGACTTTTCGACGTAAATGTACACGGAACGGGCGGAACCTCAAGAGCAACACAATATGTCCCACATGCTATCGCATAAGGGGCATAATTAAGCTTAAACAGTTTAGCACAGGCACCTAACGTTGGCAATTCCACGCGACTTTTTAACTGCGCTACTTTTTTTAACAAAATGTGTTATTTCATAAAATCTGAAAGCTACGGACAAACACTGCAGATCCTGATGAGACGGCTCGTTACGAGCCGTCTCATCTGGATCTACAGTGTTTGCAACTGTTTGAGGTACGCCTATATAGTGTATATTCATCTATGAACATACAATATATCAATATAGTCGAAACTCTATCTCTACCAGATGATTCGGTAGACGTATTATAGAGTCTATGGGTTCACAGACATGACGAATATAGCTCCTGGTCGGAAATTGGTACCCGTGCATAACGCGGCACACTTAACCTTCAGAGAACCGAGTTACGCAGTACATTGAAATACCTGCGCAATTTTTACCGAGACTTGCCGTTTTTGACACGTCGCGTAATAATAATGATTTATGACAATATGCAGTCCAGACGAAATCGATCGAAGTTGCGTAATTAATGTCGATAATTCATATATTACCTCCGGCGACCACTGGTGACCACGATTACTGGTGTCGAGTCACGAACCAACATGTCTTATTGCATTTTCTCCAATTACCACATCAGTTTGAACTTTGGAAAGTTGTCCGTAAACGATGTATAAAGTAAACTTTATCAGAGATCATGTGGATTTTTTTCTTATTTTGTCTTCATTTATTTATGATTAACTGTTTTATGTACACTTTTCAATAGATCATGTACACCGTATAGCATTTAAACATAATAGTATCTATTATATTACACAAGTTACATACATAATGTATTAGGAAGTAGATTTTCTACCATTTGTTTGGCACACTCTTTATGACATATGAGACGAGCCATACGATTTTGTATGCAACTAATGTGCCGTACTTCATATATTTATTTCCTTACAAAATATACGATATCTTCCGTAAGTGAGGTTGAAAGTTCACAACATGTTCAGTGAGAATGCGGAATAGAATTAAGTGTGTGGAAATATGTGTCATGGAAATACGCACATCTTCTTAGGTACAAAATCACATGGCTTTTCTCATATATACATCCACATGACAAAGTGTATTTTACGAGTTTCCAGGCCGGTGTATTCCCAGATTTCTCCTCGAACCCGTATTATGTTTTATCATATCACTTATTCCCCAATGATCTAAAACGTTCGCTTCAATAGCAGTAGCGCTGCTTACAGGGAACAGATTAGCTAGCGAACAACGTGGATCCAGATCAGACTGCGCGGATGCGCAGTCTGATCTGGAACCACGTTGTTCGTGTTCACGCTGTAAGACAACTTTGTCATGTATCCGCCCATGTTACGATGAAAGCTAAAATAGCAAAACCTACTGAGGTTAGAAATGCACGACTGAAAATCGATTAACCCGAGCGTTTCGTTTTTCTGCGGTTTCTGGTACTATTTTATACTGGGAATTTCTTTGAACTTGAGTATTTTACCAGGCAATTATATATACCTCATGATTCTACAAAACTTGGCTTAGTGACGTTGCCAATAATACAGACAAAAGGCTAATATGCACACTGATTAGAAATTTAAAATGTCCGGATTTTGCAAATCTTGGATAAAAAAGTGGTAAATTTAGCTCCTTATAAATCTTATTTAAATTGTGTCGTCTGCTGTTTATTTTCCATTTTCTCATCACATCATGTTTTGAAAACACGTTGGAATTCCAATGGAAATGATTCTAAATTGTTCTCAAATCATGTTTTTACTGAGACATTATACACAATATAAAACAGACGTTTTCCGAATTCTAGGTTAGTTTCGCATAGTCATCAATTCAGCGTGATAGAGGGTAAACGATTCGCTATGTTCCCTCAAACAGCGCACAGTGTCTGCCCTTATCAGACTGCGTAGATGCGCTGTTTGATCTGATCATGTACTGGTCGTATACTCAGTGAGCACATTTTTGAGAGTCACATGTCTATGTGATTTTTTACCGAAGAACATGTGCGATATCTCATGGAAAATATTTACAAAATTTATGATATTTTCAGTATATGACAGTTACTTATGACGTCGAGAGTTGACGAAAATTTCATAGCAAATGCGGAATAGAATTTGCCGTGAAACTTTCATCCACTTTCGACGTCATTAACAAAAAATAACCAAGTTTTTGTAATGTTTTTCATGAAAAATCGCACATCGTCTGAGATATGTACAAGGTCACATGGCTCGTCTCATATGGCGTGTGGGTGAATATGAAAACGTCCCAGGGGCATTTATGTCAGCCATATTTCTATCATCGGAAATGGTACAAAGGAAAACTGGCGATATAACATCAGAACCTACACGCCGGCAGTAGAATATATCTTGGGAGGTCATTTAAATTCGATCAATTATTAATTAGCTGTCAAAAGGCGGATACCTTATGACAACTGACCGTTAAAAGGAGGCGCCTTGTCTTCAAGCACAATTCAACTTGTCTGTTTGTTTCAAATTTTGATATATGTGTCGAAACTGTATTGACATGTCAGGGGCAGATCTAGAGGGGGGGGGGGGGGGTTGCAACCCCGGAACAACCCCCCCCCCCCCCCGCCCCGTTCAGCACGGAGTTTACATAGATCACAGTTTACCACCAGTCTGAGTCTGACATGCATACCGTTTTTTCTGTTACACGCAAACCTCTTCAGAATGAAACAATTACTATTCGAGCTATTCGAATATGTACTTATCAAATTGCACAATTTTATTTATTTACCCCCAGACGCCATTCCACGGGCCCGTTTCACTAAACTTCGTACGACTAAGAAGTTCGTAAATGCAAAATTGAAATCCACAATCACTTTTGTTATCTTTCGTAAGTTCCAATAATTTGGAGCTAGCTCTAAATATGTAATGTTAACTCTAATTATTTAGATCTACATAAACTGAAATATTTAATGATAGCTCTGAATATTTAGATCTAGCAATACTATTTGGAGTTTATGTAGAGTTGGCGTTCCATACTTCATGGCTTGTCCCATTTGTTTTGATATAGAAATGTATGTCATGCTTATCTCACATGTGTATTTTGTTTTGTCCCGTCAACACAGTGCCTTGCCAGATATATTTTCCCATTCACTAACCTACTATTCTCTATGTATATTTCCAGTGTTCGTTGATGGACCAGGACCTGTCGCTGATGAAACAGCTGCTGACCTTGAACGAGGCGATCGAGGACCTGAAATGGCAGAAGAAATACTACCACAGTCAGTCCTCCGTGCCGGAGAGCTCCTGCAACCTCAGCGAATCTGATTGGTCCGTGTCTGAAACGGACATGTACGAGTCGGAAACCGAGGACTTACGAAAATTCCCGACAACGGAATTGGCAAACCATTCCCGCTTGAGCAGACAAGTATCGTCAACAAATGGATCTAAATTGAGTACGAGTACGATTCGATGTTTACCAACTCACCTGGACTTGTTACTCGACGAAAGCACAGGGTTTTGCGACGAGGAACAAAACTCTTTTGATTCCGGAATACATGAAGATGTGATTCGTAAGGAGATAATTGTATGAAGAAAATTATGATAAACATGGTGTTTAATGAAACATGACCCGTACTGTAATACTTTCTTGTATTTCGGTCAATATACTGGGTTGCAACAAGAAGAATTGAGTTTAGTTAACCCTTACACCGCTATCTTAATTTTTGGTCGTCTGCTGTTTATTTTCTATTTTCCATTTTGATCATCAAACACATGCTTTGACAGCACTTTAGAATAATTTCCATTGGAAATGATTCTTAAGTGCAGTCAAATCATGTTTTTATTGAGAAATAAGACAAGATATGAAAGCAACAGTAGACGACAATTGTTGTGTGTAGCGGTCTAAGGGTTAAAGTTGCAAATTTCGGTGAAAACAAGTGTAATTGATGTTTATATTGTCATTGGTCAATAATGTTCAATTTTAGATATCGCTTACATACCGATACTCCGATAATGGTGAATTCTACCCTGGTTCTACCTCACATTTGTTTATCACGACGAATAGCTAAATAAGCTTGAGTATTACCAATCATTCTACGACATGTGGCGATAAACCAACCGCCAGCGACATGGTAAGATTTCAATGAAATGTTGTATTCTTGCTCCTTCGTTGGCGGTTAGTCATGCACCTACGTAAGTAACCCGTGTGTTAACCCTTACAATGCTGAATAAAACTTTGACGTCTGCTGTTTATTTTTTATGTTCCATTTTCCTTATAAAAAACACGGTTTGACAGCACTTTAGAGAATCATTTCCAATGGAAATGATTCTAAAATGCTGACAAACCATGTTTTTACTGAGAGAATTGATAAAATATGACACAGCAGCAGACGACTATTTTCGGTTCCCGCATTCTAAGGGTTAAAGAGCCTTTTCTGACCAGTTTGGCTTACGATTCAAATTAGGTCACAGCCATGTATCTTTATCAACGGGTGGTAATTACTTTGTTGCATTTTTTTGCGGCTACGTGTGATTTAATTCATTCATTGTACGTTATATCAATGTGTTATGCTAGTGTTTTGTAATAGTAAATTACCCGAATATACGTTACAAAGCAACTTCAAGTTGGGATTAATATTGATTTATTCCGACATTCATTCTACGAATGATTACAATAGTTTTTAGTTTCAATCTCAATGTTGATCCTAATTTAAGGGGATAGTGGAAGAAGGGGCTAAGCCCTTTATGGACTGAGACCGCATATGCGTCTGGCCCCTTCAGCTACTACACCACTAGTTTAACGTATTTTTAGTTATTTGTACGACTAAGTGGAAAATGAAAGTCATCTTCCACAGTTTTTATGTTCGTGAAGTTTAGCGAAGAAGCATTGATTGTGAAACTTTTTGTCAATTTGTGCTTGAATGTGAATCACTACACTTAGCAGTTCATTCATTTGAATGTATGGTCGTCTTTAAACGCGGTATAGTGGTCCATGTTTATTTGTTTTTCTGTTTTATTTGTTCTGTTGATCTGTAGTATATTTTACTGGTCCTACATATGGTTAATGACAACACTACTGTATATTAACTGCAATATTTATACATACATGTAACACATTTGACGACAAATGCTGCATTTCGATTGTCCAACAAAGAAATATTTTTAATTTCTGTTTTCTGTTACATGTATGTTGGTACATACAGTCTTATACGTGCTTTACAACGTTCTAGACTATTGATATAATTATGTCACGCTCTATATAAAGCATGGCTTATGTTGTACGTCATTGAGTGTGGTTTGCGACCAGGATAAAGCAAGATCAACGATCTTGCTTTATGCTGGATACAAACCACACTGATTTCTCGATAACAACAAGTATTGCCCGTGCTGAGGAATACGATAGAGCGGCTGACTTATGTTCGATGTTCACTAAAACCTCGGAATAACTCTGTTCTGAAATATATATATTCGGTGTGTTGTCATGCGCTATGTTCACAATCAAATTCCGACACATTTCGTTTCTGAAACATGATTCCGCTTCTGTTTATTTGCTTTATATAGCGACACGTTATGTTGCTTACGTTTCTTTATGTTCACTCGTAACATGTACATGATCAACATATGAACCAGGTATTTCTGAGGAATTCACCAGTATCGCTGATTGAGTTGGAAGTGGGAGTAAAATATGGCTGTGACTGGAGAAATGGGGCTTATGACCTTTGCTACCAGTGCAGACCCAGACCAGTGCTATACGACCCATTTTACCAGTCACCACCACAGCTATGGATATGAGATAATGGATCTTACGTCAATGACAAAACAAATATGATATATTCTGATCAATATGCACATTCTTACAATCATCTTAGGGTATACACATTCTGCTGATGGTACATTGTATAGATTGGAAACTGGATGGCGAACAGCGTACACCCTGAACAGACTTCGTAAATACGCAGTCTTGTTTTGGGATATGCTTCTCGCACGTGTCGTAAGGTCCCTTTTCTTGGTCGAGTGGGGGGAGGGGTGGGTGGGGGTGGGGGAGGGGTGGGGCTGGGGTGGGTGGGGTAGGGGTGTGGGGTAGGGGTGCGCGATTATCAATAATACGTGTCTATGTTCGTGTTTTGTTGTATTTACATGTGTATCAATATGGCATTAACCCTTTCAACCCTACATACCATAAAACCAACATTTGCAAAGACTGTTGATCCAGATGAGCCGGCTCGTAACGAGCCGTCTCCTCCGGATCTATAGAGTTTGTAATTATTTTTAAGATTTTGAAACAATTCCCCATTTTTGATTAATGGACTAGTTCAAAATTAACATGAAACATTCCACGTGGTTATATTTAGGGGTGAAAGGATTAATCAGGCTTATATACAAGTTGTTTCCGACATGAACTGACATCACATGTTACAATTATTTCGTCACCTATACTGACATCACGTGTTATAATTATTTCATCAAGTAAATTTGTCGAAAGGAGAAATTACCTTATTTGGCGCTTTCGTTTTCGATCAGCATGTCAAGCCAAATAAGGAGTCGTTTATGAGAAATATTTCGCAATTTCGACATTATTTTCGCCAGAAAAAAAACACGATAATATCGGTTTATTGCAGAAAATGTGCTTTTGCTGTGTAATAACATGTGTGTATAAATACACGAGTGTAAAACAGTGCAACCTCTCTAAACCGGACACCAGGGTGATAATTCCTGTTCGTGGTTGCATAGCACACAGCTATGGTTCAGAATGATAAAATGCCTGATTTACAGTGAAACCTTTCTAAACCGGACACCCTGGGGACCTCCTGTGAGGTTTCGCTGTACATATTGATGGTCTAGTAACATAATGTCGTAACTGCTATGCTAAAGCATAGCAGTTACGACCTTATGTTACTAGACCATCGATATGTAAATACGACCGCTACAGAAAGCACGTTAGGTGGTGAGTTCTGTTCATATATGACGCTGTGCATATACAGAGAATATAACATTTCACTGATTTTATAACAAGAACTCGGCATCGCCCCGTTTCTTATGAAACCAGTAAACTCGTAAATATAATGTTGAATTAACACACAGAACCTCCACTAAATATGCTATTCAGTTATACAACCATGTATTCATATTAACTACCATACTGACGATATGTCCAATATTGATGTCAAATCGCCACATACTATAAGTTATTGTGATTCTACACAGGCTATATGGTGTAACATTGCCCGTCTGGAGGTATGTTCACCCGAGGCGATAGCCGAGGGTGAACATACCTTCAAACGGGCAATATTACACCATATAGCCTGTGTATAATGACAATAACGTATTTGTCATACCGCAGATCCGTTATTTGGCCGTATAAACATTTTGTCTTTTGATCTTTGCGTTTTTTCAGGAAGAAAAATAATCCGAGATTCGATTTTCTACCGTCAGTCTTAATATAAAGGCGTAAATGAACATTTAGTTTTTTTATTAAACGAAAACAAACTAAGTATGGAGTAAGAAATCCATCGAAAACGACTTTATCACATTTTTTTTATATCGTCTAATTTAATTTATATTCCACTGCTCTATCGATCTGCTCTCCCTTTGGCGCCTCTAGAAAAATGCGACTGGTTCCCAAATATTCGCTGTTATTGCTACGCCGCATTTCGTGCGTGGAACCCATAGTTTATGACATAAATATAGCCGTGTCACGAAGCCAATAGTGTTGAGATTTGAAAACACGAAACGGGACAGTTTGTGGCATTTTTCGCTCATATTTTGATGAGCGAAGAATATTTATGGAAAAATAAACAGTAAAGACTGGTTTTGAGTGTACAATGTGTTACTTGTATTGATCAATTCCGGGTTTTTATTGTGTTTAGTGAGGAATACAATTCGCAATCGGCAGACGCTTGCAAAATGTGTCTTCCTTGGACGCGAGGCGCCGGAGGGGAATCGCAATTCCTGTATGTCTGACGGCCTTGGCAGGTCATATAATATATATGACCAGGCAAGCTAGCCAATCAAAAGCCGAGAAACTTATCTGCGGTATGACAAAGTTGCATATGTGGGTGTTGACTGGAGATATTGGATTTATGGGTTTTGCGATCAGTGTAGATCCAGATCAGCCTGTGCACCGGCACAGTCTGATCAGGATATACACTGTTTGCTATTACATCAATGAAACATCCGTCATGCTTCTAACAATCAATATAGATCGTTATCATGCTCCAGTCCAGGAGTGTGCTAGTTGATCAGGAGCTACACTGGTCACAAATTCGATACGCCCCATTCCTCCTGTCACCGCCACATATACAGATTAATGGCTTCGCTTAAAATAATAACGCGTTCGTGCGAAGTATACTTTGAGGGAGATATTTTCAATTTTAGGATCAATTTATTAATTTTGTTTATACTGAATTTATTACATTATCACAGCCATTTTGGCTGTGATAATGTAATAAATTCAGTATAATAATTCTGCATACTTATAATCATCAAATATATGCAGTTGTTAGTTTTATATGAAATAATGCATTTCAGGAAAAATAAATGATTACTCCCTCAAAGTATACTTTGCTAGAAAAGTATACTTTGCAATGTTGGTGAAATCGGCTACTGACTTCTTCACACATTTCGCTACTGCTTTGAGTACATGTGTATGATAGGAACTCGACTATATTGGCTTGTGTGCAGTGTCAACGTTCGTGGGTGTCGGTGAAATAAAACGCGCACACTGTTTTAACTTTGTGGGTATATAAATGTGTTTCCATTCATCCATTTCTCTGTAAGAAGTAAATGTTATAATTACACTTTTGAACCTTGTCGTTATAAAACTTATAAAATATTTTCGAAACAACACAAACATCTGTTTATTTCATCTTATGTGTGGCTGTAACTTGAGTAATGAGACTTATGGGTTTTGCGACCAGTGTAGATCCAGATCAGCCTGTGCGTCCGCACAGTCTGATCAGGATATACACTGTTCGCCATTCCATTAATACAGCACCCGTAATGCTTCTAACAAGCAAAACAGCCCGGGAGTGTGCATGCTATTTCATCAGGAGCTACACTGGTGACAAATCCGATACGTCCCATTTTTTCAGTCACAGCCATGTATGTGTCCGCCTCTGGAAGTACCCGCCTAATCGTCTCGCCGTACTTCATAACTCATGTGGAATTGAATAGAGATCAGAAATTATTGTCTCTTTTCGACGAAATCTCCAGAAAACATGATTGATTTTTTAAATTGGATAAGCCAGGTGCTAGTAAAAGCCGAGCCGATTTTATGTTTAAGCCATACCATATCGTGTCTATGTTCAGCGTCCACCCAGTTGACCAAAACCTACCTGTGTATCCGATAAAAACGAAAAAAACGAAGGTAAATTTATGTTAATTTTTTTTTAAGCATAAATTAAAATTTTAGCCAGCAAAATTTAGAAAAAAAGAAGAAAAAACTACTTTTATTAAACTTATTAAGTGGACATTCATGAACGGATTTAATACTTGAATAAGTCCCCCAAACAGTTTTCATATTCCTTGACCAGTAAATAGTGTAAAATAGCATACACAGTGTGTTTTTTATCCCGTCAACACAGTGCGTATGTGCCGTGAAACACGGTGCCGTGAAACATTTTTGATATCCAGTCAATAAACTATTTTTGCATTTTACAGCCATTTGTAGGTGTTGACGGGATAAATAGAATAGTAGGTTTGTGCCGTGAATGGAAAAAAATATCTGGCGCGGCACGGAAACGGGATGTGCTCGGCAGAGCCTCGCCCATCCCGTTTCCTGAGCCTTGCCAGATATGTTTTCCCATTCACGGCACTAACCTACTATTCTCTATCTATTTTCCTTATTTCTGAACCAAAGTATATGTTGTGACCACTCATTTGAACCGTCTCGGCGAGACGGTTCAAATGAGTGGTCACAACATATACTTCTGATGAGAAATAAAGAAATTATTGAGCCTTGCCGGATATTTTTTCCCATTCACGGCACTAACCTACTATTCTCTATTTTCTTCACAGAACCACTGTCAAAACCTTCACGCCCGCGGACGCTTAACAGAGAAAGTACTTGCTATGGCCTTATTCCAAAGAGGCTTCAAAATACTAAAATGTAACATCTTACGATAAATACATTTCTTGTGCGTGTTATTCTATTTAAACAAGACTTAACTCGGCTAACATTGTAATACGTATCGATGTTGTCTCTGGTCAGCTTCTGCAACTGGACAAAGCATTCACCATTATATAATTCCAGCACAAAAATATTTACACCATTCCCTATAACATTTGATTGGTCCGTAGCAAGTCTCTGTCCAAAATTTATATCCCAGTAAACTCCCATGCCGAACTACTTTCCGTGACCGTGAGGCGCAGTTAAAATAATTCTTAAGAAAACGGAAAATAGACACATTTTCTTGATGAATTTATTTCAAATGCTGGAATTATAAGGAATGAATGGCCTTTTTGTTGAATTTATCGGGGATATAAACTTGGAAAAGTCGCGGGAATACTGGACGAGGCCTTACAAAATTACGAAAAGAAAATAAAAAAATAAAAAATCTTTTTTTTTTCTTTTTTTTTTTCGAAAATTGTAACTTGTTATCGCTTCGTCCAGTATTCCCGCGACTTTTCCAAGTTTATACCCCGATAAATTCCACACAAATGCCATTCATTCCTATAGTGTTTGACCAGTGTATCTCATGTAAGATCACCTCCCTCTTTTGTTTCACATTGGGTACGAAGCCACGCTGGGAACAACTTACAGAAGTACGATCGGGTACGGGGGTCGCCCCGTACCCAATCGGACTTTCGGTATTTTTGTCCTAGTACAACTTCGTACCTCCGTGGCTTGTCCGAATCTATGGGTTTGGTTAGCTGCGTTATGACGGTTACACAGCTAAATACGAACGGTGTAGAACCTGATAAGACTGTGCAAATGTTTCAAGTGCTGTATTTGTTTACTGGTTCATTTCTTTCCCCAGTTTGTTGTTGGGGTTCGTATATGCATGTAGTCACCTGAGTATTACGATTGTAAATGTCCGGAATGCATAGACTGACCAGAAACTACATGCAACAATCACAATGTCACATGTACTAACTTTGTTAAGAACGGTTTATTATTCAAATTAAAATTGATTAACGTTTATTTTGGTTTTGTCATTTGTTCATGCCATTATGTGTGTTTATATAGAGTGCATATTCTGGCGTACATATATACTTGTTCGATACCATGTGTGACTGTGACTTGAGAAATGGTACTTTTGCGCATTTGCGCACAGTGTAGACCCGGATCAGCCTGCGCGAAAGCCAGTCAGTCGATGAAACAATCACATGATGCGTCTAACAAACAGTGTGGCTCATTATCAGACTGAATGAGTATGCTACATGTAGTACGTTAGAAACTACACAAACTGCACATGCTACATATACCATAAGCCCCATTTTCCCCCAGTTACAGCCACGTATAAACCACCATCTGAGAAAACGCACCTTGCAACGTTTTCAATCAGCATAGCCCCATATACGTAATCTGACCAGGGTCTTATCCCTTTCACCCATAAAATCTGCCATTGCTCATTTCCGGACTATTCCATTAATCTGATAACGGGTGTTGTTTAAAATTCTTGAATATAAGGATAAACACTGCAGATCCTGATGAGACGGCTCGTTACGAGCCGGCTCATCTGGATCTACAGTGTTTGTAAATGTTGGTATTATGAAATGTATGGTTGTGGTTCTCTACATTAAATTTTGAAGAAAAAAAATACAATATACATGTATGACGATATAGGATGGTTCAGAGATAAATTGCCGTGTCAGGTTAGGTGAAAATATGCAAACAACATAACAAGGAAATTAAAAATCCAACACAAAAGTTGAATACGACACGAAATAGCAAATACTGTTTCCCAGTAAAAGGCGGTTCCATGGCGAACATTACACTACAAGTTTGAGCTTACACTGAACTAACTATCGTGTATAGATATGCATGTGTGTGGCGCCTGATTAAAATCTTCTCTTTCCGGGCCCATTGTATAATACAAAATAAAACCACCCATCGAAGCCTGACTAAAATACTATTGTACCTTGTTGATAGAAAATTTGGCACGTTTCATATCGTGTAATCGAATCAGCAAGTCATTTGGGCAACACTAATTCAAGACAACACATTAGTCAAATTTATTCCAGATCAAACGTTATCAAATGCTTGAATAAAAGAAATGTGCGTGCGTACACGCTCGAAATGATCACACTGTGAATTATCTGTCATCATCATCGGTGAACGATTTAATACAATTATTAAAGAAGACAGTATTAAACTATCAAATCATGATTACGATACATGGTACAATCTCGTACAACCCGGCCCATTGTCTTAGTTTGTAATCAGTGTAGATCCAGACAAGCTTGCGCATCCGTAAATGGGAAAGGCTAGCCATCCCTGTCAATCTTGGTCATCATGGATCTTGACAACATATCCACCATTCGGTGGCCATATATGGGATAAATACTTCATAAAGTGCTTTACTGCATGAACTTTGCTAGACGAACATAGTGTATTAAAATCACAATATACTAGTGTAATAAAAATGCTTCTGCTACGGAAAACGTGTTTGAAAATCAATATAGCTTTCATGTACGATGCTGTTCTTATGCAATACATATAACGAAAATAGTGATTTAATATGATGCGTATTACATGCCTTGACCGAGTTCATAAGACAAGAGGCTATGCCGAGTTAACTCGTTTAACGCATATCATAGTAAATCATCACTCACGTAAACTCCTGAGTAACTGTGCCCCCGCCCATCGATCAGTAGCCGATTTCATCAAAATTGCAAAGTACACTTATCTGGCAAAGTATACTTTGAGGGAGTAATCATTTATTTTTCCTGAAATGCATTATTTCATATAGAACTAACAACTGCATATATTTGATGATTAAAATTATGCAGAATTATTATACTGAATTTATTACATTATCACAGCCAAAATGGCTGTGATAATGTAATAAATTTAGTATAATAAAAATTAATAAATTTATCCTAAAATTGAAAATTTCTCCCTCAAAGTATACTTTGCTAGATAACTATACTTTGCAATGTTGGTGAAATAGGCTACTGGTGACGCCGACCTGCGATGTTCGCCATCACTGAATATGTAGCTCCGCCTACAATATGCACGGTCCGTGATACCGTCACTGAAGGAACAGACCGTATATCTGGATCCGTGCCGATAGCTCTTTCTGAGTACGTACTCCATTAGCATGCTCAAAATCAGAACATGTGATTGGTCGACTCTGTCTCGACCAATTAGACTGGATTGTCTGATTTCGAGTACGAATGTGGAGTACGGAGTACAGCTCAGTCTCTACCGATCAGAGGGCTTGATTCCAAGTACGAATTAGGAGAATTTGGAGAACGTACTCACAGGGTTTTATAAGCCGGTGCCCAATAAGCACAATAATGCACCTCTGATGACTACCGAACGATTCACATACAGTAAAGCCTCTCTAAACCGGACACCCTGGGAGGTACCCATGGTGTCCGGCTTAGAGAGGTTCCACTGATAGCCGAGTGCTATACGATCACGAACAGGCATTATCACCTGAGATAAATGACCAAGAAACTCATCAAAAGTAAGATCACGTGTGTTTTCTAGATGTCATGTTTGGAGAGGTTCCGCTGTACATGTAAACCTATCTTAGCCACATAAACCCATGTTTATGTGGCCACTGTTACAAACCATATCCTATACATGTGGGACTAGCCACATATCCCAAATATGTCGGAACACTGAAAGCAAATGGAAACAGTATAGCCAATGGAGAATGAAATTCCCATGTGAACTAAAAGTTAACCATATATATCTACAGTGAAACCCCTCTAAACCGGACACACTGGGAGGCCCCTGGGTGTCCAGTTTAGAGAGGTTGCCACTGTAAATCAGGCATATGATTATTCTGATATGTAGTGGCGTGCTTTGTAGTCATGAAGATACATTAACATTTGAGATAAATGATCAAGAAACACATAAAGCATAAGATCACAGAGGTTGCATTGGTGTCCGGTTTAGAGATGTTCCACTGTAGTATAACAGCCAGGGCCCGGTTGTTGCTAAGGATTTAACAGTCTGTTAAGCTAACAGACGCTTTGATCAACCGGGCCCAGACGTATAGCGGTAATTGTAGTCTTCATCAGGCACCGATGTGCACTCTACGACTAACGGTATACGCCCAGCCCACCTACCCCCGCAATCAATATATAATAAAATAACACTTACAAAGGGGTAACATGTAACATGAGAAAGCAACGAATGCGCCGCCACAAAACACACGAAGGTCCCGGGAGATAAAGAACGTGTACATTGAAAGAAAAAGTAAAAATGAACGGGTTTAATTTAAGGTAATAGGTCATAGATAGATCCACTTGACTTCAATGTCAATTGCTTCATAATAGTGATGTGATATATGAATATAACATATGTGAATATTTTCTTGTTACTGTATACTATATGGAGCGCTGAGTTGCCATCTCCGCCATCTTTGTATGTACAACCCATCGTACAGTTTCACCAATTCGTGCGTTTGACACATACAGCAAATAGTATGACAGTAAACCAACTAAAATTTGGTGCAATACATAATATATAGATATGACAATGGCAAGCTATACATATTATGCCAGCAAACTATGCAAAAGACGAGATATCTGAGCAATTCTCCCATCGATCTCAACATTTTGATGTGTAAACTTTTCAATCTGATGCACAGCCTATGTTAGTGTACACGTTACCCATAGGTAAAGCCATATTTACTCGCATAGTAGGTGAGTAGACACCATGGACAATATACTCAGGTAACTGCTTACATGTCACTGGATTTGATAGCTAATAACAGAGTACAGTAGTGGGTATATATGGTTTTATATATGGTGTGGTTTGCCAGGTAAAAGTATTACACTGTGCGATTTTCTGTGTATGAGGCTATCTATAATAGTGCTTCATGTTGTTCAAAACACAGGCACAAACATGTCCAGAAAACTGACATATCTTACAGTTTGGAGTAATATAATTGATAGGAGTCCGTTCACCTGGTTTTTCTACATGTGATTAGCTACATTATATAATATGTTCTACTTCACAATATGAGTTCTTTGTCAAACGGCAGAGCAGGTGAAACTGGCTGATGGCTGAAACTTACAAATATAGCCGACTTGGTCAGTCCATGTGCCGTGTAGGATACAGTAACAGTATTAAAATATATGTAAAACATATATTTTATCACATTTACGAAACAATTATCTTTTAATCATGCGATGATCAGGTATATAACGGGTCCTTAACGTCTAGGCAACATCTAAGGTCATATAAAGATGGGACCACAGTTTAAAGTCTCATCCGACAGACCAGTGGGATGGAAATACTATGAAAGTAATTTTTGATGTCCTATGCGAGGTTTGAACCCACAATCACCGGATTGGAAGCCAGGTGTTCTAACCCCACAAAACATCCCTACTGTCTGTTTCACGAAAGCTGCCAAAATTTTACGGCCATTTAAGCAATTCAAAAACGATATTTTTTTCGATAATATTAAATTAATGGAACATTTAAGAATGAGCCTTCTTTTTATTTCATGAAATTTTGTCAAATATTGGTTTTACTACGAAAAATTTATTTCTCTATGGGAATTTAACATGGGGGAAAAAGAGGTAGAGGAGTTGTGGGAGGAGTCAGAAAACGATTTTTTGGGGAAATTGACTCAGAAACCTGGCTAGATAGCTTGGAAATGATCTAACTAAGTTAAATTTTAAAAATTGGTGCAGTATTTCTGAATTCTAAAAAAATTTCCCCATGTTAAATCCTCATAGACATCTTCACTCTGTGAAGATGTCTATTGGGATTTAACATGGGGAAATTGTTTTTTCGCAATAATATCAATATTTGACCAAATTCGACGAAATAAAAAGAAGGCTCATTCTTAATTTTTCCTTTAATTTCATATTATCCAAAAAAAAATATTTTTGAATTGTTTATATAGCCGTAAAATTTGGGCCGGTTTCGTGAAACAGACAGTAAGATACATTGAATAAAGATACATGTACCAGCAACGATCATTATACAGGGTGTCCGGTTTAGAGATGTTCCACTGTAAATCAGACATTTTACCATTCTCATAGATATACACACATCATCATCTGACATAAATGGCACGCATCAAAATAAGAACACAGATTTTATCTTGGTGTTCGGTTTAGAGGGGTTCCACTGTATAACGGTTTTTCCTCCGCCTGTGCCAGCGATTAGACCGAGAACCTGAGAGGCTGATAACTACGGAGCCCCGCAGGGGACATGGATTTTTATTTAATTAATTCGTTCCCACGAAATAACAATTTGTTCCCTCAATTTAACAATTCGTTCCCTCGAATTAACAATTCGTTCCCACGATATAACAATTCGTTCCCTAGAATAAACAATTCGTTCTCACGATATAACAATTCGTTCTCACGAATTAACAATTAAATGAGGGAACGAATCGTTAATTGTGGGAACGAAATACGAAATGTTAATTCGCGGGAACGAATTGCTAAGTTGAGGGAACGAATTGTTATTTCGTGGGAATGAATTGTTATTTCGTGGGAACAAATTAATTAAAAAAAGAATGCTACGTCCCTTGCGGGGCTCCGTAGATAACCGTGGTGTCAGTCATTTATCTTAACCCTGAACTGTCTAAAGTTATTTTAGCATAGCAACGCAGTGATATGCGCACATTGGGTGGAGTGAAATTTGAAATACACGTGTTCTACCCTGTCATATCTAAGTTGAGTGTGGGTATGTTTATCAGTTGTCAAAACGCAACAGTCGTCGTTACGTGGTAAACATTTATCATAATGGAAATACTCGAAATATTAATTGAAATAGTTTCCTCCTTATCGGCAAGGTTTACATGTACATGTACATAGAGAATAGTACGTTAGCTCCGTGAATGGGAAAAATATCCGGCAAGGCTCAAGAATTTCTTTATTTCTCATCAGAAGTATATGTTGTGACCACTCATTTGAACCGTCTCGCCGAGACGGTTCAAATGAGCGGTCACAACATATACTTTGGTTCAGAAATAAGGAAAATAGATAGAGAATAGTAGGTTAGTGCTGTGAATGGGAAAATATCTGGCAAGGCTCAGGAAACGGGATGGGCGAGGCTCTGCCGAGCACATCCCGTTTCCGTGCCGCGCCAGATATTTATCCCGTTAACACCTAAACATGGCTTTAAAATTCAAAAATAGTATTGACTGGATATCAAAAATGTTTCACGGCACCGTGTTTCACGGCACATACGCACTGTGTTGACGGGATAAATCTCGTACCTACGTACGGCGATCGTATCTACGATATTTTCCACCAAAAACACGTCGATATATTTTGAACTTATAAAATTATTAATACATGTAACATGACTTTTTGTGACCATCCTATTTTTGTTAAGATATGATAAATAATGATTTTATTGCGAAAGAAAAACAGCATGTTTGACATAGACGGCTGGTGGTGGACTAACAATAGCTTTGTTAAAATGTTTTATTATTTGTGAATCTATTTTCAAGATCTACACATGCACGCACGCATGTACGTAGAATGTAGGACGTATAATTACTTTTTTTATTAATTCGATCATTCCCACGAAATAACAATTCGTTCCTTCCATTTAACAATTCGTTCCTTCCATTTAACAATTCATTCCCACGAATTAACAATTCTTTCCCCCCGAATTAACAATTCGTTCCCTCCATTTAACAATTCGTTCCCACGAAATAACAATTCGTTCCCACGGGAACGAATTGCTTAATTCGTGGGAACGAATGTTTAATTCGAGTGAACGAATTGTTAAATTGAGGGAACGAATTGTCATTTCGTGGGTACGAATTATTAATTCGAGGGAACGAATTGTTAAATTGAGGGAACGAATTGTTAATTGTCATTTCGTGGGAAATAACTGTTAATTCGAAGAAACGAATTGTTATATCGTGGAAACGAATTGTTAATTCGAGGGAACGAATTGTTAAATTGAAGGAACGAATTGTTATTTCGTGGGAACGAATTAATAAAAAAAAAATCCATGTCCCTAGCGCGTCTCCGTACGCATGCATGTTTTCACAGTATACATTGCCTTTAACCAATATTGTCAACATAGCTGCATCCCATGGAATTGAATATAAAATATATAATATATATATATATTGCAGTGCACAACGCGGCACGATGTGTAACTCTTCTAGAATTAAGTTATGAATAATTATCGCCCTTTAGATATCAAACATAGTCGAACGACTTCTCGCAAATTGTGATTTGAGAGAGAGAGAGAGAGAGAGAGAGAGAGAGAGAGAGAGAGAGAGAGAGAGAGAGAGAGAGAGAGAGAGAGAGAGAGAGAGAGAGAGTACCTACATATTACGGTTAAAAAGTTTTACTTATTACAAGGCAAAATTTGGAAATTCTAAGTCGAAAAAGGGGGAGACGGGTAATCCATGACAGGGGGTGGGGGTCGAATAAAGTTTTACTTCTTACAAGGCAATATTGAAATATTCTAAGTCGAATAGGGGGAGATAACCCATGACCCGGGGGCGAATCAAAAATCGTAATTTACTTTGCGCATCAAGTTCCTCCCTATTACGGTTAAACAAATTACTTCGTACAAGAAACGTGATGGACGGACGGACGGACGGACGGACGGCCGGACACCGAGACGAAAACAATATAGCCATTTATTTATTTTCAAAAAGTGGGTATAATTAATAATATTGTAAAAAATAAATCATTTTTAGCAGTATCATGATAGGTGTAAACATGGACATGTTGTGTGAATCATATTGTCAAGGCGGTGGTGTGCGTGTATGTTCATGCATACCATGCATACCTAGGATTGTCTTGATGAAAGAGCATATTAAAGCTGGGGTCCCACCTGCCAGGTTATACTATAGGGAGACAGTTCGATGTACTGTAGATATTACATTTTCTGGCAAAAAAACAACAACATTCATTCACCATTACCTCACGTATTGATTGACATTATTTCACATTTTATATCAGACGTAAATTTCTACACTGATATCAGGTGCGATAACTGTGTTTCCTTAAAATGTTAACGGGAATTACTATTTATTATCTGTATATAATTCCAGTACAAAAATATTTACACAATTCCCTAACATTTGATTGGCCCGTAGCAAGTCTCTGTCCAAAATTTATATCCCAGTAAACTCCCACGCCGAACTACTTTCCATAACCGTGAGGCGCAGTTAAAATAATTCTTAAGAAAGCGGAAAATAAACACATTTTCTTGATGAATTTATTTCAAATGCTGGAATTATAAGGAATGAATGGCCTTTTTATGGAATTTATCGGGGATATAAACTTGGAAAAGTCGCGGGAATACTGGACGAGGCCTTCCGGCCTTCGTCCAGTATTCCCGCGACTTTTCCATGTTTATACCCCGATAAATTCCACAAAAAGGCCATTCATTCCTATATTAATTTTTGATGTACACTGATCATAAATTTATAATCTGTTGACAATATTAGTTTTTCAGATGACGCATTTAATTAGTACACATAATTAAAAAATATTGTGATTCATTTGCCTGATACCACATTATGTGTGTATAACGGGCACTCGTAACTTTTAGAACTGGTGGAATAGTGACACAAGTATACACTTATTTAATTCTTATAAAGAACATGTTGTGCCTACAGAGTGGGCATGTACCTTTAACTACCTACAGAGTGGGCATGTACGTTTAACTACCTACAGAGTGGGCATGTACGTTTAACTACCTACAGAGTGGGCATGTACCTTTAACTACCTACAGAGTGGGCATGTACCTTTAACTACCTACAGAGTGGGCATGTACCTTTAACTACCTACAGAGTGGGCATGTACCTTTAACTACCTACAGAGTGGGCATGTACCGTTTAAACTACCTACAGATGGGGCATGTACCTTTGAACTACCATACAGTGGGGCATGTACCATTACTACCTACAGATGGGCAGTACCGTTAACTACCTACAGAGTGGGCATGTACCGTTAACTACCTACAGAGTGGGCATGTACCTTTAACTACCTACACAGTGGGCATGTACCTTTAACTACCTACAGAGTGGGCATGTACCTTTAACTACATACAGAGTGGGCATGTACCTTTAACTACCATGGAACCCCTCTAAACCGGACACTCGGGAAAATATATATGTTTACCTTAGATGTGTTTCGCTGTAATGTGTCTCTGATTACAATGAGTTTTCACGATTGCAAAACAAATAGAATGTGTCATGAAGAGCTCACATGTCTAATTTACAGTGGAACATCTCCAAACCGGACACCCTGGGGACCTCCCAGTGTGTCCGGTTTGGAGAGTTTCCACTGTAGAATATTAAATGTCATCGAAGTAACGAACACCATCATCATGATTTCCATACTGCCAGAGTATATTGTTTCCGATGAGACACGCTATTGTCATTATAAGCCGATATAAAACCGCGGGAGAGATGGGAAACCAAGACACGGGTTTAGTCATTATATGTGGATGTGACTGCACAAATGGAGATTATCGGTTTTGCGACCAGTGTAGATCCAGATCAGCCTGTGCATCCGCACAGTCTGATCAGGATCTGCACAGTTCGCTGTTCCATCAATGAAACTCCAGGCATGTTTCTGAAAAGCAATATAGATCGGTATCAAGCCACATGAGTGTGCTATTTGGTATAGAGCTACTCTGGTCACAAATCCCATAAGCCCCATTTCTCCAGTCACAGCCACAAATGTTGTAAATTGATGCCAATAAACCTACTACACATATTGTCATATTAGTCATGTGATATTATGCATTAAATAACGCACGGTCAATATTTGGGGACAATTTGAGTCATTGGTAGGAGGGTGCTGAGTCCATATGTCTCCCTTCATTTCTAAACTTACGAGATTGATACATTCATAATTTTCCTGAGCTTCATCATTTAGCCAGGGCACACACAATTTAATATCACTCATCGTTTGGCATTTGTAATTCGGTAGCTCGGTGTTGCATACATTCTTTCGTGACGTTATATTCCACAAAACAATTTAAGAAACTTTGGGTTTGTATTATACCTCATTTTCACTTATAAATATGTTTCAGGTAGTCGTGTTCCGCGATAAATGTTGTCTTAAAGGTTCGGAGCAATCGGTTTTACTTTACTCAAACAATATAATGCCGTGACGTAATTTACTTCCTTCATTGTTCGCATTTATCGTCAGTTTTATTTTGTTCACGGATTCTACTTTCCTTCCTGGTGTGTGACGTACTGCAATTCATACACTTAACGAAACCGGCATTGTTTATTAATACTATACCATCATATCCAGGTATAGTCTGTCGGAAATACCAAAACAATGTTTATAATTTGGTGTATTTATAAATAAATGAACTTGGAAAATCCTCGTTACCATTGTGCGCTTCAAGATCGTGAGGCCCCTGCCCACCTCGGTAGCCGATTTCATCAAAATTGCAAAGTATACATATCTAGCAAAGTATACTTTGAGGGAGTAATCATTTATTTCCCCCGAAATGCATTATTTCATATAGAACTAATGACTGCATATATTTGATGATTAAAAGTATTCGGAATTATTATACTGAATTTATTAAATTATCACAGCCAAAATGGCTGTGATAATGTAATAAATTCAGTATAATAACTTATCCTTAAATTGAAATTACTCCCTCACAGTATACTTTGCTAGCTAAGTATACTTTGCAATCATGGTTGGTTACATAGGCTACGGAGCAGTGAGGAGAAGATAAAGATCCCACCCTTTGGGGCGATGAAGATGCCGTGTCTAGTTTGGTACCCATTGCCGATATTCACCGCATATTTTAGAATACATGAACAGCGTTCTAGCTGCCACCGATGTAGTCTTTTGATGCAAACATCCTCACCATAAAGGCAACGGGAACGTCACTGGGAGTAGGTGTCAGAATAAGACACTTGGCGTTATCTGGAAGATATAACAATACGTAGACACAGCCTCCTGTATTCGTCTTGCCCACATTATCAACGTTTCTGGGGGCCGTTCCACTAAACTTCTTACGACTAAAATGTTCGCAAGTGCAAATTTAGGATCGTCTGGAAATATCAATTGATGGATTTACATTTATTGAGCATAGGCTGCATATGCAGCCTATGCTCAATAAATGGAAATCCAATAATTGATTACAAGAAAACTTTGTTAATGTGAAATTTACAGACTATCGGCATAATTTCGCACTTACGAACATTTTAGTCGTACGAAGTTTAGTGAAACTGCCCCCTGGACATATATGTCTGTGGAAATCAAGTTCACAATACTCGGCTCGGAAACGGCACTGTCTGTTTCACAAAACCTGCCCAAATTGTACGGCCACATAAAGAATGCAAAAACAATATTTTTTTCCGATATTATTAAATTTTAACAAAATTTAAGAATGAGCCTTCTGTTTATTTCGTGAAATTTTGTCAAATATTGATTTAATTACGAAAAATGATTTCTCTAAGGGAATTTAACGTGGGGAAAAGGGAAGTGGAGAACCTGGAGGAGGAGTCGAAAAACGAAAACATTAGCTAGAAAGCTTGGAAATTATCTAACTAAGAAAACAAAAGTTACATTTTTAAAATCGGTCCACTATTTTTGAAATTAGAAAAAATTGTCCGTGTTAAATCCCCATACACATCTTCACAGACAGAGTGAAGATGTCTATGGGGATTTAATATGTGGAAATTTTCTTTTCGCAATAAAATCAATATTGGACCAAATTTCACGAAATAAAAAGTAGGCTCATTCTTAAATGTTGCTGTAATTTAATATTATCGAAAAATATATTGTTTTTGCACTATTCATATACATGTAGCCGTACAATTTGGGTAGGTTTCGTGAAACAGACAGTATGGATTCCTATGCGTTTCATAGGATTTCCTGATTTACTTGATATTAAACACATTTGACTGCTATGCTCTATGTACCGCCATGCAAAGTACCTGGAGGCCGTTTCACTAAACTTCGTAAGACTAAAATGTTCGTAAATGCAAAAGTCTGTAAATTACACATTATCCATGTTTTCTTGTAAACAATTATTGCATTTTCATTTATTGAGCATAGGTGGCATATGCAGTCTATGCTCAATAAATGTAAATGCATCAATTTAAATTTCCAGACGATCCTAAATTTGCACTTACGAACATTTTATTCGTACGAAGTTTAGTGAAACGGCCCCATGATGAGCATTATTAATGGCAACGGACGGATTAATTACTAGTAACTAATACGCCTGTATGAGGAGATACTCGACATGTTATTCTGCTTGCAAGAACCTTGATTTATAATGAACTCTTTAAAACACAGAGAAAAAGATACCCAAAGGAGACAATTGAATCCATGGAAACCGATATACCACACAAAGTCACATAATAAACACATATCATGCATACTGTGTTGGTCAAGAAACCGAAAAAAAAAGCTGCACAATCACGGAATCCACAACCAGTTGTATACGGTCCAAAACGGAAACGGAAACCAACGGTAGTAGAATATACGTACATGAATATGAAAATAAAACCATGTATAACACGTAAAACCCAACCCCCTTGCCACTCAAACCCCATCATGTTATACCGTGACTGTGGTGCGAACTGTATGCCTTAGTCCACGTCGAAAACTTCGTTCCTGGGATCTCCGCATACGTCGGATGAGCTTTAGCAAACCCCCATCATGTTATACCGTGACTGTGGTGCGAACTGTATGCCTTATTCCACGTCGAAAACTTCGTTCCCGGGATCTCCGCAAACGTCGGACGAAACGGTTCAAACGAGTGGTAACAATATATACCTTTACGGAGAAATAAACAAAATATTGAGATTCATTTGCAAAAATTATCATATCCTTAGACTGAAATGGGTTGAACGTGGACATGTTGGAAATGTACCGGAGAAGGGAGATTACCACTGCCATAGCTCATACATTGCGATATCATCGGTGGTTTTTCTTTGATCGAAAATCCAAATTTGAAATTAACTAAGACTACCGTGTTTGTTTCGGATATATCGGTCGTTGTTTTTCATTCAGTTAGTATGTACCCCAAGTCGCCACCCGTCCGTCTGTTCGTCCGTCTGTTGTTCGTCCGTCTGTTCATCTGTCCTAATTGTCCTAATTCTCTCGGTGTTACCGTGAATAGGATTGGCCTGACACTTCAATTATAGTTATTTGTGACCATCCATAGTTTCATTGTATAGCCCACACATGCGGCTTAGATATCTTTAGATGTTTTAGGGGTATATACATTATTATAGTACAAGAAATCAGTAAAACTAATGTGAATGACGTCAGAAGTTAACGAAGTTTTCATAGCTAATGTGGCATTCTATTTCGCATTTGCTATGAATATGTCGGCATCATTCGACGCCAGTTACTGAATATATCGTAAGGTTTGTGACGGTTTTTCATGACATATCGCACTTCTGCTTAGGCCGTTTGACAAAGAACTTAAATGTGAAGCAGATGTTTTTGATATAGTGTAGCTAATCACATGTAGAAAAAGCAGAAGAACGGACTCCTATCAATTATATTACATGAAACTGTAAAATATATCTGTTTTCTGGACAGGTTTGTGCCTGTGTTTTTAACAACATGAACCACCATTATAGATAGCCTCATACACAGAAAATCACACAGTGTATCACTCTTACCTGCCCAACCACACAACACATACCACATATACCCACTACTGTACTCTGTTATCAGCTATCACATCCAGTGACATGTCATCAGATAGCTGAGTGCATTGTCCCTGGGGTCTGCTCACCTACTATGCGAGTAAATATGGATTTACCTATGTGTAACGCGTACACTAACATAGGCTGTGCATCTGATTGAAAAGTTTACACATTTACACATTCAAAATTTATTTTGAGATTGATGGGAGAAATGATGCTCAGATATCTCGTCTTTTGTGTAGTTTGCTGGCACAATATTTATAGCTTGCCGTTGCCATTTATGTCTATTACGTATTGCACCAAATTTTATTTGGTTTACTGTTATATTATTTGCTGTATGTGTCAAACGCACGAAGTGGTGAAACTGTACGATGGCTTGTACATATAGAGATGGCGGAGATGGCAACTCAATGAACCATATAGTATACAGTAACAAGACAATATTTATATATGGTATATTCATTTGTTGTTCTTCACATCATTATTATGAAGCAATTATCATTGAAGCTGCGTCTATCTATCTCTGACCTACTACCTTAAGGAAGTATCGTTCAACATATTGTATCAATGCGGAAGGCTTATTTATTATTGCGTATATCCACCACCACCTCCAAAATCTGTGTCAATATTCATTGTCAACTACAGCATATCGGAGACATTCCTGTGGTGTGGCATATTGTGTTCCGTTTCAGTTTCAGTTAGTTAATCATTTTCAATGATATATTTTCCTGGTTCGGTCACATTTTCGCTACCTGTCACACCTCCAACTATCTAATTGCGGGCAATAACTCTGCAAAACTCCCGTACGGGAGTTTTGCAGAGTTACTGCACACAACTAACAACGATCATACTTGCGCACGTCTCTGATTTATATTCTCGTTTTTATTTGTTTCCCCGGCAAGCCACATCTTACACGCTTTGTTGTCCGCTTACAACTCATGTTAATTATATCATAATAATGATGTTAATTGTGATAAAATTCGTGCATTTTTAGTATAATAAATCATGGCAGCAGGTACGCTTTATTAATATTTATATTGTGACAGATCGATATACATGATGACATGGACATAATAATTCAAAGTTAAAGGGCACATGTGTCTGTACATGTGGCTGTGACTGGTGAAATGGGGCGTATGGGTTTTGCGACCAGTGCAGATGCTGATCATCCTGTGCGTCCGCACAGTCTGACGAGGATCTGTATTCTGCTCGCCATTCCAATAATGAAACACCCGCCACGCTTCTAACAAGCAACACATATCAGGCTACAAGTGTGTGATATGTGATCAGGATCTACACTGATCGCCAACCAGATAGGCCACGTTTGTCCAGTCACGGCCACATATGATGTAGTGTGGAAGTTTGAGACCGTGTACATACGATTGTATAGGTGGATAGCTAGCAACGCATTGAGTGGTTACGCGGGGACGGACAGCAAACTGTTGTAACATGCAATGTCGACTATAGAATGCACAACGGCCAATGCAAACTCGAAGCCTGCACCGTTACTCATGCACTGTTCGCTACTGGGTTTTAGGTTCATGAGATGTCATCCTTACCATTTGATCATCATTCAAGCTCATAGTTGCGAACAGTAACTCTTACAATCTACTCCCGTTCCGTCCGTAGCTAGCTACGGACGGTACGGGAGTAAATTGCAAGAGTTACCGTTCGCAACTATGAAGCTCATAGTCAGCTAGCATTCACAAACGAGAAGACTGTTTGTGAATGCTAGCTGACCAGGAGTTCTACTGGGCAAAATTTCAATAAGTCCAGTTATCTCTTGGAGAGACACATATGAGAAACAACATGTGATTTTGTACCTAAGAAGATTAGCGATTTATCACAAAAATATTTACAAAAACGGTGATAAATTTATTTTTGGGTAAATGACATTTTCATTTGATGTCATTTACCCAAAAATAAATTTATCACCGTTTTTGTAAATATTTTTGTGATATTTTTGTGACGAAATCCTCAAAGCAAATGCGGAATAGAATTACGTATTTGCTGTGACAAGTATATAGTAAATTCTGTAAATATCTTTCCTGAAAAATCGCACATCTCATTAGGTACAAAATCGCGTACACTGTCTCTTATTATTTAAGCGATGCACGGATGATTATTATAATGATACATACACATGTAAGGAGTTGATGAATTATTGTACAAGACAGATGGTATCGTGTCAAACCGTGAATTATCGCTGACAGTTCTACTGCAATTTATTTCTTCAGTTGGTTATTGTAAAACTCATTTCCTTGTTAGGTCACATGCATACATTAGGATTAATCATTCTTTTCTGGGTCTGATTTATCAACTAGAATACATCCGCATTGATGGATATGCTATTCTCGAGAACCTTCGGAAGATTCCGTAAATCGAAAATAGTGATCATCAGGGGGCCTATGCTCAATAAATGTAAATCCAATAATTGTTAATGTGACATTTACAGACTATCATAATTTTCGACTTACGAACCTTTTAGTCGTACGAAGTTTAGTGAACGCCCCCCCCCCCCCTTCCCCCCACATTCCCCCACCCCCTGTCCAGTACGCAGGAATTAATTTAGCGGGGTGCATTAATGATAACTGGAATGGATTTTGATATGTTAATTTTGCAACCCAACCCAATCATCACAAACTGATTTTCAGACCAGTCCATTTATGAACATGTTTTGTTTTTTTTAATCTCAAAATTATTAACATTGCTTGAAAAAAGTGCAGATCATGATGAGACGGCTCGTCACGAGCCGGCTCATCTGGATCTACATTTGTGTTGCCAATACCACTATACAAACCTGTGGTGTTGAAAGGGTTAAGGGGACGAGTAAGCACCAGTCACACCACCTCTGCGTACGGGCCTGGGGGCCGTTTCACTAAACTTCCTACGACTAAAATGTTCGTAAGTGCAAAATTATGATAGCCTGTAAATTTCACATTAACAATGTTTTCTTGTAAACAATTATTGAATTTACATTTATTGAGCATATGCAGCATATGCTCAATAAATGTAAATCCATCAATTGATATTTCCAGACGATCCTAAATTTGCACTGACGAACATTTTAGTCGTAAGAAGTTTAGTGAAACGGGCCCCAATTGTCATGTAATTCGCGGAACGATTTGTTACAAATGTAAACGTGTTAACGGGACGGAACCCGGAACGATTTCTTGGTGGCCACAATTCTTCAGTTAAAGCTATTTTCAGATCCATGAAATGTATTTACTTTTAAAAGGTCAACACCAGCATAGTTGTACTTTTGTTGAAAGGTTAGACATCAACTAAATTCTCCAAACGTGCGGTGTGTTCCTATAATACATGTACAGGGAATATAGGTATACGGATTTAACCCTTTCACCGATATAGACTAGTATTAAAGATGGTGTCCCGCAAATCAGGATGTATTGTCGGGGTTTTTGGTTCAGCATTTAGAGATGTCATTACTATATATACATATATATATATACAAAGAGCGTTTATTTTTTACTACCGGGTACACATATTTGTACTAGTCTGTATATATAGTATTTGTATGACGGAAATCAATCATCTTGAGGTCAGGGGAGATAACCGCGTTTCCCAAAAATATAAACAAACTTCGATATTTATTCAAAGGAAGTCGATATTTATTTGTCAAATGCAATTTCTTGTGTACAATAACTATTCTTTACAAGATATCGACAGCAATCGTGTTTAAATTTATACACGTACTTGATTTAAATAATTAAAACCAATCACACTGTCTTCACATGCACATACACTGGTGATCACCACTACTAACACGGTATCAGTGAATTATTAGTTAATACTGTGTACAAACAAACACTGTTAATGTTAAATACATAAGTTGAGGGCCCCAATCTTTAGGTAAAAATTGCCAACACTGTATACAGTCTAAAAAACTGCTAATTTCGATGGAGCGGTATATAATAAATAGAATATTCACATTTTTGCAATGAATATGACAAATATGTTCATCGAGTGCTGTGAAATGTCCATATTTCATGAGATGTTCATCGAGTGCTGTGAAATGTCCATATTTCACGAGTGCCTAACGGCACTCGTGAAATATGGACATTTCACACCACTCGATGAACATATATCTCATATTTCACACCACTCGATGAACATATATGTCACATTTCACATCACTCGATGAACATATATGTCATAGTTCACACCACTCGATGAACATATATGTCATATTCGTTGCAAAAATATGAATATCCTCTATATATCATCACTCATGTAAGATCCTTTATGTAGCTGAAATTGTGAGCGGTCACCACAGCCGGGCACATGACACGAGTTCATTAATTAAAAAACGGTTGATTTTTTTCATCGATCCGGTGGATCTACAGTTGTATCACACTACGGTACATTTGTGGACAACAGATAACCAGTAAACGTAGAATATCCATTCCCGTGCACGGCCACGTTACTGCGGTCGACATTTCGTAGCCAGACTTCGTCTCCCACTTTGATTACGACCAGCGTAGTCTGACTCGCCTGTTGGTTAGAAAACACTACAGTTGAACTTCTCTAAACCGGACACCGAGATAATATATGTGATCTCATTTTGAGAGGTTTCTTGGTAACGCATCTCAGATAACAATGCATGTTCATGTTTGTAAAGATGTAAATCTGTCCTAGAATGGATATATGCCTGATTTACAGTGGAACATTTATAAACTGGACACCCTGGGGAGGTCCCCAGGGTGTCCGGTTTAGAGATGTTCCACTGTAAATCAGGTATATATCCATTCTAGGACAGATTTACATCTTTACAAACATGAACATGCATGGTTTAGAGAGGTTTCTCTGTATATGAGACACGTCATGGGATTTTGTACCTTTGGACATCTGCGTACTTTCATGAAATACGTTCACAAACTTTACAAAATGTACAATATTTCCCGTTGATGGTGTATATACTCTGAACATTTTGTCAACTTTTGACTTTATTTATGAAAATATTAAATGAAATTACGCAGATTTCCGAAGGTACAAAATCACATGGCGTGTCTCTTTTGTCTATCCAACGAAGAAAATTAAAGTGTCATATTATAGCAATATGCAAATAGGTCTGCTATGTCTGAAAACTATGAAAAAATATCATATTTTACCTATGTTAAAATTCCATTCACATTACCCCTACTTTCCCCAAAAAGTAATAGGTATACCGTGACCGAATATTAAGAGAACATAATATAGTTTACATAAAACCAAATTTCCCAATTTCCCCCACATATTAAATTGTCATAGGAAAAATGGGCTTCGTGATTTTGTGGCATAAAAAATAGGCTCCTTTTTAAATGTTGCTGTGACTGGAGAAATGTGGCTGTTTATAATATTTATATTACGCAAAATATTTCGCGAACATATCCCCATATTGTATGAAATAGGCAGAACATGAACTAATATTGGTGGCCATTTTGAAATCCAACATGGCCACCATAATTGTAACAACCTGCAACATGTTTGGCGTTCCTGCTACGCCAAATCTACATAAACGCAAATAATGATTGCTAGCTCCAAATAATTAGAACTAGCATTACATATTTAGAGTTAGCATTAAATATTTAGACTTAGCATTAATTATTTGAGTTTATGTAGATTTGGCGTTCCTGGAACGCCGAATCTACATAAACTTAAATAATGATTACCCATATTATTAGAATATGGAAGGGTATGGAAGGTGTTCGAACCAATTCCCACCCTTAAATATAAGCAGAATGGAAACGAATATTACACATAGTTTCTCAAGCGGATTAGTATAACCGTTGACCAGTAGCCTATTTCACCAACATTGCAAAGTATACTTATCTAGCAAAGTATACTTTGAGGGAGTAATCATTTATTTTTCAAGAAATGCATTATTTCATATAGAACTAACTACTGCATATATTTGATGATTAAAAGTATGCATACTTATCATACTGAATTTATTACATTATCACAGCCAAAATGGCTGTGATAATGTAATAAATTCAGTATAATAATAATTAATAAATTTATCAAAAAATTTAAAATTTCTCCCTCAAAGTATACTTTGCAATGTTGATGAAATTGGCTACAGGTGCTGTCACCAAACTTTGTATGTGACCGAATCTCGTCGGATTACATTTGACTGTATAGTTTACGGCCATATTTAGTATATTCGTACCTGTTCCCAGGACGTTGCGCCCACGGCGACGATCTTACACACGGCGACGCCATTATGGACAAGCTCAGCATCCATCTGTTCTGACACCTTCCGTAGAAAAGGGGCATGATAAGGGGAAAGAACTAGCACATTCAACACACGAAACGACATATTTCAAGTACATGTAATTTCCAATAACAAGGTTTATGATCACGTGGTACTAACAACAACAACAAGTACTGAAACTTCAAGAATCCATCCGATTCAAAGTACGTATTCTTTTATATGGTCCTTATTACGTAACGGATTTTGATGAAATATGGCACATCAAACGCGTCTTGTTTTGGCCCAAACTTCTGTCGGTTTTTGCGGAGAATCGATTTCCGTGTCGATAGACACGGAAATCGATTCTTCGCAAAAACGACATCGGTCTGTGCCGAACTCCCTGCACGACCAAATGCAACTCATGAAGACGCGTTTGCTGCGCCATATTTCATAAAAATCCGTTTCATATTAAGGAAAATATCAAATAATACTTACTTTGGAGTGGGCAAGATTTCAACACTTTCAGTCACTGTTGTTGTTGTTGTTATAACCACATGATCATGCACATTGAATAACCTCCGAAGGGAAGCACATTTATTACAACTTATGTTAAAGTCACTCTTTTTATTAAATTTTCGACCACATGGTCTTTATCAAAAGTCCTATGTGACGTCCATATTGTAGCAGTAAACCAGATGTTATATGTGACGTCCACTGATATTGTTGGACGTCACACAGGACTGCCAAGACAGTTAAAGACCATGTGGTCGAACATTTAATAAAAAGAGTGACTTTAAAATAATGGACATTTTTAAATATTACATGTACATGTACTAGAAAATTACACCATCGTAAAAAAGTTGAATGTCAGTGAACAACAATATTCGTGCTTGAAGGGTTTAAACATTTTGGGCACTGTAATTTATCAAGATTCAAGACTTTTATTTATCGTAACGTGAACATGATATGTTCCTAGTTACATACAAAAGTTATATCACAAATATCAAACAAGTGCAGATACGATACCATTAAATGTATTGCTGCATGTGTAGGGCAGGACATGGTTTTCGCTCGCAGGAACCCGCATGCCACAAAGAGACACACGGATTCCTCCAGCCAAAAGCACCCCCCGAACACACACAAGCAGTTACCATATGATCAATATTTAGCGTAACTAATCTCAAACTAAGAACATTGTAGGAAAAATAGGACCGGACAGATATGGCGAGTATGGTTACTTTTCATTAAAAATAGGCAACCGTTTATAGCCAAGTAAGCGATGCCAAGTCGAGTGCCAGCAAGCTATACGAGTCGAGACCTACCTTAACCAAACATTATTTAGTTGAAATACGATGTGTTATGATGGTGGGTTTAAATTATTGTGTTCTACCTTCGTGTACACAAGGACATGTCAACAGTTTTACTTTCATATATACATTTTCACTAGAATTTATATGTCGTGAGCGATGCTTGGCTTTGTATCGTCGCACTCGTGCAGCAGCCGGCTGGAACTAGCAGACAGGCTGCCTACACGAGAATGGGAGACAACTACAACCATTAAATACATAGATATTTACTCGTGCCCAGAGTTACTATTGACATTCCCCGTTGTACAGTACAGTATCAGAACACATGTATCCATACTGTATCAGAACAATTGCACATTTGTAGAGCAGTATACGTACTAAAGATAAACAAATATAGGTAACTTTTAAGGCTTATCTTCTCTAATAATAGTCTTAATCCCCACAGAACAGGAACATGATCTTGACTTCTGCTTTCTTTTATCATCATCATATTATTGATCATGTTTTATGGAAACATATTTTGGCAGCACATGAGAACAATCTCCAATGCAGATGTTTCTCGTGTGCAGCCAAAAATGATATGTTAGGCTTGATAAAAGAACAAAAACACAAAAAAAAGATAACAGAAAAATAACAGCAGATGACACGATCATATTCAGCGTAGTAAGGGTTAATATATATTTTCTCAACAAGTCTCACTAAAAATTATAATTCGTTGCTTTTTCGAGAGCACATATTGCAATACTCCATCCGATTCATCTTGACTGGACGATTCGCATGGGAGGCACAAACGCCATTTGATTTGGAATTGTTGTCATTGTTTTTACATGTACCACATGTTCCTAATACAGTTAAAAGTGGGGTAAAAAAAAGACATCTCAACCAAAATAAATGCATGTATACAGTGACAATATGTACTTGTTGGACTGTTACAAGGAAGTTTAATATGAAGGTGGTTTAAATGAAAACAAATCATTGGCCGACTATAGCCACAATTCTTGATTGACGAATTTGCAGAGCTTGATAGATGAACTTGCCCAGGTTTAACAGAACTCTATATTGCTGACATTCCATTAATTCTATAAACGTGAACATGCTTGGTCAAACATAATATAATCTTTTTAAAAAGCTACAACGTAGATCATTATACATCGGGCATACAAGGATAAAATGGTACTCATCTTCTAAGTCTAGCATGTCACAAAATGTACAGTATCGTTGATTACGTTCAGTTCTATTGTTACGATATCGACCAGATTCAATACGCAATTGGTGCGATGAAAGCCTTAACCGTGTAAGTGCATGCCTGTAAGTTCTAGATAGTTTATCCAAATATGACTCGTATCCAAATGAGCATTTAAACAAACTATATGTACACAAAGTTCCACTATTGCCTATACTTGCCGACCAAGACTGAGCAAATTCATCAATCAACCTCTGCTTGAATTGCATACAAAATGGCTTCCATTCAACATTTTCAGTATTATTCCAGATATAGCCAAATCCATACCGTTCCAACAAGTCTTTGACTTTAGAAGCCCAATTTATGGTTCCTATGTTACAAAATCTTGTTTCATGGAATTATATAGGTGTTGCACAATAATATTGTTAGAATTTACGACTCTGGACCAATACTTTATTATGCGATAATGTCTGTTTATGTAAAGCGGGTATCTACCCAGTTCACCATAAACAGCCATATTGCATGTTGATGTCTTCACACTTAGCAAAGATTTACACATTTTTAAATGAATTCGTTCAATTTCCTTTGATTTAGAAAAAAAACAACATATTTCACTAGCGTAATTTAGGGTTGAGCCCACAAAAGCAACAAACAACTGACACATCACTTTCGGTTTCAAAACAAAATCACGAGTGTTAGCCAAAAGGGCAGTCAAGGCCTTTAATCCTTTTCCTGATAGTGTTTCTTGGTTTAAATTAAAGTTACCAGTATAATTAAAAACTGTTCCCAAATAATTAAAATCGTTAACCACTTCTAGTGGTGTGCCATTGTATAACCACACTTCATGGGCTTTTAGACCACCACGTTTCCTAAAAACTACAATTTTGCTTTTAGCAGTGTTAACTTCCAACCCCCACTTATCGCAATACTGTTTGAGTAGATCGAGGCTATGCTGTAAATCTTGTGTATGTTTGCCAAATAAAACCATGTCATCAGCAAACAGCATTAAGATAAGAGATAGTTAGTCAAGTGATAAACCTCTATTTATATCATCAAGCATAAACAGTTCCAGATCCTCAAGAAACATCGAGAATAAAACAGGTGACACTACCTCGCCTTGCTTTAAACCAATTGCAAATATTTTGGAAAAGCAGCTTACAAGCGCAATACCCCTATAATTATTAACATCATTTGGATCATTTGGATCATTTTTTTAAAATAGTGGTACTATATCTATTAACTATTATCGCACACATACGGAAGCACAGAGGTGACATGCAAACTTTTTTTTTCTAGGCATGAGGTTTTTATTTATTTATTTATGTGATCTTATTGTTGATGAGTGTCTTAGTCATTTATCTCCGGTGATAATGTCTGTTCGTAATCGCATAGCACACAAGTATGGCTCAGAATGACCAAATGCCTGATTTGCAGTGAAACCTCTCTAAGCTGGACACCCTGGGGACCTCACAGGGTGTCCGGTTTAGAGAAGTTTCTCTGTACAGTTGCTACGGTACCTTGGAATAGACAAGTGTCGCCGAGAACAGGTAGATACCCGCTGTGGGTGCGAGGAAGATTCCTTGCCGACCGTGGTAGCCATTTCCGATGTTCATCGTCACTTCTTCGAATACAAAGTTCTGGTTAATCCCAATCTGGTCGTAAGAGCGGTTCATCCTCGCCATGAAAGCGACTTGCGGGTCCAGTATTTGTCTCGTCATGCGTTCTGCAAAGTGATCATCTGTGTCGAGGACTGGAGAAATGGGGCTTATTGCGACTATATAGCTCCTGATCAAACAGCAGCTCTACTAGCCGGATAATGACATGTATTGCTTGCTAGAAGGATGACGTTTCACTAAAGTTCGTTTCACTAAACTTCGTACGACTAAAATGTTCGTAAGTGCAAACTTATGATTGTCTGTAAATTTCACATTAACAATAATTTCTCGTAAACAATACTTGGATTTACATTTATAGAACATAGGCTGCATATGCAGCCTATGTTCAATAAATGTAAATCCATCAATTTCCAGACGATTCTAAATTTGCACTTACGAACATATTAGTCGTACGAAGTTTAGTGAAACGGCTCCCTGGATGCAGTATACGTTGGTCGCAAAACCCATAATTGTGTTTTCTGCCGACGAACGTTTGGCTATTACACACATTAAATCTAAAATATATTTAAATATTTGTTTCAACACCCTCCAATACTTTTTATTTGATGAAATTCCATCAAACAACATATTTTTCGTGGGAGGGTTGCGTTTTTTATGGATGAAAAAGTACTTACATTTAGCTATTCTTTAGGTTTAATGCGTTTAATTGCGAAACGTTCGTCGGAACGTGAAACAAACAGCATTCCGTGTGTGAAAAATCGTGTTGTTTAACTGTCAATAGAATCATAACATTTCTGTAGTTTTACCCTGTCCGGGCGAATGATGTCACGTCGGCGATCAAATTACCTTCCCACCCAGTGTAGTCTAGGTGCACAGAAGACAGAACAAAACGTGTATGTGGCTGTGACTGTGACTGCAGAAATGGAGCTTATCGGATTTGCGACACATGCCGCAAAATACTACAAGCCCCATTAAGGGGCGGATCCAGCATTTGGGGAACGGAGAGGTGGGTGGGTTGTTTAGTTGCGAAGGTAACTCTTGCAATCTACTCCCGTGCCGTCCGTAGCTAGCTACGGACGGTACGGGAGTAGATTGTAAGAGTTACCGTTCGCAACTATGAGCTTAAATGATTATCAAATGGTACGGATGACATCAGGATGAACATACAACCCAGTAGCGAACAGTGCATCCGCCCCTGCCATCTATCTAGCCACAGCCACATATACACCATATACAACCCAAACATTCACAGACAGCACTCATCTCAGCCGCTTGCTCTGCGCATGCGTCTACGAAAATCAGAAGGCACACATACAACTATCGATACACGAGATATGAGTGTGGAAGTAGAATGATACTATATAATCTATACCACTGTCTGTATGCGTGGCTGTGACTGGAGGCGTATGGGTTTTGCGACCAGTGTAGATCCAGAGCAGCCTGTGCATTCGCACAGTCTGATCTGGATCTGCATTGTTCGCATAAAATTTACAATAGTTTTCATCAATAAAGTAAAAAGATGACAATATTTTCAGAGTATAATTCCGCATGTACTCTGAATATTTTCTCAACTTTTGACGACATTTACGTAAAATATTGTAAATTTTGTAAACGTATTTCATGAAATTACGCAGATGTCTGAAGGTACAAAATCACATGCGTGTCTCAATTATATTTTGTTGAAAACTATTAAAATTATGAAACACGGACGTCTAAAGTTAATTCACGTAAATATACCATGATGTTGGCCGGGAATTAATGAATTCCCTGAACGTCCTGGATGTTGATGAAACGATGGGCGACCTTTGGAACTCTTCGGACTCGGAAAATATTTCTGCGGTCGAGCCACGTGATGTTGTAGTTGCTGTTTCATTGGCGGTTTGCCAGCCATCTTGGTCCTGGTGGTGCTTGTCTGCTCTCGATCCTGTAGAGGATTTTTGTGAAGCACGTGCCCGGATGTAACATCTTGAAGGACAAATTCCAGTCGCCGGATGGTGTACTGCTGGTGTGAGATTAACCGTTGTTGGGCGGCATCTGTGAATATGCACACAGGTTAATAACACGTGTCAGGGATGGTAAACATAAAAAAATGCCGTGAAAACAAACAAAAAATCGCCTCTAAAGACCTAGGAATAGAAATTCGCCTCTAAAGAAGGAATAGAGGTCTTCTATTCCTAGGTCTTTAGAGGTGAGTTTTCGTTTTTATGGCAATTGTTATTTCTCTGACTTTCTGCTGGTTTCTAAACATAATTAGGAGTTGCTTACCATTTTACCATCCCTGACACGTGCGATTCACCTGTGAATACGCAGTGTATATGTTTACCATTTAATATAATGTTTAAACTTTATTAATTTTACAGTGATTACAAACAAGCACGTATAATAAATATGCAAATTATTTCGTTGGCACACACGGAATGGTAGTTAGTCCTTAATAGTATGGGAGGCAACCAGAGCACCCGGATGAAACCAACTTGAATGTTGGGTCTGATGACGACCATACTATTGCACATACTTCCCCGGTAGAGGATCGAACATCGACCGCATTGGTTAGAAGCGCCATAGTTACCAATTCCTCTATCCGGACACCTTGCATGTATATGTATGTATATGTACTGAAAGCTTTGTATTGGGAGTGTAACTATGACACATGTGTATTTACATAAATTATAGTACAGTGCATTATCTAGGAACAGAATACACGTCATATATAATGCTGATGTATTTTTTTAATGTTGTCAAAAGTACACCGTTATCTACGAAGCAGGGGACATGGAATTTGTTTATTAATTCGTTCCAACGAAATAACAATTCGTTCCCTCATCAATTTAACAATTCATTCCCTCGAATTAACAATTCGTTCCCACGATATAACAATTCGTTCCCACGAATTAACAATTCGTTCCCGTGGGAACGAATTGTTATTTCATGGGAACGAATTGTAAAATTGAGGGAACTAATTGTTAGTTCGTGGGAACGAATTGTTAAATTGAGGGAACGAATTGTTATTTCATGTCCCCTGCAGGGCTCCGTAGTTATGTGACTTGCAGTTAACCGTGCTGTAATATAATATATTGCATTTTCCATTCTTTGTACTTGTGAACTGGCTGATGGCTTGAACACGCACACAAATGGCCTGACTGACCACTGCATTACGGTGTCCTGTTAGGGCCACGTTATATTCTCGCGTTCTCGCTCCCTTGACTTATACACGAGATCGCGAGATTGCGAGATCGCGAGATCGAGGCGAGATTGCCAGATCGCGATGCGAGATTGAATCTCGCGTTTTCGCCTCGCGATCTCGCAATCTCGCGTTCTCGCATTCTCAGGGTCTCGCATCGCGTTCTCAAGATCTCACAATCACGCGATCTTGCGATCTCGCAATCTCGTGATCTCGTGTATAAGTCGAGGGAGCGAGAACGCGAGAATGTAACGTGGCCCTAACAGGACACCGTACAGCATGAACCATATCACTGCATGAACCATACATTATACAATAATATATGCGGAAATGTTCACATATGTGTCATACATATATTCCATCACAGTATCACAGTTAGGAAGCAATTATGTTTCATTATATGATGATCAGGGGTAGGACGGGTCCTTAACTTACGATGTAGGTACGAGAGCGTTACTGTGATCTTAAGCTTACCGTAAGACTTAGATGTATTAAATCTTCGTGTTACCGGCAATGGGCTATCGCATTCCACTTGTCTGTTTCTCTTTGTACGCGTGTTTAAACCTCCCGGTTCCAGGGTTCGAACAATTCCCTTGAACTTACCATTGGCCTCCAACGTAGACACTTTACGCTGGAGAATGTCGAGTCTGGCGACCAATTCCTGGTACCCGGTCTGGTCTGCGCAGTATACCGTAGTCAGCGCAGCGGCGAGGAACAAACTCACGAGACGTGGCATCACCATGGCGGCTTCCAATGTATGTTACTGGGAGCACTGGGTTACGCTACTAATAGGTGGGTGTGTCTGGAGAAATGGGGCGTATCGGTTTTGTGACCAGTGTTGCTCCTGATCAAATAGCACACTCCTGTAGCCAAATAACGATCTATATTGCTTGTTATAGGCAAAACAGGTGTTTCATTGATGGACAGGCGAACTGTGCAGATCCTGATCAGACTGTGCGGATGCACAGGCTGATCTTGATCTACACCGGTCGCAAGAGATATAAGTCACATTCCTCCATTCACAGTCACGTAATCGCGCTGCATGTCTTATCAGTCCAGTAAATGTATGCATCTCTGACATAAGAGCCTTTATATGGCTGTGACTGGAGAAATGGGGCTTATCGGTTTTGCGACCAGTGTAGATCCAGTTCAGCCTGTGCATCCGCACAGTCTGATCAGGATCTACACTGTTATCCATTGCATCAATGAAACATCTGCCATGCTTCTACGCAAGAAATATAGATCGGTATAGGGCGACATGAGTGTAATATTTGATCAAGATCTATCCTTGTCACAAATTCCATAAGCCCCATTTCTCCAGTCACAGTCGCATATATTGTCCGCGAGCATTGGCGCAGATCCACACAGTCTGAGCGTGGGCTACACCATGTGTCATTAAATCAATCAATCATATTTACGTTGCCTAGCGACCGTAGTAGCATGAGGTGTGAAACTTAAGTTCATTAGAATCTACGTACACTGACGAAAATGTACCATGTGCTTTTCTCCGCCAGCGGATAAGTATAAGTAAGATAACAGATGACGTAATTCACATGGTCTCATAACGGACATATGGGAGATGTTTTGTTTATTCAAAATACAACACTTTAAGCCATATGGCCCATGAAGCAATACGAAAATGGCAAACTATAAATCAAAACATATCACAGTGACAAAGACAACAGCAGGACTGGTGTTATGGTTGGTACGAAATAAATACGTAAACATGACTTTAGGCAAAGACAAATCCACGTACTGTTGATTTCCGATAAAGTGGCAAGGGCACGTGACGTCACGGGGTCAGCGGACTATGTCTATTTCAGCTTTTTAGGTGGTCGAATCGACGCATTATTTAGCAATTTAGAGCTTGAAAATGTATGCTCCTTATAGCTTGGGAGATAATTAAAATTACCGACTGTTTGACTGGTGAAATAGGTGAGTGTAAACAACAATAAATTCCATATTTGTAAATGTACAACATATCGATAGTTGATTCATTTTGATTGCTCAGTCTTGCGCAAGCATAATCATTATTGTCCCTACAGATCAGATGGTAGCGCGCTCGGTAAATGCATTCGAAAATGTTTTTTTTTTTTAATTTTTTCATAACTGTTTCCACGTTTTCCCACATTTTATATGTATTTTATAGATATTGACAAAGGGTCCTTCTGCCGTGTGCACTGGGTCAACTGCGCCATAGATCACGCAGTCAGATCGGGGCGTACGGTGTTCACCCAAAAAAATGCTAAAAAATCGTATATATCTATCAACGTGAAACAAAACCGGGATTTAAACATATTCTAAAATTTTCGCCTATATGATGTATTTCAGAGAAACAGCTGTACGAAGCGCGTGTAGTGGGGAGAGACTCTTTTGGGCGCCAAATATACACATCCTCGGCTCCGGGTTATTGGCCTCCTAATGTTCGGCCGTTGGAAATGTTTGGCTGGCTAAACCCACGCCACACGCCACATGTCCACTGCCCCCAGAGCGGGGAAGGTATTGGTTGTGGTCCAGACAGAATTATGGATGTAACTAAGACGATTCAAATTTAGTTTTCGAACGTATGTAAAAAATGTTTCTATAAGCTACATTAAATAATATTAGTAAAATAAACTTATTAACAAAGCCAGATATGTGGGAGTTTGAAGTGTGGGGGGATCCAATAAAAGAGATACAACAATGGTGGTGTCTAACCCACAGGTTGAAGTAACGGACCGAGGTCTATAAATACATTAAATATGCCTAAAAGTATCAATAAATGAAGAAAAAAAAAGCTAATTTGTTTTCACTCCCTCCATATAGACTCCATATGGAAGGTTGCTAAGTTTTTAATAGGCCGAACCCGGTCGGCCTCGACACAACGAACTCTCACGAAACGTCAACCGAGTTATATCATTGTCGCTTATTGCAGAAGTTGGGACAATGTTAGTATTCCGCAACGATATATTCCCCGATGCGCTATGTCACAACGCGTTTTCGAACTATCTATTGTTTTGTTTTAAAAAATTAACATCATTGCTAGGTCGTAAAAGAACGGAAACATTTCCGAGGCCAAGACTGCTATATAACGAAGTAAACATCGGGTTCAAAATACACTTTTACGTCGTCCCGGCCCGTAAAGAAACATTTTGCATAGAAAAAACATTGTTTCCAATCGAACATTTGATCAAACCTACAGTTATACCCGTCTTGTGCATCACGACAGGCAATTTAATCGCACAGACATTTCTATCATTTCTCGGGAAGCCATTTTGTATAAACATCGTGGGACAGGTTTATTCGCCGGAACTCACATTAAATATATTTAATACTATTTGTAATAGTGAAACGGGCCCCAGTTTTCATGTAATTCGCGGAACGATTTGTTACAAATGTAAATGTGTTAGCAGGACGGAACCCGGAACGATTTCTCGGTGGCCAGAATTCTTCAGTTAATGCTATTTGCAGATCCATGAAATGTATTTACTTTTAAAAGGTCAACACCAGCATAATTGTACTTTTGTTGAAGGTTATACCCAACTAAATTCTCCAAACGTGTCGTGTGTTCCTATAATACATGTACCGGGAATATAGGTATACGGATTTAACCCTTTCACGGATTTAGACAAGTATTAAAGATGGTGTCCCGCAAATCAGGATGTATTGTAGGGGTTTTTGGTTCAGCATTTAGAGATGTCATTACTATATATACATATATATATACAAAAAGAGTTTATTTTTTATTACCGGGAACACATATTTGTACTATTCTGTATATATAGTATTTGTATGACGGAAATCAATCATCTTCAGGTCAGGGGAGATAACCGCGTTTCCCGAAAATATTAACAAACTTCGATACTTATTCAAAGGAAGTCGATATTTATTTGTCCAATGCAATTTCTTGTGTACAATAACTATACTTTACAAGATATCGACAGCAATCGTGTTTAAATTTATACACATACTTGATTTAAATAATTAAAACCAATCACACTGTCTTCACATGCACATACACTGGTGATCACCACTACTAACACGGTATCAGTGAATTATTAGTTAATACTGTGTACAAACAAACACTGTCAATGTTAAATACATAAGTTGAGGGCCCTAATCTTTAGGTAAAAATTGCCAACACTGTAGATCCAGATGAGACGGCTTGTAACAAGCCGTCTCATCAGGATCTGCAGTGTTTGTCAGTATTTTTCACATTGTTTAAAACTACCTGCAAAGATTTGAAACACATATACACTGGTCGCGAAAGTTAGTATGTCTGTCAAATCTACTTAGAACTATCGTACACACGCAATGTTCCTCTAGAACGACAATGTGTGTTTGCAGTATCTACTGCATGTAGCTGAATTCGTCAGGAATCCGGCGCCTATTTCGACATGAAACATTCTACGCCAGCGCGGAATGCAGCACCTGTGACAATGATTTATACATGTACCATTCTGAGCAGTTTTCAGTGACTGAAAATGATGATCACAATCGTGTATATATATATCATGTTTTATTGCATAAATGGGTTTTCACAGTTTAATAACACAGTGTAATAAAACTCATAATACACTAAGGTAATAAATATGCAAATGAGCCCACTACAGGAAACATGCATGATGATGTGCTTATGCAATAAATATAATAAACAGTTGTCTTGGTTTAATATGGTAGTTATTAATCTCGTTGACTGATATCACAAGAAATTCGGCCAAGCCTCGTTTCTTATGAAATCCGTAAACTAGGTTAATAAATATCATATTGTATTATATACATACCCATGAAATACATAGTTACACAATGTAAATAAAAGTCATATGTTCTCATCGATGAAATAAACAACTTCCGGTGAAAATACGACTACTTCCGCTATCTATATTCATATTCTGTATTTAGAAAGAAAACAGCGCAAATAGGCTGAAAATACACATTCATTACCGTATACAGTCTAAAAAACTGCTAATTTCGATGGAGCGGTATATAATAAATAGAATATTCACATTTTTGCAACGAATATGACAAATATGTTCATCGAGTGGTGTGAAATGTCCATATTTCACGAGTGAAATATGGACATTTCACACCACTCGATGAACATATATCTAATATTTCACACCACTCGATGAACATATATGTCACATGTCACACCACTCGATGAACATATATCTCATATTTCACACCACTCAATGAACATATATGTCATATTCGTTGCAAAAATATGAATATTCTCCATATATCATCACTCATGTAAGATCATCTATGTAGCTGGAATTGTGAGCGGTCACGAACGAGGCCAAAGCCGGGCACATGACACGAGTTCATTAATTAAAAAACAGTTGATTTTTTTCATCGATTCGGTGGATCTACAGTTGTATCACACTACGGTACATTTGTGGACAACAGATAACCGGTAAACGAAGAATATCCATCCCCGAGCACGGACACGTTACTGCGGTCGACATTTCGTAGCCAGACTTCGTCTCCCACTTTGATTACGATCAGCGTAGTCTGACTCGCCTGTTGGTTAGAAAACACTACAGTTGAACTTCTCTATACCGGACACCGAGATAATATATCGATGGTCTAGTAACATAAGGTCGTAAATGCTATGCTTTAGCATAGCAGTTACGACCTTATGTTACTAGACCATCGATATGTGATCTCATTTTGAGAGGTTTCTTGGCAACGCATGTGAGATAACAATGCATGTTCATGTCTGTAAAAGATGTACATTTGTCCTATAATGGATATATGCCTGATTTACAGTGGAACATCTCTAAACTGGACACACTGGGGAGGTCCCCAGGGTGTCCGGTTTAGAGATTTTCCACTGTAAATCAGGTATATATCCATTCTAGGACAGATTTACATCTTTACAAACATGAACATGCATGGTTTAGAGAGGTTTCTCTTTATATGAGACACGTCATGTGATTTTGAACCTTTGGACATCTGCGTACTTTCATGAAATACGTTCACAAACTTTACAAAATGTACAATATTTCCAGTTGATGGTGTGAACAGTTGACAAAATTGTCAGAGTATATACTCTGAACATTTTGTCAATTTTTTACTTTATTTATGAAAAATATTAAATGAAATTACGCAGATTTCCGAAGGTACAAAATCACATGGCGTGTCTCATTTGTCTATTCAACGAAGAAAATTAAAGTTTCATATTATAGCAATATGCAAATAGGTCTGCTATGTCTGAAAACTATGATAAAATATCATATTTTACCCAAGTTAAAATTCCATTCACATTACCCCCACTTTCCCCAAAAAGTAATAGGTATACCATGACCGAATATTAAGAGAACATAATATAGTTTACATAAAACCACATTTCCCAATTTCCCCCACATATTAAATTGTCATAGGAAAAATGGGTTTCGTAATTTTGTGGCATAAAAAATAGGCTACTTTTTAAATGTTGCTGTGACTGGAGAAATGTGGCTAATATTTATATTACGCAAAATATTTCGCGAACATATCCCCATACTGTATGAAATAGGCAGAACATGAACTAATATTGGTGGCCATTTTGAAATCCAACATGGCCACCATAATTGTAATAACCTGCAACATGTTTGGCGTTCCTGCTACGCCAAATCTACATAAACTCAAATAATTATTGCTAGCTCTAAATAATTAGAACTAGCATTACATATTTAGAGTTAGCATTAAATATTTAGAGCTAGCATTAATTATTTGAGTTTATGTAGATTTGGCGTTCCTGGAACGCCGAATCTACATAAACTTAAATAATGATTACCCATATTATTAGAACTGGGTATGGAAGGTGTTCGAACCAATTTCCACCCTTAAATATAAGCCGAATCTATTACACATAGTTTCTCAAGCGGATTTGTATAACCGTTGACCAGTATCCTATTTCACCAACATTGCAAAGTATACTTATCTAGCAAAGTATACTTTGAGGGAGTAATCATTTATTTTTCCCGAAATGCATTATTTCATATAGAACTAACGACTGCATATATTTGATGATTAAAAGTATGCATACTTATCATACTGAATTTATTACATTATCACAGCCAAAATGGCTGTGATAATGTAATAAATTCAGTATAATAATAATTAATAAATTTATCAAAAAATTGAAAATTTCTCCCTCAAAGTATACTGTGCTAGAAAAGTATACTTTGCAATTTTGATGAAATCGGCTACAGTTGCTGTCACCAAACTTTGTATGTGACCGTATCTCGTCGGATTACATATATTACTGTATAGTTTACGGCCACATTTAGTATATTCATACCTGTTCCCAGGACGTTGCGCCCACGGCGACGATCTTACACACGGCGACGCCATTATGGACAAGCTCAGCATCCATCTGTTCTGACACCTTCCGTAGAAAAGGGGCATGATAAGGGGAAAGAACTAGCACATTCAACACACGAAACGACATATTTCAAGTACATGTAATTTCCAATAACAAGGTTTATGATCACGTGGTACTAACAACAACAACAAGTACTGAAACTTATGGAATGCCTTTACTGCCTCGTCATACTTCCAGCGGTGATGTCCTGTATTATCATTTTGTATTTTTACCCATCGTTGTATTATGTAATCTATTGTATACCTCGTGTGTCACGTATGTGGCTTAGAGTGAATAAAATGTATTGTATTGTATTATCAGCGTGATATTTTATACAAACATCTATATATTATTTGCCGACTTTGTGTTAGCATTTGCTAACGTCTTTATATTGTGTACGAACGTCTTTGTATTGTTTACAAACGTCTTTATATTATATACACACACATTTATATTATTTGCCGACTTTGTGTTATTATTTGCTAACGTCTTTGTATTGTGTACGAACGTCATTGTATTATGTATGAACGTCTTTATGTTATATACACACACGTTTATATTATTTGCTCACATTGTGTTATTAGTTGCTAACGTCTTTATATTGTGTAGGACCGTATTTGTATTGTGTACGAACGTCTTTTTATTATATACACACACCTTTGTATTATATGTCGACTTTGCATCTTTATATTGTGTACACACGTCTTTATGTTGTTTCGTTTCGTCGTTATTATGGGTCATATTCAGCGGGGAGAATTTGTCTGTACACCGGCTACGTCAAGGTAAGCAAACACTAAATGGTGCGAAATCGTCCAGGGGTATATGTTAGAACACACCAAATAGTGTTTGTGGAGCCCACTTGCGGAAATCGAGGCATAGTGATCACAATGACGTCCGGGTGTCCGTGCGTCCGTCCGTCCGTACGTACGTCCGAAAGCTGTTTTACAGTTTTTAAATACCTTATATCTCTGTAACCGTAAGTCAGATTTTCTTGAAACTTCGTATGATTATTGGTCATCATCCATATATTTCTGTGTTCCACTCATCCGGCCCCTGTTCACCAAGGTCAATGTCAAATGAATTTTGCGTTAAAGTCTTTGTTCAAATTTGCATTAAACTTTTCACATACCTACTATCTCTGTAACCGTACGTTAGATTTGCTTGAGACTTCGTATGCTTATTGGTCATCATGCGGCCCCTATGCCCAAGGTCAAGTGTAAAAGACTTAGAAGTTTAATTTGCATTAATCTTTTTGTCAAAATTGGCATTAAAGTTTTCAGGTACCTATACTATCTCTGTAACCGTAAGTCAGATTTGTTTGAGACTTCGTATGCTTATTGGTCATCATGAGGCCCCTATGCCCAAGGTCAAGGGTAAAAGAATTAGAAGTTTGCATTAAAGTTTTTGTCAAAATTTGCATTAATGTTTTTGTCAAAGTTTGCATTAAGGTTTTCAGGTACCTACTTTCTCTGTAACCGTAAGTCGGGTTGGCTTGAAACTGTATATGCATGCTTATTAGTCATCATCCATATATTCATTCTCTGTCCCATGCATGTAGCCACTGTGTCCAAGGTCAATGTCAACTGAGTTAGAATTTCACCTTGTTTGTAAGTCAAAAATGTTAAAAGTTTGTTTTCATTTTTTCCATAACTCATCAACCGCTTCACCGATTGTGATAATACTCACGTCCGACCGCCCAATGTCAAGGATGACTGATTATTTTTATTTTTTTATCAAGGCTGTCAGCAAGGGGATTAGCTTCGTTTAACGATGCCAGTTCTTGTTGTTCAATGTATCTGTTGCTACATTATATATATCTTACTCTGACATCACCAGATACCTAGGCGGGCTCGACATGCAGGCCGCGGCCATCTGGTACTATATAATCTAACAGAATCCCATCCAACTTTCACTATTCGTATGGATGCTGTGGGACCTACTTGCTAATGACCTGCAGCCAGTCTGTACTGGTTCAGCATGAATTAAACAATAGGTTCACTTACTCCTAGAAAGAAAAATCCAACCTCGCCATGTCCCCCAAAATTGTTTACATTTTTTTGCCACGGAAACTATATATACATCACGTGACCAACTGTGTATGTGACCTCGAAACACCCGCACTATGTTGTTTTTTTATACCGGACTACTTTTGCATAACCCCTTGCCGATTTCGCACCATTTAGTATTATCTAACCTATAGGAAAAAGCAATGGTGGTGGCCCACCTGAAGTAGCCGGTGTACAGACAAATTCTCCACGCTGAATATAACCCATATTAACGATGACTGACATAACGACGAAAGGAAACAACATAAAGACGTTTGTACACAATATAAAGACGTTAGCAAATAATACCACAAAGTCGGCATATGATGTGGCGTCGCGAAATTAAGGTCAATTCAGGTTTACCTACACTTAATCATATACATGATATATACTGCTCAAACTAGTTGCTAATTATTTATTTTATATTGTATATTTACACATCATTTGTTACCTAACATTTGAAAGTGACATATAGGTCCATAGGGCCGGGTGTTTTCGTCAATATTATATTGTACATATTCCCTGTTTCGTTTAACACATGTCACTATAATAAACAAATGACTTACTTACTTTGTGTGTATATAATATAAATACGTTCGTAAACAATTCAACTAAGTTCGTACACAATATAAAGACGTTAGCAAATAATAACACAATATGAGCAAATAATATAAAGGTGTGTGTATATAATATAAAGTCGTTCGTAAACAATACAAATACGTTCGTAAACAATACAATACGTTCGTACACAATATAAAGACGTTAGCAAGTAATAACACAAAGTCGGCAAATAATATAAAGGTGTGTGCAGGCTATATAATATAAAGACGTTCGTACACAATACCAAGACGTTCGTACATAATATAAAGACGTTAGCAAATAATAACACAATGTGAGCAAATAATATAACGATGTGTGTATATAATATAAAGACGTTCGTAAACAATACAAAGACGTTCGTACACAATATAAAGGCGTTAACAAATAATAACACAATGTTGGAAAATAATATAAATGTGTGTGTATATAATACAAAGACATTCGTACACAATATAAAGACGTTAGCAAATAATAGCACAAAGTCGGCAAATAATATAAAGATATTTGTATAAAATATAACGCTGACAATGCTGGAAGTATGACGAGGCAGTAAAGGCGTTCCATAGAAACTTCCAGAATCCATCCGATTCAAAGTACGTATTCTTTTATATTGTCCTTATTACGTAACGGATTCTGATGAACTTCTGTCGTTTTTGCGAAGAATCGATTTCCGTGTCGGTAGAAAACGACATACGTCTGTGCCGAACTCCCTGGACGACCAAATGCAGCTCATGAAGACGCGTTTGCTGCGCCGTATTTCATCCAAATCCGTTTCATATTAAGGAAAATATCAAATAATACTTTCTTTGGTGTGAGCAAGATTTCAACACTTTCAGCCACTGTTGTTGTTGTTATAACCACATGATCATGCACATTGAATAACCTCCGAAGGGAAGCACATTTATTACAACTTATGTTAAAATCACTCTTTTTATTAAATTTTCGACCACATGGTCTTTATCAAAAGTCCTATGTGACGACCATATTGTGGCAGTAAACCGGATGTTGGACTGATATTGTTGGACGTCACTCAGGACAGCCAAGACAGTTTCAGACTATTTTTATAAAGACCATGTGGTCGAAGATTTAATAAAAAGAGTGACTTTAAAATAAAGGACATTTTTAAATATTACATGTACTAGAAAATTACACCATCGTAAAAAACGGTTGAATGTCAGTGAAAAACAATATTCGTGCTTGAATTGTTTAAACATTTTGGGCACTGTAATTTATCGCACACACGTGTCTGTTCATGATCGAACATTACAAAATAAAAATTCATGGAGTGCTTAATTACAGTGAAACCTCTCTAAGTCGGACACCTTGGGAACATCCCAGGGTGGATGGTTTACAGAGGTTCCACTATAGCACCAAATTCAGGCATGATGCCACGAACATTTGGATATGGGGCAGCACTATATAAACTTGGAAAAGTCGCGGGAATACTGGACGAAGGCCGGAAGGCCTCGTCCAGTATTCCCGCGACTTTTCCAAGGCTGAAACAGGCTATGGAAACCAGAAATATATACAGTGGAACCTTTCTAAACCGGACACCACGAAAACACATGTGATCTTATTGTTGATGAGTGTCTTTTATCTCCGGTGATAATGTCTGTTCGTAATCGCATAGCACACAAGTATGGCTCAGAATGACCAAATGCGTGATTTGCAGTGAAACATCTCTAAGCTGGACACCCTGGGGATCTCCCAGGGTGTCCGGTTTAGAGAGGTTTCTCTGTACAGTTGCTACGGTACCTTGGAATAGACAAGTGTCGCCGAGAACAGGTAGATACCCGCTGTGGGTGCGAGGAAGATTCCTTGCCGACCGTGGTAGCCATTTCCGATGTTCATCGTCACTTCTTCGAATACAAAGTTCTGGTTAATCCCAATCTGGTCGTAAGAGCGGTTCATCCTCGCCATGAAAGCGACTTGCGGGTCCAGTATTTGTCTCGTCATGCGTTCTGCAAAGTGATCATCTGTGTCGAGGACTGGAGAAATGGGGCTTATTGCGACTAGTATAGCTCCTGATCAAACAACAGCTCTAATAGCCGGATAACGACATGTATTGTTTTGTTGATGGACTGGCAACAGCGCGATCCAGCGGGGTCGTTTCACTAAACTTCGTACGACTAAAATGTTCATAAGTGCAAAATTATGATTGTCTGTAAATTGCATATTAACAATAGTTTCTTGTAAACAATACTACATTTATAGAACATAGGCTGCATATGCAGCCTATGTTCAATAAATGTAAATCCATCAATTGAAATTTCCAGACGATTCTAAATTTGCACGAACATTTTAGTCGTACGAAGTTTAGTGAAACGGCCCCTGGATGCAGTATACGTTGGTCGCAAAACCCATAATTGTGTTTCCTGCCGACGAACGTTTGGCAATTACACACATTAAATCTAAAATATATTTAAATATTTGTTTCATCAGTAACATCCTCCAATATTTTTTATTTGATTAAATTCCGTCAAACAACATATTTTTCGCGGGAGGGTGACGTTTTTTATGAATGAACAAGTACTTACATTTAGCTATTCTTTAGATTTAATGCGTGTAATTGCGAAACGTTCGTCGGAACGTGAAACAAACAGCATGCCGTGTGTGTCGTGTTGTTTAGCTGTCAATAGAATCATAACATTTCTGTAGTTTTACCCTGTCCGGGCGAATGATGTCACGTCGGCGATCAAAGTACCTTCCCACCCAGTGTAGTCTAAGTGCACAGAAAACAGAACAATACGTGTATGTGGCTGTGACTGCATAAATGGAGCTTATCGGATTTGCGACACATGTCGCAAAATACTACAGGCCCCATTCAGGGGCGGATCCAGCATTTGGGGAACGGAGGGGGGTGTGGGTTGTTTAGTTGCGAAGGTAACTCTTGCAATCTACTCCCGTGCCGTCCGTAGCTAGCTAGAGTAGATTGTAAGAGTTACCGTTCGCAACTATGAGCTTAAATGATGATCAAATGGTACGGATGACATCAGGATGAACCTACATCCCAGTAACGAACAGTGCATCCGCCCCTGCCATTTATCTAGCCACAGCCACATACACACTATATACAACCCAAACATTCACAGACAGCACTCATCTCAGCCGCTTGCTCTGCGCATGCGTCTACGAGAATCAGAAGGCACACATACGACTATGGATACACAAGATATGAGTGTCGAAGTAGAATGATACTATATAATCTGTACCACTGTCTGTATGTGTGGCTGTGACTGGAGGCGTATGCGTTTTGCGACCAGTGTAGATCCAGAGCAGCCTGTGCATTCGCACAGTCTGATCTGGATCTACACTGTTCGCACAAAATTTACAATAGTTTTCATCAATAAAGTAAAAAGATGACAATATTTTCCGAGTATAATTCCGCATGTACTCTGAATATTTTCTCAACTTTTGACGACATTTACGTAAACTATAGTAAATTTTGTAAACGTATTTCATGAAATTACGCAGATGTCTGAAGGTACAAAATCACATGCGTGTCTCAAATTATATTTTGTTGAAAACTATTAAAATTATGAAACACGGACGTCTAAAGTTAATTCACGTAAATATACCATGATGTTGGCCGGGAATTAATGAATTCCCTGAACGTCCTGGATGCTGATGAAACGATGGGCGACCTTTGGAACTCTTCGGACTCGGAAAATATTTCTGCGGTCGAGCCACGTGATGTTGTAGTTGCTGTTTCATTGGCGGTTTGCCAGCCATCTTGGTCCTGGTGGTGCTTGTCTGCTCTCCATCCTGTAGAGGATTTTTGTGAAGCACATGCCCGGATGTAACATCGTGAAGGACAAATTCCAGTCGCCGGATGGTGTACTGCTGGTGTGAGATTAACAGTTGCTGGGCGGCATCTGTGAATATGCACACATGTGAATAATACGTGGCAGGGATGGTAAACATAAAAAAATGCCGTGAAAACAAACAAAAAATCGCCTCTAAACACCTAGGAATAGAAATTCGCCTCTAAAGAACTAGGAATAGAGGTCCTTACGAATTGTTAAATTGAGGGAACTAATTGTTAATTCGTGGGAACGAATTGTTAAATTGAGAGAACGAATTGTTATTTCGTGGTAACGAATTAATAAAAATAAAATCCATGTCCCCTGCGGGGCTCCGTAGTTATGTGACTTGCAGTTAACCGTGCTGTAATATAATATATTGCCATATCGCGATGCGAGATTGAATCTCGCGTTTTCACCTCGCGATCTCGCCTCGCGTTCTCGCATTCTCGGGGTCTCGCCTCGCGTTCTCAAGATCTCACAATCTCGCAATTATGTTTCAATTATATGATGATCAGGGGTAGGACGGGTCCTTAACTTACGATGGAGGTACGAGATCGTTACTGTGATTTTAAGCTTACCGTAATGTAACTTAGATGTATTAAACCTTCGTGATACCGACAATGGGCTATCGCACTCCACTTGTCTGTTTCTCTTTGTACACGTGTTTAAACCTCCCGGTTCCAGGGTTCGAACAATTCCCTTGAACTTACCATTGGCCTCCAACGTAGACACTTTACCCTGGAGAATGTCGAGTCTGGCGACCAATTCCTGGTACCCGGTCTGGTCTGCGCAGTATACCGTAGTCAGCGCAGCGGCGAAGAACAAACTCATGAGACGTGGCATCACCATGGCGGCTTCCAATGTATGTTACTGGGAGCACTGGCTTACGCTACTAATAGGTGGGTGTGTCTGGAGAAATGGGGCGTATCGGTTTTGTGACCAGTGTTGCTCTTGATCAAATAGCACACTCCTGTCACCTAATAATGATCTATATTGCTTGTTTTAGGCAAAACAGGTGTTTCATTGATGGACTGGCGAACTGTGCAGATCCTGATCAGACTGTGCGGATGCACAGGCTGATCTTGATCTACACCGGTCGCAAGAGATATAAGTCACATTCCTCCATTCACAGTCACGTAATCGCGCTGCATGTCTTATCTGTCCAGTAAATGCATGCATCTCTGACATAAGAGCCTTTATATGGCTGTGACTGGAGAAATGGGGCTTATCGGTTTTGCGACCAGTGTAGATCCAGATCAGCCTGTGCATCCGCACAGTCTGATCAGGATCTACACTGTTTTCCATTGCATCAATGAAACATCTGTCATGCTTCTACGCAAGAAATATAGATCGGTATAGGGCGACATGAGTGTAATATTTGATCAAGATCTATCCTTGTCACAAATTCCATAAGCCCCATTTCTCCAGTCACAGTCGCATATATTGTCCGCGAGCATTGACGCAGATCCACACAGTCTGAGCGTGGGCTACACCATGTGTCATTAAGTCAATCAATCATAATTACGTTGCCCAGCGACTGTAGTTGACCATGAGGTGTGAAACTTAAGTTCATTAGAATCTACGTACACTGACAAAAATGTACCATGTGATTTTTCTCCTCCAGCGGATATGTATAAGTAAGATAACAGATGACGTAATTCACATGGTGTCATAACGGACATATGGTTGGTACGAAATAAATACGTAAACATTATGAATTTAGGCAAAGACAATTGCACGTACTGTTGATTTCCGATAAAGTGGCAAGGGCACGTGACGTCACGGGGTCAGCGGACTATGTCTATTTCAGGTGGTCGAATCGACGCATTATCTAGCAATTTGGAGCTTGCAAATGTATGCTCCTGATAGCTTGGGAGATAATTAAAATTACCGACTGTTTGACTGGTGAAATAGGTGAGTGTAAACAACAATAAATGCCATATTTGTAAATGTACAACATATCGATAGTTGATTCATTTTGATTGCTCAGTCTTGCGCAAGCATACTCATTATTGTCCCTACAGATCAGATGGTAGCGCGCTCGGTAAATGCATTCGAAAAGTGTGTTTTTTTGTGGGAGTTCGGGACTCCGAAAAATTATTATTTGGTTTTTATTTTGTATTCATAAGTGATTCAACATTTTCCAACATTTTATATATATATTGACAAAGGGTCCTTGTGCCGTGTGCACTGGGTCAACTGCGCCACAGATCACGCAGTCAGATCGGGGCGTGCGTTGTTTCAATTATTTATCATTCCTACTATTTCACAATTCAATGTATTCTATTTCATGCTCAGTGTATAGGAAGTGGATTACAGGGCTTCTAAAACTTTCAGTATGTTGGTTTTGGACCGGATTTTGAAATCTCAGACCGATTGAGATTTGCAAATTATCCTTAAAATTCTGTCCGAAAATATAATAAAATCCGGCTGATATTTCCGTATCAACCTCGTAAATGTATCGATGTACCGATGTTGACACCAAATAATGTCAATTTTATGACACATATCCGGGGCATATCCGTGTTAAAACATTGTCGGGCAATGCATCGTTGTGTGTTTGGTCGTCTTTCTACACATTTCTTCCCGTATCGATTGTTCATAACACGCGCGTGGTAATTGTGTACAGGTGAAGGTCTCGATAGCAGCAGAGCGGTTTATAAATAGACTGGCTTTGGTGTATTTAAGACTCCCCATTTCTGATGATTTTAAAAAATAAAATAAAATAAAATAAAGAAGCCATGCACTGTGGTTATCCGTGTTTATAATATTTATATTACACATTTAATCCCCAAGTAACTGACGCGGACTATTCCATATTAAGTGTGGAACTGTTACATGACGATGTATTAGGGGTAATTTTTTGGTATAAATAAAGTACGTACGAATGGCGTAGATCCTGATGAGACGGATCGTGAATTCAATAGCCGGGTCATCGGGATCTACAGTTTGCAAACATTTTGATAAAGGACAAAGGTACGTCTGTCATGTTAAAAGCGTTCATCTGCAAATCCAAATCTAACAATCAGCATTATGATTCGTCTACAGCTGTTGTTTCGCAATTTTTCCGTCTTGCGAAAACATGCGAATCGTCTCATAACGACATGAGAATCGTCTCGCGTTTTCGCCATCTCGCCTTCCGCTTTTGGAAATATATTTTGCTGTAACCCGAATTATAAAGCGCAGGTAACGCAGGGCGACTTAATTACCCTGTCTTACAGACAGATAATTCAGGTTAGTTTTGCTCATGCGTGTTGATGAGATCACGAAGCAAAAACGCGCGATCTTCCATCTCTGGGGAAGAGGTTGTGAAAAAGCAAGATTGGATATGATAGAATCGCGTATTTTCGTCTCGCTATCTCACGAGCATACTTCGCATTTTCGCGATCAACATAATTATGCTCGATATCGCGAGAACGCGAGATTGTAAAATGTAAACTGGACACGTAATAATAAGAGACGATTCGCATGTGCTGCTGAAACATGCTTTTATTAAGAAGTAGAACAAATGTGGACAAACACCAATAATTCTTGACAAAAAAAAGAACATAGTTTGACAAAAACATGATAATCGTGGTCTTAGGAGAAGATTCTTATGTGCTACCAATACATGTTTAGTGGGGGGAAAACATATTTCGATATGTGTTATTGGTTACAGCATCGCATCGCCTGTTTTTGCCTTACTTTTTTTGGAGGATTCTGCACCTCCGACTTTCAAATTTCGATGTCATAAAGTTATGGAATAATTATGTGCGAAAGATAATTCCAGAGCCAAATCTTACTAAGTAAAGTACTATTTTATTCCATGACTATACAATACAATAATACAATACATTTTATTCACTCTAAGCCACATACGTGACACACGAGGTATACAATATATTACATAATACAACGATGGGTACAAATACAAAATGCATATGTATAAGCTCACTAGTCATTATAACCATAAAGCATTTCTTATAAAAATAGCTACATTTCTTAATTGCTTTCCAGATTTTTTCTCAAATAGCTGTGCGAATTTTAAAATATTTGGTCTTCTAAAATAAAATGGCTTAATATACCGTTCATCATAGAAGCGGCACTCGAAAAGGAAATGAAACTCGTCACCGAGAGCACCAGCGCCACATTTGTTGCAGACCCTGCTTGCTCTCGGCACACCTGTCCATCTACCAGTTTCGACCGCCAGTCTATGATTACAAGTTCGAAATCTGGTTTTTCTTAACCTTTCCGTGAGATTAATTAAATATGTTTCTAATCCAATATCTGTCTAATAGTGTCCCGGAATGGATAAATATGTGTCGAGTACTTGATCGTAAATGTGTGTCTCTGTTGACATCGCGTCGGCGTGTAGCAAAGGTCACAGCGGCACGACTTTGTAACCTTTGATGTCACCCTCCACACGTCACAGTCAGTAATGATTACAACCGCCCGTGCATATTATGTACGACGTGATCGGACAAAACAGGGCGTATTGTATAGTATGCGACTAGCGAAGACCCGTGTTCACCATCAGTAATAAAAAACGCGAGATTGTAACGTGTCCCCAACAGAATACATATCAATCGTCTTCGGAGACAATTCTCATATGCTGCCAAAACATGTTTATTAGAGAAAACAAATGGTTTGACAAAACATGAAATCGGAATAGAGAGACATACCTTTAACTTGATACTTTAACCATCAACATAGGTATTATAAAATATGAATTATAACCGTTTATAAAAGTTCCGTATTTTACCAAATAGTAAGTGCACGAGTCCCGGCGAATAAACCTGTCCCACGATGTTTATACAAAATGACTTCCCGAGAAATGATAGAAATGTCTGTGCGATTAAATTGTCTGTCGTGACGTACAGGACGGGTATAACTGTAGGTTTGATCAAATGTTCGATTGGAAACAATGTTTTTTTTTATGCAAAATGTTTCTTTACGGGCCGGGACTACGTAAAAGTGTATTTTGAACCCGATGTTTACTTCGTTATATAGCAGTATTGGCATCGGAAATGTGTCCGTTCTTTTACGACCTAGCAATGATGATAATTTTTTAAAAACAAAACAATCGATAGTTCGAAAACGCGTTGACATAGCGCATCGGGGAATATATCGTTGCGGAATACTAACATTGTCCCAACCTCTGCAATAGGCGACTATGATATAACTCGGTTGACGTTTCGTGAGAGTCCGTTGTGTCGAGGCCGTCCGGGTTCGGCCTATTAAAAACTTAGCAACCTTATATATGGAGTCTATATGGATGGAGTAAAAACAAATTTAGCTCTTTTTGTATGTCTTGGTCACAGGTCGATATAGGTGCACGTATGCATAACAATGCTTGTATGTTCTAAACTTAGATAATTACATCACAGGTGCATTGCTATCGATTAATATGGACTTGATTATATGAATGCATTTCCCATAGAGTGCTTGACGTATGTTGGTGTGATAGACATACAATTCGAGTGCCTGTGCTCATACGTAACAACAAACGTGACAAATTTATTCAGAATATGCCTGAATGTTGTTTGAATATATTTTGGGTCATTATTGGTCACATACTTGCTACATCGTCGGGCCAATGTCAATGCCATTCTTTGTTACACCTACTTTACCTATTATGGTTCAATTTAGAATCTCCTGTGACCTTTGCCCTTGCCACTTTATCGGAAACCAACGGTACATGTACATAAACGATTATGTTTAAACAATACATTCATTCTGTTACACTGATTTTAAAACCTAAATGTGCTATCCGAACCGCTCATATATAGTCTCTTCCAATCCCATTTTCTTATAATTCATTATGTATAGAGTCTGCTGTTTGTATTTGTAATAATAGTTCCAGTACCTACATCACTTTGATTCTGATTTCATGAGCTTGTTAACGCAATAATCGTATTGTTCAGTTTATTTCTCAATAAAAGTATATGGTGTTATCACTCTTTTGAACCGTCTCATATTTTAGAAAAAGTCATAATCTGGAGGGGGCGGATCTGGAGGGGGATGGGGATTGCAGCACCCCCCCCCCCCCCCTTGCCCCAATTCAGCCACGGATTTTACATAGATCACAGTGTTTACCACCAGTTGGAGTCTGAATTTAAATGCCGTAAAACACAGGAAAGTGCATTTCGAAGAGCTAAAAAAAAAAGACAACCCCCTAGTTGCGAACGGTAACTCTTGCAATTACTCCCGTACCGTCCGTAGCTAGCTACGGACGGTACGGGAGTAGATTGCAAGAGTTACCTTCGCAACTAGACAACCACCGACCCGTTCCCCAAATGCTGGATCCGCACCTGTCTGTGTACTTCCAATAACATAACAGCTATCCCTCTTTACCGACTGGCGTTTGACCGTGACATAACTCTCTCACAAATTGTAATAAAAGTATTGAAAGTAGTATGACAAAGTTATCTCCAGATTGTCGATAGCGAAATGATTGATGAGTGAATTACCGGCGGTATTGTGTAGATGTGTATACTATGGAAGCCCTGGAGGGACTTCCGACTTCTTTACTTCCGACTTCCGACTTCATTACTTCCGACTTCTAACTTCATCACTTCTGACTTCATTACTTCCGACTTCATTACTTCTGACTTCCGACTCCATCACTTCTGACTTCATCACTTCCGACTTCATTACTTCCGACTTCCGACTTCATTACTTCCAAGTCAGAAGTGATGAAGTCGGAAGTAATGAAGTCAGAAGTGATGAAGTCGGAAGTAATGAAGTCTGAAGTAATGAAGTCGGAAGTAATGAAGTAATGAAGTCGGAAGTCGGAAGTAATGAAGTCGGAAGTCGGAAGTAATGAAGTCGGAAGTCGGAAGTAATGAAGTAATGAAGTCGGAAGTCGGAAGTAATGAAGTCGGAAGTCGGAAGTAATGAAGTAATGAAGTCGGAAGTCGGAAGTAATGAAGTCGGAAGTAATGAAGTCAGAAGTGATGAAGTCGGAAGTAATGAAGTAATGAAGTGATGAAGTCTGAAGTAATGAAGTCGGAAGTGATGAAGTCGGAAGTAATGAAGTCGGAAGTCAGAAGTAATGAAGTCGGAAGTAATGAAGTCAGAAGTGATGAAGTCGGAAGTCGGAAGTAAAGAAGTCGGAAGTCCCTCCAGGGCTTCCATACTATACACTATCATTTGTCCAGCACTACTGTCTGTTCCACGTTTTACTGCCGACGAAGTTTTAACTATTAAGCACATTAAAGGTAAGTACTTTTTCATCAATAACAAAAAAGTCACCCTCCCCAACTTTGTTTATTTGATAAAATTCAATCAAATATTGATTTTATTGCGAAAAAACATTTCCCTATGGGAATTTAACATGGGGAAAAAAGGAGATAATGAGAGACAAGGAGGGTCGAAAACAAAATGGAAATTGACTCCGAAACCTGGCTAGATAGTTTTGAAATGATGTAACTAAGAAAACAAAAGTTAGATTTTGAAAATCGGTCCAAAATTAAAATACTATTAAAAAAAATAATCAATTTTTAGCCCCCATAAAATCAATATTTAATGAAAGTTCGTCAAATAAATTGTTTTGGGGAGGGTGTCTTTTATTATTGATGAAAAACTATTTACCTTTAGATATTTCTGAGATTTAATGTATTTAACAGCCAAAAGTTCGTCGGCAACAAAACGTGGAACAGACAGTAGTCAGTACTTTAGTACTTTGATTTTGATGGGCTTCCTGGTACCATGCCTTACTGAGTCGTACATTGCAAATACATGTATGTGGTCATGACTGTAGAAATGGACTAATGTGATTTGTGATCAGTGTAGCTCCTGATCAAATAGCACTCATGTAGCCTGATGACGATCTATAGTGTTTGTTTGAAACATCAAATGTGTTTAATTGATGGAATGGTGCACAATGCAGATCCTGATCAGACTGTGCGGATGCACAGACTGATCTGGATCTGCACAGGTCCATTTATCCAGTCACAGTTATATATATAGACAGCATTAGCATACTACTTTGACACTCATATCTGACGGCTTAATATGTATCCATAATTGTATGTGCCTTCTGATTCTTTTACGCATGCGCATAGTAAGCAGCTGAGTGATAACGTGGCGGGTCACGTGCTGCCTGTGAACGTTCGGGTTGTATATGGTGTGTATATGGCTGTGGCTAGATAAACGGGGCTGGTAATATTTTGTGACATGCATAGGCCAAGGTGCATGATCACGTGGTTACAACAACAACAACGTCGCCCACTCCAAAGTAAGTATTATTTGATAGTTTCCTTAATATTCAACATATTTTGATGAAATATGGCGCAGCAAACGCGTTTTCATGAGCTGCATTTTGTGGTCCATGTAGTTTGGCACAGACTTATGTCGTTTTTGCGACGAATCGATTTCCGTGTCGGAGACACGGAAATCGATTCTTCGCAAAAACGACATAAGTTTGGGCGAAAATACAGAGACCGCAAATGCAGCTTAACAAGACGCGTTTGATGCGCCATATTTCATCAAAATCCGTTACTTAATAAAGACATTATAAAAGAATACGTACTTTAAATCAAATGGATTCTGGAAATGTCAGTACTTGTTACTATTAGCTCTCTATATTTCGATGTGACTTACGATATGTGTGATCAGCCTAGCGCTTGATCTTTGATGGTGACTATATGCTCCTTTTGCCAATATCATTTGTGGCCACTCAAGCTTCTGATATCATTGGATATGTTGAATGAGATGTGACATATTTGGCCAGTCTAGCTATGACAGAAACTGAGAATATGTGACGTGTGCCATTTGTGACCATTTCATCTCACCTATGTAGTTGACTACGGTCTGTTTCACGAAACCTGCCTAAATTTTACGGCTATATCCACAATGTAATTTTTTTTCGATAATATTAAATTGTATCAAGATTTAAGAATTAGCCTTCTTTTTAGTCCGTACAATTTTGTCAGTTAATTGATATTACGAAAATATTATTTCTCTATGGGAATGTAACACATAGATAAAGAGCTGGGGGAGTACTTGGTCAGGTTTCTGAAACATATATTAGAGCTACATGACATTGGGCGTATACCATCTGTAGTCAGCCGTGTTTCTAAGCAGTGGTTGTATGCAGGATATATACCTTATGCCTTTATGGCCTGTCTAGACTAGCTCCTGGGGGCCGTTTCACTAAACTTCTTACTACTAAAATGTTCGTAAGTGTAAATCCAGGATCGTCTGGAAATATCAATTGATGGATTTACATTTATTGAGCATAGGCTGCAGCCTATGCTCAATAAATGTAAATCCAATAATTGTTTACAAGAAAACATTGTTAATGTGAAAATTACAGACGATCATAATTTTGCACTTACGAACATTTTAGTCGTACGATGTTTTGTGAAACGGCACCCTGGTATATGGTTGTATCTAGTGAGTGGGCGTATGACACTTACGGCAAGTCTCGTTCTTGACCTGTGGATGTGGCTAGAGATATGGTGCAGTTTCTGTCATTCATGGTCAGTCTAGCGCCTGATCTGTGACTGTGGCTATAGATAAGGGGCGCTTTATGTCATACATGGCCAGTGTAGGTCCTGATCTGTGACTGTGGATGTGGCCAATTGATCCAAAGCGACGCCCATAACAATGAGACACACTGGCGTATACACATAGACGGAGCTAGCGGGTTGACTATCCATTTACGTTGCCGTTGTTAGCAACCCATTAGATCTACTGTTCTGTACATAGTTTGGTCGAATGGTTTATATTGATTGAAAAGAAAACAACATCTTAATTAAATGTGTTAATTATACTTGACATACTAAGTTACAGTGGCCAGAGAAGACAGCCAGAAAACGTGCAATATCCGTTTCCACCCACAGATGCGCCACTATTCAAAATATTGCGCATCCACACTTCGTCCCCTTGCTGCAGTTGAACAATTGCTGTCTGACTTGTCTGTCCGTTTACCGTGTCATCAAATGCTGATAGCTTGCACACGGTATTACCATTGTGGACCATTTCGGCATCTAATTTTTGGGTGTTACTGATTTCAACCAATGAAGTGGAAAATATATATATTCCAGCTTTTGGTGCTATAAATATGCCCTGCAGCTGGTGGTAGCCATTGCCAATGTTCAATTGGACCGATTCGAATATGAAGTTCTGGTTTATACCAATATTGTTAACATGGTCTGCATCCATTCTCGCCATAAAAGCAACTGGTTCCTCGCGAATATCCGAAAGAACCAACCGTTTGGTATTTCCTGAAACATATCAATGAGATGGTCTGCATATAATATGTTGAGTTGACAAGTATGCACAGAACGATGAATGAACCTCCCATGTCCCTTGTCGTATACGTCGACCACCAGAATGTGATAGGATACTGACCACGTTTGGGTGGTATAACTTTCTAAGCTAACCTCAGTGTTTACTAAGTCACCATTTAATAATTACCAGACAATATTTTGTTTTCTAACTTTACATGTTAAATTTATAATAAAGAACAATAACATAAATAGTAAGTCGGGTGTATATATATGAAATATAGTCTTTGTTTGGACATAAATGTTCAATCTAATTTCCAGATGAACGTGATTGGTTACTAATATTTGCACCATATACCAATGGCGTTGATCCACTATTGATAATGACTTGGATGATTGAATGTTTGAGAACATCAGACCTGCAACCTATTCCATCAACATTGCAAAGTATACTTATCTAGCAAAGTATACTTTGAGGGAGAAATTTTCAATTTAAAGATCAATTTATTAATTTTTATTATACTGAATTTATTACATTATCACAGCCATTTTGGCTGTGATAATGTAATAAATGCAGTATAATAATTCTGCATACTTTTAATCATCAAATATATGCAGTAGTTAGTTCTATGTAAATAATGCATTTTGGGGGAAATAAATTATTACTCCCTCAAAGTATACTTTGCTAGATAAGTATACTTTGCAATTTTGATGAAATCGGCTACAGGTATAGACGTAGTGCCGTTTTATATATAACTTACATAAACGTTTTCAAACGAGTTTCCGCTTAATGAGATTTATGAAACCAATCACGCACAATGTATGCACCGTGTCTGTGGCGAGTTGCATATAAGTACTGACAAGTTCTCATATCAAATGAAAACGGGCGTGAGTTTACCATACGATTTCACCTTCCAAAGAGAAAACACTTTGATATAGTAATTTCCAATAACCTCCGAAGGGAAGCAAACTTAATACACATTGTTTTAAAGTCACTCTTTGTATTAAACTTTCGACCACATGGTCTTTATCAAAATAGTGTGAAACTGTATTGGCAGTACTATGTGACATCCATAGTGTAGCAGTCCACCGGATGTTATGAGCCACACCTACCTTGCTATCTTTTCTGTTAGTCTTCTCAGGTGCAGAATTGCCAATTCACCTTCCATATTCCTCACAAAGGAGTGATGACATCCGGTTTACTGCTACACTATGGACGTCACATAGTACTGCCAATACAGTTTCACACTATCTTGATAAAGACTATGTGGTCGAAATTTAATGCAAAGAGTGACTTTAAAACAATGTGCACTTTGATATATCCAGTACGTTCCAGTGAGCAGACACCATTGCCTATGTTCGCATCTAGTTTGCATATCCACAGTGAAAACTAGTTTTAATATTGCTCGAACATTGTATAATACTAGCCATTATAAATATGCTGTGGTATAGGTTTCTGTATGTGTGGCACATCTTATTAACATACGCCAACACATTATAACATTGCGTTGTCGTGCCACATGTAGAACCGCCTATCGTTCATCAACGCTTAGGTGTTCACGTGTGAAAAGAAGCCGACAATGCAGGCTCGAATAACTTCGTCATTTCTGCACATGTTATTACAAGTACAGCTGTAGCTGATTTCATCAACATTGCAAAGTATACTTTAGTAGCAAAGTATACTTTGAGGGAGAAATTTTCAATTTTATGATAAATTTATTAATTTTTATTATACTGAATTTATTACATTATCAAAGCCAATTTGGCTGTGATAATGTAATAAATTCAGTATAATAATTCTGCATACTTTTAATCATGAAATATATGCAGTTGTTAGTTTTATATGAAATAATGCAGTTCAGGAAAAATAAATGATTACTCCCTCAAAGTATACTTTGCTAGTAAAGTATACTTTGCAATGTTGATGAAATGGGCTACTGGTATCCGAATAACAAATTACATCGACTTTTTAAACTGGAGAACATTAGGGGTTGACGACAAGGCTTATATTGTCCACGTGTGAAAAGAAGCCTGCATTGCCGGCTTCTTTTCATACGTGGACCCTAAGTGTTGATGAACAATAGGCGGTTCTACGTGTCATTAGAAACGGCATTTAGAACATCTTTATTTCGTTAGTTCGATTAATCGTCGTTAGCGAATAATACGAATACGTCGTAATTAGGGTGATTCGGTCAGCAATCGAATTCGCTCCAGGTAGTATTACACACTTTGCATATCATATTTATGATATGGGTTACAAAATGGCATAGCAAGGTGCCTAAAGTGCCTTAATCATTACTCAGTAAATGCTTAGCCGCTATATTTAGAACTGATTTACGCCTTGTGTCATCAGTTCGTTCACGAGACGCAAAACATATTACTGCACACACACGCGTTCACTTCGTGTCACACCGCCAATGGCATGCTAGTATAGCGATTCGACTTTAAACATTTGTTTATGCCCATTATTTGTTGGACGGCCACAGATGTTTTGATCAAGTCTCATTCGTTTATATAATCTAGACATCCGTGTTGCCGAGGTGTTTATTTAAACTTGTCATAGACAATATCATGAAACGATATTATGAACAATTACATATAAGTGGCTGTGACTGGAGAAATGTGACTTATGGGTTTTGCGACAAAAGTGTAGATCCAGATCAGTCTGTGCATCAGCACAGTCTGATCAGGATCTGCACCGTTCGCCATTCCACCAATGAAACACCCACATCGCTTATAACAAGTAATATAGATCTCTACAGGAGTTTGCTATTTCAGGAGCTACGCTAGTCATAAATCTCATAAGCCATATTTCTACAGTTACGGTCACATAGGTTGAATTATATTGAACATTTCTTGAGATACAAATGTATGGCAATTAACCATTTTATCCACCCGACATATCTACCTGCATTGTACTTACCGTGAATGTTGTCAGATGGAATTACTGGAGATTTTCCAGCCTCAACCAATCGATCCGGTCCTTCAGCAAAAGAAGAGTGACCTCTATACTGTTTTCTCGGGATCTGGTCCAGTGAGACAGGTGCTTGTTCCGTTGGCGTTATGGATTGTTCATCCTGCGACGTGTTTATCTTGCCTGCCATCGTGATCTTAAAGTTGGCGGCTATTATTTTCTCCAGGCGTTGGACACGATTGATTAGCATCCGGTTTCGCTTTCGGTTTACGATGAAAGCGTCTCTCAGCAGTGCTCCCTGACGCCGGATGGTGGTCCGTTGTTCTGAGATCAATCTCTGCTGACTGGCCTCTATAAACAGTGGTAGACAGTGCTTTGTTCTTGAAATCCTGACAGTCCGCCCGTCCGGCCGTGCGTCAGACAGTTCGCCATTGCTCAACTACGTGAATATAACGTACGTTCTTTTGTTTGGTCTTACTGATGTGATATCTTAAAGGATCATTTCAATATTCCGACGTGTGAATATATGCAATAGGCAAGTGTTGCTATTTACATGACCTTGGCCTTTCTGACATACACGTGATGATTGCTGAAACATAAGCCATTTTTTACGACAAAATCATCTGCAAACGTTCTTTTGTACGGTCATGTATGCTAAGACGGCATACCATATTTTGTATTAACATAAGTTATTAATGTTTAGCTGTACTATTATTATTGAATTCGTGTCACTCACCGAATCTAAACAAATTTAGTATGCGAGTAGACAAATTGTTTGTATGGATTTTGCGACAACTGTAGTCCCAGATTACCCTGCACATCCGCGAAATCTGATCAGGGTGAAACGTCTCATATGCTCCTAACAAACATTAGGAGTGTCAGTCAACATATAGTGAGAGTTGCGCTAGAATTTGTTAAATACTTAAACAATTGTAACTTTGAATATATGTTACCTAATACATCCTTACCAGACTGCAGATATGCGACCTATCATACAGCTAGAGTCGGCGCACATCCCATAAGCCACGTTTCTCCAGTCACGGTCACATGATTGGCTGCTATCGCTAAACAAACTCGGTTGGCTACGCTTACTCGTTTGCTTAGCGTAAGGACCAAATCACTCGTAACTTATTTGACTTATTGATAGTCAGCTCACCTGGTTAAATAATTGGTATATATTTACCTTTGGATTCCAGTGTGGCAACCGTGTGTTCCAGGACCCCTACTTTCTCCTCGAGCCGGTCTATCCTGGCCACCAGCGCCTGGTACCCGGCCTGCTCAGATGTATACACGCTGGTACCCAGCACTAGGATCAGCGTCAAACACACAAGCAACGCCATCACTGTCACTCAAGTGATTGAATATAAGGCATGAATAATTTTGACTGCGATTGGAGAAATGGAGTTTATGACATTTTGCGACCAGCGGAGATCCAGATCAGCCTGCGCACGGGTCTGGTCAGTGTCGCTCCTGATAGGTCAGTACTCTAATGCATCCTGCGTGTATCGAACGTGTCGTTAGAGGCCGTAGTAAACAATATGATATGGGTAGGATGATATGATAAACATAGCTATCAACGATTTCCCAAATAAATCCCTTTTATACAGCATAAATCCGCGTTTTGGATACAACCAAATTCCATTATTGGAACATTTTTTTTACGATTGTATGAAATATCATACATTCGTAAAGACCATATTTTCAAAAATTCCCTTCTATACAGCATAAATCAGTGTTTTGGATACAACCAAATTCCATTATTGGTACATTTTTTTTTACGATTGTATGAAATATCATACATTCGGAAAGACCATATTTTCAAATCAGACCCAACCATGTGCATAGTCTTGGTTTGAATGAGTACCATTATCTGAATATATACACAACAAGTCATGCCAATTTTGTATTCTTTTAATAAATAATAGTTTCATACAATGAACACAAAACATTTGCGAACGTATGAAATTTCATACAATCATACTCATTGATCGCTTTTCCATCATTGGTGATTGTTTGAAATTTCGATCGAAATAAATAATACTTGACTACCGGTATATACAGCTTTAACTAAGTATCAGAAAACAAATATTTGCGAACGTATGAAATTTCATACAATCATACTCATTGATCGCTTTTCCATCATTGGTGATTGTTTGAAATTTCGATCGAAATAAATAATACTTGACTACCGGTATATACAGCTTTAACTAAGTATCAGAAAACAAATATTTGCGAACGTATGAAATTTCATACAATCAAAAACAGTCAATGAGACAGTTTTTCCATTATTGGCGATTGTATGAAATTACATACGATCGAAATAAATAATACTGGACTATATACAGGTTTAACTAAGTCTCAGAAAACAAACATTTGCGAACGTATGAAATTTCATACAATCAAACTCATTGGTCGCATTTCCATCATTGGTGATTGTTTGAAATTACATACGACCGAAATAAATAATACTGGACTATGCAGCTTTTACTAAGTCTCAGGAACAAATATTTGCGAACGTATGAAATTTCATACAATCAAAAACAGTCAATGAGACAGTTTTTCCATTATTGGCGATTGTATGAAATTACATATGATCGAAATAAATAATACTGGACTATATACAGCTTTAACTAAGTCTCAGAAAACAAACATTTACGAACGTATGAAATTACATACAATCAAAAACAGTCAATGCGACAGTATTTCCATTATTGGTGATTGTATGAAATTACATACGATCAAAATAAATAATACTGGACTATATACAGCTTTAACTAAGTCTCAGAAAACAAACATTTGCGAACGTATGAAATTTCATACAATCAAACTCATTGATCGCTTTTCCATCATTGGTGTTTGTTTGAAATTACAGACGACCGAAATAAATAATACTGGACTATGCAGCTTTTACTAAGTCTCAGGAAACAAATATTTGCGAACGTATGAAATTTCATACAATCAAAAACAGTCAATGAGACAGTTTTTCCATTATTGGTGATTGTATGAAATTACATACGATCAAAATAAATAATAGTTTTTACATTGATGATCGATCGAAAAAATCATTACGGATTCCAAACTTTAAGTCTCAAATAACAAGTATTTGCGAACGTATGAATTTTCATACAATCAAACACAGTCAAAGTGACAATTGTATAAAATTACATACGATCGAAAAAATCATAATAGATTCCAAACTTTATATCTCAAATAACAAGTATTTGCTAACGTATGAAAATATCACAATTGATTCCAAACTTAAAATCTGAAATAACAAGTATTTGCGAACGTATGAAATTTCATACAATCAAACACAGTCAAAGTGATTGCATGAAATTACATACGATCAAAATAAATAATACTACATCTAAAACTTTGAGCCAAAGTTAACAAGTATTTGGGAGTATATGAAATTTCATAAAATCAAACACAGTCAAAGTTATAGTTTTTACATAGGGTATATGCCTATGTATTGGGATTGCCTCCGACAGTTAGCCACACTTAGCCACGCCCCAGACCCCCATCGATGCGGTGGTAGGTATTGATATCTTGGAGTAACCGTAACAACAAAAATACATTGTGTTACTCAACGTTTAACTATCATACGCAACCGCTAATTGAAAATAATATTATGCAAAACAACTTGCACTGCACAATATCAACAACGAATGTTCTACGTACAAAAATACATCGGATTATTTTGTTATGCTTCAAGTTGTGATTTGCCCCCATTTGCGTCACAAATCGTGCGGTCATCGCTATATTTATGAAAATTCCATTCATAAGTTTTACTACGACTTCCTAATAAGGTATTCGAGTATTTGTTATTTTTGGAATACACCCACGCTAGCGTTCCCGCGAAATTGAAAACGAAACTCGAAATTTACGGAGACCACAATGGCGACCAACTTTCTCGATATTGATAATGAATTTAGCGAATTTGAAGGCTTTAATGCATCCGAGATCGGTTCAGACATTCATGTCAGTGATGTATCGTCAGATTCGTCGGACAGTGAAGCTTCAGACGATGAAAATGTCGACCAAAACGCCGACGGTTGGACCTCCTTCTCCGATTTCTCCGACATCGTGGTTTGTACAATTTTTGCGATTTTTTGATAAATATTCCCCACTTTATCTTATTTTAGCGAGCAAATATGAATGTAGACTGTTAATACTTGTTGTTCCGACTATATTATGTAGCATATGACAGTTTAATCGCCGATTTTTGCCCATTTAAAAATTAATTTCGTACACGGTTCAGTTCGTCCCATACTCAAATCCACTTCGTCTCCGATTTTATTTCTTTGATATAATGTTTGTTAGAAGAAAATACAAGCATACGTTTGCTCATTTTGATATTATTAGATGAATTACTATTAGAAATAACATTTAGAAAACAACAGGTGATGGGGTCTTTTGACGGACAAGTGCAATACATAATTGATAGATAAAAATACAGTTCACTTTTTTTTAATGATTCTAAATAGTGAATTAACACCATTTGCTGGAAAATGGTCATGGTCCCCCAAATGACACCACCACCAAACAAAATAGCTTATTTCTTTGCAATGTAAAGATAAAATATTTACAAAATACATACTTATTTTTGCAGATAGAAGATTTCACCCAGGTCATTGGAGCGACCCTACCGGACGGCTTTGATGTGGAAACAGCCTCTCCCCTCGATTATTTTTGGCTGTTATTCAAGCCAGAGATGTTCGAATTTATGTCCAGGAACACGAACAATTATGCCGGGTGGAAGATAGAGCAGTCTGGTGTAATTGACAAGTACTGGACGGAGACATCGGCATCGGAACTCCGTTCATTTGTCGGCATAAATGTACTAATGGGGATTTCCAGCGTGCCTGAAGCCGACATGTACTGGTCCGTCCAAAAACGTGTACATTGCTAATCAGGGAATACAAAGTATTATGACTTGCAACCGTTATCAGAAACTGGTTCAATATTTTCAAGTCTCCGACCGCGCTACAGAACCGGCTAAAGGTCAGCCAGGATATGACAAACTGTACAATGTGCGGCCTATTATTGAACATGTACAGGGCACGTTTCCTTCAGCATATAACCTTTCCGGAGACATTGCCATTGACGAGGCGATGGTGTAGTATACAGGCAGGCTTGGATTTCGCCAATACATGCCAGCAAAGCCCATAAAGCGGGGAATTAAAATATGGAAGCTCTGCGACGCCAACACAGCCTATCTGTCGCGGTTAGATATATATACCTCGGACGGCAAAATGACCAAACTGAACATGGTCTTGGCTATAAAGTTGTAACGAAGTTGACCGACAACCTGCACAAGACATACCAGCATGTTTACTTCGACAACTACTTTACAGGCGTGCCACTAATGGAAATTCTGCTGGGAAATGAACTGTATGCGTGTGGAACTGTTCGCGTAAATCGTAAACAGTTCCCGAAGGCACTGAAGAAGCCGCGAGACGTGAAGAACCGCGGTGAATACAAAATAATGCAGAAGGGCGACACCAACTTGACTGCCACTGTGTGGAAAGACAAAAAGTTAGTCTACCATCTGACTATATACACTCAGTGAGCCCACAGAGGTGGCCGATGCACAACGGCGGGTTAGCCAGAATGTGCTACAACTGAAGCAATCACTGAGTGTAGCCAGCTACAACAAATGTATGGGCGGTGTTGATGTTCATGATCAATACCGTATGAAATACGATGTCGGGCGAAACTCTAAGAAGTGGTGGCGCTATCTACACTGGTTCCTGATCAACTGTGCGATTGTAAACGCATTCATACTCTACAAGGCCACATCACGTCGCACAACAAAGAAAAAGCGCTTCGCCCATCTTGATTTCTGTCTGGAATTGGTGCGCGACATTATCGGCGGATATAGCAAGCGGAAACGATCTGGCGTTGAAGTCGGTGACATCGGACTTGTTGATGCAGAGAACATTCAGGGCCACATACATGGACGTCTCGATGGACCAAAGCGACGTTGTCGTTATCACCAGAAATATCTGTCCATCAGGCGCGAGACTGTATATGGGTGTACTGTGTGCCAAGTACACTTATGTAAGGAGGGATGTCATGCCCACTTTCACAACCTACATGTACATTGATTCTGTGGCATATTATGTACATAGTGTATATAAAATAATTGTAGTCTAGATGTGTTTCGTATAAATTCAGGAGAACTATATAAAGTGTTTGATAATGCAATTTAAAATATATTTTTTAATATCTCCCTAATAGTCAGTGTGTTGACCAAATACATAATTACGGATTAAATATTACTCTGGACAGCGGCATATACAAATATATATATATGTAAGTTTATGCATGTTTCTTATATTTAGCATACTTTTAGCATATTCTAGATAATATTCAAGCTGGGATATTATGACTAATTGTGATGTCATGTGATTTTTAGAGAACATTATTTCTCAATTGTTCACAAATCTTGTCAAAATTTGGCAAAATTTTCAGTGTAGATACGGATGTGTGGCTGTGACTGGAGAAATATGGCTTATTAAGTCTCGGAAAAACAAATTTTTGTGAATGTATGAAATGTCATACAATCAAACACAGTTGTTGTGACTGTTTTCCTTGTCGATTGTATGAAATTACATAGTGAAATTACATACAATCAATTATTTATTTATTTAATGATATTGAACTAGGTCATTTTAGGCCGGGTTAACAGGGTCGAAACACAAACTGAGAACTGAATACTTACAGAAAACTAGAAAATGTGCTTCTGCCAACGCACTTACGACCCCTAGGTGATTAAAGAAAATCTTACAAAAACTTCCAAAAAATAAACGTACGAACGGACAGACATATCCTAAAATATATATTCAGGCCAGACCGTAGCATAACCTGACTTGCTGCCAGGTCCCCGCAACACCAGATGCACTTAGCCATACTCCGCAAAAGTAATATGATTAGTACAAATATGTATTACTTTGATAATCTGTATTAACTGGATTCAACTATCAAGTAGCAAGAAAGTAAAAAATAAAATGAACATGAGGGGCAAAACACGGATATAGGATTCAGGCAAGGACGAAACCCATTGTTTAATTTACCCTCTGCATGTTCCTAGTCAACCTCCCGCAACTCACAGTTGTTAAATTGTTTATTTACGTATCATCAACTGTACATCATAAAACAAAGAACAATAGTATAACACAGGCACACATACAATTGCCATTCTAAAATAATTACAAGAGACGGATCGCTAAAACATTGAGCAAACAGTAATACATTTCAACAAATGCATATACAACATTACATGTACTTGTTGCATAGTATGGAGCTGCATGCATATACACTCCGGACTATGTATACACATAAGCATGCTTATGCATGCACATATACTCGTGTTATGTGATAAACGCAGTCATCCCATGGTGTCACAAAACTGCTGCGCACAAATCGACACATTTCACAGTATTAACTGCGATGCCATGCTACAACATGTTTGTGACACGGGACTCGTGTGAATATATGAATCAGCCCCATACTCGCATCAAATTTATATTTTTTGATATTTATTTTTTTAATAAAAAGTTGACCTTGCCACTGCACTTATCCTGGTTAAAAAAATCAGAGGCAACGGAAACTGCTGTCGGCTTATTTCTTTCTAGTGTCCCACATTGTATAGCTACCGCTAATCGTGACAGTGCAAATAAATCAGTATATGTTTTATTCACCTGTCTAAAAGTGTGTTAAAATATATTGAAATAAACCACAAACGAGTGTCTATGTACAAAGGCATCGTACTACGAAAAGGCTAAGACAATCAAAATCATCTCAAATCAGATTTGACATGAAATGATTAGCAGTAGATATACAACCGAACAGTAGATATACAACCGAGCTTAAGAAGTAAGTAAACGGTATGTGTAATAAAATATATTTGTATTATTTACAACCATGTGATTAAAATTTACACTAGACTCTTTAAGACTTCAATTAAGTCACAGTACACTCATTGCACACACACACGTATTGCCGAACGTATGCAATTTCAGACAAACAAGTATTTGAGTTATTCTAATTGATCAACCCATCTGCTGATTCGTCAAACCAAAAGTGTGATATTTCATACACAACAAACACAATGTACCAATTTCTGTACAACATGTAACTGTAGATCACTATCAATCGCATGAATTCATAACAGCTATAGTAATTTAAAGCCGGGCCAACGGGTTCGATCCTGCATGTAATCTGCTGCATATCACTTGGCCTCAGGTATGAATCCCCAGTCAGAAAATGTGGCTACACGTCTGAACAGCTGGTATTCTCAAGGCATCCAGATGTGATTGGCGAACTCTGAAAATAATTACAAATGTATCACTTGAATGTTGAACAAGAACATTTATAAGGGAAATCAAATGTGCAATGGCTAACAGAAACATGCAAATGCTGCAGGGATTGGTCTAAAATTTAAAATTTGGCCTTAACCTGTGTGGCGCCGGTGGGCTATAGAATAAAAAGAGTTGGTGCTGATAAAATTACATGCAGTTCCATGTCAATAACACTGTTGTGCAATGACACCTGAAAAGTTAATGTATATTATCTACTAGATAATCAGGGGCGGCGGAAGAGCCCCCCACCCCCAATAATTTTGTTGGGCCATGCCCCCCCCCCCAATAAGTATGTAATAAAGCACACGTTATCATCCTCAAACTTGTTGAGAATGCAGGAAATGGTGTTTCACCCCTACCAATATCCAGGCCCTTTGGGTCCTCAAGACTGGGACCTGAGAATGCAGGAAATGACGTTTCACGCCTCTTACATTTTCAAATTTTATGGTGGAGCATGCCCCCGAACCCCTCTAGCAACATCGGGCCATTTGGCCCCCAAGACTGTGCCTGGGGATGCAGGAAATGGCGTTTCACGCCTCTTAGATTTCAATTTTTTTCGGGGGAGCAAGCCCCAGGACCCCCCTGGCAAAATCGGGCCTTCACAATTGGGCCCCCACAGTAAGTTTCCCGTTCCGCCGCCTATGATAATATCTAGGGCCTTGATTGGGAAGTAAAAAATGCCAAATTTGTATAAAGATGGTAAAAGTGACGGACGTTACAGTTAGCAAACGCAACAAAATTAAAGCTCGATAAAATTGGATAATGATAATGATCATCACATAATAACTGTGGGAAAAGAAGTCTCAAGAGTGATAGCTTATGCATGATTATGATGTAAAATGTTATCTAAAAAAAAAAACATTTAGTGAAAATCTCTGGTAATTGCAAGTCCTATACATTGTATCTGTACTCACCATTTGTGTTCATCACCACAGCCGGAAAATAGCCTGTTCTTCCAAAGAGCCTCATCTGCCTCTAAGCACCTGAAAGTCAATTATCAAGTTCAATGAATACTGTGCGAATACAGTTGCAACTTGTCCTTGGTCATAGACATGCATTGGTCGGTTAATTATCGCACTTACATGTCAGCTTTCAATGTGATTAACCCTTTCAGTTCACCCCTAAGTAACTGGAATGGATTTTGATATGTTAATTTACCGACCAATTCAATCATCACAACATTATTTTCCCTTATTTATAAATAGGTGGTGGGTTTTTTTTTCTAAAAAACAATTTGAAAATTACTTGCAAAAAGTGGAGATCCGGTTCATCTGGATCTACACTTTTTGCCAATACCACTATAGAGGACTGTAGTGGTACAAGTGTTAACAGCCAGTTGAGGAAATTCCATACTGAATTAACTTGAATGAATTGCGTAGTGTCCAGTCAAAACCCAGGCTACAGAAGTGAGCTGGAGCTACACTGGTCACAAATGCATAAGCCTCACTTCTCCAATCACAGGCACACGTATATAAATCTCAATCGCAGTAGTATTACAATGAAACCCATCAACAATTTTCAAAAACTGTCTCCTTGGACATTAAGAGTATATCACCGATATCTGAACCGATTAGAATTGGTCAGCCCCCTTTCTGATATAACACTAACATTAGGGTTTGAGTAGCTTAGAACAACTCAGCTCTATGGATGTGTTTTACTATTTCATCTGTCTTTTATATTTTCTGTATCCGTGATAGCTGAGACCCTTATAGTGTAAAATTTAGTCACAATAACAGCCCAATTTGTCTGGTGTTTTGCTACACATATGGGAATAAAAGGATAACCAATGTCGAACTATATATACCCACATGTGTATTATTGGTCTATGCATGTTTTTAACAGGACTGTGAAGTGTTAAACTTCTCACTCGTCAGACTGTGTAGCAAAACGCCAGGACAAGATGGGCGGTTATTGTGACTAAATGTTACACTATAAGGGTCTCAGCTCTCACGGATACAGAAAATAGAAGACAGATAAAATAGTAAAACACATCCGTAGAGCTGAGATTTTCTAAGCTGGGGTTTGAGCAATAAAAGAAGGTCCTAGCTATAAGTTTTAGCGTAATATAACTCCTAACATTAACAATAGGTTCAGATATCAGGGATATACCAAGGTAAGGTTGGGGTTAGTGCTGTCAACAAAGTGGCGGACCAATTCTGCAGTCTCTCCATTTAACCACAGGTGATTCTAGCGTGTCTTGGATGGTCAATTATTGTTTGTATATACATGAAACACCTTTCTAAACAATGTACAAAACAATTCAAATGCACCCGGGTGTAAATATAATAGTACTTAGAATGGTACAAAATTCCCATTCGCCTCCATTGAAACATAACCCCAAACATAAATCTCAATGATTTCGAGTGTAAACTACTAAACTGCACTAAAAACGTGTCTCACTAACCTAAATTCATTAAAAAGTGAATTTAGGTTAGTGAGACGCGCTTTTAGTGCAGTTTACACTCGAAATCTTTGAGACGTATGTTAATGTATTAGCAACTGTAAAATCTATGCCGAAAACCCACCCCAAGCAGCGATTTCGACATGCTGTAATGCATTGTATAGGCGAGTTCCAGATGTCTACATCGTGTGGGATTTTGTTTCAATGGTGGCTAATATCAGTTTTGTACCTTTCTAACTACTATTATATTTACACCCGGGCGCATTTGAATTGTTGTGTACATTGTTTTAACTTTAGAAATGTGTTTTATGTATATAATGTCATTTCGGCTAATTCTGCGTATAAGGCTAATGCGCGATTCACGTCAAATTTAGCCATGTGTACGTCATAATAAACTATGTGGATTTTGGAATAAACAAGCTGATTAATTGCTACATTGTGGCACAATTTTATCACATTCCGATAGTTTGGTAAAAAGTTATTCCGAATATAGTCAAAATGTGTAACATCCTCAGACCCTGCTGATGGAATAGCTGTCTTATTTACTAAATTAACTAAATTAACAAAGAAACTAACCATGATGTCACTGGATAGTTCTGCTTCAAGTTAATCATAGCGGATGTGGATGTCTCTTTGTAGACAAAAATAACCCACGATTGGGGGAGTATTTCTGATGAAATAATGTATGTTGGTGTAGAACAGATAGCATTTCATTTCATCAGAAATACTCCCCCAATCGTGGGCTATTCTTGTCTACAAAGAGACATTCAGATCCGCTATGCATATGGTAGATGGTTGGGGGGAATATTTCCTAGGAAAGTCTCCCACCCCCCCCCTCCCTCAATACATGCCAAATGCTATCTGTTCTACACCAACATACATTTCATTTCATCAGAAATACTCCCGCAATCACCTGCTATTCTTCTCTACAAAGAGACAATCACATCCACTTTGCATATGGTAGATGGTGGAGGGGGTGGGGGAGATATTTCCTAGGAAATTCTCCCCCCCCCCCCCACCACCAATACATATGCCACATGCTGTCTGTTCTACACCAACATACATTATTTAATTTCATCAGAAATACTCCCCCAATCGTGGGCTGTTCTTGTCTACAAAGAGACGTCCATATCCACTATGCATATGGTAGATGGTGGGGGGGATATTTCCTAGGAAAATCTCCCCCCCCACCCCACCAATACATGCCACATGCTTGCTGTTCTACACAGATATACTGTTTTTATTTTCTAGACCCACCCCCACCATGTGCTATACATTTATACCAATCATATGCAGCTATGGTAGAGATTTAACCTAGAGAACTCTCTACCAGCCAACATACATAATAGTTATGGTACGGTAATGGGGAATTATTGCATATACCGGTAAATAGAATCTCTATCGCCCCACCACCACGATATTGTCTATGTATAGATATTATAATAAATTGGATAGCTCTTTTATAGAAAATGCTGCCTCGCCTATTCATATACTTCTCCACAAGTAGACATACATTATGACTATGTTAGTTGGGTGGGTACATGTAGGGATATTACGTCCTCTGTTACCAACAGACTGGTTCTAGCATGTGCATTTTGTATGCTCCTGAGCACAATATCAACAATGTATATGAAAATACATTAAATGTTCTGTGGACAGTGTCGTGAAGGTGGTGATGGGGGGGGGGGCGAATTTACAAGCGGGGTGGGGGAAATATTTCCTAGGGTTAAGCCTGTTACACCGGTACTAAAACATTAAAAAATTATTTGAAATGGTAATATGTTTTAACAACTACAATGTTATTGTCTTTTTTGTGTTATCAGTTCATTTTGTAGAGCATGCTTGCGGAAAGCGAGACATAGTGATCACAATCACGTCCGGGTATCCATGCGTGCGTGCGTGCGTGCGTGCGTGCGTGCGTGCGTCCATCCGTGCGTCCGTCCGTCCGTCCGAATGTTTCAAATGTTTTGCCTTGAGATGATGTGTCGATTTCAATACCCACATCTTTATGTCCAAGTTCAGGATAACACTTAGAGGTCAAATGTCAAGAATGTGCATGCGCTTCTGTTTCTGCTATGCACTTTCAAAACCGATGAAATGATTTGCCATACATGTTTACCATGAGGAGACGATGTGTTGCTAACTGGCTATGCCTCAACGGGCGTATATATTGTGACCTTCAACACTTTTGTTTATGTGACCCATAGGGTCATATATATTCAGAAAACCATAAGAAGTATGTCAAGGTGTATATATTTGTTTTGTCATTTCATTCGTATGTTCGTCCATCCGTAAGATTTTCGTTAACGTTTTTTTTGTCGGTTCAGGCAGAGGTCGGGGGTATCTGTGAGACTGCTCACTTGCTCTAGTTACCAACTGTTTTGGTCACATTTCATCCACATCTGAGACACAGGGCCTTTAACAAAACACATAGTATCCAATTTTATCGAACTTTGTATTGCTGTGGTAAACATTCGTTAGTTTTACCATCTTTATAGTTGCTTATCAAGGCCTTAGATAATATGTAGTATTACCTTTTCGGGTGTCATTTCAACCACAAGTCTGATGACATGGAACTGCAAGTGCTTTTTCAGCACATCTCATTTCATTCTATAGCCCACCCATGCCTAAAGGGCCGACTTTGTAATCTTTGCCAATCCAGGCAGCATTTAGATGCGTCTCTTGGCTATTTCACACTTGTTTTCACTTTATGTGTTCTTGTTCACAATTCAAGTGATTTGTAATTATTTTCAGGGTTGGCCACTCGAACCTCTGGAGGCCTTGAGAATGCCAGCCGTTCAGCAGTGTAGCCACATTTTCTTACGGGGAATAACACCTGAGACCAAGTGATATGGTGTACCAAAGATGCCTGACAGTGCTGAAGTTAGTGCTGTATGTACAGCACTTCCGTGATACAGAAGTGTTTCCTATTGACAATGTTGTTTCAATTTATGACGATTATATGGAAACTGCAATGTGGCCATCTGGTATCATCAATGCTACCAGCAAGGGGATTAACTTAGTGATACCGATACCGTCTCTGCGAAAGTCCCCAAAATATTACTGGCCACGAGGACTGACAACCCAGCAATATTACTGGCCCGGACATTTTTTACCCAAAAATATTAAATGTATAGGAATAACATAGTTTCTGGTTGACTTAATCTGCATTTTAAGCATAACAAGCGTACACATTAAACATAGTCTATCAAGAGGATATGAAACAAGTTTCCATTTCATTAGTGAGTTAGTGAAAAGGGTTTAAGAATCTTTCAACAATATTGCAGTCATATAATGTTGGTTCGGTAGGCTCGAATCCCACTCCGTGACTCGTCACATCACGTGACATGTACATGGATGTGAGGAAATTTATAATCAAAATCAACGCTGAATTTATAGTACGACAAAATAAATACTATGAAAGCAGACAATCATATTAAGGCAAGCTTACTGCAGAGTTTCAACTTTCTACATCAACTGGTTTAAGAGGATTAGTGGTGACAGTAGGGTGACGGACGTACTACGGACTAAATATGGACGGCTACGTTCAAACATTAAACAAGTAATGTGACCTAGCGGACCACAGATGGCCCCTGCCGCTGATTTGAGTAACTGTTACAAACTTATTACGGATGGACGCACGGACGGACGGACTGTCCAAATACTATACGAGTTGGAATTAATATACACTATATAAATTCATGAAACTGTTGAAAACAGTATATTGTATTTCTCAGGGCCGTCAACAGACACTATCCCCTATTATAATTAATTTATGTTAACCAATTAATATATTTAAAATGATATAAAACAGTGAAATTATCATTTCTCACAAATTCATTTTTAGGTCCGAATCTGTGTGGGGGCGACTTGCTCGGGTTTCAATCAATAAGACCATTATTCTTTCAGCTTAAAACTCTCTTTCGATCGTAAATAAATGTATTTTTTTTTTGAAACACATTCTCAATTGAATATATTTAAAAAACATACGCATATTCGTTTCCGCGAAATCGCGTGTGGTTCTATTATTAGAAATAAACTTACTCGATTTCCTTATTAGGAAAGTGTAGAAACCTTTGCGAGTAAATTAATTATAAATGTCTGAAGTGTCCAATGAATGTCCCGACAGGTGTCACTAGCGTGGGAAAACTGCCACACATTATATTGAGGGGCGGTCATTACGGAAACAAACGTAAATTAATTATTTGCTATTCGGACGCGTGTAGTTTAAAAACGCGATATTTGATTGGCTATTGGCATGCAGACCAATAATATTTGACTTTATGATTGCTATTCACCAATAAGGAAGCAGCTTACAACCATTTTCACCGGGATATGTGTTGATCCATTAGATTTACATGTACTTCGTATTCTGACAATGCGCCAAGTTTATATAAACAACTGGAACACTGCTGTTTGCAGTAATATTTGTTAATTTCATATGTTCAGCAATACGTGTATTTGCAATTAGTTTATTAACACTTACCTGAAGTCACAGAGTGCAAAATTATTTATTTTGATCGTATGTAATTAAATACAATCATCAATGGAAAAACTATTACATATGAGTGTATGAAATTTCATACATTCGCAAATCGCAAATACTTGTTATTTGAGACTTAAAGTTTGGAATCCATTATGATTTTTTCGATCGTATGTAATTTCATACAATCACCAATGGAAAAACTGTCATTTTTACTGTGTTTGATTGTATGAAATTTCATACGTTCGCAAATACTTGTTATTTGAGACTTAAAGTTTGGAATCTATTACAATTGTTTCGATCGTCTGTAATTTCATACAATCACGAATGGAAAAACGGTCACTTTGACTGTGTTTGATTGTATGAAATTTCATACGTTCGCAAATGCTTGTTAACTGAAACTCAAAGTTTTAGAATCCAGTACTATTTATTTTTTTGTATGTAATTTCATACAATCACCAATGGAAAAACTGTCACTTTGACTGTGTTTGATTGTATGTAATTTCATACAATCACCAATAATGGAACAAACTGTATCATTGACTGTTTTTGATTGTATGAAATTTCATACGTTCGCAAATGTTTGTTTTCTGAGACTTAGTTAAAGCTGTATATTGTCCAGTATTATTTATTTCGATCGTATGTAATTTCATACAATCATCAATAATGGAAAAAACTGTCTCATTGACTGTTTTTGATTGTATGAAATTGCATACGTTCGCAAATGTTTGTTTTCTGAGACTTAGTTGAACCTGTATATAGTCCAGTATTATTTATTTTGATCGTATGTAATTTCATACAATCACCAATAATGGAAAAACTGTATCATTGACTGTTTTTGATTGTATGAAATTGCATACGTTCGCAAATGTTTGTTTTCTGAGACTTAGTTAAAGCTGTATGTTGTCCAGTATTATTTATTTCGATCGTATGTAATTTCAAACAATCACCAATAATGGAAAAACTGTATCATTGACTGTTTTTGATTGTATGAAATTTCATACGTTCGCAAATGTTTGTTTTCTGAGACTTAGTTAAAGCTGTATGTTGTCCAGTATTATTTATTTCGATCGTATGTAATTTCATACAATCACCAATAATGGAAAAACTGTCTCATTGACTGTTTTTGATTGTATGAAATTTCATACGTTCGCAAATATTTGTTTTCTGAGACTTAGTTAAAACTGTATATAGTCAAGTATTATTTATTTCGATCGTAATTTCAAACAATCACCAATGATGGAAAAGCGATCAATGAGTTTGATTGTATGAAATGTCATACGTTCGCAAATGTTTTGTGTTCATTGTGTGAAACTGTATTATTTATTAAAAGAATACAAAATTGGCATGACTTGTTGTGTATATATTCAGATAATGGTACTCATTCAAACCAAAACTATGTACATGGTTTCGTCTGATTTGAAAATATGGTCTTTCCGAATGTATGATATTTCATACAATCGTAAAAAAAATGTACCAATAATGGAATTTGGTTGTATCCAAAACACTGATTTATGCTGTATAGAAGGGAATTTTTGAAAATATGGTCTTTACGAATGTATGATATTTCATACAATCGTAAAAAAGATGTACCAATAATGGAATTTGGTTGTATCCAAAACGCTAATTTGTGCTGTATAAAAGGGAATTTTTGGGAAAATCCCTTTTTATTTGGGAAAGCGTTTATCGCAAACTCAATAACCGGTTTTTTTCACAGAGGGTTGCATTGTTCTATTTTCTAGTTATTCTTATCGCACGTAAATAGGCCAGCAGATATCACTATCTATAAGTTCCATGTATATTGTATAAACCTGTTGGAAGCTCAAACGTATATACTGTAAGAAGAATTCCGTATAAATTCCGAACCATCGAGCAATGCATACATGCCCGGTGTTGATTCACTTGGATTGGGCGGGTGAATTATATTGGTTGAATAGGTAACAACAACTTAATTTAATGTTTTAATTACACTTCACATAATATGTCACTGTGGCCAGAGAAGACAGCCAGAAAATGTGCAATATCCGATGCCGCCCACAACTATGCCATCCCGTATGCTGCGCATCCACACCTCGTCTCCTTGCTGCAGTTGAATAATCGCTGTCTGGCTGGTCTGGTCATGTCCCGTGGCATCAAGTGCTGCCAACTTACACACGGTATTGCCATTGTGCACCATTTCTGCATCTAAATGTTGACGTGCCACGACAGAAACCAGTGACGTGGAGAAAATATATATCCCCCCTTTCGGTGCTATAAATATGCCCTGCAGCTTGTGGTATCCGTTGCCAATGTTCAATTGAACTGTTTCGAATACAAAGTTCTGGTTTGTACCAATATTGCCAACTGGATCTCCATCCATTCTCGCCATAAAGGCAACTGGTTCCTCACGAACATCAGAAAGAACCAACCGTTTGATATTTTCTGAAACATATAAATGAGATGGTCAGCATATATATTGAGTGGACAAATATACTACGAATACACAGAACGATGAATGAACCTCCCATGTTCCTTGTCGTATACGTCGACCACCAAACCGTGATAGGATACTGACTACGTTTGGGTGTTATAACTTTCTAAGCTAATCTCAGTGTTTATAATTCATCACTTAACAATTCACTTTAGCAGACAATATTCGTTTTCCATCTAATGTTCCATCTAATTTCCAGATGAACGTGAAAATGTCATTGATTACTAATTTATCCCGTCAACACAGTGCGTATGTGCCGTGAAACACGGTGCTGTGAAGCATTTTTGATATCCTGTCAATACGACCTAATCACTGCGTATGAATATGTGCGTTGACTGGGGTTATATTTTTGCATTTTACAGCCATTTTTAGGTGTTGACGGGATAAATAGAATAGTAGGTTAGTGCCGTGAATGGGAAAACATGTCTGGCGCGGCACGGGAACGGGATGTGCTTGGCAGAGCCTCGCCCATCCCGTTTCCTGAGCCTTGCCAGATATTTTTTCCCATTCACGGCACTAACCTACTATTCTCTATCTATGCACCATACACCTCTACCTCTACGCCATCGTTGATCCAATATTGATAATGACTTGGATGATTGAATGTTTCAGAACATCAACCCAGGTATAGACAAGGTGCATGATCACGTGGCTAAAACAACAACAACGTCGCCCACTCCAAAGTAAGTATTATTTGATATTTTCCTTAATATGCAACGGATGTTGATGCAATATGGCGCAGCAAACGCGTGTTCATGAGCTGCATTTGGTGGTCTACGGAGTTTGGCACAGACTTATGTCGATTTTGTGAAGAATCGATTTCCGTGTCGGAGACAGATGTTTGGGCGAAAATACAGAGACCACCAAATGCAGCTTAACAAGACGCGTTTGATGCGCCATATTTCATCAAAATCCGTTACGTAATAATGACACTATAAAAGAATACGTACTTTGAATCGGTACTTGAAGTTTTTGTTAGTACCACGTGACCATACACCTTGATAGACGTAGTGCCGTTTTATGTCTAACTTACATAAACCTTTTCAAACGAATTTCCGTTTAATGAGATGTATGAAACTAATCACGCACAATGTATGCACCGTGTCGGTGGCGAGTTGCATATAAGTACTGACTAGTTCTCATTTCAAATACAAACGGGCTTGAGATTATGTTTACCATAGGAATTGACCCTCCGACGAGAAAAAAACATCGTTATATCCAGTACGTTTCAGTGAGCAGACAGTCTATGTTCGCATCTAGTTTAAATATCCACAGTTTTAATATTTCACTTATAATACTAGCCATTATAAATACATTTATCCCGTCAACACATTGCGTATGTGCCGTGAAACACGGTGCCGTGAAACATTTATGATATCCAGTCAATACAATTTTTGCATTTTACAGCCATTTGTAGGTGTTGACGGGATAAATAGAATAGTAGGTTAGTGCCGTGAATGGGAAAAAATATCTGGTGCGGCACGGAAACGGGATGTGCTCGGCAGAGCCTCGCCCATCCCGCTTCCTGAGCCTTGCCAGATACTTTTTCCCATTCACGGCACTAACCTACTATTCTCTATATATGCTGTGGTATAAGTTCCTGTATTTGTGACACTTTTTATTACCATACGTGAACACATTATAACAGTTGTAGTACTTTCACTGAACCCCTAGGCCGTAGGCCGCGGGTTCAAACAGTTCTCGTGTGCTACGGCAAACGTTTACCCACGGCTGGACATGGTCGAACATTATTGTTACATTTCCGCCGGAAATAACAGGCACTTTGAGCATTTATGCAGTACTTTCGGTACTTTGATAATCTGCTCCATTCAAACAGATGATTTACACATAAATGTTCCGGGGCCGCAGTACACATCAGGTGATGCAGCCGTGTCAATTTAAAAATTTCAGTGCGACCGTTGTGAACTGGTCAGCTGACGTAATGGCGCGTTCTGGTAACGTAATGAGACACATGCATTACGTAGGTGTTGACCTGGCCCCGGAATGAGCATTGTCTACAGCCGTTGTCAAACAGCACGCGCTGCACGTTTGAATGACAGTCATGTAATAATGACGTTTACAACTCGATGACGTCAACGGCGAATAATATCGAGTTGTCGTGCCATTAGAAACGGCATGTAGAACGTCTTTATTAGGTTAGTTCGGCATATCGTTAGCGCATAACATGAATAGTACGTAATTATGGTGATTTGGTCAGCAATCACATTCGCTACAGGTGTCATATCATATTTATGAAATGGGTTACAAAACGGCATAATAAGGTATTAAAGCGTCATAATGTACATACAAGATATCGGACTTCAAAAGTGTAAGGTTGCAGTACATCTGTAGCCGATTTCATCAAAATTGCAAAGTTACGGAAGCTTAAAAGGGACATGCGCAAATTTGTTTCTATGTCGTTCCCACGACATAGCATCTCGCTACCACGACATAGCATCTCGTTCCCACGAGATAGCATCTCGTTACCACGACTTAGCTATGTCGTTCCCACGACATAGCATCTCGTTCCCTCGAGATAGCATCTCGTTCCCACGAGATAGGATCTCGTTCCCACGAGATAGGATCTCGTTACCACGAGTCAGTTATGTCGTTCCCACGAGATAGCATCTCGTTACCACGACATAGCATCTCGTTCCCACGAGATAGCATCTCGTTACCATGAGTTAGCTATGTCGTTCGCACGACATAGCATCTCGTTCCCTCGAGATAGGTAGCCAATGAAAATGAAGCATAATTACCGCCATTTTAGTCCGACAGCCGGTAGCTTAACATTGTTTTGATTAACATAGTTTTGTTATGTGCGATTTTGCTTGTCCCTGCCATCCACATCCAGAATCCGGCTAATGACACTCTGTCATCTTGAGAAATTTGCATAAATTAAAAATGGCCGCCAGACAGTTATATAATGCCGTGTGAGGTATTGAAGTAATTTAAGAGCTTAAAGTGGATTTTTTCTTGACTGATCAGATAAGCGGTCAACATTTTTAATATTCAATTCAATTCACTGTGACAGGGAAAAAATCCAAAATGGCCGCCAAATGTAACATATTTTACATATAGCTACTCTCACACTCTATATCAAAGGAAACATGATACTGATATTGGATATATTGCCACAACAAACGCTTTCAGTACGTTCGATATGTTCGTAGACAAGTTGTTGAACAGGGGAAGTCCAAGATGGCTGCCACATATAGCTATAGTATCATATAACAATAGTGTAAACGGACTGATAATTAAGTATATAACTGCATATTAGCGCCATAGCGTAGTAAATTGGTATATATGTATTGGATTTAGGCATACTCTGAACGTTTTCAGTAACTTAGACACATAATTAAATAACTGTGCCAATAGCAGAAGTCAAAAATGGCCGCCAAATATTTAACAAAAAAGTCACGTTGCCTTATACTGCGCAAATTGCATACTAATTACTGGGGCTATTGATTAGCATATTAGTATACATATCTCAGGTTTATTGACACATTGAACGTTGTATGTAACTTTGAACTTTCAAATGCAATATTAGACAATTGTGTCAATAGAAAGAAGAAGCCTTAGATGACCGCCAGATATAAATTACCTGGCAATGACAATCATAATGTGTAATGATTAAAATATGAAATATCACGTTGACCTATTACAAAGAAAAAACACATATTTATGTCAATCTTGTAACCTTGTTATGTAATTAGACACGTGTCCCAATAGCAGAAGTCCAAGACGGCTGCCAAATATAAATTATAGCAATCATCGTTTAATAATTAAATTATATAATTAAGTTCAGTCCAGCTCCATAGGGAGCACATGTTATAGCAATAGTTCACAATGTATTCCAATGACGATCGCATAATAATGACATGATTATTAAAATAAATAACACAGTAGAAAAGTGAGACCCATAAGAAACCAACGCAATAAATACTTCCTAATAAGCAAATGACATGCGCACCTCGGTGGTCGCAGAACATTCAACGCGGCACAAACATGCACTCCACGATCAGCGGTGTACGGTCCCAAAACGAAAGCAACAGTGCATACACTACATAAACAGTATAACAAATGCAGAGCAAGCACAACAACAACAACTATTCCCAAATGGACTTCTGGTAAAATAACAGGAAAATCAAATCCCAATCGAAAACAAATAATATATCATACGATAACGACAAACTAATTAAAACGAAATACACAGAATACATGAAATGAAAGTTAATATTGTAGATATGACTATAAGAAAAGAAAAAAGATATGATGGTACAAATACTCTAGCCGCAAGGGATGACAGTTACGTTGATTAGCATTGTCATATTAGTATATTAAATTTCGTGACTACTGCATTTCTTATATCCATTGCATTGTACCTTGAATGCTGTCATGTTGTATATATTGGTGTGTACTATGTGTATTGTAGTCTGCAATGACTATAACAGTTATTGTTACCGTGAGTTAGTAGTGGCTCAACTGGAATGATTGTCGTATATATCATTCCAATGTGTATTAGTTGTGTCCACACTATAATATTTATTCTACATTATCTCAGTGTTTTTCTCAGAATTATTGAATGTGTGATTAAATTTTATTTATTTGTTCAGCATTTACGTATGTTAACATGGCATATGCATGCACTCCATATTGAGTTGTATGTAATAAAATCAACTGCACATGCATGTCAGACGTTGAATTCCGACTTGTCATTGAAACCAAGAATGGTATAGATATATTACATTATCTCATCCTACAAATATAATTTGCTCTACACAATCAATAAAAATCTGAATATATATCAATTGTTTGCAGCTTACCAAATGATAAGTGATATTAAAAGGTACATAAATCACCATGTACGTACCGCCCTTTAGTAGAATGTATGTACCTTTCGCAGAAAAAAATAACTTGCCAGAATGTAATAATATCAGTGGGAGTCCTTAGTTACTATGGGAATAACGCTAATGGGACCGTTTACATATATATATATATATATATATATTTGGTGTCAGAATATTGTCAGCATGAATGTTGATGTACTATATTATTATCCGGCGCCCATTTTTAGACTTCTGTTATTGAACGTTGTCTAATGGTGTATATTAAGTTAGGAAAACAAATGATCATCTTGACTTAATACCAGTATTTGGTATAATTACATTCCTAGATATATATATATACATATGTTCTCCATTTGTACTAGCTAGGTTAGCCAATTCGCGTGATTTCACAGTGAACTTGTTGAGCATTGAAGCATTTGGAACCAATGGTATGAAAGAAAACCTCTTGCATTCATTCAAATTAGGAAGAATTAATGTTTACTGTAAAGTTCCACCCTACATATTCTTGTCAACGCCCACTATGTAAGTTATAATTACATAATTTGGTGTCAGAATATTGTCAGCATGAATGTTGATGTACTATATTATTATCCGGCGCCCATTTTTAGACTTCTGTTATTGAACGTTGTCTAATGGTGTATATTGAGTTAGGAAAACAAATGATTATCTTGACTTAATACCAGTATTTGGTATAGTTACATTCCTAGATGTGACATACGAGTCCAATTATATAAGCTAATTGCTACAATAATATCAAAATAGTTGGCGGCCATTTTGGACTAATGATGTTGAAGCAATGATCTAATTGCGTACCTAAGGTATTAAAATCATTGTGTATCTAAATACAATATTCGTATGCACATTTCCTCTGATATAGGGTCTGAGTGCAATTATATATGTTTTCTTATGTAGAGATACGATTGCACGTATAACGTAATATATTTATAATTGGCGGCCATTTTTGGAGTTCTGCTATTTAGACTATTATTCAATTTCACAGAAAAGTTACAAAAATAAACATTCATTGTTTCAATAAACCCAAGATCATAAAAAGCATTGTTGTGACGAACTAGTGAAATTGCGTCAAATGGTTACATTTTGCGGCCATCTTGGATTTTTCCCACAGTGCAGTTAAGAAATTGAATTTTAACGTTGCCAATTTTCATCACTATGTCAAATACACCCAGTTTACGCTCTTAAATTGCTGAATTTCCTCATGTTAATGCAACTATATGGCATACTATATCTATTTGACAGCCATCTTGAATTTGTGCAAATTTCTTAAAATGATCAAGGGTGACAGCTTTTCATCAGTTGGATTTCAAAACTAGAAGGTCTGGACATGCAAAGTCAGTAATAAACAAAACATGTTATTCAAAACAAGACCAAATCGGCCTTTGGCTGCCGGACTATATTTAACTATGGCTGAAAGAAAAAATGGCGGTAATTATGCTGCATTTTCATTGGCTACCTATGTCGTGGGAACGAGATGCTATGTCGTGGTAACGAGATGCTATCTCGTGGGAACGACATAGCTAACTCGTGGTAACGAGATCCTATATCGTGGGAACGAGATACGGGGCGCCAAGTGGGACATGGCTCAATTTTGTCAACACAATTCATTTTTGTGCCACAGAATTCAATTCTGTGTCACAAAATTCACTTTTGTGCCACAAAACTCAATTCTGTGTCACAAAATTCAATTCTGTGCCACAAAACTTAAATCATTTTTGTGCCACAAAATTCACTTTTGTGCCACAAAATTCAATTCTGTCCCACAAAACTCAATTCTGTGTCACAAAATTCACTTTTGTGCCACAAAATTCAATTCTGTGTAACAAAATTCAATTCTGTGTCACACAATTCAATTCTGTGTCACAAAATTCAATTCTGTGTCACAAAATTCAATTCTATCAATTCTGTGTAACAAAATTCAATTCTGTGTCACAAAATTCAATTCTGCACACGCAATGTAAGAAGGACTACCATTGGTCAGAAACTGCACTGGAGAAATGGGTCACGGTCACCGATCTACACATTCAATGTCGATGATTCATTTCTCAATCTGCCGATGATTCATTTCTCATTCTGCCATTTTGCTTCAACTATCTCCAAACAGTCAAACGTTGACAAACCCATTCGTATTTAAACTCATTTGCGTTATAATTGTACACATAATTCATGTACATGTAGATCTCCCGCGAGTAATGACGTCATTTATTGTGTATCGCAATGTACATCTGCCCCAGTTAAATCAATAATACACGCGCTGTGGCCTGTGTTCTGACTGCTGCCTGTGTTTATAAACAGAATGTGTGTATTGGGCCATTTGAGGAAACCATTTGTAGTATGTGTGTAGATACCATGGATACTAAGATGGTGCATACTGTAAATAATGCATGTAGACACATAGTTGCGAACACGTAACTTCGCAACTAGTAGACACAGATCCAATACCATTTGTTTCACAAGGTTAGATCTACTGTTAGAATACGACGTCATCTAATGTAATTTTCGAGCATAAAACGCTACCTGATAAATAGAATACCAGGCTAGTGTATTTTAATATCAAGTTTATCAGGCTCGGCTCGGAAACGGTAGGAATTCCTCGGCAAGCCTCGGAATTCCTACGTGTTTCCTAGCCTTGCCTGATAAACTTGATATCAAAATACACTAGCCTGGTATTCTCTATATATGGGCATGCTCTCAGGTCTAGCTATGTCCCGGCTACTTTATGTTTGACCCTGTTTACATAATTGAGGGAAGATTCTGAATATTTTTCTTATTTCTCCTTCAAAGTATATATGCTTATATGGTGTGACCACTCATTTGTAATCATAATATAACCAAAATAACTGTCCATAAAGAAGTATAATATTGATATATTGGGTTATATTTTCGCATTGAAATATTTAAACCTGCAAGTGTACTCCACCATCTAGTAAAATGGACTAAGACCGATCTCAATCAATCAACGTATCTCAGAATTTTACATAATTGGATTTTATGATTTTTAGTGTTACAAAACTCAATTTTGTCTGGACAAAATTGGTTTTTGTATCAGAATTTTACATAATTGGATTTTGTGATTGTTAGTGTTACAAAACTCAATTTTGTACACATAATTAACCTGTCCTGCATGGCGCCCCGTACGAGATGCTATGTCGTGGTAATGAGATGGTATCTCGTGGGAACGACATAGCTAACTCGTGGTAACGAGATCCTATCTCGTGGGAACGAGATCCTATCTCGTGGGAACGAGATGCTAGCTCGAGGGAACGAGATGCTATGTCGTGGGAACGACATAGCTAAGTCGTGGTAACGAGATGCTATCTCGTGGGAACGAGATGCTATGTCGTGGGAACGACAGAGAAAAAGAATTGCACATGTCCCTTTTAAGCTTCCGTACAAATCTAGCAAAGTATACTTTGAGGGAGAAATTTTCAATTTAAGGATAAATTTATTAATGTTTATTATACTGAATGTATTACATTAGCACCGCCAAAATGGCTGTGATAATGTAATAAATTCAGTATAATAATTCTGCATACTTTTAATCATCAAATATATGCAGTCGTTAGTTCTATATAAAATAATGCATTTTCGGAAAAATAATGATCACTCCCTCAAAGTATACTTTGCTAGAAAGGTATACTTTGCAATGTTGGTGAAATAGGCTATAGGTCGACAAAAATACTACCACAGCGTATGTTCGCATCACAAATACCCTACGTTATAAGTTTGCATTGCTTGGTATGTTTTATCGGAAATAGTTCCACATTTCCAGTAATGTGTTTTGTTCATAAGAATATTTGACTTTCAATATCTGCTTATGCCCCTGAATGCGCCCATTATTTCTGGGACGGCCACAGTTGTTTTGATCACGTCTCATTCGTTTAATGTCGGCATATACTATTAAAGTTTCTGAGATTTTTACTTAAACTTGCCATATGCAATATCATGAAGCGGTATTATGAACAATTACATATATGTGGCTGTGACTGGAGAAATGGGGCTTATGGGTTTTGCGACAAAAGTGTAGATCAAGAACAGCATAGGCATCCGCACAGTCTGATCAGGATCTGCACTGTTGGCTATTCCACCAATGCAACACCCACGATGCTTATAACAAGCAATATAGATCGTTATCAGGTTACGGGAGTTTGCTATTTCACAAATCCCATAAGCTCTATTTCTCCAGTCACGGTCACATAGGCTGAAATAAAAATTGAACATTTTTCTTGAGATACAAATGTATGGCAATTAACCATTTTATTCACCCAATATATTTCCCTGCATTGTATTTACCGTGAATGTTGTCCGATGGAATTACTGGAGTTTTTCCAGCCTCAACCAATCGATCCAGTCCCTCAGCAAACGATGAGTGACCTCTATACTGTTTTCCCGGGATCTGGTCCAGTGAGACAGGTGATTGTTCCGTTGGCGATGTGGATTGTTCATCCTGTGACGTGTTTACATTGCCTGTCAGCGTGTTCTTCAAGTTGGCGGCTATTATTTTCTCCATGCGTTGGACACGATTGATTAGCATCCGGTTTCGCTTTCGGTTTACGATGAAAGCGTCTCTCAGCAGTGCTCCCTGACGCTGGATGGTGGTCCGTTGTTCTGAGATCAATCTCTGCTGACTCGTATCTATAAACACACGCACGGTTGGGATATTACTTGCATACGTCGGAAAACCCAGAAGCGACAATTCTCCAGTCACAGCCACATATTATAATATGATTACCTGTATGCGAGAGCTATGGTAGACAGTGCTTTGTTCTTGAAATTCTGACAGTCCGCCCGTCCGGCCGTGCGTCAGACAGTTCGCCATTGCTCAACTACGTGAATATAACGTACGTTCCTTTGTTTGGTCATACTTATGTGATATCTTAAAGGATCATTTCCATATTCCGACGTGTGAATATATGCAATAGGCTCGTGTCGCTATTTACATGACCTTGGCCTTTGTGACCTACACATGATTGCTGAAACATAAGCCATTTTTTACTACAAAATCATCTGCAAACGTTCTTTTATACGGTCATGTATGCTAAGACGGCATACCATCTTTTGTATTAACATAAGTTATTAAAGTTTAGCTGTTCTATTATTATTGAATTCGTGTCACTCACCGAATATAAACAAATTTAGTATGTGAGTGGACAAATTGTGTGTATGGATTTTGCGAAAACTGTAGTCCCAGATTACCCTGCACATTCGCGAAATCTGATCAGGGTCTGCACTATTCGTTATTCAGTGAGTGAAACGTCTCATATACCCCTAACAAACATTAGGAGCGTCACTCAACATATAGTGAGAGTTGCGCTAGAATTTCTTAAATACTTAAACAATTGTAACTTTGAATACATGTTATCTAATACATCCTTACCAGACTGCAGATATGCGACCGTATCATAAAGCTAGAGTCGGCGCACATCCCATAAGCCACGTTTCCCCAGTCACGGTCACAGGATTGGCTGCTACCGCTAAACAAACTCGGTTGGCTACGCTTACTCGTTTGCTTAGCGTAAGGACCAAATCACTCGCAAATTATTTGACGATAATCAGCTCACCTGGTTAAATAATTGGTATATGTTTACCTTTGGCTTCAAGTGTGGCCACCGTGTGTTCCAGGGCCCCCACTTTCCCCTCGAGCCGGTCTATCCTGGCCACCAGCGCCTGGTACCCTGCCTGCTCAGATCCATACACGCTGGTACCCAGCACCAGGATCACCGCCAAACACACAAGCGACGTCATGACTGCCACTCAAGTGATTGAATATAAGGTTTGAATAATTTTGACTGTGATTGGAGAAATTGAGTATATGACATGTTGCGACCAGCGGAGATCCAGATCAGACTGCGCATCCGCGCAGTCTGATCAGGATCTGCGCTGTTCGCCATTCAGTCACTGAACCACCTGTCCTGCTTCTAACAAACAGTGTAGGTCCTTCTGCTGCAGGACTACACTGCAATATTATAATTATTATGAGCTACACCGTTCATAAAGCCCCATATCTCCATCAACAACAACAATTGTGGTGGCAGTGAGAAAACGGGTCTGGCCAGTGTCGCTCCTGATATGTTAGTACTCTAATGCATCCTGCATGTATCGAAAGTATCGTTAGAGGCATACAAACTGTTTCAGCCAGTCCGTAGCAAACAGTATGATATGGACAGGATGATATGATAAACATAGCTATCGAAAACTCTATAGCCGTTTTTTTCAAAGAGGGTTGCACTTGTCTATTTCCTAGTTATTCTTATCGCACGTAAATAGGCCAGCAGACATCATATCTATAAGTACCATGTATATTGCATAAACTGTTGGAAGCTCAAACGTATATACTGTAAGAAGAATTCCGTATAAATTCCGAACCATCGAGCAATGCATACATGGATAACGTTGGATGTACCACGTATATTATCAGGCGTAATGTATATACTGTTAGAAGAATCACGTATATTATCAGGCGTATTGTATATAATGTTAGAAGAATAGCGTATATTATCAGGCGTATTGTATATAATGTTAGAAGAATAGCGTATATTATCAGGCGTACTGTATATAATGTTAGAAGAATCACGTATATTATCAGGTGTACTGTATATGTTACAAGAATCACGTATAGTATCAGGCGTACTGTATATAATGTTAGAAGAATCACGTATGTTATCAGGAGTACTGTATATAACGTTAGAAGAATCACGTATATTATCAGGAGTACTGTATATAATGTTAGAAGAATCACGTATAGTATCAGGAGTACTGTATATAATGTTAGAAGAATCACGTATGTTATCAGGAGTACTGTATATAACGTTAGACGAATCACGTATGTTATCAGGAGTACTGTATATAATGTTAGAAGAATCACGTATGTTATCAGGAGTACTGTATATAACGTTAGACGAATCACGTATGTTATCAGGAGTACTGTATATAATGTTAGAAGAATCACGTATGTTATCAGGAGTACTGTATATAACGTTAGACGAATCACGTAGTTACAGAGTACTGTATATAATGTTAGACGAATCACGTATGTTATCAGGAGTACTGTATAATGTTAGAAGAATCACGTATGTCAGGAGTACTGTATATAATGTTAGAAGAATCACGTATGTTATCAGGAGTACTGTATATAATGTTAGAAGAATCACGTATGTTATCAGGCGTACTGTATATAATGTTAGAAGAATCACGTATGTTATCAGGCGTACTGTATATAATGTTAGAAGAATCACGTATATTATCAGGAGTACTGTATATAATGTTAGAAGAATCACGTATGTTATCAGGAGAACTGTATATACTGTTATCATGCGTACTGTATATGTTAGAAGAATCACGTATATTATCAGGCGTACTGTATATGTTAGAAGAATCACGTATGTTATCAGGTGTACTGTATATGTTAGAAGAATCACGTATATTATCAGGCGTACTGTATATAATGTTAAAAGAATCACGTATAGTATCAGGCGTACTGTATATAATGTTAGAATGTTAGAAGAATCACGTATATTATCAGGTGTACTGTATATAATGTTAGAAGAATCACGTATGTTATCAGGTGTACTCCATATGTTAGAATAATCACGTATATTATCAGGCGTACTGTATATAATGTTAGAAGAATCACGTATGTTATCAGGTGTATTGTATATGTTAGAAGAATCACGCATATTATCAGGCGTACTGTATATAATGTTAAAAGAATCACGTATAGTATCAGGCGTACTGTATATAATGTTAGAAGAATCACGTATGTTATCAGGTGTACTGTATATGTTAGAAGAATCACGTATTTTATCAGGCGTACTGTATATAATGTTAAAAGAATCACGTATAGTATCAGGCGTACTGTATATAATGTTTGAATGTTAGAAGAATCAAGTATATTATCAGGTGTACTGCATATGTTAGAATAATCACATATGTTATCAGGTGTACTGTATATGTTAGAATAATCACGTATATTATCAGGCGTACTGTATATAATGTTAGAAGAATCACGTATGTTATCAGGTGTACTGTATATGTTAGAAGAATCACGTATATTATCAGGCGTACTGTATATAATGTTAAAAGAATCACGTATAGTATCAGGCGTACTGTATATAATGTTAGAATGTTAGAAGAATCACGTATATTATCAGGTGTACTGCATATGTTAGAATAATCACGTATATTATCAGGAGTACTGTATATAATGTTAGAAGAAGCACGTATATTATCAGGCGTACTGTATATGTTAGAAGAATCACGTATGTTATCAGGTGTACTGCATATGTTAGAACAATCACGTATATTATCAGGCGTACTGTATATAATGTTAGAAGAATCACGTATGTTATCAGGTGTACTGCATATGTTAGAATAATCACGTATATTATCAGGAGTACTGTATATAATGTTAGAAGAAGCACGTATATTATCAGGCGTACTGTATATGTTAGAAGAATCACGTATAGTATCAGGCGTACTGTATATAATGTTAGAAGAATCACGTATGTTATCAGGTGTACTGTATATGTTAGAATGATCACGTATATTATCAGGCGTACTGTATATAATGTTAGAAGAATCACGTATGTTATCTGGTATACTGTATATGTTACAAGAATCACGTATAGTATCAGGCGTACTGTATATAATGTTAGAAGAATCACGTACGTTATCAGGTGTACTGTATATAATGTTAGAAGAATCACGTATATTATCAGGCGTACTGTATATAATGCTAGAAGAATCACGTATATTATCAGGCGTACTGTATATAATGCTAGAATAATCACGTATATTATCAGGCGTACTGTATATAATGTTAAAAGAATCACGTATAGTATCAGGCGTACTGTATATAATGTTAGAATGTTAGAAGAATCAGGTTTACTGTATATGTTAGAAGAATCACGTATATTATCAGGCGTACTGTATATAATGCTAGAAGAATCACGTATACTATCAGGCGTATTGTATACAATGTTAGAAGAATCACGTATATTATCAGGCGTACTGTATATAATGTTAGAAGAATCACGTATATTATCAGGCGTACTGTATATAATGCTAGAAGAATCACGTATATTATCAGGCGTACTGTATACAATGTTAGATGAATCACGTATATTATCAGGCGTACTGTATATAATGTTAGAAGAATCACGTATATTATCATGCGTACTGTATATAATGTTAGAAGAATCACGTATATTATCATGCGTACTGTATATAATGTTGGACGAATCACGTATATTATCAGGCGTACTGTATATAATGCTAGAAGAATCACGTATATTATCAGGCGTATTGTATACAATGTTAGAAGAATCACGTATATTATCAGGCGTACTGTATATAATGTTAGAAGAATCACGTATATTATCAGGCGTACTGTATATAATGCTAGAAGAATCACGTATATTATCAGGCGTGCTGTATACAATGTTAGAAGAATCACGTATATTATCAGGCGTACTGTATATAATGTTAGAAGAATCACGTATATTATCAGGCGTACTGTATATACTGTTGGACGAATCACGTATATTATCAGGCGTACTGTATATAATGTTGGACGAATCACGTACATTATCAGGCGTACTGTATATAATGTTAGAAGAATCACGTATATTATCAGGCGTACTGTATATAATGTTAGAAGAATCACGTATATTATCAGGCGTACTGTATATACTGTTGGACGAATCACGTACATTATCAGGCGTACTGTATATAATGTTAGAAGAATCACGTATATAATCGGATGTACTGCCTGAACTGTTAGAAGCACCATGTATATAATATAATATGTACTGCATATAAAGTCAGAAACACCACATATACATGTATGACAGGTGCACTGCATAAATTATATGATGTTGCATACGCCATGTATTTTATATAACGAATGCACTGCATATATCGGATGGATACAAAATAAAAGACACCAACGTTCTACTTACCATATTTCAATACATGTCCATGATATCGGATCTCTTTAACATGAAGATGAAATAAACGGCGTGTAACCAAGTCAATTGAACTTGACACTTCTTAACGCCGATTTTATTCAACTTGGGCCGAATTTGTTTGTGGCCGACGAGTCTAGGTCCGTCATGGTTTGGGGACGAAATGGGAGTCTTGCATTTTGCGATTGAATAATAACATCGTCAGAAAAGACAGTGAGCGTTGACATTTAGATGTAACGCTTATTCATTGATGTGTATTGTGTATGATTTGAAAAACAAATGTTGTGTACCGGAAATTGTGTCATGCATATTATGCGATATATTTAGTAACAACGCATGCGAATTTCGTTATTAGAAAATGCGCGATTTATGAAAACCCGGAAGTAAAGTAAAGTCGGTATTTTTGAAGCGATTCTGTTCGGATTTTTTCGAGAATGGTCGCAAAATTTGGCGAATTTTTATCTCGAAATTCGGATATGTCGATATATTTTGCTCAGACCGGTCAACTTCGAGACTACGAATATATGGGACGTGTATGTATGTCGCGCATGTAGTCAGTCAGTCAGTCACCAACTCAAAATGAACTGACGATATATCCCATGTTAATCGGTGATATCATCCTTTATTTCGAATAGGTGAGATCACACAGCACTATTAAAGACCAAGCCGACACCCCTAACAATGAGACACACTGGCGTATACATGTGGACAGAGCTAGTGTTTTGACTTTACACTTGCCTTGTCGCTGTAAGCAACCCATTAGATGGGTGTTGATTCACTTGGCACGACAGAAACCAGTGATGTGGAGAAAATATATATTCCCGCTTTCGGTGCTATAAATATGCACTGCAGCTTGTGGTATCCGTTGCCAATGTTCAATTGAACTGTTTCGAATACAAAGTTCTGGTTTATACTAATATTGCCAACTGGATCTGCATCCATTCTCGCCATAAAGGCAACTGGTTCCTCACGAACATCCGAAAGAACCAACCGTTTGATATTTTCTGAAACATATCAATGAGATGGTCAGCACATATGTTGAGCACAGGTGGAAGACTCGGACCTATGACACCAATAAAATGCCTATTAAAAAATTCAATTACCCCACCCACTTGGTCTCGTACATTACCATCTTCTATTTATAGAAAGGTGGGTAAGAATATGGCTATTATGGAAAGAGCCCCGTCTTTTCCGATTCGCAAAAACACAGTACACATCGATTACATGTATGAAATATGTCTCTGGCAATCGATAAAGGTATTAGGTGTGTGAATATACTCCCTTCAAATCGCTGTTTCAAGCATTTGTTCAGTTATTCGCGTTTTGATTACCCAATCCAAAGCGAAAGTTGCGTGTACGAAAGAATTTCACACAGAATCGGAGGCCGTCCGGCGTGGATTATCGGTCATATTTGGCCATTAGCTGATCGCCAGCTCAAACTAATGACGTGCACCATGACCATATACATTAGAAACTCCAACCATACAAAGTTCGTCCAATTGTCGTCGGATGTTGCTTTTATATATTGCCTTATTTCTCAATAAAAACATGGTTTGACAGCACTTCAGAATCATTTCCAATGAAGTGCTGTCAAAGCATGTTGTAAATTATTCTAAAGTGCTGTCAAAGCTTGTTTTTGATGATAACAATGGAAAATAGAAAATATACAGCAGACGACAAAACAAATAAGATAGCGGTCTAAGGGTTAACGGATGCACTGTATATAGGTTTGGAAGCACTACGTATACAAGGTGTATGATCACGTGGTTACAAGAACAACAACAGGTACTGACACTTCCAGAAACCCTCCGATTCAAAGTACGCATTATTTTATTTTGTCTTTATTATGTAACGGATTTTGATGAAATATAGCACATCAAACGCGTTTTGTTAAGCTGCATTTGGTGGTTTCGGTACATTGGTCCAAACTTCTGTTGTTTTTGCGACGAATCGATTTCCGTGTCTGACACGGAAATCGATTCTTCGCAAAAACGACATAAGTATGTGCCGAACTTCCGGGACCACCAAATGCAGCTCTTGAACACGCGTTTGATGCGTCATATTTCATCAAAATCCGTTGGGTATTAAGGAAAATATCAGATACTACTTACTTTGGAGTGGGCACGCTTTCAACACTTTCAGCCATTGTTGTTGCTGTTGTAACCACGTGATCATACCGCTAAAAAGGACTCCATATAAAGCCTGAACCAGCATGGACAATGTTGTTATCACCACGTATATTGTCAGACGTACTATAGTAGCGCTTTTCTGTTCCTTACCTATTTGTATATACTAATATCGTATACATATCGTAATCGTATAGTATTGGTATATTTAATGAGCATATCGTATGATCATATAATATTGGTATGTGTGTACCGTATCATCGTATAGTACAGTTTGTTTACATTATGCAAACGTACAATACGAATAGTATACAAACATACGATATCCGAAGAATTAACAAAAAAGACATCAGACACAGAGATAGAGTAGTAATATTACGCATTCCGAATAGTATGAAAAAAAATGCCGAGGCGAACCAAATATTAGGGGCGGACCAAATATTAGGGCAACACCGTTAATATATCGTATACATTTACGATATTCTGGTACATTTATACCGTACACAAATCTGGTATGTTTGTACGATACAAACGTACCAGAATTACACACATGTATAAAAATCGTATAAACTTACGATTTGAATGGTATATCTATACGATATTGGTTGGTATGTACGGTACAAACATATCTTACGTTTATATTATATGCATATCGTATAGAAACTATATCGTATTGGTATAGTATACGTATAGTATTGGTATAGTACGTATAGTTTACCTGCAGAAAAGCACTACTGTAGTACTGTATATGATGTCAGAAACATCACGTATATTATCGGATGCACTGCTTTACATGTTAGGTACCGTGTAATACATATAAATTCGGAATCACCACATATTTGGAAGGTGCATGACATATAATGTTACAAACGTCAGACGCGAGTATTTTAATATAACGTATACTCTGTGTACATTAGTTGCGAACACTAACTCTTGCAATCTACTCACGTACCTTCCCAGGCTGCGGGAGTAATGCAAGAGTTACCATTTGCAACTATGCGTACATAGGATGGATACAAAATAAAAGACGCAAACTTTCAACTTACCATAGTTCAAGGACATTTACATGTACTTGTACATGTACTTGACTAATTCAACATAATTTCTCATAATTTCACTTTATGATAGTATATCTGTAGCCGATTTCATCAAAATTACAAAGTATACTTATCTAGCAAAGTATACTTTGAGGGAGTAATCATGTATTTTACCCGAAATGTATTATTTCATGTATAGAACGAACGACTGCATATATTTGATGATTAAAAGTATGCAGAATTATTATACTGAACTTATTACATTATCACAGCCAAAATAGCTGTGATAATGTAATAAATTCAGTATAATAAAAATAAATAAATTTTCCTTAAATTGAAAATTTCCCCCTCAAAGTATACTTTGCTAGATAAGCATACTTTGCACATTGGTGAAATATGCTACAGAAGTATAAACATTTCAATTCTGTAGCTATCACAGTGGTAATATGAACACAAATCATAATCCTATAAAGTATGCATGTGTTAATTACATTAGCGCAGATCAAAACGTATCCTGAGGTTTCTATATGACTAAATGTGCGAGTTGCAGTTTTTATTCATTGCTGGAACCGATATATACTTTAAATGTATACATTCACGCCAAATCGTAGCGGATGTTTATCATTGTTTATACCATTCATTTGTTTGTAATAATTATAGTTTAGAGTAGCATAGGGGTAAAAATCGCAAATCTGCCAGTATTGAACAAACTGAAACGGCTTGATAATAAACCCCCAATTAACGCAAATTAGTAATGAAACTTTGGAAATATGTCGGATAAGGAATGTCAGTCAATGCCAGATAGACATGCGCGATTGTATAGTTTAGCACATTTACTGCATTGAACTGGGGGCCGCTTCACTAAACTGCTTACGACTAAAATGTTCGTGAGTGCAATATTATGATAGTCTGTAAATGTCACATTAACAATGTTTTCTTGTAAACAAGTATTGGATTTACATTTATTGAGCAAAGGCTGCATATGCAGCCTATGCTCAATAAATGTAAATCCATCAATTGAAATTTCCAGACGATCCTAAAGTTTCACTTGCGCACATTTTAGTCGTACGAAGTTTAGTGAAACGGGCCCCAGTTCTTGTGCTGTTCTGTTGATTTTTCAATGTTTTAATATTCAATGAAATCTGCCATTTTAACACTACATGTGTAATACTATAGCAATAGAGTTGAAACATGTCGATGTCAGAGACACTAACTCGAACTTAAGTTATAACTTATGACAAAAGTTATGACCGACTTAAGTCATTGCTTATTTGGTTTCACAAAACAAACTTAAGACGGTAATAACAAGTCCATCATAAGCTACACCTTAGTTGTTGTTTACAGCTTTGGTATGTGCCGTGCGTGTTCGAATCCCGATCGATGCTTTTATTTTGATGATGACTTTACTGTCCCTGTATGTATTTTGACATCTAAAATAACAGGCCTAATGTTGAATATTATTCATTTTTAAAAATAATCTCGTGTAGAATATAAATTATATCTCATGATTCCGACGCCATTTAATACATGTAGATATATTTATTGCCAGCTAGTGCACCTTATACTGTAACATAAACGGGCATATAACATGAAACAGCAACAAAAGAAGCAATTAACGATGTTATTATTTTTACATTCCAATAAAATGATAGTTCGACCATTTTTAAATTTTACATAGATTACCTCATTAACTTTGGTAACGGGTAATTTGTTGATTACATGTAGAAATGCATGCACCGTTTGAGTCAGTGACACACATATAGGATTGCCCCTGAACATGTTCACCAGTATAGGAATGGATTAACGCGCACATGCATTCAGCATAGAACGGGTCTGAAATTGTTGTTAAATGAGTCAGGACTGTTTCTCCATCTAGTCTGAAAACAAGGTATCCCCTTATCCGAAACGAAACACAGGCTAATACGCCAATACACTGTCTGCAAAAGGTATACTCGACTTTCTAGAAACACTTGCTTTGCTAATGTTGTGTACATCTCCAGTAACCGCCAGGAAACTACCAGTTGCTTAAATTCGCAATGCAGTCAACACTTGACACAATGACACTGGCAGACTGTGTGAGCTCAGGGTTGACCTTATAATGTCAGTGTACAATGTCGCATACTTGTAGAATAAGATCACGAGACAGTCTGCATTTATATATTAGGTCCACGTTATCCATGACGTCTAGGGGATTGGTTCGGTCCTAAAGACTTGTTCGCGTCGTAACAGCAAATTCAAGATGGCGTCGGATTTAAAATCAAAATCGCTGTCGATTCAGCCGAATTTTGTCCATTGTTACAGTATATGCGATATAACCAAGAACACGGACATGTCCGTCATGAAATTAGCCAATATTGAAGCTCATCATAAATAAATCGAAGATTTAATCGGACACAATGCCGAATCTACCTAGCGTGGACGCCGCCATTTTGCTTTGAATGACGTCGCTTGATTTGTGACATATGGCGAGAGGGAATGACGTCAAAACCATGACGTCACGCACGTTCAACAAATAAGTTCAATATGCGGCATAAATTATATAATATGATTGCCGAGTGCCGTCGAATATAAACTATATTCGGTTTCGCCACGATAACCTTATTGGGGCTCGCTAAAGCTATGTAAAAACAAGGTTTCGTACGAACATTTTAGTGTCGTATGAAAGTTAATGAAACGGGCCACTGATCCCCAAGTAAGTTTGTTATAAGAAAGAAACAAAGTGTATTTGCATTAAGCCAACGTACATGCCAACGTACAACATACATGCATACCGAACTATTTACAACACATTGTCATTAATGGCATAGTGGAACTATAATCTATAAAGTTGTCCATGTATATGCATACACCTACACTGTATATATCTACGTGCATACACTAGTATAAGTACATGTACACTCAATCAGTCAGCCTTAGAGTTATGTGTGTGTGGCAGGTGGGAGCAGGCGATGGGGAATTTAACGGCCGGGATTCATCCTTACCGGAATCCCGACCGGAGACTTGGTTCGGCCCTCAGGTACGTCTTTGGCTTGCTTGTATGTGAGAGTTGAATCTGGTTATACTCCTTATATGAGTAATATAATTATTCGTAATCTTATTACTTTCAGGGGAAGGTGCCAAGTGGATTTGGTGTGATATGGATCTGGCACCAGGTCAAGTTATTCTAATTTCAGGGCTGAATATATAATATGTTCGATGTAAATATTCTGATATTGAAATTTCCCTCCAATACAGAAGGTTGAATACGGGATCGAACCCGTTCGCCCGGCCTGTAAATGACCCTAGCTGCTGATAGGCCGTTAAACATCAACAATCAAACAAAACATAACGGTGTGTGTGCACTGTTGTGGTAGCCGTTCATATCAGAAACCACTAAAGAACAAACGAAATGTATTTTGTTGATACATTTGATGTGCGTTTTTGTAAAGTTTAGTCTCCGCCTACGTCATGATTGTATAACATGTATAATATGTATAAAATATCACTGTCGTTGTTCACCAACTGGGTACGTAACCCGTTCAACCCTAGAGGTCAGATTCAGAAAGTCAACTTGCGCAAACACTGTAGATCCAGATGAAACGGCTCGTAGCGAGCCGTCTCATCAGGATCTGCAGTATTTGACACTGTAATTCATCTCTAAAAGAACCATTTATTTGTCATTAATGGAATAGTTCAAAAATTAGTATGAAAAAGCCAATGCATGATATCCAGTGTGGAAAGGGGTAACACCCATCTAGCCCCCTAACCTATTTGTGGGCGGCACGCTTTTGCACAATTTACACCATTGTTACAGTATCAGTATATCTCTATATCTCTATATCTCGTCGCTTATCGGCGGCCATCTTGATTGCGTGATTACTGGTGACAAAAGCAGGTGTAACAACAAACATATGTAGCCGAAATTCAATCCTAGCTAATTGCAGTAACTATATCTTTTTTTCATTGCGATGGCTATCTTGTCCATTTGTTATGCCAGAGGAAAACTATTTGACTCGCCATGACAAAATTGGGCTTAATGCGTGTATTGCCAGTATCAACTAACAATCACGTATCCAGCTATGCGACTTGACTGGCGGTTTGAGGCTTATAAGAGTTGTGACCAGTGTTGCTCTGGATCAAATAGCACACTCCTGTAGCCTGATAACGATCTGTATTGCTTGTTAGAAGCATAACGGATGTTTCATTGATGAAATGTCGAACCGTGTAGATCCTGATCAGACTGTGCGAATGCACAGGCTGATCTGGATCTACATTGGTCTTTGTTACGGACAGATTGAATGTTTCTAAACATACGCGAACCGTGTATACCCTAATCAGACTTGTGGAAGCTGAAGCTAAATGATGACAAACGCGTATGTTCGTTCCCACGAATTAACCATTCGTTCCCACGATATATCGTGGGAACGAATTGTTAATTCGTTGGAACGAATTGTTATATCATGGGAACGAATTGTTATTTCGTGTGAACGAATTGTTATATCGTGGGAATGAATTGTTATTTCGTGGGAACGAATTATAATTTCGTGGGAACGAATTAATAAAAAATAATTCTACGTCCCCTGCGGGGCTCCGTAGTGACTCGACATAATGAGCACGGTTTACTGAGCTTGCAAAGAAGCGCCAAAATTAGCGTGTGCAAGTCTAGACGTATAGAAACACCCTGGTGCATGGTTAATGCGGTTGTCGTAAATTGACGTATAGTATAGACTCAATTGCCGTAATCCATATTATTCCAGACGATGTATATCCGGAAAGTTTTTGACGAAATCACTGGCATCACTCCGATATCTGCAGCAAATACACAAAATACCAAGGACACAATATAATCTAACAATGGCGATGATTTAATGTCGTATTTATTAAATAGGGAATTTCACATGAGTGATTATTTAATATGATATTTATAAAATGAGTTTACAGATTTAATGAGAAACTCGGCTCTGCCGAGTTTCTTATGAAATCAGTTAACGAGTTTAATACATACTTATCATATTTATTGCATAAGCACATCATCATAATTTGAAGATGTACTCACTACCTAACATGTTTTCTCTTGTTGGCTCATTTGTATATTTATTAAGCTAGTGTATTGTGATTGTATTACCCTGTGTTATTAAACAGTGAAACCCCATTTTATGTAATGAACGAGTTTATTTATGTGTTAAGTATCGAGACTTACAATGTCTATGGTAAATGGAATTACATAATATCCCGGCCTTAAATGACCTTAGCTGTTGATAGGCCGTTAAACCCCAACACACACACGTAGTATCGAAATATCAGTTTCAGTATCAACCGCGATCAATAACAACGAACAATCGAGAAAAAATGCAACCTCTCTCTGAAAATATAAAATCTGGAGATAGATTCTATTTTCTATTCTGTAGTTCAGCTCTGTTGCTACATGTAATTACTACAATTTGATGTTCAAGCTCTTTAGATTTTGTTTAAATAGTTCTTAAAAGCTGAGAAAGTCGGTTCAGTATTTCTTAATTTAAATCCGTAAATGAAATACTTCCTAATATAATACAAAAGTTCAAGATTATATTTTCTGTTTCACACCGCCATCTTGCATTGCTGCTCTATAGTCACTCTATCAACTACACAAAGAGATACGTCACTTCTCGATTTCAAATCTCAGCGGGGTGGTTTTGACAAAACCGCGGGAATTGATGGAGCTGTCTCTGTGAATGCATTCATTGTCGTGACAAGCGGTAATAACTCTGGTAATTATTCAGGTATATGGGTTATCTACCCTGTTATGTCTGCAACCAGCGTAGACACAGATCAGACTGCACGCTGGTTGCAAAATGAATAAATCTTCGCTAGACTCTGAACGCTGGTGGGATATAATTTATCTGGAAATGAGCGGATGCTGGTCACGATTAACTGGACGGAGATTAGTGGAAAGGGAACTTGAATGCTATCTGGAACAATTTCGCATGCACACATTCGTGTTATCCACACGGGGGCTTGGGCAATGTATCAGATTACAAAGTATTTTTCATTTTTAATCTGAAAATATTTCGTCTATTATTTTCTCAGGTGTTATACACCCAACACCGCGTCAGGCAGACTTGTCATTAACATGATACCAGGTTACCAGATTGCATTTCAAACTGCGATTCATTAGTTGTGCACTTAACGGATAAGGATCCGTCGTTGAGATAATGCGCATATGAATTGTAATAACCACCTTTATATAGAAAACAAAATTTCGATTTTTATTCGAGCGCTAGCGAAGAATTATACAACCAACATCCAAAATTGAGATCTTCCAGTTTGTATGCAAATGAGCTAATGTCGGTCGCAGCACATGCTTTGCGGGCTGAACTTTTTTAAAAACACGGGTCTAACGCAAATAGTTATAAAATAATTTCAGGACGTTCAGTCCTTTGATTATCAGAGTACTATAAATTTCAGTGACATACACTTCCGCATGCCAGTATTTGTCAATTTCTTTATTTCAAAATACTTGAATATTGTGTTTGGAGCTATACAGGTTGGTTGGCTGAGCCTGCGTTATGCTCCAACTTAGGCTCAGATAATCAAACTGCTTGATTGCAGTTCAGATTGCCAAAAGATGTTCAGAAACGCATTGGCAAGATTAACACAGGCGGTTGTGTATTTTCACTGAGATTTTGACCATGCATAGAAAATCATCAGACACATATACGTGTAAGTGTAAATCATACCCGGCATTAACCCTTTCAACACCACAGGCCTGTATAGTTGTATTTGCAAAACGTGTAGATCCAGATGAGCCGGCTCGTGACGAGCCGTCTCATCAGGATCTGCACTTATTGCAAGCAATTTTCATATTTTCGATAACAAAAACACCCTCTTTTCATTAATGGACTAGTCTGAAAATCATTTTGTGACAATTGGATTGGTTGCAAAATTAACATATACAAATCCATTCCAGTTACTTAGGGGTGAAAGGGTTAACATCTCGGTCATGAATGCCTTGATGAGTGCGCTCACGAAATTTCTTCACAAATGTTGATGTTTAATTAGCGATTGTTACTAACGTAAGATAATGATATATACATGGTATACAGGCCCGTACGCGGGGGGGGGGGGTGCGACGGGTGCGTACGCACCCCCCTAAATTCGCCGATGTCCGCTATTTTTCAAACAGTAATCTCAACAAATCTTGAAATGCATTAATATACAGATAATTTGCATGAAAATGCCACCGTTGAAATCCGTTTTTAAATGACATAAAATGCAGGAGAGTGCATTTCATGGGGGTGCGTCAGGGGCGAGTCCCATGTAGTGGCGCGAGTACGCTAGGGGGGTACCCCCTAGCGTACTAGCGCCACTACATGGGGCTCGCACCCCCTAGCGTACTCGCGCCACTACATGGGGCTCGCCCCTGACGCACCCCCTCCCCCCTGACGCACCCCCCAATAGAAAATCCTGCGTACGGGCCTGGTATATACAATGTTCCCTCTTTGTGAACAGTGTAGTAAAAGTCTTGCACAACACATTAGCATTGTCTTTCAGATACTGTGCGTACTTGTGCTTGTGACAACTGACAGCATCCGCGTTCGGTGTTGCCATCTGAGTGTGTTGTCTCCTGGTGACGGGTGGGAGGATGGACAAACACCGAGGGGTGGGTCATATAGCGGATACAGTATGTACATACATCACCGCCTGTGCTAATCTTGCCATTATTTGTCTTTTTTTATTTCTAAATAAATGTACTTGAATAGTGTGGTTGAAATCAAGCAGCTTGATTGATTGAGCCTGAGCTGTGCTACAGCTCAGACTCAATTAATCAAACAGCTTGATTTGCGAGTTGTGATTGCATATATATGTTTAGAAACGTTGATATATGGGCACGATTAACGCAGGCAGTTGTGTAATAGTAACTATATTACATGTATACAAATACACGCTGTCTGATGGAAGTTTACCGACAATAAACAAGTATGTAACTGATTTTAATTTTATTTATGCATCAACATGCAGTTCATGTTTAGTGATAACATTGAATAAAGACTAGAAATCCCATATTAAATATGCATGCAAACATGTCTAATAAGTGTATCTATCTCTAGCACTAGCCACGTCAATCACACAACAACAGTGTATGTTCCGAAGCCGATTTCATCAAAATTGCAAAACATACTTATCTAGCAAAGTATACTTTCAGGGAGTAATCATTTATTCATTTAATCATTTATTCCCAAAATTAATTACTTCATATAGAACTAACCACTGCATATATTTGATGATTAAAAGTATGCAGAATTATTATACTGAATTTATTCCATTATCACAGCCAAAATGGCTGTGAAAATGTAATAAATTCAGTATAATAAAAATTAATAAATTTATCTTTAAATTAAAAAATTCTCCCTCAAAGTATACTTTGCTAGATAAGTCAATGTTGGTGAAATAGGCTACAGAAGTCAAATGGACATTGTAACCCCTTACAACGCTAACATAAGTATTGTCTTATGTTGTTCATTTTTCATCTAGATTAAAACATGTTTAACAGCACATTAGAATCGTGTGCCGCTAAACATGTTGTTTGTTTTGTTAACAAACATATTTAATATAAAAATCAGCAAACGACAATCTTAGTTTCTCACAAATATCTTCCTCATTGAGAGTATGAGGGTATCGTACTTAAATTGGACAGAAGCAGTCCTTCGTTTAACAAACATTCATACACTCCCAAAAATAGAAAGATTATGTCATTCGGAAGTCCAGAAGGAAATAAAACCGTGAGTCAAATACAACAAGATACAATACAATGCAATGGTACTTTCATATTCCGGATTGTTTTTCCCGCAAAAAGTGCCAAAGAAACCCATATTCCGATAAGACAGTATATTATCTAATGCATGATGTCAGAAAATCTAGTCTATTTCTTCATCAACAGTAATAAGTTAAATTCTAGAATGTTGGCAAAAATAACTGGCAACTATTCTTCTCATTTTGGCTTAAAATAACCCTCAGAAACATGCGGTTAAACGTTTAACCGAATATTTACTTCAGTGGTTGTGATGCAAGAATATTAATTATGCAGATGTAATATGTATACATTGAGAATACTGTGTTCGTGTTTACATACCTTATGCATGTATCGCCGATGCAATCACACAAGGAATGTGTAAAAACGATAACTGTTGCGAAATAATACGTTTCGTTTTTAACTTTTCACTTGAAGTTCACAAAACATTGCATTGCGACTCGTCAGAAAACCATCACTTATGTTAAAATCATGTTAAAATCAAAATATATTTATTTAATCGAAGCATTTCCCCAGTTCGTAAACAAGGTATTGGCAGGAATAAGTCAAAGTAACTTGCGAAATGGGACTTTTGACATGTTGGGGTAAATATGCTATCGCACGCATGTAGTCTGATAATGTTCAATACAATTTACTAAGAGCATGTTGGTTGCTTTGCTTCTCTGACTAAATGGCGAACAGTGAAGACCATGATCAGTCTGCGCGAAAGCGCAGACTGATCAGGGTCTACACTGGTCACAAGGTCAAAAGTCCATTTTCATCAATCACAACCACATTGCATCATTTCGTGAATGTACAATCGATAATCCATTCGTTAACGCCCATGGATTATCTGTTTTATCTCGTCGTACAGACGCACGAATCCTGCATCAACACGTTTGAATCCATTCATGTCGAGTGCATGTGGCACTGAGACAACTATATTTTGCAACGAGTGTAAACAAGCACGAGAACTCGGATACAAATTCGTTCGTTGCCACAGATGACGGCATAAGGACGGTTCATAATCAACGCCAACACCATGAGACAAATCACATATTCCGCCGTAACGCGCCAGGTAAAAAGCTGACATTCTTCTATGATGGCATTCCATAACAGACTGGTATGCCCGTTATGCTTCAGACAGAGGAATCAATAACCGGTATGTCAATTACACACATTCCGCGGAAACATAAATGTGGATGTGACTCGAGATATGGGGCTTATTGGTTTTGCGACCAGTGTAGATCCAAATCAGCCTGTGCATCCGCACTGTCTGATCAGGATCTGCACGGTTCGCCATCCCGTCAATGAATCACACAGCATGCTTCTAACAAGCGATATAGATCGTTATCAGGCGACGGGAGTGTGTTATTTGATCAGGAGCTACACTGGTAAAAAAATCCAATAATTCCCATTTTTCCAGTCACAGTCACAAATGCGTTCATTTATCCTGTAGTCTATAACTACTCGGGAAAATGTCAGTACAATAAGTTAACAATACTGCAACAAGAAGTTTGAAACAATCTAAACTCGACCGCATTAAAAGCGCAAGTTGTGATCTAAATGATTGACAGACACATATATAATTGTGACCAGAGAAATGATGCTTATGACATTTTAGCCAGACCACCACCTGCGTTGTGAACTATGAATGGGTATGCGGGTATTATGGTATTTATGGCTAGGGACCAGTTGCTCAAAACCTCTGTTAGCTTAACAGACTGTTAAATCCTTAACATTGTTAAGGATTTAACAGTCTGTTAAGGTAACAGAAGCTTCGAGCAACCGGGTCCAGGCTAGCATATGGCCAATGCAACAACATGGTTCTGTCACCCCTCCCCCACTCCCCCCCCCACTTAGCCCTTACACAGTTGATTTAAATTTGGTCGTCTGCTTCTTGTGTTCGAGTTTCCAATTTTCTCATCACAAACATGGCTTGACAACACTTTAGAATAATTTCTAATGATTATGATTCTAAAGCGCTGTTAAACTATGGTTCATATTGAGAAAGAAAACAAGATATAAAACAACAACAGACGACACTTTTTTGTTTCCCGCTTTCTAAACAACTTGCGTTTGTAATGCGATCCCATTTAGATACAGTGTCCGCCTCTCTAAACCGGACACCAAGAAAACACTTGATACACTCATCGCAAGCTCAATATGCCCGTTGTCGTGGCGATTCAGCTATACAATAAATGCGTATGGTGTTAACTGTGTATATGATAATACATGAATGAATCATTTGATAATGTCCAGCATTGTCGTCATATATTGTTTACATAGACAAACCATTCCAGTCATTTAAATTTGAATTTTGCATCAAACAAATTGATTGGTCGAGCGTGGGCTAAGTCACTCTTAACCAATTGATTTATTTCAATTATGAGGTTCTCAATCATACATTGGTGCACGTATGCACAGAGGAACGTCTCTAAACCGGACACCCTGGGGTATCCAGTGTGTCCTGTTTAGAGAGGTGCGCACCCTGGGGTATCCAGTGTGTCCTGTTTAGAGAGGTGCCACTGTAATTACATGTAATGTATACATGAGCACTCTATGTGCTTTGGTTGTACTGGTAAATTCAGTAGCCGATTTCATCAAAGTTGCTAAGTATACTTTGTGGGGAAGTTTTCAATTCCATACATTAAATATTTTGTATTGTTAAACCAAAATAAATGTCTGTGCTAACGTAATAAATATAGTATAATAAGTATGCATACTTTCAATAATCAAATATAAACAAAAACAGTTGGTAATTCTATATGAAATAATGCATATCAGGAAAAAGAAATAATGACTATGCATTTCAGGAAAAAGAAAAAATGAGTATAGTACTAGTACTCCCTCAAAGTATACTTAGATAGATCAGAATACTTAGCAATGTTGGTGAAATCAGCTGCTGATATTACCATTGGAGAAAAAGGGCACCGAACCCTATCATCATTACACATGGGAATAGTTCTAAAACCAGCCGTTTCACTCTTTTACTTGCCAAGTAAACAAAACCACGTGATCCCTATCATAATGATTTGCCCATCTTGCGATAATGGGATTTGCAAACAATGAACCCATAATGTACGTTTTCGATACTGTCGTTATTGATGAAGATAATTATGAATGTGAAAACATAAATATCCGTTTGCTTCGAATTTACTTGGAAGCTTAGTTTAATTTAAATGATTATCTCGTAGACATGTGCAAACACACAATGGTTTACTTCATATCAGTGTTTAGCCATGAATGTTCGGGTTTCTACGTCACATTATTACACTTATCCATAATAACAGTTTTCCACAAAGTTGAAGTTCATTGGATCTTACATTTTGAGACAATTTCAGACCAAATGCGGCGATATTTTCCGGCAATGACGTCAAATGTTGACAAAATGTTCATAGCAAATGCGGAATAGAATTCCGCATTTGCTATGAACATTTCGCCAACTTTTGACTTATCAGAGTGTCTGAAATCATATTTCATGAAAAATGGCACGTCTTCTTATGTACAAAGTCACATAGCGTGTCTCGTATAACGACGACTGGATGTAGCCAATGTATCTAGGCATGGTCGAATAATAGTCTTTGTCTTGCAGCATACTCGTACTAGTATTATACGAGATGGTTAAGAATCCAATCAACTTATCAATGTCTCCCGACGACGCCGGCTGATGAATCCACAAAGCTGCACACCACGTGACATTTCGTGACGGGCGCATCAGATGATCAGGTTTTTCATTCTGGTCCACCAGGGTATTTACAGCATTCTGAAAGCCAACATAAAATATGATTAGTACGTCATACACATGTACACGGTAGGTGAAATAAAATACAACGAGTAAACAGAACATATACAGTGGAACCCCTCTAAACCGGACACTCGGGAAACTGTAGATGTTTACCTTAGACGTGTTTCGCTCTTATGTATCTCTGATTACAATGACTTTTCTTGACTGCAAAACACTAGAATGTGCCATGAAGTGCTCACATGTCTGATTTTCAGTGGAACATCTCCAAACCGGACACCCTGGGGACCTCCCAGGGTGTCTGGCTTGGAGAGGTCCCACTGTATTGCTCTTAGAATGTACGTATATTCATAATCCTGGTGAGTGTAAATTGAAGGGGTCAGTGGAAGAAGCAGGCTAAGTCCAATGACCCTTCAATTGCAAATCGTTTCAATGGAGGGTAACTGTGAACTACTCTCGAATAGAACCCCCGTCAAAATTGGGAGTTACGCTCCCGCCTATCATTGACATGTATTACAATGTACCCTGTTGAAAGTCGGCCATGGTGACTTACTTGCACACAATGGGCGTTTATGCGTTGTGTCACTTTTATACGAACAGTTCGCCTATAGTACTGTTAGCATGGCCGTCTACATGCATGAACACATGTACAATTTGCTTGCAGATGCGGTTGCGAAACTATAATTACATCAACAATCCACTATTATTTAGATATATTTAATTACAGACCACGCCAGCAAGTTATATAACGTATCATGGATCGTTACCCCCCGTTACTATTCAACGCGCACATATCACGTGCCACGTTATTGACTAGTGTAGTCGGTCTGTAGTTGTATTGAAAGTCCTATGAATATAATCCAGTCAATTATATAATTGTGGCTGTGACTGAAGAAATTGGGTTTAATGCATTTCCGACCAGTGTAGATACAGGTCAGCCTGATCAGGAACTGCACTGATCGCGATTCAATCAGTGAAACACCCGTCGCAAAGTATACTTTGAGGGAGTAATCATTTATTTTTCCAGAAATGCATTATTTCACATAGAACTAACGACTGCATATATTTGATGATTAAAAGTATGCAGAATTATTATACTGAATTTATTACATTATCACAGCCAAAATGGCTGTGATAATGTAATAAATTCAGTATAAAAAAAATTAATGAAATTTATCATAAAAATGAAAATGTCTCCCTCAAAGTATACTTTGCTACAAAAGTATACTTTGCAATGTTGGTGAAATCGGCTACTGACCAGCTTCTACCACACAGTATATGTTCTTAACATACCGCGGGACTGGGCTAAGATAAAGAGCTGGTCTGGTCATAAATCACACAAGCCAAGATCTCCAGTAACAGCCATATTTATGAATTATCTGATAATCACCTTTGTTCCAAACAATCGGTGAGAGTGATAATGGTGAACGCATCCATCCCGCGCCATCTGGTGGTGATTGTGTTTGTGTCGCTAGGTGGCGCCGTGGTGCTGGTTTGTCATTGTTTGCTAGGGCTGTCGTACGCTGTCAAATATTCATACTCTTGACAATGTAAATGTTCATCGTTGCGTCGAAATTTATTTTGAACTGTACGTGGATTGGTGGCAGGTATGCATTTCCAGCTATGTATGTCCTCAGTCTTGTGATCTTATGACCCGCTGTATTGTCTGATATTACTTAAATTGTCACTTCGGTAGGCCCAGTGTACATGTGCACTTCCGAAAGTCGCCGATGGCCCTCGTCACCGTATCCGGAATCTAACGAGCTTTGTTGTCCGTGACAAACTTTCACAGGTACGCCGTTCACCATTAACGTAACATCGCACTTCCGCTTAATGTCCGAGGAAGAAATTTCGAAGGTCGTTTCCCTTGATGACGTCATGGATACTGGAAGCGAAGATGTTGTGCTGTGGACTTTCTTTACTAAATCTTCTTCACTGGTAAACATGTCTGTTTCAGAAACTGACCAATCGCTGGCGTGCAATTCCTGTGAACTAGCCCGCAGCGAATCTTTGCTCACGTGATACAGACGCTTGGTTTTCAGGTCCTCGATGGATTCATTCAGCGTGAGAAGCTGCTTCATGAGCGAGACGTCTTGGTCCATCAGAGACGCCTGAAAATACCCAACAACAACAACGTCAGTATAAAATGACCAAACGAAACATACAACGGGACAATAGCCTCCAGGTGGTAACATAACTGAGTCCAAAGGCAGCGCTGTAGAACCCTCTACTGTTCACCCTCCCCTATTGTAACCCCGGTTACATTAGGGGAGGGTGAACAGTAGGGGGTCCTACACAGCACGGATGTCATTTAGTCATTGCGAACGAATTACAGTGGACTCTCTCTAAACCGGACGCCAATAAAACACATGTGATCTTATCTTGTATGAGTTTCTTGCTCATTTATCTCAGGTAATAATGTCCGTTTGTGATCGCATAGCACACAACATTGGCTCAGAATTATCAAATGCCTGATTTACAGTGAAACCTCTCTAAGCCGGACACCCTGTGCAGCTCCCAGGGTGTCCGGTTTAGAGAGGTTCCATTATATGTATGTTCCGCAAACTCCGTTTTGTCAAACAGCGATCCATGACTGTGACTGCATAACTAGGGCTTATGGAATGTGTAGCCAGTGTAGCTCCTGATCATATATCGCACGTATGTATGTTGGTAACGATATATATTGCTTGTTGGAAGCATACCAGGAATTTCATTATAGGAATGAATGGCCTTTTTGTGGAATTTATCGGGGTATAAACTTGGAAAAGTCGCGGGAATACTGGACGAAGGCCGGAAGGCCTCGTCCAGTATTCCCGTGACTTTTCCAAGTTTATATCCCCGATAAATTCAACAAAAAAGCCATTCATTCCTTATAATTCCAGCATTTGAAATAAATCATCAAGAAAATGTGTTTATTTTCCGTTTTCTTAAGAATTATTTTAACTTCGCCTGACGGTTACGGAAAGTAGTTCGGCATGGGAGTTTACTGGGATATAAATTTTGGACAGAGACTTGCTACGGACCAATCAAATGTTAGGGAATTGTGTAAATATTTTTGTGCTGGAATTATTATGTAATATCCAACGATGCGCAAATCCAGACCAGATTGGTCTCAAAAAGGACAGAAATACCAGATAGCAATCCAATAACTTCGATGTTTTTACATTGCATATAGAGTACTGCTATATAGTAGTATGCTATGGAAAAATTGTCGCGTAATTAACAATTATATTAGCGAGCTAATTAGCAAATCTCGCGGTGACGTGTTGACGCACATTCGTAACTAAGGTGACAGACAGACCAAGTACGTTCGGTACGGCAGACTGTGATACAGAAATCCATGAGAGAAACATCGAGTTGACTTCTGCAACCATGCCAGATCACGTATGATTGAATACCAGTCAAATTGATTACGGGTGCAGAGTTACTGTTATAATCGTCATATTGTAATAAACCATGTTTAACATCATGACATGGAACCTGTTAACAGGTACACTATACACTTGTAAATATATAAGTTGTTTTCTTGTGTTGTTTGTTATATTTATGAGACATGTGGCAGTAACTTGACGCATTTGTTACGTATTTAGTGCCAGTCAACACAATAGAACTAAATTGTGACGGGGAAATATGGCTTATTGGTTTTTCGACCAGTGTAGATCCAGATCAGACTGTGCATCCGCCCGCACAGTCTGACCAGGATCTGCACTGGTCGCCAGTCGATCAACATAATATATAGATCGTTAACAGGATACAGGAGTGTGATGTTTGATCAGGAGCAACACTGGTCACGAATCACAGTCAGAATTATGTTCACCAGACCACATGCAACTAACCGGATTTAGCGCAATTCCGATAAAATCTTTTATTATAGTTGGTAGACTGACTGATTTGTGTTTCACGTCCAGTCAAGAACAAAGCCATGTGAATGATAGATAAAGAACGCATAACGGTCGATGGAACGCAAATCAATGGTGTTTTGCAATATGGACTACGTTAATAATGAAAAAGAAAAAGACCTTACGATATTTGCATACAGTGTAGATGTTGCACAATCACGTTATGTTAATGACGCTATCGATGTCTGAACCTGACACTTGCTTATCAAACTTTCTCATACTCGGCTCTCATGCTGTAAATCAGGAAGCTTGATTGGCCGAGACTGAGCTATAGCTATGCTCAGTCTCGGCCAATCAAGCTGCCTGATTTTGGAATTAATTTAGAGAACGTACTCTAAATGATTTATAAACACAGACCATGAATAGCGAACTGTGTGTCATGATCATTGTACAGATGCATATACGGACAGGTGCCACGGTGGACATACAAGTCGCTGTGACCTAGTGGGTAAGGCATCCGCATCTCAACTGGGCGGTCGAGGGTTCACGCCTACGCGCGTACTGGTGTGGCCGATAGGTGATCAGCTCGTTAAACTTAATGGTGTAAATTGCCTTCCTGTCGGGTGCCTGGCATAAATGATAGGAATTGGGAAGTACTGATTGTTCAATAGAGTATCTTATAAGTAAAATATGACTGTCTCAAACTTTTTTGTACAAGTAACGTCGCTTTTGTCAGCGGTCCGCACAAGGTCTGTATAGTTGTATCAGATACTAATACAAGGTGTATGATCACGTGGTACTAACAACAACAACAAGTACCGATTCAAAGTACGTATTATTTCATAGTGTCCTTATTACGTAACGGATTTTGATGAAATATGGCGCATCAAACGCGTCTTGTTAAGCTGCATTTGGTGGTCTCTGTATTTTCGCACAAACTTCTGTCGTTTTTGCGAAGAATCGATTTCCGTGTCTCCGACACGGAAATCGATTCTTCTCAAAAACGACATAAGTTTGTGCCAAACTCACTAGACCACCAAATGCAGCTCATGAAGACGCGTTTGCTGCGCCATATTTCATCAAAATCCGTTGCATATTAAGGAAAATATCAAAGAATACTTACTTTGGAGTGGGCGACGTTGTTGTTGTTGTAACCACGTAATAATGCACCTTGTAATGCAAACTTCGTCATTTTATTGGGTCGGTGCACTATCATTGATGTCAAAAGATGATTTAAAGTTATCTCAGGGCGACATATATAGCGAATGTGATCAACCGTTTAACTATATATGATTCATCCATACGGTGAATTTTGACAGATTTTCTACTTTTGAAATTTGACAAATTTCCATTTGGTGAATTTTGACACATTAGATCTACAATTGTTGTTCGGATTTTACAAAGGTATTTTTTGTCGCGCGGGGACTATGACTAGGCACTGATGGTAGTTTTGATAATATATAATTGCCCCTCTAACCTAATTACTTAGATCACAGAAAAGGCTACGGGATATCCCATACGGACAAATTACAGACAGGCTATACAATCACGTAAACTTGATCAAAAGGAACAGGTTGTTGAGACACAGGTGATAGGATCTTATATCATATGCAAATCTCGCAACTATACATGTCAATTTCTTCACGCCGATCGCGTAAATCAGCTGACCTGTCCCTTGCAGAAATAAAAACGCTATGCATCCAAACATAGCATTTTGATTTATGCATGGGACAGATTAGACATCTGTGCATGAGAACCTACATCTACATACACTAATAAATGGATTGCATTCTGGTCACATAGTCATCTTTTCGCATTTTATGACGTCGAAAATAAAATGGCGTCGATGATGACATTACTTTCGATTTACGGAATGGTGCGAGGGGTTCCGATTGTGTATTGGTGTACACTGTATAATATCCACATGTATGCGATTGCATGGTGTTTCTCAATAAATGAAAGAATCTTCGAGGGGCTTGACCTTCGGATCATATCGGTGTCTGATCGCAATTCACCGATCAATCAAAGCTACAAACGTACGTATAATGTCACAGTAAGTCTTAATGCCCCCAATTAAAGTATCACCCTACGTACTTGAATACCGCTAAACCATCTTTTAAAGCGTCGCATGTGGTATTTTACATGACTTTAGGTCAAATAAAATCGAAACGACCGGGGTAAGCGTTTCCGCTCGTTAATATTATAGTTAAATTTTTTATTTACGTCTCATCAACTGTATATCATAAAACATGTGTGCATAATTAATGCATGTATATTTTTTTGTAAATAAGAAGCATTCGAGTACAGAAAACCAGCCATTCTCTAATGTAAATGTGTTAACTCTTGGAATAATACTAATAATTTGTGTATTCATATATTTGTTTACATGACGAGAAACTGGTCAATAAATTAGATTCTATTCTATATTGCATAAAATTGGATTTGACAATGCAATAACGCGGTGTAATAAATATCAACACTATATATAGTTCATGCTATATAAGCTAAATCAGATTCAACGTATAATCTAACATTTCTGTTGATTTAATTTATTAAACTCCTTGACTGATTTCATAAGAAATATATATCGGCACAGCCGAGTTTCTTATGAAGTCAATCAACGAGTTTAATGACTACCATGAGATAATCGTTCACAGTATGATCTGTTATTTATACAAGTTGTAGCATTGAAAACGAAATACTATAGTATAATATTTTGAAATTGTATCCGTGCCATATGGTACACGGGATTTCAATTTAAGTCTGGAATTTGCCGCGGGTGAATAACTCTGGCGACGTACAAGTTACTTCGCCAATCAAGTCTGACAGTTCTGGTTTCCTATTTCCGACTCGGGTCAGTTTTCGACAGTGGTTTACCCGACGGGAATAATTACGCAGTTCAGTTCAATTGTTTATTTACGCATTTGGTACAAACACCCGCTATTGGATTGCATTTCCGTGCATGTACATGGGCCGTCGGCTGAGAGACGATACTCGCACGATGTTTGCAACATTTGTAGACCCTGATCACTTTGCACAGCCGTAGGTCCTGTTAAAATTATGCGACTGAGCAGGATAATCTGGGACTATTCGACGCTCAAATGTCACACGGTGCATTTTTTAAGCCGGAGCGGCCCATATATCACGTCGATATTTATTTCGATGTGTTCACGATATGTGGCTGTGATAAGAGAAATGGGGCTTATGGGCTTTGCGACCAGGGCAGATCAAGATCAGCCTGTGCATCCGAACAGTCTGATTAGGACCTGTACCGTTCGCCATTACTTCAAGAAACACCCGTCATGCTTCTAACGCACACTATAGAGCGTTATCATAATACAATAGTGTGTTATTTGATCAGGAACTACAGTGGGGTCAGCGTGTAAGTGCACACACGAACGAACACGACAGGTTGGAACCAACCTGTCGTGTTCGTTCGTGTGTGCACTTACACGCTGACCCCACTGAACAGGGGTCACACATTCCCTAAGTCCCATTTCTCCGGTCACAGCCACATATCTTCCTCGAATTGATTCGAAATTGGAACATACGTTCAAAGACAATTTGAAATATAATTAGTGTATGCATTTGTCGGTCAGATATGAAATTGTATGCACAATATGCTGTTAATGGACATAGTGCAAGTGGCGATGAAATGGAAGACTACCCATGACGTCATGTGTTCACAAGGTTCGCCACCCCGTAAAGTCAGTGTGAAATATCTGTCTATTGCATAATTGTCTGGGATATTTACAAACACAAATGATTAACATACTGAATTACGGAAGGAGACCTCTGTATTCCACTGAAACTTGGCACAAATCAGGGTGTGTTTTCAAACATAAAACCACCAACAAGGACACCCCAGGATGGCACTAATCCTTCAATACACAACCCACCGCCGGTGTTTGATACTAATACCTATCTAAAATACACAAATGGAGCTTATATAGGAATTACAGCAAATCTGTTGTTTGTATGACCTACTAAAAGGTGAATATGGGGAATTTTAAGTGCATGTCACGAGCGAAAGCTGCTATTTGAACGCATTGCCCCCACTGACCAGGCGATAAGGAATGTTACTGGTCAGCAATAGCCCAAGGCGTTAGGTGGGATGATTCGTTACTATTCATTGGATAACATATACATGAGATAATGTACGATATTTTATGTACTCGGTGAACATGTGAAACATTCTGTAAATTCCATCGAAAGTTGGCAAACATACCAAGGAAGAATCGGAAAATTTCATATTTGACAAAATTAAAAATTTAGATTCTGGTAAATGATTTCAGATTTGACAAAATTAAAGTTTAGATTCTGGTATTTACTAGAATCTAAACTTTAATTTTGTCAAATCTGAAATTTTCCGATTCTTCCAAACACCAGAATCTAAACTTTAATTTTGTCAAATCTGAAATTATCCGATTCTTCCTTGGTATGTTCGCCAACTTTGTTGCCTCATTGATACAGGTTAAAACTCCAGATATGGACCTTCAATACATGTTTTACTTGTTGACGGTTGAACCGTGTATACCTTGGTCTAACCAGGTTCTACACCGGTCGAAAACGCAACACGCCGTCTATAGACATGCAGGGGGGCTTATATATTTGCCAATCGAATTTCAATTTACCATGTGTAGAAGTAAGATATAAAAACAAAGATTGTCAGCTGATAACCGATATAATACTGTACATAACCTCATTGACAATGTGTTCAGTAATACAGTTGAATCGTCGCAAGACCTAAAATGCATTTCCTACCATACACAGACAGGATGTAATATTGCGGACAGACGTACTAAACATGACACCAACAACGAAATGAGCAAACCTATTGTTTAGAATACGCATTTTAATATACTAAAATCCTACGCACACAAATGAAGGAATAAATACAAGTCAGTTCACTCAACTAACTACAGAGAACAGATGTCCATATACCTGAAACTACATCCGTGGTAGCCCGGTCTTTTCATGAACTGACATAGAATCATTCTGTGACGGACATGTCTCCCAGGGTGAACAAATCCCGTATCCTGTCATGTTTTACAAGTCACTACAATTAATAGCATGTAACAAGAGTCACAACATATGTATCCAGGGCAACAATCTAAACCATACACGCACTAGTGTGATGGTAAAGAGAAGTCCACAAAGTTCATGAGCTGCAATGATCATATTTCTCACTTGCTGCCATATATGCTGAATTAATCATTTTGTAAACAGTGTAGACAGGAGTCCGACTGCACCTCAGGGGGCGGTTTCACTAAATTTCGTACGACTAAAATGTTCGTAAGTGCAGAATTATGATAATCTGTAAATTTTACATTAACTCTGTTTTCTTGTAAACAATTATTGGATTTACATTTATTGAGCATATGCAGCCTATGCTCAATAAATGTAAATCCATCATTTGAACTTTCCAGACGAACCTAAATTTGCACTTACGAACATTTTAGTCGTACGAAGTTTAGTGAAACGGGCCCCAGGTATCTACGCTGGTTGCAAATACATACGTGGCTGTATGTGAATGGTGAAATTGGGCTTATGGTGCTTGTGACCAATGTAGCTCCTGATCAAATCGCACACTCATGTTGCTTGCATTGATAACGGGTGTCATAGACGGAACGGCGAACAGTGTATATCCTGATCAGACTGTGCGGATGCACAGGCTGATCTGGATCTACACTGGACCCATCAACCCCATTTCCCCAGTCACCACCACATAATTGTAAAGCATACATTGCATTTTATTATCTTGTGTGACATTAGGGTCAGAGATGGACATCAAAGCGACAGATAACGAGGTACAGATTACAATGGACAAAGGCGATGCCTTCCGTGACACAGTTTCGGTTGTTGTGAACACTGGCGTGGAACAAGAACACGTAAACATCACAATGGCCATAGCAAATGTTCCGCCTCTGTGCAGTGGATGGGAAATAGCTGCCAAAGTGACGGAGCACATACGTGAGCAAGTGCAACGCCTTCCATGTCCAATTCAGCGTCACGTTCAATAACATCTCTGTCCTATCACTAGCGAAGTTATCCCTATACATTGTCGGGAGTTGATGATGAAGTACAAGTCAGTCAGACAGCGATTCTGATGGATACTCTCCGTTAGAAAATGTTTTGTTTATATTTCTCGCCCATATCGATGGTCTAGTAACATAAGGTCGTAAGTGTTATGCTTTAGCATAGCACTTACGACCTTATGTTACTAGACCATCGATATAGCATTAATTTTCATTAAATATTGTGTTTTCATTTCTCCTCCATATATCCTTCATTTGCAATAAATATGAAAGCTCTAATATACATTTAATCAGATCAAATTCAATTATCAGAAGCGATATGCGTAGAAAATGATTATTATGTGAAAACAAATGACAACAAAACAATGAAGATGTACATACTAATGGTGCGTGCATTGTAGTATAGAACCGCTACGAGACTATGTAGTTCCGTGGCTCTTTGTGTCGACACTGAACATTGTAATCTTGAAACCACGGATCATCCATATGGTGTAAATACTCAACAGGATTGCCTTTATCATGGCTGTAAATGTGTTTCGTAGCTGCCAACAATTCGCACAATACACACTTGTGAAGAAGTCCTAGTTTTAGAGTTACGCAAACATTGCCGGCTGTCCAGTATGCTGTCAACCCACTTTAGCAGAAAACAAAACAATAGATAACGACGACAAGTGCCCCGAAGCCTTCTGGCGAAGGGATCGTGAACAAACTAAATACAATTAGCCTTGTATGTCAAGTCGAGTTGACATTCGGTTACGTAATGTTTGCATTACCTTAGGAAAACAAACATTGTGTTGAACATAGGCATTACATCTCGGTTTGCTGTTCTGTGTCGTACGAGTTTAACATGTTTACAAAGGCACTAACCTATCCAACTCAACTATCATAATAACTTCACAGTGATAAAGGTGCGCAAATGAATCTAAATATCCATTATGCTTTAATATTATGCATTAACAATATAGAAATATGAAACGGATAATGAATATTCAGGTTCATTAGTATAAGTAAGTGTTAAGTTGAACAATGGACATGTGCAAACTATAGTACATCGAACATCTGCGCATGTGTCACGGTCTATGTGTTTATATGTATATGGTCCATAATGATCAAAAGTCAACTAGACCATACTTCGAGAGAGAGAGAGTTTTTATATGTATATGGTCCATAATGATCAAAAGTCAGCTAGACCATTGAGAGAGAGAGAGAGAGAGAGAGAGAGAGAGAGAGAGAGAGAGAGAGAGAGAGAGAGAGAGAGAGAGAGAGAGAGAGCTGGCATGAAGCACTATCATTTCGAGGTCATGTTCGGTGCAGAATTCGTTGTATTTTATAGACCTTTTTCTTCCCGTATATGTTCAATATGTCTGGGACCGTACACCACTAATTATAATATAACATTTTTATTGGCGTACAGACCAGTATACATACTGTACATTTTCTCAGATCCTTTCATTGTCGATGAAAGCTAGCGTGCTTATGTATGACATGTGCGGTTACATTAAATTTATGTGACGGTTTGGTCTCGTTCTCTATACATGCATTGGCTTACATTTGACATGTGTGCTTACGAATTCTCGGAGCATAGCGATCATCATCTAGCATCATCAACATGTTTGTGCAACATATTAATAATTCCGACACACTGTTCATGTAATTATATAAATAATTAGGTCTTCAGAGCCAAATGACAGCTCCGTATATATATTGTCATGCATATGTTTCGTGGTAACGCGAAATAGTAGCCTTAAGCCTGATGGGTTAATAGACATTCTTGATGAGATATATACGAGAGATAGCACGACTGATTACACACTAGACAATATCACACAGCAGACAATTGCATGCGGTTTGTACAAACCTGAACTACAAAGACACTAATAGCAGCTTGTAAAAGTAAAAGTTAAAAAAACGGCTAATGTAGTCATAATTGCATGGAATGTTTTGATTTACGGGCTACAACTTCAAAGGCGGTAATTAAAAACAACAAATTACAAGGGAAAATTACTTTTGCCATTATAGTAAAACATATTTAGTGATTTTCAGAACAAAACGAGCGTTTTTCATTCACCACAGATATGTGAAAGGAAGACAATAGTATAATGCTTTAATTAAAGTGTCGCCAGTCTACGTTGTGAATAGCATATGCTATTCACAACGTAGACTTGGCGACACTATAATTAACTGGAACGCAGTTTGTGTAACTATGACAAGATATAGAGTATAACATCATGGGCACAAGTCATGCAACTGTTCACTTGTCGTATTTTATTGCAATATTCGCTCGAATCAAAGGCATATTGGAGAACACTCACAGAGTAAGTTGGTGAATGTATACTTATATAATTTGCATATCTTAGTACGTAGCCAGTCTCATTAATATTCTAGATACACCAACTGAGGTAATACTTGTTCTGACTGTGTGGCCCAACGCGAAGATGAATTTGCATAATATGAGCAAATCCATTAGATATAAGGTAGGCGTAGCTATAAGCTCATTGACAAGTTTCCGATGAAATTCATTGATACTAATTAGGGTATAAGTTCTTTCATAGTATAGTGTATGTTTATGTAATCAATTATCAATTAGTTACCAATTTGCATTAACGTTATACAGGAGTTCATTTTTGCTTGTATTGTAACTATAGATTTGCGTTTTTCGAAATCAAACCTTTGTGAAAACAATGTGACTTTTAAATGATTTAGTGACCGTATTCATATGCATCCTCGGTGATATTTGAAACAGTGCACACGTATATGTTGCTGTGACTGGAGAAATGGGGCTTATGTGTTTTGGGACCAGTGTAGATCCAGATCAGCCTGTGCATCCGCACAATCTGATCAGGATCTGCACTCGTCGCCTTTCCATCAATGAAACACCCGTCATTCTTCTAACAATCAACCGTTGATCGGTATCAGGCTACAGGAGTGTGCTATTTGATCAGGAGCTATCCTGGTCAGAAATCTCATAAGCCCCATGTATTCAGTCACAGCCACATATATGCTACATGTATTTAACGATCAGCCGCTATGATGCGATTTTTCTATGTTCGATGCATTAAACCAAAAACAAATTAAAGTTCAAGTTGATACCCCGTTGTTAGTTTCACTGTCACTATTTAATGACTGTTCTGCTTCGTGGGTTCCTTTGAAAGATGCCAACTCGGTTTGTGACACAGCGAATTTTGATGCAGGTAAACACCCTTCAAAAGATAATCAAACACAAAAGGATGACGACCCAGCGACTGTTTATATAGGAAAATTAGCATAGATAGGTTATTTGTAGCAATGTTTGCGGTATATCACCCGCCAGTCTCTATAGAATATGAACACACCATGACATCGGCTTTACCCCCACGAAGTTGTGATGGGAAAGTACTGTAGTCCGGGTATACTGATTCAATGATTCCTTTCTCAATAGCCACAGTACGTGACAAAATAATGCAGTTTGTAATTAACATTTAGCGTCAGTGTGACGTCATTTGTTCGCAATAATTGAATTGAGGAACAGTTAACAGAAGAAAGTCTTTAAACTGCACGGTTTCTGCAATATGTGCATATATTGTTTGTGTACGTTATTTATTTGAATGTAATGCCGCAAATTCCAGTTGTAAGCAGAGTATATCTCTATAATTATAAAGTTTCAATTAGTTATAATATACATATATCAAATCACATAGTATTTGCCAACACAGTTCAAACCTTATGAAACTAGTGTAAAATGTGGCATATGGGTTTTTAATGACCAGTGTAGATCCAGATCAGCATGTGCATGTGTAGAGTTGGATCATGATCGTCACTGTTCGCCGCGCCATCAATGAAGCGCCTGTCATTTTTCTAACATCCAAGATATATCCTTATCGGGCTAGTTGAGTGTGCTATTTGATCAGGAGCTACACCGATCACAAATCCCATCAGCCCCAGTCACGGACACATGCACACTATATCAGGGGCCCGTTTCACTAAACTTCGTACGACTAAAATGTTCGTAAGTGCAAATTTAGGATCGTCTGTAAATTTCAATTGATGGATTTACATGTATTGAGCATAGGCTGCATATGCAGCCTATGCTCAATAAATGTAAATCCAACAATTGTTTACAAGAAAACATTGTTAATGTGAAATTTACAGACTATCATTATTTTGAACTGACGAACATTTTAGTCGTACGAAGTTTAGTGAAACGGCCCCCAGGAGATTACTGATACAAGCTATATTGTAACACGCAGAACCAGTAGGTGACACTTACTCTGTAACATATTGCTATGGGTAAACACTCGTATTTGTTTGGCCCTGCAATGACACCGAAGGCTGACTTGATTGGATCATAAAGGTATTAAATTATACATAATTTATCACAATTGCACTTGTGTGTGTTGGGTTATATTGATATGTTTCCTGATAAGCTAAGCTACTGTATACATTGCAACCTGGCTATCAGTATGGATATGACTCACGGCACGTAGGAATTTGCAATCAAAGTGCATTGTTATATGTGGCTGTCATTGGAGAAATGGGTCTTATTGGATTATTGACAAGTGTAGCCCCTGATCAAATAGCACACTCCTGTAGCCTGATAACGATCTGTATTGCTTGTTAGATTGTTTCACTGATGGAATGGCGAACAGTGCAGATCCTGATCAGCCTGTGCGGATGCACAGGCTGAACTGGATCTACACTGGTCGCAACACAAATACTCCACATTTCCCCCGCCACATATTCAGACAAATTAAGCAAGTATGATGTAAACGAATACATTGACGTAAGTTTCGTATTCTGCAACAGGTTCACGTGACACCAGTATATGCTAGGGTAGATGACGGTGAATAATAGATGTGCGTGAACTATGGGGACCTGTAACTTCAATTACTGTATATAAATGTGTAACATAATAATTTCCGAAATTCATACCCTTGTATGCATTTTGGAATTGAATATCGCATGCATTCGTGAGAGTCGCGTAACTGCAGACCCGCTATATGTAGCCTAAATACTGTGCCTGTTTTCTATCTGTTTCAACTTGTTTATTTGATTCAGTAAATGCATACAGTTTTGTAATGCATATTCATGTGTTCTGATATATGGTGACGTTCTCGGATTCAAATATAAACTTGTATCTTAGTACCAAATGTGGTGCCTCTGCACTAGATAGATGTGTGTGTTTGTTTGATTGTGTATTGGTGTTTAACCGCCTATCAACAGCTAAGGTCATGTAAGGCAGTGCCAACTGGTTCGATCCAGCATGTAACCTGCTGCATTGTGGTGGGAGGGGAGGGGGGTCCCATAATCAGAACGGAATATTTGCATTGAAAACAAATATATTTAGCCCTAAAATTAGAATAACCTGACCTGGTGCCAGGTCCATACCACACCAAAGTCACTTGGCCCCTTCCCATAAAAGTAATAGGATTAGGAATAATTGTATTACTCACATAAGAGGTATAACCAGATTCAACTCTCACATGCATGAAAGTCAAAGACGTACATGAGGTTCGAACCAGGTCTCCATTATAATAGCATGCTCCCACCTGCCACCCACTGCACTAGATATGACGTTGTTGATTATAAACGAAATGGACTGGACATCGCTTGCGATCAACGAAGCCCCAGATCAGCCTGCGCATGCGCGCAGTCTGATCAGGGTCTTTGTTGTTCGCTATTACGTTACTGTATTATTAAGTAGGAAAACTTTCATTATTAAAACGAGTATATTCAAATCTTACGGAAATAATGTACAGTGTACTGTGTACAAAAGGACAAATACATACACTTGTCAAGTATCGCAAAATACCGTACAGTACCATTTCAATCCAGTAGCCCGTATGAACATTTTGCGTTGAAATATAGTTCATGTTAAGATGACCACAAAACAAATTATCATTATGCATTTACATACCATTTCGTTTCTTAACGTTTCCATTGCGGTGTCGATTGACGTCTTTCTTTGTGTATTGCCCTTCTTCCCGTGTACGGAATGGATATTCTTTTTAAAGTTGGCCGTCGCCTCTACCCTGGTGTTGTAGAAGTCTCTACATGCGTTAGACAGTTCTATGGAAGCCGTGTAGTCATCCACACTCCTTTCTGGAAGTCCTTTCAGTGTCTCTCTAAGATCAGCCGCCATCACTGCTTCTAATTCGTCAACAATCGTGATAAAACAGTAAATTAATTGTTAGTATACAAACAATTAAATTGGGTTTATATTCCAAACGCTGTCTTAATGCTAACTCCTCCTTCCACAAACGAATTGTCACTGTCGGCAGGTATTTCACGGGTAATGTGTATCGCTCTGTGATGACTAATCCAGGTGTGCGCAGGTGTAACAACAAACTAGATTTGACTATCGCTGGCGAAGACACAGCGTATATACTATCGTGGATTTCCATAGGTCACGTGCCGGTAGGTGCGATATGATTGGTGCGTTGCCTCAACACAGGTATTAAATACGCTCAGTGAATTCAAGGCTGATCATTGAATTGTATTTTAATGTACGTATCATTACTATATATAATCAATTAGATCAATGGTTAGAAGGAGTCTTACTCAATCGTAAACTATTTATTGTAGAAATGTGATATCCAACCATCGATTTGAATGGGATTTTCATAGTTGTGGGAACCCACATCAATTATAATTTATGACAAAATATGTAATCGTTTTTATATCAATTGTGTCGGATGAGTATATCTATTTCTGTCCTAGTGGAGACCATCCCTTCTATAATTTGGTATGTATGGCCGTTGATATATATACACGGAGATTTATATTATACAAATCTTGTTCAGCATTAATTTCAAGTGGCATTTAACCCTTTCAACCCTAAGGAACTGGAATGGACTGTGATATGCTAATGTTCCGACCAATCCAATGGTCACAAAATGATTTTCAGATTCGTCCAATTAAGAAATATTAAAATTACTTTCAAAAAGTGCAGATCCTGATGAGACGGCTCGTTACGAGCCGGCTCATCTGGATCTGCACTTTTTGCATAAACCGCTATAGCGGGATTTCGGGTTCAAAAGGGTTAAGTTATGACATCGTCTGACTGTTTGACAGATTTATATATTTCACACATTTCTAGTCCTTAGCCAATAATCCGACATTAATCCAGGTATGCACTCGAATATGGGCCGGCGAACGACAAAACTGGTCATACGACAGTGGTGTTCAGAGTGTATCCTGATCATTCAGTAGCACGTGTACAGTCACATGACCGATTCAGATGGGGAGACTTTCTTCGCAGAAAGTGATCATATATGTGACAGTGACTGGAGAAATGGGGCTTATGGAATTTGAGATCAGCCCAGTTTCTCCAGTCACAGCCACATATGACGTTGGCGTTCATCCGTCCATCCGTACTTCCTGACCGAAATATGCGCTAAATAGTTTTCAATTACATTATATCTCTGCCATCCTAAGTCAAATGGACTTGAAAGTCCAGTATTTGTTTTCGTCATTATCCATACATTGAGTCTGTCGCATACATCGGGATTTATTTTGGCGAACATCATATGCCATGATCAGACTTAGCGGATTACAACTCGCATTGTTCGCAGTATGATTAATGTATGTTTCTGCCAATATCGAACAGTGCAGACACTGATCAGACTGCGCGGATGCGCAGGCTGATCTGTGTCTTCACTGTTCGCATATGTAGTAAGCCCGTTTTTATCAAATCGTGGTCAATATAATGGGAATATTGCAGTCAATGTGTTAGCTCAGCTATTCACATGTACAGTAACATATATTGAAGAGGGTATTGCACACCCTTTGGACGATATGACGGCACTTGCGAATGACAGGGGCGAAAATGGTGTTTGCATGTTATATTGTGGATACACCGCCCTCTCAACCCGTCCGTTGGCCCGTGTTAATGGATATGACATAATATGACAAGTTAACAGGGGCACGTTATGGACTTGACTTATGTTGCTTAGGCCTATAAAAAACCCTGTGGTGAAGGTAACGGTCCAGAAAAAAACTATGCATGGAGGGTAGGCCTTTTTTAATACTACTAGACAGTATGTGCCAAAATGGTGGACTATGTTCACTATTTGGTACTTTTTGTATTACGACAGTAGCACATTTAGACATCAATGTGCGCAAATGCACGATTTAGGCATCAAGTACTTAAGCACACGAAGGATCGAAAATAAACATTTTTTAAAAGGCCAAAAAGTCTAGTGTCGGCGGCATATTCGTAGGTAGGTCTGGTTGCCCGCACCACAAAACTTCTTATGACATGATATGGGCCCGGCGCTGGTATTACCCCCTTGTCGTGTCGACGTTATTCGCCGATACTGATTACGAAAAAAAAACAGCATTATTTTCAATATATGTGGCTGTGACTAGAGAAATGGGGCTAATGGGATTTTCGACCAGTGTCGACTCCTGATCAAATAGCACACACATGTAGCCTGCTAATGATCCATATTGCTTGTTTGAAGCATGACGTGATAGAATATCGACAGGTGCAGATCCTGATCAGACTGTGCGGATGCACAGGCTGATCTTGATCTACACTGATCGCAAAACCCATAAGCCCCAATTTATCCATTCACAGCCACATATAATGTGGAAAGGTGACAACAAAAAGGGCAGAGCTCATGCGCAATTCAATGCCGAATCCCGGGCCCGTTTCACTAAATAACGTTTGCCCTGATCGCCGATGTTGGTGGAACATTTTAGTGGAAATATTCACATCTAATAAAATGTACATGTATGCGGAAAATGGTACTTACTTAGGTGGTACCTAGCCACTTTAAGCAAATTAATAAAAAATATTCATACGGATAGTTTTATCGTACGAAGTTTAGTGAAACGGGCACCTGTTCCGGATTTGTTTTCACCTTTGGTTTTAATTAACGAACTATATTGCCTTCTTTCCAAATCAAAATCAATAATTTATTATCCAACGTTTATTGAGTGTCCCTGTTCAGATCAGCTTGCACACTCTTACAACCAGCTACGGGTCCATTGTTATCATTGGCGGTGGCATTAGTACTTAATCTCACGGAAAGGTTAAGAAAAACATTGACCAGATTTCGAACTTGTAATCATAGACTGGCGATCGAAACTGGTAGATGGACAGGTGTGCCGAGAGCAAGCAAGGTCTGCAACAAATGTGGCGCGGGTGCTCTCGGTGACGAGTTTCATTTCCTTTTCGAGTGCCGCTTCTATGATGAAGTTCGAAAACGGTATATCAAGCCATTTTATTTTAGAAGACCAAATATTTTAAAATTCGCACAGCTATTTGAGAAAAAATCTGGAAAGCAATTAAGAAATTTAGCTATTTTTATAAGAAATGCTTTATGGTTATAATGACTAGTGAGCTTATACATATGCATTTTGTATTTTTACCCATCGTTGTATTATGTAATCTATTGTATACCTCGTGTGTCACGTATGTGGCTTAGAGTGAATAAAATGTATATTATTATACTGCTACTAACGTAATGATGATCGGTGTAGGTCCTGATCAGGCGGTGTATATTTCGTGCTATGCTATCGTAAACGTATTTGCCTAAATTTTGCGATCTGGTGCCCGTTTCACTAAACGTCGTTCGACTAAACTGTTCGTAAGTGCAAATTTAGGAACGTCTGGAAATTTCAATTGATGAATTTACATTTATTGAGCATAAGCTGCATATGCAGCCTATGCTCAATACATGTAAATCCAATAATTGTTTACAAGTAAACAGTGTTAATGAGAAATTGACAGACTATCATAATTTTGCACTTACGAACATTTTACTCGTACCAATGTGAATGAAAAACGTTTACTATGTGAAAGCATCTACGTATCGTAAGTGCTGCTACGTTGATGAAACATATTCACTTCGTCCCCATTATACAATGGAACCTCTCTAAACCGAACAACCTTGCGACATTGATGTGTTAAAGTATGACCGATTTCGCTGTCAAACGTCGCTGATGATTATCGGTGTTTATGATTACAATGCGCACATGCATGCGTTTCAATGCTCATACATTGGAATTACAGTGAAACATCTCTAAACCTGACACCCTGGGGACCTCCCAGGGTGTCCGGTTTAGAGAGGTTCAACTGTATATGTAATACATTAAGATCAGCCCCATAGGGCAGAGGAGCGTCGTATCATGTCGACTCGGTGTTAACGTGCAGACTTCTGCGCCTGGCGGCTATAAGTGCAACTTTAGAAGTCGTTTTCAAATTTAGTAATTGGTGACATGTCCTGTCCCTGGGGCTGCAACAGGAACAGAAAATAGGCGCTTTGATATTCCAATAAAACAGCAGGTCAATGCGCGGTATGTATACTGAAATGTCGCTGTGACTGGAGTAACTGGGTTTATGGGATTTGTGAGTAGTGTAGCTGATGATCGAATAGCCCTCTCCTGTAGCCTGATAGCGATCAATATTGCTTGTTAGATAACCTGGGGGCCGTTTCACTAAACTTCGTACGACTAAAATGTTCGTAAGTGCAAAATTATGATAGTCTGTAAATTGCACAACAACACTGTTTTCTTGTAAACAATTATTGGATTTACATTTATTGAACATAGGCTGCATATGCAGCCTATGCTCAATAAATGTAAATCCATCAATTGAAATTTCTAGACGATCCTAAATTTGCGCTTACGAACATTTTAGTCTTAAGAAGTTTAGTGAAACGGGCCCTGATCAGAATGCGCGGATGCAAACTGAAACCTGGCTACACTGTATACTAATCACACCAGCAGTAATGTACTAATATTGGCGATAAAAAAATATTTATTTTTTTCGAAAATTGTAATTTGTTATCGCCTTTTCTTAGTCGGGGGCGTGAGATCTGTGCTAATTGCCCTTGCAATCGGTGTACGAGTTCCCAGCATAGAGTGCTCATCCTCTCATTTATGTATGGCATATTTGTGTAAATATTTAAAAGAAGCATTCGCGTACAGAAAATCAGCCATTCTCTAATGTAAATATCTTCACTCTTGGAATACTACTATTTTGTAGTCCATGTATTTGTTTATATGACGAGAAACTTGTATGAGATTAAGTCAATAAATTATATTCTATTCTATTCATATGTTTATCTTGGTCCAGTAATTTAAGGAGTCAGTCAAACAAGTGGGCCAAGTCCACTGACCCATTACATTTATATTGATTGCCCTAAATAGGAACTACTATGGCCAATAAACCACTTCTTTACTAAGTTCTAATACATACCGATACATTTGTTTTCTTTGAAGTACTTTGAGAAATCACATCGAAATACAACCTGTTATATATATAGGAAAGATGTATTATACAAACACAGTTGCTTTCTCCCTAATCCTACGATTCTAATCTGTATATACGTGTGCTTATTCTAATGAAATAAAATACAGCTGTTTTACCATACAGGAACTACTGAATTGAATTTAGCATTCCCGACATAGTTGTCCTAATATGGCCGCCACCTGTGTTGACAGTCAGTCAGGTCCAACGTGACGTAGTTCTAACCCATTAGACCCTACAGACCAAAACACCATCATATTCAAATACTGCAGATCCAGATGAGCCGGCTCGTTACGAGCCGGCTCATCTGGATCTGCAGTATTTGTCATAATGTTCATGAGTTTTAAACAAATTACCCCTGTTTCAAGTAATGGAATACCTAAATAATACCATGGAACAGTCAATGTTATATATATATAGGGATGTAAGGGTTACGTGACACAGCCGTAACTGACATTTGACCTGGTAGTAGTAACGTGCTCGTCAAATGGAGCAATATAATACTTCAAATGTTCCTCCTACATCTTTTTAAGGACATTGATGAGGCGATTGATTTATATGGATGTAGTCAGGTGTCTTTAATTGCGTTCGACGTGTCAACACATGGTTTATTTATTCAATTAAATCGTTTACGACGTACGTGAAACAAACATACCTTGATATGTAGTGTGTTTCCATAGCTTCATGAGTTCTAACCATGCGGGTAGCATATGATTACTTATTTCCGAATGCTACATGAACAAAGTGCTTCAGATATTATCAGAAGCAATTCGTACTTTCAAAATTTCGTTCTATAAAAACACATAAAATAGTTTCACGAAAATAGGTTGTTTTTTTTCGTTTTCGTTTTCTGATTCGCTGAAGCATAACGTCATTGGGGTTATATTATGTCGAGTGATGCATGTACGTAAGGGATGCACATACACGTGTTTATAGAGAATAGTAGGTTAGTGCCGTGAATGGGAAGAACTATCTGGCAAGGCTTAGGAAACGGGGGGATGGGCGAGGCTCTGCCGAGCACATCCAGTTTCCGTGCCGCGCCAGATATTTTTTCCCATTCACGGCACAAACCTACTATTCTATTTATCCTCTCAACACCTACAAATGGCTTTAAAATGCAAAAATAAATAGCCCCAGCCACCGCACATATTCATACGCAATGATTAGGTCGTATTGACAGGATATCAAAAATGTTTCACAGCGCCGTGTTTCACGGCACATACGCACTGTGTTGACGGGATAAAATACAAGCACCGATACTACAGTGAGTGAGACGTGCAGTATCAACTGTACGGGCTATGAGAGTCAGAGTATGTCGAATTGCATGTGTCATATATAACATTAACTGAATCTACGTGGTACATTATAAAACCTCACTTAGTACGGGGCGCCAAGTGGGACATGGCTCAATTTTGTCAACAAAATTCATTTTTGTACCTATGAACTTGACAAAAACAAAACAAAATTAAATATACTGATTTTGTCAACAAAATTCACTTTTGTGCCACAAAACTCAATTCACTTTTGTGCCACAAAACTCAATTCTGTGTCACAAAATTCAATTCTGTGTCACAAAATTCAATTCTGCATACGTTTCGAATACGTATTTGCATACGTTTCCATTTCTGACTTTTGTGGACACAACTGAATTCTGACCCACAAACTGAATTTTGTTCACAAAACTCAATTCTGTCTTACAAAATTGAATCCTTTATAACAAAAATGAATTTTGTATATCAGAATTTTACATAATTGGATTTTGTGATTTTTAGTGTTACAAAACAGGTTAATTATGTGTACAAAACCAATTTGCGCCCCGTATATCAAGTGGGTGGTAATGTGTTGATCTCGCAGTTTCACAGTTAGATCTTGCAGAAAAGGAGGTCGTTGCTCAATTGGTCCCTATAATTTCAATATCCCACGCAAAGTTACTCTAATGTGGTGGTGTGTCATTCGTGATTTCGCACTATACAAAATTAATTATGATACTTAGATAAAGTTCGCCCTTGCGACGTTCGCGTTCTTACGCTCACGCATTCACCGCGAAAAGCTGAAAAGTGATCTTTCGAATCGAAAACAATGTCGAAAGTCGTACTTAAGGCAAAAAACACGTTCACTCCATGTGGATCTAAACATGGGCGAATAGCTTGTCAAGATGTGCCTGATGTCGATGATTTAATACGATAGACACCGGTGATTTCATAGTCAACATGCAGTCATGTGAACGTGGCAAGATGTCGAACCTGTCAATACGAAACTCAGCAAAGTGAGATCGTTGTTTTAGAATACAGTTTCCATTGTTGTCCATCTGAGACTGTGACTGACGAAATTAGGGTTATGCCAATAGTTGTTAGTCTAGCTTCTGGTTAGTTGCGAACGCATATCTCTGCAATACCTCCGTACCGTCCGTAGCAGACTGCTACGGACGGTACGGGAGGTATTGAAGAGGTACGTGCCCGCAACTAGCTTCTAGTTGCCTAAGGCACTTTCACTTCTTGTATGTTTTTTAAAACAATGATGGTTGTTTCATTCACTGAATGGCGACCGTTGATCTGGTATGGATCTACACCGGTCGCATATACCATAATCATAATTTCTCCAGTTACAGCCAAATCTAAAATCTTTGATACAAGAAGACGATATATTCAGTGGGGTCAGCGTGTAAGTGCACACACGAACGAACACGACAGGTTGGAACCAACCTGTCATGTTCGTTCGTGTATGAACTTACACGCTGACCCCACTGTAACTTCTCTGGTGTTTGTCAATGAATCTTCCCGCCCGTCCATTTGTCCGTCACAAGTCGTATTTTATCTAAACCCCCCATCAATGGAAAAGTTGTATATGTGTATGTGTATGTATGCTGTTTTTGTCATGTCAACGTTTCTGGATATATTTGATTCACATTAATTTCAAGGATAAATTATTTATTACGTCTGGGCGAAATTCAGGCGGATATTGTCAATGGGTTGTTACATTCAATCGCATTTCGTCGCATTTCGTCGCACATACATTCTAATAGATATGCAGTCTCCAAACATAAGATACATGTAAAGATATACCAGTATTAAGGTTCTTCAGTGGACAATGCAAAATACAAATGTGGTCTCAATCTGTTTCTACTATAGATGGAAAACCAGTTTATTAAGCCCGATTTTGTAAGAAGACAAGTTTTTATTTATGATCTTCCAGCCAAGCTGAAATAACTTTATTATTGGGTCGTTCATTCATAATACCGCTCCCAATATAATTTGGCGCCGAATCTATGCTCATAATTAATCAGTCGTTAATTCGAGCTATTGTTGTGGTACATACGCACCGAGTCGATTCGTTCTGACATTCGGTCCCTTCACTGTTGTTCATGTGATTTACCACAAATTGTACGACTCGTCATGTCGAACATGGAAAATGCATGAAAAACATATGAATAGTATCGGGATTCTGATTGTCTTTTTGACCCGAATGGCCTGATATCGGTATACCCATCTATCCGTTTTTGTCTGTGTATTCCGATCTGTGGTTTTCTATGTTTTCCGTCTTGTATATGAATTGTATCATTCTAATATATCTAACATTTGTTTTACTTAAATTGCATAATAGTACACGAACATATGCTACTGGCGCCCGTTTCACTAAACTCCGTACGACTAAAATGTGTGTAAGTGCACAATTATGATAGTCGGTAAAGTCCACATCATCACTTTTTTCTTGTAAACAATTATTGGATTTATATTTATTGAGCATAGGCTGCATATTCATGCTCAATAAATGTAAATCCATCAATTTAAATATCCAGACGATCCTAAATGTGCACTTACGAACATTTTAGTCGTACGAAGTTTAGTGAAACCCTCCCCAGGGCCCGGTTGTTCAAAACATCAGTTAGCTTAACGGACTGTTAAATCCTTAACTGAATGGTTAAAATCTCTGCTAAAACAGAGATTTTAACCATTCAGTTAAGGATTTAACAGTCCGTTAAGCTAACTGATGTTTTGAACAACCGTTTAGCAGAGATTTAACCATTCAGTTAAGGATTTAACAGTCCGTTAAGCTAAATGATGTTTTGAACAACCGGGCCCAGATAGCTTAACGGACTGTTAAATCCTTAACTGAATGGTTAAAATCTCTGTTTTAGCAGAGATTTTAACCATTCAGTTAAGGATAGTTGTTTTAACAGAGAGTTTAACCATTCAGTTAAGGATTTAACAGTCCGTTAAGCTAACTGATGTTTTAAACAACCGGGCCCAGATATATAACTGTGACTGGGGTAATAGTGTGTATGCCCTTTGCGAGAAGTTTAGACTCACATCAGTCTGTGAATGTGTGCAGTCTGGTCAGGGTCTGCACTGTTCGCAGTTCATTTATCAATATGCTTCTAGAAAACAGTATAGTTTGCTATCACTCAGTGAAAGTGATATACTTCTATGACTGGAGAAATGGGTGTTATTACCTTTGCGACCAGTGTAGATCCGGATTAATTTATTAGTATACCCAGACCCAGCCAATCAGACTGGAGGAGTTAGTTGCCGAGTCAATGACTGCGTGGTAGTCAGTGCAAACCTGCTCAATCAGAGATACGTCGGTTTTTTCGCAACAAATCAATATTTGATGGAATATCATCAAATAATTGTTTTTGGGGAGGGTGAACTTTTTGTTATTGATGAAAAAGTAATTACAATTAAATATGTTTTACATTTAATATGTTTAATAGCCAAAAGTTCGTCGGCAGAAAAACGTGGAACAGACAGTAGTTAAGTCTAATGAATTTCTAAAAAAAAATCAAAAAGAAAAAGATAATGTTTTTTTTTTTTTTTTTTTTCTTCGAAAATTGTAATTTATACAAATGAGACAGCTACAGAAAATGCAATATGTGACAAGAACAACTTAATGTATGATACTGTGCTTATGCAATAAATATAATCTAATATTCCTGATAATTTAATATGGTATGTATTTAACTCATTTACTGATTTAATAATATACTACCGTATCTAAATAAGGAAATTGTGTAACACAATACAAACTACTTATCTGCACGGAGTTACATTTATTGAACCGATTGCACCAGTAAATCGGAGGTTTATATTTGTCACAATGAACCAAATGAACTGAATAATTGTGACATAATTCATTTGTTCGCTTGTGTAGGATTATAGACTGTTATATTATGCAACTGTAATCATGATTTTGCGGGACTTCCCAAACTAGGATTATTATTGTCAGTGACGGATCTGGACGGGGGGGGGGGGGTTCCGGGGTTACACCCCCCCACCCCCCCCCCCCCCGTTCAGCCACGGAGTTTACATAGGTCACCGTTTACAACAAGTTGGAGTCTGAATTTAAATGCCGTAAATCACAGGAAAGTGCATTTCGAAAAGCTCGAAAATAGGACAACCCCCTAGTACGGTAACTTTTGCAATTACTCCCGTACCGTCAGTAGATTGCAAGAGTTATCTTCGCAAATAGACACCCCCGCCGTCACCCAAATGCTGGATCCGCCCCTGGTTGTTGACCCATTTCAGTCTAAAGTTACGATCATTTTAAAACCCAATTATTTGGTTTATTCATTCATAAAGGTATACATGTATGCTGTTACCACTCGTTTGAACCGTCTCGTCGTGGTAACAACATATATTTTCCAAATGAAAGAAAGAAAGTAGAAATTGTGTTCAAACGTTTCTTACTAGTACTGGAGACTGGAGAAATGGGGCTTATGGAATTGTGACCAATGTAGCTCCTGATCAAATAACAACCTCATGTAGCCTAATAACGATCTTTATCCCGTCAAGACAGTGCGTATGTGCCGTGAATCAAGGTGCCGTGAAACATTTTTGATATCCTGTCAATACGACCTAATCACTGCGTATGCATTATGTGCTGTGACTGGGGTTATTTGTTTGCATTTAAAAGCGATTTGTAGGTGTTGACGGAATAAATAGAATAGTAGGTTAGTGCCGTGAATGGGAAAAATATCTGGCGCAGCTCGGAAACGGGATGTGCTCGGCAGAGCCTCGTCCATCCCGTTTCCTAAGCCTTGCCAGATATTTTTTTCCATTCACGGCACTAACCTACTATTCTCTATATATTTCTTATTATCAGCATGACGGGCGTTTCATGGATGGAATGACGAACGGTGCCGATCCTGCTCAGACTCTGCGGATGTACAGGGTGATCTGGATCTCCACTGGTCGCAAAACCATGTATACGCCCCATTTATCCAGTCACAGCCACATATTGTCATTTTTCTTTTGTTTATTCGAGGTTAGAAATAAATATTTAGCCATACACATTGACGAATTAAAATTCTGAACTTGGCAAAAATGTGACCAATTATACGAGCAGGTGGTGATTGGTTAAACCTGTTAAAAAATAAACATTGGCGGATAATTCCAGCACAAAAATATTTACACAATTCCCTAACATTTGATTGGCCCGTAGCAAGTCTCTGTTCAAAATGTATATCCCAGTAAACTCCCACGCCGAACTAATTTCCGTAACCGTGAGGCGCAGTTAAAATAATTCTTAAGAAAACGGAAAATAAACACATTTTCTTGATAAATTTATTTCAAATGCTGGAATTATAAGGAATGAATGGTATTTTTGTTGAATTTATCGGGGATATAAACTTGGAAAAGTCGCGGGAATACTGGACGAGGCCTTCCGGCCTTCGTTCAGTATTCCCGCGACTTTTCCAAGTTTATACCCCGATAAATTCCACAAAAAGGCCATTCATTCCTATATTGATGATTTGAGGAACGTATTTCAGTTTTCCTCGGTACGAACATTTTGATGGTTGTTCCACTGATTACATGAAGCTGCTTTAATTATTCGTTTGATCTTGTTTTGTTGTATCTGTTTTTATTTTTATTTTGCTGCGTCAATATCTACGTCTACACTCTGTCGCGTATATTTGAAGTCTCTGTTATTCGTGTATGTGAAAATACGATCATACTGTCGACACTGCACTAAAATTCAGAAATGAAAACAATGCTGCGCCCCCGTCTGAGGAAACGTGTCTTATGTAAATTATCTGCGACCAGCGTGGCCCCAGATCAATCTAATATTGTATTTACGTTTAAATGAGATTTTTTTATCAAATTGTTGACTGCCTAAGTATCAAGGTGATGATCTCGTGGTTACAACAACAACAACAATGGCTGAAAGTGTTGAAAGCGTGCCCACTCCAAAGTTAGTATTATTTGATATCTTCCTTAATAGGTAACGGGTTTTGATGAAATATTGCGCAGCAAATGCGTCTTCATGAGCTGCATTTGGTGGTCCGCGGAGTTCGGCACATACGTATGTCGTTTTTGCGAAGAATCGATTCTTCGCAAAAACGACAGAAGTTTGGGTCAAAGTACCGAGACCACCAAATGCAGCTTAACAAGACGCATTTGAAGAATACGTACTTTGAAACGGAGGGCTTTAGAAAGTTTCTGTACTTTATGTTGTTATTGTAACCACGTGGTCATACACCTTGAGTGCTATCATGATCGGAATATATACAAGTCACACATGGCCAATGGCCCATTTTCTCATCTGGAGGCCCAAATATCATACAATTCGCAATGACAGATCACTTCGACGTGACATTCTGGTGTCGCCTATATAATATAAATGTAATGGCATTCGTTCGAAAGCGTCCATACCAATGCAAATGTGTGAAGTATGCAGTCTGTGTCATATCCATGTATAACTAGGTTAGATGTCCCGGATGACCGCTTTAAAGATGTATCTCTGTACCAAGGGCCCGTTTCACTAAACTTCGTACGACTAACATGTTCGTAAGTGCAAATTATTTATCGTCTGTAAATTTCAATTGATGGATTTACATTTATTGAGCATATGCTGCATATGCAGCATATGCTCAATAAATGTAAATTCAATAATTGTTTACAAGAAAACATTGTTACTGTGCAATTTACAGACTATCATAATTTTGTACTTACGAACATTTTAGTCGTACGAAGTTTAGTGAAATGGACCCCCAGTACACTGGGGATTACAACGTAACATCATTAATATAAATATGCATTTCACACAGCTTCACATATAGGTAAGTGACAAGCTATCACAGGAAAAATAAATGCGGTTTGCCGGCAAAAACATGTAGAAACTGTAATGCCAAAATCAAACTGGTCACTCGGCCACAGCAAGAACTGGAATATTTCTTATGTTTCCACCAATCAAAACAGTGTCATTCATTACTTGCTCGGTAGTTTAAACTGTTAATAATTTATGTAGTGTGTGTTATACTACATGTTTGCAGCCAATGTTGTGACTAAAATGTTATTTCATGAAAACAAAATACATGTAGTAGTTCAAGCATGCATAAATTAAAAAAGAATACTCCATTTTTGTGAAATCCGCTACTGTTCTAGACGACACCAAACCATCGTGTTTGATACACCGATGTCCGCATTATTATACAACAATTATACATGTATGTTGAACGACATTTGTGATTTACTGCGTTTCACGCCAGCACCGACATAAACGTGTCAAAGTGAAGTTGTAAAACTGTAATCAGCGTGTTAAATGTTCCACTCTGTACCTTCTGTACACCAAGTCAACCAACCACACAGGAAAACAATGTAGGGTTTGTACTCGCTCCGTGCCATACCAAACATGGCCATGTCAAAGGGCGTCGCCATATGAGACACGCCGTGTGATTTTGTACGTTTGGACATCTGCGTAATTTCATAAAATACGTTTACAAAATTTACAATATTTTTCGTAAATGGCATCAAAAGTTGACAAATATTCAGAGTACATGCAGGTACTCTGGAAATTTTGTCAACGTTTTACTTTATTTATGAAAAGTATTGTAAATTTTGCAAATGAAATTACGCAGATGTCCAAAGGTACAAACTCACAGTGTTTCATATGTGGCTGTGCCTGGAGAAATGGGGTTTATGGGTTTTTGCGACCAGTGTAGATCCTGATCAGACTGTGCATCCGCACAGTCTGATCTGGATCTGCACTGGTCGCCATTCCGTCAATAAAACACCCGTCATGCTTCTAACAAGCAATATAGAGTTTTATCAGTCTACATGTGTGTGCTACATGGATGGTCAGGAGAAACACTGGCCGCAAATGCCATAGGCCCCAGTTTCCAAGTTACAACCACATATAGGCATATATTAAGTCCAGTGTTTCATAACATCAAATCGAACAGGCATTGTATTATATATACAACCGTATAAGCATTTATTCCAATCACATTCTCGTAACCAGGGAGATTGGGCTTGACTATTCGTGACTGTCCAGGGTGTTCACTTTAATGAACGTCCACTACAATACATGCAATTGAACACTCAAAGATGGTGCAACGTGAATTTCTGATGGGGACTTTAAAAGGCGGTCCAGTGTATCAGATTTGAAGAAGAGTCCGGGCATGTTAAAGAACCAGAGGGGACTATTCTAATAAAAGCTAGGCCCCATGTGGCCGGTTTCCTCTGTGTCAACCTCCTTCCTTTCTGCCCTTCTTCGGAGACGACATGCAATGTCATCGAACCAGAGTGTCGTCGTTAAATCCAAGCATTGACATTTGCAACATGAATTTACACTGGGCCATGTTTAATGCGCTGCAACCACCGCTGTGCGCGTGCACGTGTGCGTGGCTTTGTGTTTTCTGACTGTTGGCATATTCGCTCATCGTTTCTTTTCATTTCATGGGAACAACGCGAGTTTCCTGTGCATACAGATATACATTGTACTAGCGGTGATGAGTGACCTCCGTCTTTTCATGTTTTTTTCCAGAACAGACAATCACATGTACAGTGAAATATCTCCAAACCGGACACCCTGGGGGCCTCCCAGGGTGCCCGGTTTGGAGAGGATTCACTGTAAATCAGACATTTGATCATTCTGAACCATAGTTGTGTGCTGTGCGATCATGAACAGACATTATCTACTTAGATAAATGACCAAGAAACCCGTCAAAAGAAAGATCACACGTGTTTTATTGGTATCCGGTTTAGAGAGGTTCCACATAACATGTAAATTGATTCGGCGACTGTTATGATGGTGTCGCCGATGACGGCCAATAATTGATGGATTGGATTTATGTCACCTATCTGTTGTAGGAGGAATAATGTGACACCGATTCCTTGATATGTCCTCCCAAACGCTCGATCATTGGGCTGTCAAATACGATGTTTGTTGATCCGTTCTTATAATAGACCCTTGTTTGAAATAATATAATGTTAACATCACCATATTTGGATTTGACAACATGCCTGATTGTTATTATCGGTACATGTATTTCAAGGAGTATGATCACGAGGTTAGAACAACAATAACAATGACTGAAAGTGTTGAAAGCGCGTCCGTACCAAAGTAAATATTAGTTGATTGTTTCTTTAATATACAACGGACCTTGATGAAATATGGGGCAGCAAACGCGTCTTCATGAGCTGCATTTGGTGGTCGCAGGAGTTCCGCACATACTTATGTCGTTTTTGCGAAGAATCGATTTCCGTGTCCGTATTACAGTACCGAGACCATCAACTGCAGCTTACCAAGACGCGTTTGATGCGCCATATTTCATCAAAATTTATCATAAGGACAATATAAAAGAATATGGTTGTTGTTGTAACCACGTGATCATGCACTTTGTATTTATAACGTCGCGCCTGTCACCGTACCGGGTCCAACGTTTAGTTTGAGTTGAAGAAGTACATATACTATGTGTATATGTGGTTGTGACTGGAGGAATTGGGCTTATGGGATTTGTGACCAGTGTAGCTCCTGATCGAATAGCACACTCCTGTAGCCTGATAACGACATATATTACTTCCGTGATTTATGACAGCTGTTCCATTGATGGAATGGAGAACAGTGCAGATCCTGATCATACTGTGCACAGGCTGATCTGGATCTACACTGGTCGCAAAACTCATAATTTCCATTTATGCAGTCACAGCAACATATATAATTCCTCTTTTTGTCATTCAATGCTTTATACGGTCACTGTTTAATATAGCATGTACATGTTACAATATTTAAACAGAAAATGTTTAAAGAATATGTGGATTACTGATTCATTCTGTCGTACAACTACAGTTACGTTTCCAGAGTTCAATATCTATGAATTTACTTTTAATTGTATTTGTCAATTTGGCATATTCCGGTACTCGTGTGTGCCTTACTTTCGTGTATACCGTGTGTACTTACTTTCATCATGAACACCATTTGTCATTGTTCTAAAGATCTTGGATACTATGCAAACTATGTATTGTCATACGCCTCTCATAGTTCACATTTATCTAACCCTTGTGTCCTGTCTGTAACGCAGGGCGACTTATTAAAGACTTATTGAAGTCGCCCTGCGTTACAGACAGGACGTTCGGGTTAACATTTATCGTAATTACATAAACATGATATGTTTGTACTGGCCTACCCATATGGTGATAAACAAGAATGTACCGGTAGCCTCAGTATGACAATTGCACAATGAGTCAGGCTCATCTTGTACTGTATGTACACTTCCTGCATTGGCGCCATATATTTGCAATATGAATACACGGAATATTCCCCGCATTTGTTCCGATTGTTCAGTGGACATGTCATACGCCAGTACATGAACATATTTTGCTTCACGATGTTTGTTTTGAAATGCCCAGGATGGGAGGAATAGTCTCGCCAATAACCAGAGGCGCCAGAACGCTTGATGTCTGACCACAGAGCAAATTAATACAATTATTATAATTATCATTGACTAATGTCTGCATATTCAAACTCAAAATAGATGGTGTCCAGTATCAGGTTGACGAATGGATCATTCATTTATTGGCAGCTCAATATTTGTGAGTTCACAAAATGTGGCCATGACTGGAGAAATGGTGCTTATGGGATTTGTGACCAGTGCAGCTCTTGATCAACTAGCACACTCCTGTATGCTGGTAATGATCTATATCGACTGTGAGAAGCATCACGGGTGTTTCATGGATGGAATGGCGAACAGTGCAGATCCTGATCAGACTGTGCGGATGCACAGGCTGATCTGGATCTACACTGGTCGCAGTAACCCATAAGCCCCATTTCTCCAGCCACAGCCACATTTATTGGCGGCTTAGTCTTCGTGAGTTCACCATATGTGATATTTGTTACGATACAATCATGTAAGTTCGCGGATGTCAAGTTTAATTTTACAACCGTTGCGTCAAAATTAAGATGTTTGATTAAACACTGCTAATATGTAATCTACGCGAACATCTATACCGGTTGACACGAACACACCTAATCCTCTAGCAAAGTGCACTGCAGATGCTGGGGTATTTCGGTGTACAATGATTGCAAGAAATTATAATCCCCACAAACGAATTATTTATATAAATATGCAGGTGTAACGTTCTTGTGTTCACCATCTGAGTTGCACCTTGCCTGGAACCACTCTAAGACGGAGAACGTCGTAGTTCAGCAATCATACTTTATTGGCACGCAATCGGTCGTAAAGTGGAATTAGCTTAAATCTCAGAGTCAGGGGTTGGCAGGCACCCGTGCATAGACTACCAAAAAAAGCGGCACAATGCGATCCCGCGTGGGTCCAACTTTACAACAAGCACAACCTGTAGCCGATTTCATCGACATTGCAAAGTATACTTATCTAGCAAAGTATACTTTGAGGGAGAAATTTTAGGATAAATTTATTAATTTTTATTATACTGAATTTATTACATTATCACAGCCATTTTGGCTGTGATAATGTAATAAATTCAGTATAATAAATATGCATACTTTTAATCATCAAATATATGCAGTCGTTAGTTCTATATGACACAATGCATTTCAGGAAAAATAAATGATTACTCCCTCAAAGTATACTTTGCTAGAAAAGTATACTTTGCAATGTTGGTGAAATAGGCTACTGTATGTATATTGCTAAGCAAGAAATGTGTACATTGATAGCCATCCCCAACAGACGGCCTTATATATACCACGGATTACATTTAATGACATTGCATCAGCATTACCAGATTGAACTGCCTCCAGTTGATGTGTGTTTGTCTAAATATTAGTATGCACTCAGAAATAGTTATTGGTTTAAAATATGAGGAACAGACCATAGCGTAACACATGTCTTTCGATGAAATATCATCATATGTGTTCACGATCTTGACCATCTTCTTCCCAGAGACATACTATTCCCGGAAGACATTTGGCAATCGCCTGCTCGCACATTTCGTTGATTTCAACATGTAATTCTCCATATTTCTAAAAAAAAAGAGTAGACTTTTTCAAAACCGGAAATCAACCTGTATCGCATTCCCTTTGATATATGCAGCCCTATGTTCAATAAATGTAAATCCAATAATCGTTTACAAGAAAACAGTTTTTATGTGAAATTTAAAGACTATCATAAGTTTGCACTTACGAACATTTTAATCGTGCGAAGCTTAGTGAAACGGCCCTCTGGTATTGTATTTTCACTTTCTGTAGTACAGTCGAACCCCGCGAAACCGGACAAAAAGAAAAGTTAGTTCTGCTTAATTTGTATCGGGTTAATTTGTATCTGGTTCGTTGCCATTTATCTCCCACGATACTGTCAGCTCATGCTCGCAAAACACACACGCGTGTCTTGAAGTAGTGACGTATCGGTTTAACAGTGGAACCTCTCTAAACCGGACACCCTGGGGATCTCCCAGGGTGTCCGGTTTAAAGAGGTTTCACTGTATACTGGGTGGTTTTCTATTCTAATTTGGAATGATCGAGGTAAGAATGGGATGTTGAAGGGGTTGAAATAGGTGTTAGTGATTACTGATAGTATAGACAGGTACCCTGATACTGTAAAATGTTGTGTATACGACAGCCGGTTATAAAAACGTTGCAAGTAATAATACAATTGAAATAAATTGGACTCAAACCCTGCTGTCATGTATACTCCAGTGACAACACGTGTATATATGTAACATGTATGTATTATGTAATATGTATGTTTGTGACAAAAAAGAAAATAAATCTAAAAAAGAATAGGATTGAATCGGTTGGGCTTCATACTCATTGTATATATATACAGATTCAGAAATCTGCCCTCGCTTGGTATTGAATTGTTATAAAGAGTTATACCGATGAAAGCCGAAACACGCCAAATGCCTGTGTCTGGGACATTTGTTTTTGTTTCTCGATTTACATGGCCTTAAATTGTTATATGTGATGGTTTACGTCAACTCTTCGGTCTCGCTTGGGTGTACTATTTCTATTTGTCAAGTTTACAAACAAAATGCAATATCATAGTGCAAAGGTAACTCTTACTTTGGCGACATGGTTATAAGCTGACAGACATTGGACTGTATTATTTATGGACGACACAATCACCAATGCTTTATAAATCGGTTTAATGTCTTTTTGAAGCTTTGTGAAATCGTTGTTACTCAGTTTAAATTGTTTTCTGATCGTAGTTGACAGTCGATTATGTAGCTTCCAGCAGTGAAATGATATTGTCGTTCAACGACGATATGGGGTTTTGTGTTTATTGCACGTGTTCCTGATCACAAAGCAGTGAAAGCACGTTGTGCTTTCACAGCTTTGTGACCAGGATCACGAGTATTGTATTAGCGTATATGGGTCTAAAGCGATCGGCGGAGGCACGCTGAATTTTTCCCCCAACTGCGTATGCTCCAACGCGTGTTGCGGTCTAATTCCGCTATCTTTGCAAACACAATGAACCTGTTTTGCGGTGGCGAGGCACTATTGTCATTTATAGGGCTATTAACGTTATCAGTGCGTCGAAATCTGCACTTCGTAACTTTCACAAACATCATTTAAATGTCGTGATGTCGTATGATGGTTTTACTGCAAACCGTTTAAAAAGATAGAAAGTAATTCATTCAACGGGGAGTTGCAATGGTCGTTGCCCTCTGCTGTATTCCAGACAAGTATTATCACAAAAGGAGGGTGGGTACGATATTCAAATACATGTAGGTGCATCGTTTTTGGAGTTATGGACAGTCCGATAGTATTCAGGATCGACCGCGTTTTCCAGTATTTCTTTGAAAAGTAAATACTAACAACACTTCAGTGGCAAACAGAATAGTCCCAACATGAACATGCATGTACATCCGATAAGCCAACATTTAGTTTATTGTAATGCATCCACCAACTGCTTATAAACGGCTTTAATTTACTCTGAATATTCGTATGTGTGGACATCACAAAATATAAATACCTACCAAAGTTACTTTCGTGTAAACATGACCACGTTTTATGGATTTATAGACGTTGTAAACAATTCTTGTTTTAATACTATTACTTTTGGTCATTTTTAGGAATGACTCTACTTTCAGTTTGGTTAAATTCGCTCAAATATTGATTTTGTTACGAAAACTCAAATCAATCTCACTATCGGAATTTAACAGTGGTGACATGTATATGGCGATTTAACATGTCAAATTATAGTTCCTAATTGAGTCAATCTCCAAAACATTTCGCCGTCATATTTACACAAAACAGACAGTATGGATTTAGATTTCGTGTTATTTACATCCTTCAGCATCACTGGTATATCTTCACATATATGGTACAGGTATATAATATAAAGTATCAATATGTGATACATTAGCGATGAGACATGTGTGAATGACATCGTTTATATTAAGCATGATTAATCATTTTCAAAGTACATGTACATGCAATTTGCTGCAGCTGTGAATGTAATACTTCCGCCGCTACTACAGTAACTAGTAACAGTAACAATAACTAGGTCAATATTTATGTTTCAACGCGAGTGTATGACATTAACAGAACTTGCGTGATTTTATCTACAAAATCGCGAATATGGATCAATTATTGGTGTCCGTCATTGGACTTGGACAAGGGAAGCCTTTGTTTTGATGCACCACCTGATGAAAATTAACCGCGGATTAATCTGTTACTCGCGTGTCAGTTGTAAGAGGGCGATATGGCCGCTCGCCGGCTGACAACGGGGTGTTGTAACACTTGGGACCCCTGCGGGGAAAATGTACCTTAAGGAATTTTTACAAATCGTAGATATTCAATACAATTAGAATGTACAGTGGAACCGAACACCAAGATAATGTCTGTGGTCTTATTTTTGATGGGTTTCTCGTCATTTATCATGATAATGTATATTCATGATTACAAAGCATCCAAATGATAAAATGCCTCATTTACAGTGGAACATCTCTAAACCGGACACCCTGGGGACCTCCCAGGGTGTCCGGTTTAGAGAGGCTCCACTGTACTATTTCTGATGATGACAGAAAGTCTACTTGAGCGACTAAATGACAAACTAGCTGAGCTGGGGATACGCTGGTTATTCGGCGACTTTGTGGATCCATCCAGTGGGCAAATCGCCAAATGGCTTTGTATTGACCATGATTGAACTGAGATTGTAATAAGGATGTGTTGTCGTGTATATATAACATACATGTAGCTACACTATGTTTAGCTGCACGTTTTCCGCTTTATAGACAACAGGTTGTACTATATCGCTACACCACGCTTCACAGTAAAAATGTGCGTAATAGCATTTACACTTCGATATAGAAAACAACTGCAGGGCGTTGACGTTAATACTTCGCTTTATTGTTATTGAGAGACAATTCTACAATATGACACAAACATGTTACAATAAACTTTCCTAATAACGTGTGTATTAGCAAACTTCTCAGGTCACTCTCCACAAAGTAAACAAAGAACGCTTCAAACACACATTTGGAAAGACTACTCCGTCATAACTCTTATGTAATGCAGTGCAACGAAATGTAATTAGAGCTAATTCCTCAGAACTACACTATGTTCTGTATATGTGACACGCCTTGTGGTTTTACACCTCAAACATATGCGATATCTCATGAAAACCTTTTACAAAATTTACAACGTTTTCCGTAAATGACGTCGAAAGTTGACGGAATGTTCATAGCAAATGAAAATTTGGTAAACTTTCGACGTCGCTTGAAGTAAATATCACAGTTTCCGTAAATATATTTCATAAAAAATCGCACATGTTATTAGGTACAAAATCATATGGCATGACTCGTATGTGGTTGTGACTGGATAAATGGGGCTTGTGGGATTTGTGACCAGTGTATCTCCTGGTCAAATAGCACACTTCTGTAGCCTGATATCGATCTATATGTCTAGTTAGAAGCATGACGGGTGTGTTATTGATGTAATGGCGAACAGTGCAGATCCTGATCAGACTGTGCGGATGCACAGGCTGATCTGGATCTACACTGGTCGCAAAACACTAATCCCCATTTCTCCAGTTACAGCCATATATAACGATAAGCAATCGTCTTCCACATGCGTCCATCACTATCAACACATGCTTGGTTTCAGTTCTGTGAAATTGATTATGATTCGATAAACAGATAGAGACAAAATCGTTCGATGAGACAACCTTTCATGTATGAGGATGAACACTTGTTTCGATGAATATCTTCTGCAGACATAATCATTACTGTCAGTCTGTCACCTGTACAGCGTGCCCGACTTTACAATTGACTCTTGTTTCGAAGCGTATCATTAATTATATTTAAACTTGTGTGCACCGTATTGGGTAACATGGTTGGTTTTAACCATACGTATCAAACCAGATGGTCCTTGCACGTATACGTACCAGGGGCGGATGCAGCATTATTTTTAAAAAATAATAATTTGGGGGTGGGGGTGTCTAGTTGCGACGGTAACTCTTGCAATCTACCCCCGTACCGTCCGTAGCTAGCTGCGGACGGTATGGGAGTAATTGCAAGGGTTACCGTTCGGAACTAGCGGGTGATTTTCGAGCTCTGCGAAATGCACTTTCCTGTGTTTTACGGCATTTAAATTCAGACTCCAACTGGTGGTAAACTGTGATCTATGTAACTCCGTGGCTGAAGGGGCGGGGTGCAACCCCGACCACACCCCCACCCCACCCCCCCCCCCCCACCCAGATCCGCCCCTATGTTTTACAGCTTTGCCATCTATATTTGTGTCTGTCACTGGAGAAATGGGGCTTAATGCATAATATGTTATAGATTACATGTAATGTATCTTCGCCCCGAATCCAATTTCACCAAGTTTTATAACGCCCTTATCCTAATGTCATGGTTTGTCTCGATGTGACATATTACAGAGTAGCATTGTGTACGGACTCTTGCTTATTGTATGTGAATATATATGTTAATTGTAAATGTAGATATGTGTGTGTGCACGTAAATTGCAAACTCTAGATTATATTTCCACCATGCCATTAGTCACAACGTAGTGTACAATGTTTCTGTATGTGTTGTACATACTCACGGGCCAGAGGGGGGCCAGAGGGGGGCCAGTCAAATAAACTTTCCTTAGATGTATATCGTACGGAGCCCCGTAGGGGAACAATTCGTTCCCTCAATTTAACAATTCGTTCCCACGAAATAACAATTCGTTCCCACGGGAACGAATTGTTAAGTCGTGGGAATGAATTGTTATATCGTGGGAATGAATTGTTAAATTGAGGGAACGAATTGTTAAATTGCGGGAACGAATTGTCATTTCGTGGGAACGAATTGTTAATTCCAAGGAAATAATTGTTTTATCGTCGAACGAATTGTTAATTCGAGGGAACGAATTGTTAAATTGAGGGAACGAATTGTTATTTCGTGAGAACGAATTAATAAAAAGATCCATGTCCCCTGCGGTGCTCCGTAATATCGAGCACGTCGAGGTACTTCCTTGGTTTGTGTATATGACAGATATTCGCGGATTCTGTATAACTGGGAGAGAAATTGAAGGGCTCTGTGAAATAAATATGGAAGCTGTAAATGTCAAGCCGAACCGACTTACGATTCAAGAGATCGTGCGTTTCTTCTGTGTTTTGTTATCTTTAACATCTTTACCGGTACATACCCGTGACAGCTGAAAAATATGCCACCCCCGTGCATTCATCCAATAATGTTATTATTGTCCCTTCCTTGGTGCCAGGTTGTGCGGCCCTTTTACACTGAGTTACGCTTAAGTCGAAGCCAGGAGAAGTTTGTAGCATGCAATAAATAGAGGATCTCAAACAAATTCCCATTTAATATGAGATTAATGAAACAGGTCACGCACAATGTATGCACCATTAGGAATATCATTTGGAACTTCTTCATGTTTTCGTTTGTTAACGTTAGCGCATAATACGAATACCTAATTACGATGATGCGGCCAGCCAATCAAATTTGCTCCAGATGTTATTACACGTGTGTCATATCACATTAAAATATTATGAAATGGTTTACAGCACGGCATACCAAGGTTTTCACGTGATAAAACTGGAGTTGCAATATGTACAGTAGAACCTCTCTAAACCGGACACTAGTCATTAAGTTTCATGGATTTCATTGCCACCTATCGCTGATGATAAGACCTGTGCCCGGTTGTTCGAAACACCAGTTAGCTTAACGGACTGTTAAATCCTTAACGGACTGTTAAATCCTTAACTGAATGGTGTTAACCATTCAGTTAAGGATTTAACAGTCCGTTAAGTTAACGGATGTTTTGAACAACTGGGCCCTGTTCAAGTTCGCAAAGCACATCCGCATGCCTTGGTATAGTCATATGCCTGATTTACAATGGAACCTCTCTAAACCGGATACCCTGGGGACATCCCAGGGTGTCCGGTTTAGAGAGGTTCCACTGTATGTTTGGTCTTCGGTGATTATCATGACTCGCTTGACTTGTATTGATGTAGGTGTTCCAGATTGTTTTCCGGTTACTCATCGGTGTATGGGTTCTGAAAAACGATAAAAAAAGTTTTACTAATTTATATTATAGCTTTCTACATGAATGTGAAACATAACGGTACATTTTACAGCCATTTGTTGACGGGATAAATAGAATAGTAGGTTAGTGCCGTGAATGGGAAAAAATATCTGGCGCTGCACGGAAACGGGATGTGCTCGGCAGAGCCTCGCCACCCGATATTTTTTCCCATTCACGGCACTAACCTAGTCTCGGCGAGACGGTTCAAATGAGTGGTCACAACATATACTTCTGATGAGAAATAAAGAAATTCCTGAGCCTTGCCGGATATTTTTCCCATTCCGGCACTAACCTACTATTCTCTATATACGTGGTTTTTTTTTACCCCAGCATGCGCAACAGCCCAGTTGTATTCCTTAATTATAGAGCAGTCCACTATTAACATGGATATTACATTAAAGGTACATGCCCACTCTGTAGGCACAAAATGTTCTTTATAGGAATTAAATAAGTGTATAATTGTGTCACTATTCCACTAGATCTAAAAATTACGAGTGCCCGCTATACAGATATAATCATTTAGTAGTATTTAATTTACTGATAGTGACGCGCGTTGGTATGAGGCTATTTTCATATGCAAATGAGGCATGGTATTTTTTAATTATTTATACTAATTAAATACGTCACATGAAAAAGATACTATTTTTGACAGATAATAAAGTATGATCAATGCACTTCAAAAAATAAATACAGAGACTAAATAGCAATGTCCATTAACAGTTTAAGGAAACACGGTTATCGTCCTTGATAAGAGTGTAGAAAGTTACGTCTGATATAAAATGTATAATAATACCAATCAATACGTGGGGTAATGGTGAATGAATGTTTATTTTGCCAGAAAAAGTCTCAGATGATATCTCTGATATAAAGAACAGTTTGTGTCTACTGAGTGGGCATGTTTCATGACATGTAGGAGCAGGGACCCTACATCGTCCCAGGTAGGAGTGAGAAACGGTAAAAGTTGCCACCATATCTCACAAGGTTGCCCACGCCAAAGTAAGTATTATTTGATATTTTCCTTAATATTCAACGGATTTTGATGAAATATGGCGCAGCAAACGCGTCTTCATGAGCTGCATTTGGTGGTCCAGGGAGTTCGACACAGACTTATGTCGTTTTTGCGAAGTTTGGGCGAAAATATAGAGACCACCAAATGCAGCTTAACAAGACGCGTTTGAGACGCCATATTTCATCAAAATCCGTTGCATATTAAGGAAACTATCAAATAATACTTACTTTTCAGTAATGTTCATCAAAATCGTCTAAACTATCGGGCAGTGAAACCGTCATGCGCCAGGAATGTATATATACGTACGCCTCCGGGTATAATCTACGTCGCCTGGGCGCTCAGACATTATTGTGGTCGGTTTGACATAGACTACAATCACGACAATCTTATTTCCGGGTGTGAATGATTTTAGCTCATCCAACCAGTATTGACAATCAGGGTCCGTGTTTTCTGCCATGCTTATATCACCCATGCGCATATAAAGATATACAGATATGTCCTGTTCTGCTCTGACAATTAGGGCCCGTGATTAGAAACTGACCGAGCATGTTTGCATGTATTACTCTAAATCAAGAAGTATGATTGGCTGACAGCATGCTCAGAAAGTTTTACAATCGCAGTTGCCGAGCTATTTAGTACCAGCGGGCAAACACGTTATTTTTTACAATACAGTATTGGCATTTATTGCCGACATAATATACTAGTGTGCATTCGGGCAGGTTTGGCCCATTATTATAAATGCAGTTCTCATGCTGTTATTCAAGTAGTTCAGGGGCGGCGGAAGTGGGGGGGGGGTGCCTAGGCCCCCCCAATAATTCTGTAAATTTTGGATTTGTTATTCTAATATATTTGTGTAATTATGAGTACTGGGAACTTTGCTGAGAACTTTGCTGAGAATGCAGGAAATGGCGTCTCACACCACTTGGATTTCAAAACTTTCCGGACCCCCTAGCGGTATCGGGCCCTTCGGGCCTTCAACATTGTGCCCCCCCCCCCCAATAATGTTCGGTATCCGCCACCTATGTAGTTATATTGGTCAAACGGTTGGATTTAGTTCATTTTGGACAATAATACAACTATTTGGTGTGCACGTATTGTAGAGAGATAAGACTAATACAGTTATATAATCGCACGTCCTCGTCCGCTCTGTCTGTGATAGTGTTGGTAAACCCTTCAAATTAATGTATTAAAACACATCCCTTAAAATGTGTTTATCACCGGGTTACTGGATTCGGATAGCTGGTGATGAATTATGCTAGCTGACATATCAATACGCCCCGTGTTGTCGATATGATCAATACATAGTTGATACCCCACTCAGGGGCGGATCCAGCATTTGGGGAACGGGGGGTTGTCAAGTTGCGAAGGTAACTCTTCTTGTAATCTACTCCCGTAACGTCCGTAGCTAGCTACGGACGGTACGGGAGTAATTGCAAGAGTTACCGTTCGCAACTAGGGGGTTGTCCTCTGTAAACTCCGTGGCTGAACGGGGGTTGCAACCCCGGACCCCCCCCCCCCCCCCACCCCTCCAGATCCGCCCCTGTCACTATGCATGTTCCCTAAAGAAATTGCTACAAATGATTGTGACTCACTTCCCTTTGACTACGCGTAGGCTGACATATTCACATATCAATGTCCCCGGCCCCCCAGGAACACTATACCAAGGAAATAAACACAGCTGGAAATCTTGTCTGATTTAATTCCTTAGGCAGTTAATAATTTCTCCCTGTCAGGGACGGCACCATGCATGATGAATAAGACAGCAGAATAACCATCCCATATGGGGGTTAGACAGCAAACATACTAGCACGCTCCAGATAAGCTGCGTATTTGCGTAAATACCCAATTAAAATTGCCAAAAACCAAATTGAAATCAGAAGTAGCGAGTATCAAAAAGGAATAACAAATTTGTGATACCTTTATCATGCTACAGAAAATAATAACCAGACCACAAATATAGCATATTTTTCTTATTTTCCATGTAAACATATCTTGGTATTTCATTAAAATTGTCTCCAAGGAGACAATTCTAATGAAATGCCAAGATATGTTTTCAGTTCGAAGCAAACTATTAAATAATTTCTGTCTGTTGATGTGTATTCAGTAGTGTGATTATATTTTACCCAATTAAAATATTGAAATACCCAATTGTTTCAGATATGATGGAGTGAAAATACTCAATTACTAATTCCTTATCTGGAGCCCTGATACTAGTATCATTAATCCTATGTAATAAATAAGAAGCTAACATAAGGAGTAAACATAATCAAGTTGAGCAATGGAATGATAATCGACACACACATGAAAGCTTTATGGCAATAGGACAATGTGGCAAGGTTGTTATTACAAGGCACATTTTCGTAACAAGTACTATAAATTATCCCACACATCTTAATTCATGTAACGTATTTCCAACCTACGATGTTAGTATTTGTTTTGGCACTTTTAACTTTAAATGTCAAATAAAACTGTCAACTTCAATTTCCGTGCCCTAATGAATACAGCAAATGCCCGGCCAGAGTTGAAACAATATCTTCATGTAATCCCGGCGAAATTGCAACGTAACATTTATATCTATTGTGCCGAAAAGACTTCGGCACAATAGAGAAATGTTGTTTTGCAATGTCATGTTCTTTGTACAAATAAATCTGAATAACGATTTCAGGGTCAGCTCGTTATCCATATTTCCCAGCTGTGCATTCAGATTATACAAATAATAACATGGTACTCAATAACGATCTCAGAGCCAGCTCGTTATTCAAACTACCCAGCTCTACTACCTTAAATGCTGCCAAATTCAATCCGAATAACGGTCTGAGAGCCAGCTCGTTATTCAAAATTCCCAGCTCTGTACTCAAATTCTGAAAACATGGTACTGAATAACGATCTCAGAGCCAGCTCGTTATTCAAACTACCCAGTTCTGCATTCAATTGCTTCCAAATTAAATCCGAATAACGATCTGAGAGCCAGCTTTGTATTCAAACATTCCAGCTCTGTATTCAGATTCAGTGGAGCGCCGTGGCGTAATGGTTAGTGTGTCGGACTACTGATCCAAGGGTCGTGGGTTCGAGCCTGACTAGCGGCGTGCGTTGTGTCCTTGAGCAAGCACTTTATCCACACTGCTCCAGTTCACCCAGCTGTAAATGGGTACCGATAATTCGTAGTTGCTCTGTAAATACGAATTACCGGCTTCTCTCAAAAAGTCTCTACCTCCGTTCATTCTCCCATTCTTGGGAGACGGCATGCAAGGTCCTAGAGCCAGTGCCGCCGTTAAATATAAGCATACATATTCAGATTATACTATAAACATTTTCTGAATAACGATCTCAGAGCCAGCTAGTTATTCAAACTACCCAGCTCTGTATTCAGGTGATAACTGCCCAGCTGTTATTCGAAATTTGAATGTTAACCGTTAGCCTGCTGAATTAAATGTTGTTGTCTGCTGTTTATGATTTATTTTCGATTTTTCTCATCAAAAACATGCTTTGACAGCACTTTAGAATCATTTCCATTGGAAATGATTCTAAAGTGCTGTCAAACCATGTTTTTATTGAGAAACAGGGCAAGAAATAAAACAACAGCAGACGACAGTTTTCGCGATCAGCAGGCTAAGGGTTAATATACGATCTGCGATCGCAGTGCTAACTTCACGCACCTCTCATCCATATGGTTATAAGCGGAATGTGTTGCAATTTGGTCAGAGTTCGGTATTTGTTTACCGCGTACATGTCCAGCACATACAAACTCCCTGACCCGGGAAATGAGGCGGTGACCTTAACATTAGTATTTCATTATAAAGGTCATTTGTCGTAGCTTGTATACAAGGAATTCTGCCTGCCCATGCAAATCATAAATGTGGCTGATGCTTGAGAAATTGGGTTTTGCGACCAGTGTAGATCCAGATCAGACTGTGCATCCGCACAGTCTGATCAGGATCTGCACTGTTCGATATTTCATCAATGAACCCCGTCATGCTTTACACAAAAGGAGTGTGCTATATGATCATGAGTTGCAATGGACATAAATCCCATAAGCCCCTTTTCTCCAGTCACAATCCCAAATTAGACAGGTCTCGTATACATAAATGTTTAGTCATAGGTACATTATAACGATTATATGGACACAGTCTGACAAATGAGAACCTACGATGTTTGTAACATGTCATCTTATTCAACACTATTTACTCAGAACAGCTGGTATGTACGGAGCCCAGCAGGGGACGTATAAATTTTTTTTCTATTAATTAGTTCCCACGAAATAACAATTCGTTCCCGCGAATTAACAATTCGTTCAAACGAATTAACAATTCGTTCCCTCAATTTAACAATTCGTTCCCACGAAATAACAATTCGTTCCCACGGGAATAAATTGTTAATTCGTGGGAATTAATTGTTACATCGTGGGAACGAATTGTTAATTCGAGGGAACGAATTGTTATATCGTGGGAACGAATTGTTAATTCGAGGGAACGAGTTGTTAAATTGAGGGAACGAATTGTTATTTCGTGGGAGCTCCGTATGTATGTTTTACAATATTTCAAAATTAAATAACTTAAAACATTATGTTTGCGTTATAAAAATCTCTGATGTTCGATGTTCAATGTCCATGAATATGATATTTAACATCCCTGAGGAAGATGTCAACCATTTCTATCGGCACCTGATTGATATTTTATCCCGTCAACACAGTGCGTATGTACCGTGAAACATTTTTGATATCCTGTCAATACGACCTAATCACTCCTTATGAATATGTGCGGTGACTCGGGTTATTTTATTTTGGTTTTAAAGCTATTTGTAGGTGTTGACGGGATAAATAGAATAGTCGGTTAGTGCCGTAAATGGAAAAAAATATCTGGCGCGGCACGGAAACGGGATGTGCTCGGCACAGCCTCGCCCATCCCGTTTCCTAAGCATTGTCAGATATTCTTCCAATTCACGGGACTAACCTACTATTCTCTATTTAGATATCAAGACATGCTTGAATCCCACAAATGTACCTGACACATGTGTTAGATAATATTAGTATTGATGTCAGGTTTCTCAGCGATGCAGAATTACAAAAATAAAACGCATCTTTTCGTAGCTATTATTTGTTTTGAATGTTCGTTCAAGTTTCATATATTTCAATTCTATATGAATTTGTTTTGTTTTTAATTTGAGACAAGTCATGTGGGGTGGGTTTTTTTGGTGGGTCGAGGGTGGGGTTATCATTCGTACGTTGCTCAAATTATTAGACTGTACACGCTGATTTCGAGTCATGAACAAAAAAAATCAAACTTTTATCAAACAATCGTGCAAATAGTTGTGGCAAGAGATGAATCACACTTTTCATAAGGCGTTGAGACTAGACTGTAATGTAATGTATAAACCGATCTGAGTTTTCACTGGGCCAACAGAGAAAGGTTTCCGATATTTCTGAATGTGTCATATACGGACATATAAAATATAAACAAATATGTCACTATATAGTTCTGTAACAACGACTTAAACAATTATTATCATATCGTAAATTTGTTCGACAATGAGATTGTTTTCCGTTTTTACGTTGAAGTAAATAAGACACTTTCATAAAATGATTTGTAACCCTTTGCACACAATTAATTTTTTACGAGGATTGCGATTCCCACTTTCTGTGGTCGTCTACTGTCGACACAAGAACATGCAGATCCTGATAACAAACAAGGATCTAACGACGTGTGCGACCCATGAAAACATGTCTTGGCATTTCATTAGAATTGTCTCATTGGAGACAATTCTAATGAAATACCAAGACATGTTTTCATTGTCATCTCAGATCAACACATGTATATGCATCCGCGTAGTCTGATCAGCGTGTACACTGTTCGTGATTAAATGAAAGCAATAACCTACCACAGAATATATTAATGCCCAACCATTAATTTTGGCTCTTACATTATTCAATAGAACCTCTCGATACTGACCACATAGACAGCTTCGCTGCGTTTAACGGGATAGGTGTCACTGCAATGCATTACTAACAAAATAATGTATAAATACAATGTCAATTTTAGATTGCAAAGCACACACGTTTGCCATAGAGTATTCGTATATTTATATCGCAATGGAATCTAGAGCTCTAAACTTAATATTCTCACCCCTTTCCGGGGTTTCCGATTTCAAGATTTTTCACCGTACATGTTACTGTGTAATATTTCACTAGATGTCTAATGATTGATTTGGTGACAGAATGGAAACCCTGATTGAATAACACAGGTATGCAGGTTGGCCTCGTCGCTAGCGTATCACGCAATCAAGGATTTAACCTAGCACCGGTTGACCCAAATCGAAGGGGTCAGTGGAAGAAGGGGGCTAAGTCCGTGAAGGACTTAGCCCCCTTCTTCAACCGATCCCTTCAATTACGCTTGACGTATGACAGCAATGAGTATGCTACGTGGAAACATGGTGTCTCGTGAATCGATTAATGATTATTCAGCACTGTCGTTATGTGCAAACTATCGCGCAGGTGATCAACATTTATATCAATTATAATGTCTGCGAATATGGCTCCAGGGGAGCACGTGTTCGAGAAATGCATTGTACTTGAGAGCAATAATATATTCATAAAATCACGCCATATGTATTGAACAGAAGCCAGCTGCGCATAGGAAAATTATTGAGGATTTGATTTTGACTCATTTGTGGCAGTGCCTACAGGTACAGTGGGGCTTATGGGATGTGTTACCAGTTTAGCTGCTGAACAAACAGCACACTCCTGATAGCGATCGGTATTGCTTATTAGAAACATGACGGGTGGGTCATTGATTGAATGGCGACCAGTGCAGATCCTGATCAGACTGCACGGATGTGCAGGCTGATCAGGATCTACACTGGTCGCCATAGCCATATTTGAAGGTGTTAGTAGCAGAAACCCCTTCGATTGATCCCTTCAATCCCGATGTACAAGCAAATAATTAATACTTCATATAGAGATAATGGTCACATGGTGTACACATGGATATAGGAAATGCAAGTAACTATACATGTACGTGCACATGTAAACTACAAAATGTGTGGCATATGAATTTCATATGTTTTTCATATGAATTTCATATGAAAATTTCATATGCAAATGATATAAAGTGAGCCAATATGCAATTCATATGCAAAATCTTCATATGCAATTCATATGCTTTTCATATGTTTTACATATGAACATCATATATGAATGTGTTTCATATGAATTGCATATGTGGCATATTTTGCTGTGTACGCGTGTTTTTTCTTCTATGTCAACATGGCCAAATGTCACAATGAACATGATGTTCTAGCCATGAGAAAATGGGGTTTAATCTGACTATGACCAGACGCCCCCAAACCAGCATGTACTACGCATGTGTAATGTAACCGATGCCTGTATTTATGGCTACTGACTTTACGGAATGAGTGCAGATTCCCATGGAACGAACACTATATAGAGAATACCTATTCTATTTATATATAATATAATATATAATGTACTGATCGCATCATCCACAACTCAATCATCCCTGTTTTGGAGTGGGATGTCACATGTGTACCTGACCAGACTTCGTGTACTACATGGTATGTGTTGTGTGGACAGTTGACCCCTGATTGGTGTCAAATGCAATTAATGCGGCCCCAACTGCCGCTATCTCATTAAAATTCCAACAACGGCTGGTAATGACAAAATGCACTAAGCACTTAATGAGACATGTATAATTATTTGGCTGTGACTGGATAACTGGGGCTTATAGTGTTTCTGGGCTGCCCTGATCCTGATCTAGTATATTCCTGAATTCTGGATATATGCGGTTCTGTTAGAAGCAAGACATGTGTTGCACTGATAAATTTCGACTAGTTTATACCCTGATCAGACTGCGCGAATGCGCAGGCTGATCTGGGGCTACACTGGTCGCACAACCAATAAGATAAGCCCCATTTCTCCAACCACAGTCACATATGTGTCGTGTCACGGCAGAAAGAGTTTTATTGCGTTTATAACCAGTGTAGCCTCATCTCAGACCACGCATGCGCGTGGTACATGTAGAAGAGCACAACTGATTCATTGACTGGATGATGAACAGTGTAAAGCCTGGTCAGACCACGTGGATGCGCACCCAGATTTGGGTGTCTACATTGGTCACACATGGCATAGGCCCCATTTCTCTGGTTACAGTCACGAATAAACCGTGTTATGTCAGAGTTTAAAACACACATAAACACGACTTATATACACACATGTTTGGTAAACAAATTGCAAGTTGGTATTTTGTATTGTTATAAACAAAGTACAGACATGTAATACAGTTTATCTTTTATCTATTATTCCTAAATAGTATGTTGAATACGCTAATAGAGATATAATCTAATAGAGATCTCTACGTGTAATGGTAAACAACATTTGTGAACCAAAATTATCATTCGTCTTAGGAAATTCACACTTTATCATATTTTAACTGTTCTGTGAACTATCGATACTATTTTAATTGACATAAGATAAGTAGTACCGCTACATTAGTTAGTTTTAATATGAGTTTGTTGTAACTGACATATTGTTTCGTCATATTTTTCGTTGGCTACGAAAACGACAAAGTAACCTAATTGTTCCGTATTGGTTTCATCACCATTAATACATAGAACACGTCATTATATTACTATTATTATATTAATGGAGGACGCCCTAGACTTTGGAACTACTTTTCTACGATTGGTATACATACTCATAAGACACATTCTGTTATGGAGGGAGATTCAAAACCCGATAATTACAACACCTTATCAATGGCCATGTCTGCATGTTGTCATTAGCCGCAAGTATTTTAACCCAGACACGTTACGTCAGAACCGTCGCATATGCCGCTAGTAATACCACTGCCAGACTAATACATCCAGATTTGTAAAATCCGCTAGTTGATAATTCTAGGTTTGTGGCAGCGAAAGCTTGGCAGTTATGATCATGAATCCAATCAGCAGACGACACATCATGAGAGAATGGATTGAGAAAATGGTATTATGCTTATCCTACGACCAGTGTAGACCCTGATCAGACCGCGCATCCACGCAGTCTGATCAGGGTCAACACTGGCCGCCATACCGCTTAGACAGAGAAGAATGTATAATATGTTTAATTATAATTGATTCATGATTTAGATTATATCCGGTGTGGCAGGTCTGATCAAGAACTAACTTTGCCATGGGACTTCACGCGCTACATACGGGATCACTGGCTGACAGAATGGATCTTATGACATGTGTGACCAGCGTAGTCCCATATCAGACTGTCCACGGCGCAGACTCGTCAATTAATACCTTGTTCGGCATACCGTCAGTAACGGTATTATAGTCTAGTGTGAGCATGGTGCGGTGTTGATCAGAACTACGACTGTTGTAAATGTCGTAAGGTCTCTTTCGTCAACCGCCAGCCCGTAATTTAATATACATACTTAATTATAAGTAATTAAGAGTATGCATACATATTAAATGCATATTTGATCCCACAGCAATTAACCATAGTGTACCGGGTGTACGTGCCAAACCATGACACTGGTTTGGGGAATAGTGGGGGGAGGGGGCTTTGATGAACCTCGACCTAAAGTGGCTGGTCGTACACCATCGAGGACTGCACGGCAACCATCGCACTCCATATAATAGGTCAATACTCCTGAATGCAGAGAGGAACTTACTATCGACGCCATGTTTGTGTATTTCTGCAATAATCAGCTTTTTCTGTGCTTATTCTCTCAAATATGCCACCCACCGAATAAACTATGAAATACGAGGATAGAAGGTTCGTTTGCGAATTACAGCTTTTTTAAATAATACGAACCTTCAAAAATCACGATGGCAGCGGCAATTGGGACTTTTTAATGTTTACGCATGCGTGTGCGCGTGCGCCCTTCGCCCTGGGTGTTAAATATTGCAGACGAAAATATGCCGTCATTGATTGATGAATATGACATGATCAAATCTAAACATGCTAAATATCTGCATATATCTTAATGTGCCGTCTGCAATAGGACATAATCATATTACGGTTTGTATGACCAGCGTAGTATGCATCGGGACGGTATTTGTAGGTTTCTTGGGCCCGTTTCACTAAACTTCGTACGACTAAAATGTTCGTAAGTGCAAATCTAGAATCGTCTGGAAAGTTCAATTGATGGATTTACATTTATTGAGCATAGGCTGCATATGCAGCCTATGCTCAATAAATGTAAATCCATTAATAGATTGCAAGAAAACATTTGTATTGTGAAATTTACAGACTATCATACTTTTGCACTTACGAACATTTTAATCTTACGAAGTTTAGTGAAACGGGCCCCTGGTCCCAATACAAGTTTCTGTAATTAGTGTAAGTATTATCAGGACAAATGGCATCGGGCCTAAAAAGGTTGTGTGGTGCGGGCAATCCGACCCTACCTACTAGTAGTGATATGCTAACGATCCAATCTATTTTAGATTAGACTTTCATGAAAACAAAGTCTAAATTTCGGTCAATTTAGTCATGAAACCATGTTTAAGCTAGTTTATGGATTGTTACATTCCTCAAATCAAGTTGGAAATCAAGACTTATGCCATATTGACAGCCAATATGTGGCTGTGACTAGAGACATGTGGCTTATGGGATTAGTGACTAGTGTAGATCCTGATCAAATAGCACACTCCGCTCGTGTAGCCTGACAACGATCTATATTGTTTGGTAGAATCATGCCTGGTGTTTAATTGGTGGACAGTTTAACAGTGCAGATCCTGATCAGACTGTGCGGGATGCACAGGCTGATCTAGATCTACACTGATCGCAAAATAAATGCATATACAATTAAATAATTAAATAATGTTATTCAGCATTTAATAAACATAAACAATGTGTATAGCCTATATAATCCAAAAATGTCTTTTGTTCATGTGCTGTGGAACTATTTCACCTGTTCACTCTGAGATAAATGACCAAGAAACTCATCAAAAATAAGATCGGAGATGTTTTATGGGTGTCCGGTGTAGAGAGGTTTCACTGTATTTCCATAATTGTGTCTATAAACCAGCAGAAAGTCAAAGAAATAAAAAGTTCATGAAACGTAAGAATCGCCATTACATACAATACAATGCAATGCAATGCAATGCAATACAATACAATACAATACAATACAATACAATACAATACAATACAATACAATACAATACAATACAATACAATACAATGCAATGCAATGCAATGCAATGCAATGCAATGCAATTACAATACAATTACAATTACAATACAATACAATATACAATACAATCAATACAATAATACAATGCAATTGCAATGCAATGCATGCCAATGCATATGCAATGCAAGCAATGCAATATGCAATAACAATTACAATTACAATACAATACAATACAATACAATACACAAAATACAATACAATACAATACAATACAATACAATACAATACAATATATTTTATTCTGGTATATAACATATATTACATGTTTTTACCATAAGAAAATGTAGTACAGTGAGACATGATAAATGTAGTACAGTGAGACATGATAAATGTAGTACAGTGAGACATGATAAATTAAACTAATTATCGTGTTTGAGGAGCTTATAATGTGAAACATGAATGATACGTTGAATGATATTATATAAATTTCTAAATAAATTACATGTACAAGCGTCAGTGCTTACGGCGATATTGGATAGCAATCACAGTGACGTGCCTGTTTGAATGTCATTGTGTTTGCAGTCCGCTATTGCCCAACCACCACTCAAGATTGCCATTGCATTAGATCAATTCAGACAATGCATATTTACTATAGTCATGTCGATGTAACTTCTGATAAATAATACTTTAGTAAGCCTGTTGGAGGAAAGTCATGTTGTTTCAACTTGTTTGACTATGCAACTTATCGTTGTTTCAACTTTATTGACTATGCAAATGATCGTTGTTTCAACTTGTTAGACTGTAAAATTTATCGTTGTTTCCACTTGTTTGATTATCCAAAATATCGTTCTTTCAACTTATCTAACTGTCCAAATTATCGTTGTTTCATCTTGTTTGAATGTCCAAATTATCGTTGTTTTAACGTATTTGATTGTCCAAATTATCGTTGTTTTAACTTGTTTGATTGTTCAAATTATCCTTTGTTTCAACTTATCGAACTGTCCAAATTGTCATCAACCCATCCTGTTGTATGTCGTCCGCAAATGAAGAAGCTCCAAGAAAAGCATTACTTCAAGGTGCATGATCACGTGGTTACAACAACAACAACAACATCGCCCACTCCAAAGTAAGTATTATTTGATAGTTTCCTTAACATGCAACGGATTTTGATGAAATATGGCGCAACAAACGCGTCTTCATGAGCTGCATTTGGTGGTCTATGGAGTTTGGCACAGACTTATGTCGTTTTTGCGAAGAATCGATTTCCGTGTCGGAAGTTTGGGCGAAAATACAGAGACCACCAAATGCAGCTTAACAAGACGCGTTTGATGCGCCATATTTCATCAAATTCCGTTACGTAATAAGGATACTATACAATAATACGTACATTGTACTTTGAAGCGGTACTTGTTGTTGTTGTTAGTACCACGTGATCATACACCTTGTACTTTAAAGCCGGCTCATCTGGGGCCCGTTTCACTAAACTTCGTAAAAATGTTCATTAGTGCAAATTTAGAATCGTCTGGAAATTTCAATTGATGGATTTACATTTATTGAGCATAGACTGCATATGCAGCCGAGGCTCAATAAATGTAAATCCAATAATTGTTTACAAGAACACCTTGTTAATGTGAAATGTACAGACTATCATAATTTGGCACTTACGAACATTTTTGTCGCACGAAGTTTAGTGAAACGCCCCATGGATCGACAGTGTTAACGTGTAGTTGTTGTATACATAATTATAAACTTTTACACTGATATATTCTGCGGTGTGACTTACTGCATACCATGTATACATGTACCTGTAATTATACATAAATTGCACCTGTCCAAACCTACTTATTATGTATACCTTTGGCGGGGCAAGTAATTGCAAGAATTTAAGTAATGTTTGGTTTCATGTTAAAGCGAGTAGGTGCATCGCCCAACAATGACACATCTAATTTAAACAATTAATAGAAAACTAGTGATTGCACTTTGTGGGAAAGTGTACACATAGTTGATGAACTCGCGGTAATAGGGTATTAGAGCTGCATTATTTTCTTTCGAGATAACACAACAACAAGTGCAAGTTGTTGAACGAACAGAGATTGCAATATGTATATAGCAACTGTATGGCGGCGTACGGAAACATTATTTATGCATTTATATATATTAAAATTGTAGAATGTCTAAGTGCAAGTTATATATATATATATATATATATATAATGAAACATACAACAAAATGCCTGTTTCGATATTGGTGGAACATTGAACATTATATATATATCTGGATATACAGTATGTTGTTAAATTATCTATATCAGTCAATCGCACCATTTATTTGACTAAATTCCCCCAAAGCATGCGTTATACAGTGGAACCTCTCTAAACCAGACACTCAGCGGAGATAAATGGCAATGAACCCGATTACAATTACGTACAAAACCCTACCCGCACGCGGACTTGCTATGGATCAAACAATGGATTATAATTACAACATGCCTTCCGTAATGGAAGGCATATTTCGAAATGTGTTGTAATTATAATATACACTTTAAAGTTAAAGACATTAGTTTAATTCATTTAAATTATAATTAAATTAGTAACCACCGATTGCAGAATTGCAACGTTAGTTATTTTTCAGCGTTGTCCGTTCTGTATCAAACGCCAAAAGAGGTAAAATTGGCTGATGGCTTGAACACAAAGATGGCCGAGTTCCCCACTCCATGTGCCGTATAGGATACAGTAACGAGGCAATGTTCACATAAATATCACATGTACGAAGCAATCATCTTTGAATCACATCATGATCATGTATAGGCGGGTCCTTAATCGATAGTTGATTATTTAATGGTGGGAATTGCCTCGAAGTACACATACTGTCGTCTCTCAACAGGGCCTACACTGACACTGTTCACCATTTAGTCAGTGAACCATCAGCCATTGTCAATTGGCCCCCTTTTGCCACTAATGTAACAAGCTGTATACATACATTACACAAACGGTTTTATGTGTTATCTCCATTGAGTTAAGCATATTGTGTCACGCAAATTTCATCGTGCTGCGCCTAAGCTGCGAGTACGACCAAGGAATTAGTGCCCTGTGCCAACTTATGCTATGGTGTTTTGGTCTGTCTTGCTTTGTATCTAAAACTCTACATATACATTTGTACTATTCTCTATAGTTTTCACAGTTTTCTGCTCAGTTTATCAGTTAAATTCTGGAAAACACGAATCAAGATATTTCGTGCGTATCAATACAGCAGCTATTATCTTTAGTTCTCACAGTTAGGTAGCAGTGAACAGTTAGGTAGCAGTGAACAGTTAGGTAGCAGTGAACAGTTAGGTAGCAGTGAACAGAGGTAGCAGTGAACAGTGGTAGCAGTGAACAGTTAGGTAGCAGTGAACAGTTAGGTAGCAGTGAACAGTGGTAGCAGTGAACAGTTAGGTAGCAGTGAACAGTTAGCCGCCAGTTTCGAACAAGTTTTTTTTCTGGGAGTTTCAAACAGTTTATTCTAGAAAAAACATATGTATGGGAATGGGTTTGCACCATCACAGTACATTTGGCTCTGGATGATGATTAAGAAAATATGCAACTTTGAGTCTCTAATTCCGCTGGTGATCAGTTTGTGTGGTGATAATATATTTCAGTACTTTCAGTACTTAGATTATTTTGATAACATTATCATACACCGGCGCATACACATCGTGTTAAAGGGGAACAACTGCCGAATGAACTTTGAAAAATAAAGGAGTAGTGATTTCAGTTGCCGCAAGGAAAATAGCGTGATAAACAGTAAGACGGTAGTACACAAACATGAATTGGATCCTGACACATGTGAACAACTCGAACCTAGGACCCCAAAATAAAGTTCCATTAAATGTTGCCCCTCCAGTCACCCACCCACATGCAAAGGAAAAGAGACTGGCTCGGAGAATTCTACAACATGTCTACTCAATGTCAGTTCCATGCAGTGTGGCTCTAATCGCTGAAGCTCGCGGATTATCTCCTCGTACATGCGGACGAACCGTGATCAAGCTTATACATAGACAATGTGGGAGTCCACCATTGATTTTCCTATAATAGAACATGTATAATCTAACCATTTACCACAAAAGTGTCTATGCTCTGCTACTTTCCTTTCTATTATGGCTGTTGTGGGACCTATTTTCCCATTGCTGCACCCATCATGCTCTGGAATACACTAATTAAAATATAGGTTTAGGTTTAATTATTGCTGAGAAATGTACATTCAATATCTTGTGACAAACCCTGGTGGTGACCCGAAAAGTCACCGCCTGGTATTTAAACTGGACACGTGACAAAACCCAAAAGCATGCTTCAAAATAATGTCCAACATACATCAACATGCTTGTGAAGAAGTAGATTAGTACATCAATTGAGGTTAGACCACACCAAATAGTTTTACTATATAAAAGCCCCAATAAGGCTCAAGTTGCCGAATTTGGCCTCCTATTGGGTTTTCCCACACATAAATCCAACAGGTTTCTATTTACACACACTTTGAAACTGTTTGCATTCATTTTGGTACAAAAATGAGTTGTAGTCGATGAAAATATCAATATTTGTTGATAAACAAACAGCAGGTGCGTGTTCAAAGTCCGATCGATTTTCCGATAGACGCTCGGGTCAACTGCTCAACTTCCTGATTCGCGGCCGATGAATTCCGATAGCCGGAGTTTATCGACTCGCTTCCGAGCCGAAGCCGTTGGGTTACGGAAATTAATTTGTCAATATTGACATTTTGCACTGAGTGGTACACAAAACAAGTTTTTGTTGTCTTCACATTGCGATTAAGATGTAAATCTCAAGACTTGAGATGTATCTATTAGGCAGTATATATTAGTTTTGTGTAATAAATCAGTTGCCAAACATGTTTTTGTGTTTGAAAAAATCGGAAAATTGTAATACTGAGCCGTTCAGGGCCTTTAACCGAATCCCATCCAAAAGGGTCAGTCTCTCCTACTTTCACTATTCGTATGGATACTGTGGGACCTCCTTGTACATGACCTGCAACAGGTCTGTACTGGTTCTGCATGAATTCAACAATTTGTTCACTTACTCCTAAGAAAATTCCAACCTTGTCATGTCCCCCAATATTGTTTACATTATTTCGCCACGGAAACTCTGTTTAAATCACGTGACCAACAGGTTCAGTGGTTTCTTTTAAATGCTACAAATATGCTGAAAACTGGTGTTAAAAACACCCCAAAATGTTCCTCAAGTGGAACTGGGTAGAAATAGGTCAGGATTTGCAACCAAACTGTGTCTGTGACTTCAAAACGCCCGCACTATTTGTTTATACCTGACTACTTCTGCATACCCCCTTTGGCGATTTCGCGCCATTTGGTATTGTCTAACCTTGACAAGATTCTGCAAGCAAACAGTGTCTATGGCATAAAATCAACCTGAAAATGAACCAACCTGTCGTGTTCGTTCGTGTGTGCACTTACACGCTGACCCCACTGTACACTCTAATCACTTTTAGCGTTGCTTGCATTGTCAATGAGTGTTTGTATTTACATGTACATTGTATACACGAAACACCTTTCTAACTAATGTACGTGCAAGTCAAATGCGCCCGGGTGTGCTGAATATATCAACATGCATAATTATTATATTGTTTATACATGTATGTAGATGTATGCTTTTTTATACACCAGGCGCATTTTAATTATTGTGTACGTTGTTTAGAAAGGTGTATGCACACACAATAATTGACTATCCAAGACACGCTAGAACAAGGTGCATGATCACGTGGTTACAACAACAACAACAACACCGCCCACTCTAAAGTAAGTATTATTTTATATTTTCCTTAATATGCAACGGATTTTGATGAAATATGGCGCAGCAAACGCGTCTTCATGAGCTGCATTTGGTGGTCTAGGGAGTTTGGCACAGACTTATGTCGTTTTTTCGAAGAATCGATTTCCGTGTCGGAGACACGGAAATCGATTCTTCGCAAAAACGACAGAAGTTTGGACGAAAATACAGAGACCACCAAAATGCAGCTTAACAAGACACGTTTGATGCGCCATATTTCATAAAAATCCGTTACGTAATAAGGACACTATAAAATAATACGTACTTTCAATCGGTACTTGTTGTTGTTGTTAGTACCACGTGATCATACACATTGTAGAAGCACCCGTCGCTCTAATACTGTGTTAAACTTAGTAATTGTTACCCACGTTACACTGATGATACATGTAGATACAACAAATAAATGTATATAGCATCACGTCTTTTTTGTTTGCAATTGAACCAATTACATGTAAGTTTGTATCCCACAAGTTGTCAGCTCTTAACCCTTTCAACACTACATACCTCTTTTAGCTGTGTGTTTGCAAGCAGTGTAGATCCAGATGAGTCAGCTCGTAACGAGCCGTCACATCAGGATCTGCACGTTTTGCATGTAATTTTCATATTGTTCAGAAAAGAAACTCATCTAAAAATCATTTTTTGACAACTGATTTGGGTTGAAAGAGTTAAGTCGTTTTCCCCGTGATTTTTGTATTTGACAATCCTGCAGCATCAAACATTATGTTGACGGCGAGTTGCCGGATACGGGAATCGGAGTGACGCGGACGCTTCAATCGGCGCCGAAACACGTGGTCGCGGTTCAAAGATGATTTATGAACATCAAACGAATTGAATCGTTATGAAGCTGACTTTATAGTAAGATTAATGTGAGTCATTGAAACATTCTGAATTTGACTAAGGTGTTACTACTGGCATGATTTTAGGAACCCCGAATTTCTTGGTTGTCAGTCATTTAGTACGTACAGTGGGGTCAGCGTGTAAGTGCACACACGAACGAACACGACAGGTTGGAACCAACCTGTCGTGTTCGTTCGTGTGTGCACTTACACGTTGACCTCGCTGTAAGAAGATGTGCGATCTTTCATAAAGATGCTTACATAAGCTGTGATATTTTCTGTAAATGACTTCGAAAGTTGACGACATTTTCATAGCCAATGCGACGTCGATATATATATTTTCCATGATATATCGCACAACTTCTTAGCTACAAAATCACACGGCTTTGCCAGCCATGACAAATATGAGGGTATTGCGCAATGAGTGAGCACACTCGTACAGCATAATGCGGAGACATCGGTACGTATAGTGACTGTTTCTGAAAGTGGATAGCGACCAGGTTAGGCTCTGATCAGAGTGCGCTGATGTGCAGGCTGATCCGGGGCTATACTGGTCGGAAATCCAATAATCCATACCGATGGTTTGGGTGCATCGCTACCAACATACATGTACCATTTACGTCACCTCCCGCAAGTTACACGTACAAGTACGAATTAAAGGTATGTTGACAGTATAAAATGGGTCCGATAGTTGGGAACGGTGAATGTGTAGATAATTGCCGATTTCCGTCGTGTATAATGATTGAGCATTATTAGTTTATTTGTATTGTCAGAATTATTATTAGTAGTTGCACAAAACTTTGTAAATTACCAAAAACTAACGAATTCCACCCAAATCTACCCATAATCCACCAAAATACCCATATGACACCAACATACTGATTATCTGTTCAAACACATGTGGTGTGACATACCGAAACACAGTCTGACCAGGGCCTACACTGTTCGCTATTGAGGAGCTCGGTTCATACATTCCTGGTGCCTCCAAAGGACACTTGTGTCTGTGACTGGAGCAATTGGGTGTGGGTATCGCGACCAGCGTAGGTCCAGATCAGCCTGTGCATACGCACAGCCTTCACTGTTCGCCATTACTACATTGAAACACCCGCCATGCATCTAACAAAGAATGTAGACCCTTATCATACTACAGGAATGTGCCAGTTGATCAGGAGCTACACTGGTCGAAATACACATAAGCCCCATTTGTGACGTGAATAGCTCGGAGAAAGGATGAAATGTGTTTGTGACTGGAGAAATGGGGCTTCTGGTATTTTCTCGCTTTTGATCTGATAACACACTTCAACAAAATGATACGTATCTAAACATGTCGTTTGAAGCATAACTGGTGTCTCACCACTGACTGAATGATGAACAGTGTAGACCCTGATCAGATTGCGCGGATACGCAGACTGATCTTGATATACAGTCGTTAGAAATGCGATATACTCCATCAAATTACAAACGACTACGATTGACATACATGTACGGTGTCGTTTAATTATATCATTATATTATAGGTATTACTGTACAAAATGGTAGTTATAGACCACATGCACGGTGTACACTCTGCTTGAGAAAACACGTTAACATGTTTTGACTCCATACATTTGTAGTATATTTAAAATGCACTCGAATATGACGTTCACGTTGTGTAACTCGAATATGACGAATGGGTACTCGGTTAAATAATATAGAAACACTATTTCGTGTTGTCTCATCTAAAGCAACATTCATATCGGAATGTTGAAACCATGTTTACTAAGGTTATACTTCCGTAAACTACGCAGTTCGCGATTTTGGCGACTGAGGTCAGCTACTGGCGAAAACATTACGTAACCACCCCGTTCTCCGGAGTTGGCCGACAACTTCAATGGCCAATTCGCTCCCGTCAGATCTCGCACGAATGCGAATGCGTATCAACACCAGCGTATATTCATGATATCACAAACTGTGCTTCGCAGTCAGCGTAGACCCTGATCAGCCTGCACGTCCGTGCAGGCTGATCAGGGTCTACGCTGACTGTACGATACATATGCTGTGTATCATCATCGTTTGTGGGGTAAGCATTTGTACGCTCTCTGTTGCAGTGTAGACTGGGCTGGGTTGGAGTTTTGTGTAATAGTGTTGATCGATATAGGCGTGTTTCCCATGTGTTTGGACAATTTGTTCTGTTGCTGAAACTGAAATTTACCGGACATTTATGACATTGGAGTCAATTGTGATAATAATAAGCCACTCGATGTGTTGTTTTACAAATATTTATTCATTTGATGAACTTTTTTGTGCTTTGATACTTTTGTTGAAGAAATATCTGGGATGTTTTTAACTTGTTATTGCTCCTAGGTGATATTATTGTACAAACAGCAATACAATGGAATAGAACCTTAAACAAATTAGTGGAAATATATTAAGTGTTATTTGTTTTGTGTTGATTGTTTTATTTTTAACGATATTTTCTGAAAATTCAGTAGATACAACAAATCTGACATCTACGTCATAATGGCGCGCTGGTCTTCCCCGCTTAAACTATTTATAGATCTGGAACAAGAAGTAGACTCAGAGTTCGCGGACCTTGTCGGTGCTAAAGATGGACACGTGTATACTGAGGCGCTGTTGTCACAGGCACCTGCACGGACAGAGATTTCGGATGAAACGCCATTCCCACAGTCGACGTCAACGTCAATGGCGGCGTTAGGCACGGAGGTGACGTCACTGTCACCGGCAACGCGTGTCATTGGGCGCCGGTTTCAACAGCTAGAGGTATGGGTTGTAATTAATTCCATAAATGTTAATTGCATGAAATATATCAAAGAAAAGATATAAAATAAAAATTGCAATGTTATTTGTGGCAGTGACTGAAGAAAATTGGTTAATAGCAATTGCGACCCGTGTATACCCAGATCAGCCTGCGCATCCGCGCAGTCTGATCAGGGTCTGCACTGTTCGCTATTCAGTCAATGAAACACCCATCATGCATCTAACAAACACTATAATTGTACACTAAGTCTGAATGAGTGACCTAGCGGATCAGGGGCCCGTTTCACTAAACTTCTTACGACTAATTTAAAATGTTCGTAAGTGCATATTTAGGATTGTCTGGAAATTTCAATTGATGGATTTACATTTATTGAGCATAGGCTGCAGCCTATGCTCAATATATGTAAATTCAATAATTGCTCACAAGAAAACATGGTTAATGTGAAATTTACGGACTATCATAAGTTTGCACTTACGAACATTGTAGTCGTACGAAGTTTAGTGGAGCTAGACTGGACACAAATTCAACATTTCCCAACTAGCAAGTCACATCCACATTTGTGATATGCACAGGTCATGTGGTATTTATACGACAATAAGATAATCAGATAAAAATTAATAAATTAACATTCGAATAAATAGGAAAACTATGAATTTCGATACACGTGAACATGGCTGTGATAATGTAAGATATTCAATATAATAAAAAAGTAATAAATTTATCCTTAAATTGAAAATGTATCCCTCAAAGTGTAATTAGCAAGATAAGTATACTTTGCAGTTTTTGTGAAATAGGCTCCGCGTCTGTCTTTGCTCCGTTGAAAGTAATTTCTTAAAATTGCAATTTATGAACTATTATAACCCGAATTTTCTGACTGTCACGCATGGTGACTTACAATGTTGGCGCTTACATGGCAAGTTAGTCGCCCTGTGTGACATCCAGAAAATTCGTGTTAGATCTTTAACTGATACAGCTCATGCGCAGGTGACGTCCCGCCCTATTCACCGTTCTCCGAATCCAGTTACGGAATCTCCGGAGCGTATTCCCCAACAAAGCCGGTACTTTCCGCGAGCATCGACTGCCGTCAGTACCATGGCCGTGGCGGCGTTGGAACGGTCACCTGCAGTGGCTAGTCCGACGTTCCTAGGCTGGCTACAGGAAGAAGAGAACCCACTCACAATTGCCGAACAGCCGGTACATGGGCGGACACCCCCACGGAACATACCGCGGCGGACGGACGGACACTTGTCCCAGTACACCGGTATATCAACACAGCGGCTCACTACGGAATACAGTCCGCAGCGCATGCATATATCGCCGTACCAGTCAGACTCCGGACACGGGCCGCTGCACATACGTACCTCGCATAAGGAAGAATTGCCGGGGCTCGGTTCATCAGGCATGCGCACTGCTTTGTCACCACAGATCGTCATATCGCCTCACGGCCGCCGACTGGATATCAGGTACTATTATATAGGTTTTACCAACAAGTGAGGTTTTGGTAATTGTAACATTGTAGATCTTGAATGATCTTGCACAGTCCGCACAGTTATATTATAATCTACATTCGTTTTGCTGAATACAGTAAGGCAACTTTATAGAACCCAAATATACAAAAACTCAAATAATTATTGCTAGCTGCTAGCATTACATATTTAGAGCTAGCTCCAAATAATTTAGAGAGCTCATCAAATGATTTGGAGCTATCTTTAAATATGTAATGCTACCTCTAATTATTTAGAACTAGCATTAATTATTTGAGTTTATGTAGATTTGGCATTCCATACAACTTTACTGATTGAATGTTGAACATCGTAGACCCACATTAGACTGCGTGGATGAACATGCTGATCTTAGAACATATAGTCGGTGTTCTCAGCTGGGCCCATTGAATATGTCTTGGAATTTCATTAGAATTGAGTCCAGAGGACTCAATTCTAATGACATTCCAAGACATATTCATATATTAAGAAACGCCATGTGATGTTGTACCTCAGAACATGTGCGATATTATGAAAGTTTCCGTAAATGACATGGAAAGTTGACGAATTTTTATTTTGATGCATTTGCTATGAACATTTCCTCATCTTTCAACGTCATTTACACAAAATACCACCGTTTCTGTAAAAATATTCCATGAAAAGTCGTACGTTCTTAAGTAATATATTCCATGAAAAGTCGTACGTTCTTGAGTACAAAATCGCATGGCGTGTCTCATTTGTGAACAGTGTATATCTAATCATGTTGTGTTCATCTAGCAAATTCATGCGCAGTTGAAACTGGGTCTTTGTAACGAGGGTGGGCGGGGAGGAGGCACCTATAACGGAATGGCGAACTGTCTGTGCTCTGATTTAACTAGGACGCCAAGCTGATTTCATGCTGCTACCGGTGAAATTTGGATTATATCCTGTGCTACCAGTGTATACCCAGATCAACATAAACTACAAAGCAAATGGCGTTCTCAAGGGAAGCAATTAGTGTATATTTTTCATTTATTCCGAGCCGAACAGCTTTGGTCAGAAACACTTTTAACACAAGCCATGCTATTTTATAGCGAATACGATGCGAGATATTTCATGAAAAAATGTGTACAGTTTAAACTGTGATATTTTATGTAAATGGTATTGCAAGTTGACGAAATGTTCAGAGCAAATGTGGAATTCCGCATTTGCTCTGAACATTTAGTCCACTTTCGACGTCATTTACTGAAAATGTTTAAATATTTTTTATGAGGTGGACACTCACCTGGCTTGTGTCATTTGAATTTCACTGAAGCAACCGTATTTATGACATATGTGTTATTGTCTGACATATTTACCTTATAGACCCGAGCTCGGCACAGCCCCGCCGTCTCGCCAACATCAGGCCTCGCCTCAGTCGCCATCGGTACCCGTCTACATCCGCCAGACGCCGTCTCTTTATCCCGCCCCTCCTACACCATCCCAGGCACGGGCCGGTCCACCCACCCCGCCCACCTACAGATCACGGACGTCGGACCAATTGACGCCAAGTAAGATAAGATTGGTTTTCAAGTTCGTGTTATTGTTATAGCCCGTTTCAAAAAACGTCGTCACCTTGTACAGACAGGCGGGTGGGCGGATATGGCTTGTCCGTTCTATCCACAGCGTCATCTTTTCGCGTTTAATGGCCAAACAAAATGGCGTCAAAGACATTATTCTCGATTTACGGAATGGTGCGAGGGGTTTCGAGTGGGCTTGTCCACGCAATAACGAGTTCTGCTGGACCGACGGTAACCAAATTCGGTATACATGTTTATCACGGCAAGACGAAGAAGCCTATTCATTTTGAAAAATTTCCAATGACTTTTCTCCTCCCGGCGACTATAATAATTTTCGCACTTTGTATCCATGTCCACGCTATAACTCAATTAGTACACATGTTTATCATGCCAAGAGGAAGAACCCTATTGGTTTTCAGTGCGTTATCTCTCATTGTTGACTGGACTTGCCTCGACGGGCATATATTGTGACCTACGGCACTCTTGTTTTAATTAATTCCAATGTTCATACATTGAATTTGGAAGCAATGTTTTATTATATGTAGTGGGTCTTGCAAGAGTGATGATTTAATATGATATTTATTAAACCAATTTACTGATTTCATAGGAAACGAGACTATGCCGACACAAATCTCTTAGTTCTTATGTATTGCACAAGGCCACCACTTGACAGTGAAGAAATTCAACACTGGAATACATAAATCAATGTAAATTGTGTGACTTAACAATGTAACAAATTAAACTATACTATATTGTTTAAACCGAACGTATCTGAAACTACTTCACGTGATCCGCATCACGTGTCACATGGTCGCGTTTGAATTCATATCACAACTGGTTATCCGAGCTATTAGCTCGGATTTAGTAACTATGTGAAAATTCTCAGTCATTGCAGATATGCTAATGAGTTAAGCGGCGGTCGCAGTGTCACTGTTTGCGGGTTTAACTTTACAAAAACACACGGTACTACGCCAAAAAAGTAGTTCAACAACAGTAAAACAGCGAGCTATCTTACCGTTTCAGCGTAATACATGTGTTGTTTGCTTTTTTGTGCTATATGTGTGTTTTTTTTTTTTTTGTATTTTTTTTTTTTTTTTTTTTTTTTTTTTTTTTTTTTTTTTTTTATCTAATTTTTTTTTTGTTCAGCTAATACATTTTTGTGTGCTTTTGATGGCGATATGTGTGTTTTATTGCAAATGTTTTTGTATACTTTATAAACTATTAACTGTTATGTATTAATATGAGTTCTTTGTTATGTATGTTGATATTTTGCGCAATGATATAGTAGGGGGCTGGATTTCCCTGTGACGTTTTTCTTGAATGACCAATCAGATTAAAGCTTACATTCTGAACTTCACATAGGTCAATGGCTCGATAAAATCCGACATTGGACAGCGAAATGATGATGATTTAAAGCAGAAACATTGTTTTATGACAGTTACATACTGTTTTAATCATCTTGAGCCATCGATATTAGTAGTCAGTGTCCATTTTACTTAATAAATCAACTAATCTATAATGAATTTAGTAAAACAGTTCGCGCGGAAATCCAAACTTTCCAAAGAGGTGCTAGCAATTTTTGATAATTACACGTCGTGTGTGTTAGCGCATACGCTGCCGACAGTCTTGCGACTTGACGTTACACAGGATAATAATTATCTCTAGATTAGTTGTATTATGAATTAAAAAAAGTATATTTAAATAATTAGATATTAATTTAAATAAATATTTCGGCATCATTTACTCAATAAATTAAAATTGAATGTGTAGCTGAAATGAAAGTGAAAATAGAACGTTTTTGTTATATCCTCCGGGTTACAAATCGCTGAGGATTCCTATTTGAATTTGAAAATGATATGAATTTTAAACTTAGGAGACTGTGTCAGGAGAAAATGGACTGATGACATATGTCACCAGTCTAGTTCCTGAGCTATGACTGTGACAGGAAAAAAAGGACTGATGACCTATGTCACCTGTAGTGTTCCATGCATGACTGCTCGCTCTTGTTTGTAATTGTTGTAAAATGTATAAAGTTTAAACTGTGTATACAAAAATATAGATATACCCCCTCCCCCCCCCCCCCCCCCCCCGGCATAAAAAGCATGCCGAGGGGTATATAGTTTTCGTAATTCCGTCCGTTCACGTTAAAGAGTTTGGGTACCCATTATGTCTGTGACGGAAATTCGGATGGACCTCAAACTTCATATACTTCCTTATCATCAACCATATTTTCATTCCATACCACACTCATGCTGCCTTCATTTCCAAGGTCAAGGTCAAATTACTTAGACATTTGCATCCGTACGATTTGCCTTAAAGTTTTCTGCAACCGTAAGTCAGATTGACTTCAAACTTCATATACTTCCTTATCATCATCCATATTTTCATTCCATACATGTACCACACCCATGTGGCCTTTATGTCCAAGGTCAAGGTGAAATTACTTTGAACAATCATGTTTGTCAATATTGCAGCATTGATAATGTATACTGAGTCGACAAATATATTGATTTTAAATGTGTATATGATTTTTGTGTGAACTATTAAAATGGTTGCCATGACAACCAATATTATTAAACGTTCACATGTTAAGTGTGTTGCAAGATGGTAACAGTACTCTGGTGTATTGCATTGATTTTCAAAAAGTAAACACCATTTCAACAAATACTATTTTTGTGTTTTCCAATATTGGTTACCATGGTTACTATGGTAATGCATATATATTTCGGAACTAGTGTATAATAACATATGACAAAGCAACATATCCTGTGAGTATATATAGTCGGGAAATTATTGAGCAAGTGAAACTTGTATGTAGTTGACCATTTGAATAGTTGCTATCTCAACTACTGACAAGCCGCAATACATCTATTCCGCAAAGTTCCGCATCCCTCCTGGTGCCAATTCGTAAGACTACAATGTGTAGCCTACTTTCCAACAAATGAATTCTTAGTATATGTGTCCTCCACAAGCACGTACTGCGAAGGATTTCAGGACTTTCAGTCCTTTGATTCTTGAAGGGGTCAGTTGAATAATTTAGTCCCTTTTGGATTTAACCCCCTTCTTCCATGGACCCCTTCCATTATCCTTGTACCTTACAGGGCCCGCCACCAGGCCCATAGACACATTGTGTCAGCTGATGGAACAGCGTGCCATCCGGGAATCCAGCGCCATCGTCGACACAGGGGGAATAACTCCGCCTGGTACCCGGTCACAACTCGCTGGATTACCTACCGTCGCTTCAACAGGCACCATGTTGCCTACGACCGCACACATTTCATCTGGTGTGCCATTTGTGCAGTGGGCTGACATTGAAGAAAGAGGTAGTGCTTTGCGATTGCCCATAGCGCATGAAACTGATACCTACTTTAGCAAGCCACCGGCGAGGCAATTCGGTTCACATATGACGTCATATAGGTCGTCAGGTAGACTTCAGGAAACATATTCACCAGACGATCTTTCTTGTAATTTCTGTAAGAGGAACGGAGAGAGGAAGACCTTCTACAAGTCGCATAATCTAATGGACAGGAAAGGAAAAATGGTGTGTCCAATATTGCGGAATTACGTTTGCCCGCTGTGTGGCGCCACTGGGGATACTGCGCACACCGTGAGTTATTGCCCTTTGGGACGCGGGGAGTCGTCTGTTGCTGCCTCTAGGACACCCAGGAAAAGTTGCGGCTGCAATAGAGACTGCAAACATGGGCGGACCAGGAAACACTGATGTGGTATTCACTTTAACTAGTAGCATGCTGAATTTGATTGTGTCGCTGTTTCACTTTATGTTTTCTTGTCACTAAAATACATGGTTTGACAGTACTTTTTAATCTTTTCCAATAAAAATGATTCAAAAGCGCTGTCTGACTGCTTTATTGAGAAAAGAGACAAAATATGAAACAACAGCAGATGACAATGTTAGTTTCTCTGTATTCTACGGATTAAATCGAGTATGAATATGGAGTGAAATACTTAAAATGAAAGTGTCCACTCCGCCCACCTTCAATCGCATAAAATATATTTACTGACTGAATTATGATTACATTGTAGAGGATGCATCATCCTGTAAATAGTGAGCCCAATCAGGGGTTCGCTCCAAGGGGTTGACATATATGACCCTTCATTATAGGAATGAATGGAATTGTTGTGGAATTTATCGGGGTATAAACTTGGAAAAGTCGCGGGAATACTGGACGAAGGACGGAAGGCCTCGTCCAGTATTCCCACGACTTTTCCAAGTTTGTATCCCGATAAATTCCACAAAAAAGCCATTCATTCCTTATAATTCCAGCATTTGAAATAAATTTATCAAGAAAATGTGTTTATTTTCCGTTTTCTTAAGAATTATTTTAACTGCGCCTCACGGTTACGGAAAGTAGTTGGGCGTGGGAGTTTACTGGGATATAAATTTTGGACAGAGACTTGCTACGGGCCAATCAAATGTTAGGAAATTGTGTAAATATTTGTGTGCTGGAATTATGACACAATAGGTCTGTTTGAGACTTTTTGACACTGGTATATGTTCTCACCAACTACCATACGTATGCCGTCTCACCTAATTGCCAGCAACCACAAGTGAATAACGCGTGACAGGGGAGATAAAATGGTTTAAAAAATCTTAAATTTTGTTTAGAAAGCAGGGGTATCCTCTCGTCGATATGCAAGAGGTGATATAGCGTTATTCCATGTACGTACGTACGTTCGTTAGTAACACCTTTCTTTTTAGCTCACCTGAGCGAAGCTCATGTGAGCTATTGTTACCGCAATGTGTCCGTCGTCCGTCGCCCGTCGTACGTCGTCGTCCGTCATCCGTCGTGTTGTCCGTCGTCGTCCGTGAACATTTTCAAACGTCTTCTCCTCGGTAACCATTGGGCCTATAGTCACCAAACTTGGTCATGGTCCTTTGGTAGGGTGATTACAAAATTGTTAAAATGACGTCATTACGTAATCCAAGATGGCCGCCGTCTAAAAATAGCACAAATTCTTCAAAAATCTTCTTCTGAAGAATCGCCAACCGGATTTCGACAAAACTTTGTAGGAATGATCGATGTACAATGCTCTTTCAAAATAGTTAAAATGGTGACCCCGGGGTCAAAAATGGGCGTGGTTCGGGTCAAATTGGGGTCAAATTTTATTTTTGACCTGGTCATGTTATATATCAAATCGAAAGTATCAATGAGGCGATTACTCTGGTACATTTTTTGTCGAAATCGGATTGTTATGTCATCCAAGATGGCCGCCGAAATGTCAAAAGGTCTTTCTTTTATTAGAGATTTGAAAATTCTTCTTCACATGAACCGCTTGGCCCATGGTAGCCAAACTTAAAAGTTATGGTCCATGGGTGAAGCCTTTTCAGATTTGTTAAAATGGAGGTCATCGCTAATCCAAGATGGCCGCCGTCTAAAAATAGCATTAATTCTTAAAAAATCTTCTTCTCATGAACCGCTGGCCGGATTTTGACTAAACTTGGTAGAAATTATCGATTTACAATGCTCTTTCAAAGTTGTGAAAATGGTGACCCCGGGGACAAAAATGGGCGTGGCCCGTGTGGTCAAATTTTATTTTTGTCGGAATCGGATGATTATAACATCCATGATGGCCGCCAAAAGGTCCATTTATTCGAGATTTTGAACGTCTTTTTTCTCAGGAACCACATGGCCGATGCTGGCCAAACTTCATAGGAAGTTAAGATCCTTGTGTGAAGCATTTTCAGATTTGGTAAAATGAGAGTCATCGCTTAATCCAAGATGACCGCCATTTAAAAATAGCACAATTTTTTTTAAAACACATGAACTCAATGTCACATTCACCTCTGGTGTTCATGGAGTCAGGTGAGCGAATTAGGGCCATCATGGCCCTCTTGTTTATTATCAAGGCTGCCAGCGAGGGGATAAACTTCATTTAAAGATGTCATTTCTTGTTTTCATGGCAATCCGTGCTACGCTTTATCCACCTGTGGATGCATTGTTTGATTGGCAGCTTAGTTGGTTGCAAAGTCATTAAGTCAGGCTCTTAGACTTACAATACCTTCATAGTCAATTCCTAGAATTCTGCACATACGTTTACTGTGACTAGTCAGGTGCGGATCCAGGATTTCGGGTTAGGGGGGGGCGTAACTATTTTGTTAAACCAAATACTTGACTATATTATCGAACGAGCTATGCTCGTTCGATAATATAGTCAATTATTGCAAAATAGTCGTCCGAGCAGAATCTACATCGCATTTCATGCGTTCTGGCACATTTTGGAGCAAAAATATTGACACTGTCACAGTATGTTTAGACATGATTTTTGATTGAAAACGTTTAAATTTTGAAACAATAAGAAAACGACCGAAAAATGCATGGAATACATGGCACTTGGCATGAAACGTGCCTTGTAACTTGTAAACAATTTTTACTCTGCGAATTTTAGGTGGGGGTGCGCGCGCCGGGTCCCCCCCCCCCTGAATCCGCCCATGGAAGTGGGGCTTATGACATTTGTGACCAGTCTAGCTCCCAGTGTGTTAGAGCACTACAGTTAGATAATAATATATTCTGCCTGGTTTGTGTTTCATCGACCGAATGTTGAGCAGTGCATGCAGTGCAGATCCTGATCTGGATCTACACTGGTGGCTAAGGTTATAAACCCGATTTCTCCATTCACAGCCACATTTTAGAAATGAATAATGTTTTTCCATGAAGGAGGTCGAAAGTTGAAAATTCAGATCTCAATTTCAAATTAGTGTCGCCTTTCTAAACCATTTAGAAAATGCTCTCATGTTTCTAAATCAATCGTGGAAGAAAATCATTTGACAAGGATAATTCCAGGTCTGGTGGGATGGTGGGTGCGGTTTGATGCATAGCATGCACACCATCTTGTTTATTGTATACATGTATATACAGTGGGACCTCTCTAAACCGAACAACCTTGCGACATCGATGTGTTAAATTACAATCGGTTTCACTGTCAAACATCGCTGGTGTTTATCGGTGTTCATGATTACAATTCACACCGGCATGTGTTTCAGTGCTCTTACATAGGAATTACAGTGAAACCTCTCTAAACCGGACACCCTGGGGACCTCCCAGGGTGTCCGGTTTATTGAGGTTCCACTGTATTCATTTAAGTTCACATGATTGTGACCTTATTTAACATTGTATGTGAATAATGATATATCGTGGGGCGTTATCGCCATTTGTTTTATTTATATAGATGGCCGGTTCAATTGTATTTCATTGCCATATTTCTTCTGGAACTTGAAATAGGATGTGTAACATGTTCCGGGCATCCAAGGTACACAACAAGCAAACTGCATACCACTGTAGTCTGGTCAAATCTATATTTTTACCTGATTTACATTCTTGACACTTTTAACTGATTAGACAAACGTGGAACCTGATTGAATCATTATCAATTGTACTTATTTCTTGTTGGAATACGCATTTTAATATACATGTATATGTCATTGAAAGTGAAATGGCACTACGATCTCTATTGCTGGTGTTACATACTGCTACAGTTGAACCACAGGTTGAAGTAACGGATCATTAAATACATTACATACATTAAATATACCTAAACTCATCAATAAGTGGACAAAAAATAAGCTAATGTTTTTTCTTTACTCCCTCCTATAAGACATATAATAAGACTTGTATAGTGGTATTGGCAAAAAGTGTAGATCCAGATGAACCTGCTCGTGATGAGCCGTCTCTGCAGGATCTGCACTTTTTGCAAGTAATTTTCATATTTTTGAGAACGCCCCTCCCCCGCCCGTTCATAAATGGACTAGTCTGAAAATCATATTGTGATTATTGGATTGGTTGCAAAATTAACATATCAAAATCCATTCCAGTTACTTAGGGGTGAAAGGGTTAATATGTATACAGTGCTGAAGCGTTTTTGCTACTTTCAATAGGATAAGTGTGCTGTTAAATAATGTAGTTAGTACAGTTCATATTATACCGCATTTAGTCGTATTATTACATGTGTCTGTACCTAGAGACAATGGGCTTATGGGATTGTGACAATTGTAGCTCCTGACAAATAGCATACGCCTGTATCATGATAAGGATTTGCATTGCCTGTTAGAAGCTAATGAGTTGCATTGCATGTTAGAAGCTTGACGGTTGTTTCATTGATGGCGAATGCTCAGGCTGATCTAGATCTACACTGGTCAAGACCCATCATCTCATTTCTCCAGTCACAGTCACATTTCAGCATGTACACAATGCCGTAAGGGGTCAAAATAAGGACATATATGTTTACACCAGGGGCGGATCCAGCATTTGGGGAACGGGTGGGGGGGTTGTCTAGTTGCGAAGGCAACTCACGCAATCTACTCCCGTACCGTCCATAGCTAGTACAGGAGTAACTACAAGAGTTGCAGTTCGCAACTAGGGGGTTGTCCTATTTTCGAGCTCTTCGAAATGCATTTTACCTGTGTTTTACGGCATTTAAATTCAGACTCCAACTGGTGGTAAACTTGATCTATGTAAACTCCGTGGCAATGCCGGAACCCCCCCTCCAGATCCGCCTCTGTACACATATGTAGGAAGTCCTGTAGGATCAATCATTTAATATATACTAATTACATGTATAAATCAGTTGATTAATTAGTACTTAGATAGATTTATTCAATTTGTATGGATCACTGATGGATCGTACGCGTTTTGCCAATAGTATAGATCCTGATAATTCTACAAAATATGTAGCGCAGATGATAGAATCTTCTCTACACTTTTGGCTTTCTTTTTTATTGTTACATACACATTAACAACTCGACTTGGATGCAGCTGAATAGGTCAATGGAAGGAAAAATGATGCTACACGTTTATGATAAGTCCTAAACGGACTTAGCATCTTTCTTCCACTGACCTTTTATTGTGTATCATAGCAAATTCATTAAGTTATGTAAATATTCTGGTGGAAATTTCGAATGCCTTCGAGCATTTATTTGGGTCCAACATTGATTCATTTAAACATGATTGTTGTATCCCATCGTGTAGCGAAAGTGGAATATATGGATGCAGAATTCGTCCGCCTGTCTGTTCGTCAGGTTTTCCATTCTGCTATAACTGTTCACTGTACGATTTGCTTGAAACTTCATGTGCATGTTTATTAACATCCATATTTTCATTACCCCACCCGCACATGCACCCGCCGTTCCCAAGGTCAAAATCAAATAACATCATACTTGTGCATTTCTCCATTCTGCTCCAACTTCTTTACTGTATGAGCGATTGGCTTTAACACTTAACATGAGGGAACCGAAAATATCGTCTGCTGTTGTTTCATATTTGTATTCTTTCTCAGTAAAAACATGGTTTGACAGCACTTTAGAATCATTTCCATTGGACTAAAGTACTGTCAAACCATGTTTTTGCATGAGTATAATGGCATATAAAACATAAACAACAGACTTTAACCCTTAAAATGCGGGAACCGAAAATGTCGTCTGCTATTGTTTCATATTTGTATTATTTCTTAGTAAAAACATGGTTTGACAGCACTTTAGAATCATTTCCATTGGAAATGATTCTAAATTACTGTCAAACCATGTGTTTGCATGAGTATAATGGCATATAAAACATAAACGGCAGACTTTAACACTTAAAATGCGGGAACCGAAAATGTCGTCTGCTATTGTTTCATATTTGTATTATTTCTTAGTAAAAACATGGTTTGACAGCACTTTAGAATCATTTCCATTGGAAATGATTCTAAATTACTGTCAAACCATGTGTTTGCATGAGTATAATGGCATATAAAACATAAACGGCAGACTTTAACACTTAAAATGCGGGAACCGAAAATGTCGCTGCTATTGTTTCATATTTGATTATTTCTTAGTAAAAACATGGTTTGACAGCACTTTAGAATCATTTCCATTGGAAATGATTCTAAATTACTGTCAAACCATGTGTTTGCATGAGTATAATGGCATATAAAACATAAACGGCAGACTTTAACACTTAAAATGCGGGAACCGAAAATGTCGTCTGCTATTGTTTCATATTTGTATTATTTCTTAGTAAAAACATGGTTTGACAGCACTTTAGAATCATTTCATTGGAAATGATTCAAATTACTGCAAACCTGTGTTTGCATGAGTATAATGGCATATAAAACATAAACGGCAGACTTTAACACTTAAAATGCGGGAACGGAAAATGTCGTCTGCTGTTGTTTCATATTTGTATTCTTTCTCAGTAAAAACATGGCTTGACAGCACTTTAGAATCATTTCCATTGGAAATTATTCTAAATTACTGTCAAACCATGTTTTTGCATGAGTATAATGGCATATAAAACATAAACAGCAGACTTTAACCCTTAAAATGCGGGAACCGAAAATGTCGTCTGCTGTTGTTTCGTATTTGTATTATTTCTCAGTGAAAACATGGCTTGACAGCACTTTAGAATCATTTCCATTGGAAATGATTCTAAAGTACTTTCAAACCATGTTTTTCATGAGTATAATGGCATATAAAACATAAACAGCAGACTTTAACCCTTAAAATGCGGGAACCGAAAATGTCGTCTGCTGTTATTTCATATTTGTATTATTTCTCAGTAAAAACATGGCTTGACAGCACTTTAGAATCATTTCCATTGGAAATGATTCTAAAGTACTGTCAAACCATGTTTGTCATGAGTATAATGGCATATAAAACATAAACAGCAGACGACACAATCTAATCCAGCAGTGTAAGGGTTAAAGTGTATGTGCATGTTTCTTATGAATCAATTGTTTATTCGCCACCCCACCTATGCTCCTCTATCCTTAATGTCGATGTCAAATAATTTAGAAATCTCCATTCAGTTGATGCGTGTGGGTTTCTCCATTTTGCTAGAACTTCTTTACTGTATTAGCCATAGGCTTCAACTCTCATATTCATGCTTCTCATCGTGCATAGTTATGTTCATTTGTCCACACAAGCTCCACCCGTAACAAAATATGTACGTTTCCCATTGTGCTATATCACGTCTTTACTGAATGAGGATTTGATTGGAAACAAATCCACGATCCTCGGGGGCCCCACTAAATCCAATACCAATGTCACATACTTGATGCGGTTGAAACATTAAAGGAATTAAATAAGTGCATAATTGTGTCACTACTCCACCAGTTCTAGAAATTACGAATGCCCGCTATACAGATATAATCATTTAGTAATATTTATTTTGCTGATAGTGACGCGTGGTGGTATTGGGCTATTTTCATATGCAAATGAGGTATGATATTTTTCAGTTATTTATAGTAATTAAATGCGTCACCTGAAAAAATAATATTATTGACAGATTATAAAGTATGATCATTGCACATAAAAAAATAAATACAGATAATAAATAGTAATGTCCGTTAACATTTTAAGGAAACACGGTTATCGCCCCTGATATCAGTGTGGACATTTTACGTCCAATATAAAATGTATAATAATGCCAATCAATACGTAGGTAATGGTGAATGAATGTTTATTTTGCTAGAACATGTCTCAGATGATGTCTCCGATATAAATAACAGTTTATGCCTACTGCGTGGGCATGTACCTTTAATGTAAAATGTCTTGTATATGTGTGGCTGTGACTGAAGAAATGTGTATGACTTTTAGAAGAGTGTAATCCCTGACCAGGCTGCGCAACAGCGCGATCTGGGCAAGGTCTGCACTGTTCGCCATTCAGTATGTGAAGCACCCACACTTCATCTATTAATGAACAGGGGACGTAGAATTATTTTGTATTCATTCATTACCAAGAAATAACAATTCGTTCCCTCAATTTAACAATTCGTTCGCACGAGTTCCCTCAATTTAACAATTCGTTCCCATGAAATAACAATTCGTTCCCACGAAATAACAATTCGTTCCCACGATAGAACAATTGTTATTTCGTGGGAACAGAATTGTTATATCGTGGGGACGAATTGTTAATTCGAGGAAACGAATTGTTAAATTGAGGGAACGAAATGTTACTTCGTGGGAACGAATTAATAAAAAAAAGTCCATGTCCCCTGCGGTGCTCTGTAGGATTCTGACCAGGTTGTCAGAATGCGCTAGCAGATCGGGGGCCTGTTTCACTAAACTTCGTAAGACTAAAATGTTCGCAAGTGCACATGTAGGATCGTCTAGAAATCTCAATTGATGGATTTACATTTATTGAGCATAGGCTGCAAATGCAGCCTATGCTCAATACATGTAAATCCAATAATTGTTTACAAGAAAACATTGTTAATGAGAAATGTACAGACTATAAGAATTTTGCACTTACGAACATTTTAGTAGTACGAAGTTTAGTGAAACGGCCCCCAAGAGCAAGACTGGCCACGAATACCATAGGCCCCATTCTCCAGTCACAGCCACATATTTATGGGATAAATGACAAATGCCTTAGACATGTTAACCTAACCAATGAGCGCTTTACTTTTGCATGACTCCAATTCATTCGATGGCCATATGTAAAACGATCGAAATTCAGGTCATATTATATAAACAGTGATAAAGTAAATCATAATTTCATTTATTCTTCCAGAAAACTCGACCACTCGGTCTCTCAACCACACACACCCACTCACATGTTCATTAATCTCAGTGACACCCACACAATATGAATTACAAATTCACGTCGATTTTTAAATCGGCCAATAGTTTACAAAGCCGTCAGTGTAGTCCATGACTAGACGGAACATGCAATGCATCCGCACATAGTGGTGAAATTATTGTATTAAGAGTTGCAGTACATATGCGTTTTTCTAATATAATATATGTCAATTATTTAGTTAATTTTATGCATGAACTAGTATTTATGCTGATTGATGTGTTGTATTATACATATTTGAATAAAAGTAGTTTTTGCGTTATACAATTGTTTTGTAAATTTCTTTCACACTATACTTGACATACTATGACAATAATAATGCATTTTCCCTTTGGGATTTTTCTCCCCAGTGCAAGCAGGTTGAATGAGGGCCCGTTGGCCCGACCTTAAATAATCTGAGCTGTTGATAGGCCGTTAAACACCTATAAATTAATCAGTTCCTCAGGACGACGAGCTACATACCATATATATATATATATATATATTATGCGGCTGTGACTTGAGAAATGGGGCTTATGGGTTTTGCGATCAGTGTAAATCCAGATCAGCCTGTGCATCCGCACAGTCTGATCAGGATCTGCCCTGTTCGCCATTCCATCATTGAAACACTCGTCATGCTTGTAACGAGAAATATAGTACGTTATTAGGCTACATGAGTTTGCTATTTGATCAAGAGGCACACTGGTCACACATCCCATAAGCCCCATCGCTCCAGTCGCAGCCACATGTACGTGGCCATCTTCTGTTAGTGTATACAGTGAAACCTCTCTAAACCGGACACCCTGGGAGATCCCCAGGGTGTCCGGCTTAGAGAGATTTCACTGTAAATCAAGCATTTGATCATTCTGGGTCATAGTTGTGTGCTATGCGATCACGAACATACATTATCACCTGAGATAAATGATCAAGAGAACTCATCAAATAGAAGATCACAAGTGTGTTTTGGTGTCTGGTTTAGAGACGTTCCACTGTATAATACTGCGCATTCAGTCGCCATCTGCAGACATGTCAGTATGTACAGGTCATAGGTCTGTTTCAGTAGCCGATTTCACCAACATTGCAATGTATACTTTTCTATCATTTATTTTTCCTGAAATGCATTATTTCATATAGAACTAACGACTGCATATATTTGATGATTAAAAGTATGCAGAATTATTATACTGAATTTATTACATTATCACAGCCAAAATGGCTGTGATAATGTAATAAATTCAGTATAATAAAAATGAATAAATTTATCCTTAAATTGAAAATTTCTCCCTCAAAGTATAGTAATGTTGGTGAAATAGGCTACTGCTCTTGTAGCGTTTGACATAAACAGAAAATAGTGTGGGATATGTGAGTAACTCCACTGAATACATTAATCGAATGGGCATTAACTTGTTGTTTGAATAAGATGACAGAATGCTACGCATTGGTGAAAACAGTTCTACACAAATTTAAAGTCACAATTTGTCAGTGGGCAGAACACAAATGTAATTGGCATATTCGTCACAACGAACACTCCGCACTTTCGTCTCCGAATCCAGAATCAACAGATGTGAAGCAGGATGATGGTCCACCCCCGGTGCTTGCTCCATCCACCATACCCACTAACTGTCCGTTCTGCACAATGGTACGTATATGCATATCTAGCGAATTGCGTATCTCGCCACGCAGACAGCTCCCTGAAGAGTCGAAATAGGAGCATATTTTACCAATACTGGCTGTATCATTACCTGTCACCACGTCGTCGATAAGTGTGTCAAAGGAACAGCTATCTCTTGAATCACTGCCAATATCGCCTTCGGTAACAGCCACAGACGCGACCGTATCGCTACATGGGTAAGTGTATGTGTCTGTAAAGATATTGCCCTCATCTTCAGTAATATCCGATCTGACGTCACAAAAGTCCGACTCTCTCGTTGATGTAGATCCCGAAATCGTATCAGACTCTGTGTCCGAAGCTGGGTCCATAGTTCTGTCCGACCTTCTGCCGTGGAACAGGCGGTCGATCTTATAGTCGTCGTCTGAGTCCGTGTCACCGTCCATCCACAAACTGTGATCACGTTTAAGCCGTTTGATCATACAGACCACCCGGCCCTCCTGAATAGTTATAAACTCGGGTTCACTGTCCAGGTTGTAGAAACTAGAATCGTACTGCCCGTCCTCGAACGGCGATCGTATCATGCATCGAACGTAACCACCACGCATGTCCAGAAAAGACAGAGTCTCAGACTCCGTCGAATCTGTTTCACTCTCATCATCCCCCGAAGCTTCGAGACTAACGTCTTCATTCCAGGTGTTTTGAATATCGTCATTGCTACTTTCAGAAACGACATCTTTATAACAAACATCCAGCATTTCTTCAGACGGTTCGATTTCGTTATCATCTATGCCGCTCAATTCGCTCGCTTCACTAAATATACGAGTGTCAGCATGCTGTGCGTCTACCATGTCATTTACATTATCTTCCACAACTGCATTGCTGCCTGCGTTCCGACATGTCGTTGAATCATATACAGACAAAGGATATATCGAAATGTCATTTTCCAAACATTCCGATTCACCTCCAGATTTAGCAACTGTAATATCATTATTCGCATCGATATTTTCAACGTTTTCATCCGTGGTATTTGTCGTAGAGACACATGTACTATCCGCTACCATTTGTTCATGATTGTCATTATTTGTAGACTCGTCATCACTGGTATCCCTAATGTCACGCGTTTCCCCGTTATCTACACGGTTGTTGGTGTTTGTTGCAGCGTCGTCCCCGACATCGATATGGAACTCAGCATGTTCCCCACAGTCTATTCCGTATTGTCTATGTAGTTTACGTCGTGGCTTGGGCGACCCGCTCCCCAGTCGAGTACTCACCGCTAACTGGTTGATCCTGGCTATCAGTTTATAATGGTCTACATCAGAAACCGTATCAATACTCCCGTATTTCACTGTCAGTTCGTACATAGAAACGTTATTTGAATCGTGAATAGCTTCAATCTGTCGTTCCTTCATCTTTGTACAGGCATCAACTGCTATGCAATAGTATTCCTGTGAGAAGGTAGATCTGTCATTTGAAGAAAGGATCGGTATATCAGCTTCATGTACAATACTACCTTCATCCTGGGCTCTATGAAAGCCGTTACAGATATTCGACGCCAAGAGGTATGAGCATAGGTTGTGACCACCATTGGGACTGATATTCGATATATTCCGTCTGCACTGACACCCGGTAGTGTGGTAAAGCTGTACTTGTTTTTTCAGGTCAGTTAGACGATCTTCTATGGAGCGAAACTGGTGCGAAACCGACTGATGTCGCTGTAGCAGAGTGGCCTGAAACGACAATTGATATGGCTACATCGATATCACAACTATGAGGAATGCTCCAGTCTTGGGAATGGGAAATAGGAAAACGGAAAATTGTGGAGAGAAAATATGGCTCGGTTCATTAATAGTTTGTTCCTGGTCCGCTTGCAGACAAGTGAAACCCGATAAGGTTTGTTAGACGCACCAGATAACGTGCTACAAGCTCAACAGAGAATGCATGCACGACTGTCTGTTTCACGAAACCTGCCAACATTTTACGGTTATATAAATAATGCAAAAAAACAATGGGGTTTTCTTTCTCAATAATATTAAATTAATATTAAGACGGAGCATTCTTTTTATTTCGTGAAAGATGTCTATGTGGATTTAACATGTGGAAATTGTTCTAATTTCAGAAATAATGGACCGATTTTCAAAATGTAACTATTGTTTTCTTAGTTAGATCATTTCCAAGCCATCTGGCAAGTTTTCAGAGCCGTTTTTATACTCCTCCTGCAGCTCTCAAATTCACTTACGGAAATAATTTTATGTAATAAAATCAATATTTTACCCAATTTCACGAAGTCAAAATAAGGCTCATTCTTAAATTTGATAATATTGAATATTATCTAAATAAATATTGTTTTGGAATTGTGTATATATCCGTAGCATGTGGAAATGTGTCGTGAAACAGACAGTAATGTACATGTAAGACATGTAGCCGATGTCTAGCCGAGTTCACCAAAATCGCTAAGTGTACTAAAACAAAATACCTCTTTTTTATTTCATGATGAAAAATAATTATCATTCATATACATGTACATGTATTCTATTTAGTAGATGAGCATATGATAGCCATTGCTTTGATTAAAAACTAATGTATTGCATTAAATAAAACTACTAATTCATGCATAAATTGAAAATAACACCTTCAATGTACACTCAGCTACTGGGTCAGTACGCTTAATTGTATTGGTGAAATCGGTTACTGGTCACTGGAATTCTCAATTAACATCCACGTGCTGCGATTTCATACATGTAATAACAGTCTCTGTGTAATTGCGTTATTTTGATAGGCAATGAATTACTATGTATCCTCATAATGATAATAATAAAACGTTCGCCAAACTATGTAATGTGTGAATGAATAACACGTCTGCCTCAATGTCGCGTTTCAATAGATATGCCTCCTTGTTGCGTTTCAATATATATATATATTGAAACGCGACAAGGAGGCAGACGTGGTATTCATTCACCCATTACATGGTTTGGCAAACGTTTTATTATTGTTATTATTATGAGGATAAATAGTAATTATAATGCACTCTATAAATACCACGCAATCTGATTGGCTGATGGTCATACATGACAGGTATATCATTGTTGATGAACGGTCGCAAATTATTTCAATATGTATTCCTACGCCAGTAGTAAAGGAGTGCATTAGAAATAGGTTAACCGCATTGTAACTTTGAAATTTGCGGCGTATATCAGAAAATGATAGGTCGGAAAACATGGTTAATGGCTCCGCTAGCGCGTAGCCATTAAACAGATTTTCCGACCATTCATGTTCTGATGTACACCGCAAATTTGAAAATTACAATATAGTTAACCCTATATTCATTGTCTATCCAAATAACCCGGAATCTAAACTTCAAAGGCACGTGCGATTATGTGAATCTCACATAGTGGTGTCCAATAACATGTCTAACTCCTTGTTACGTTTTTAACTCGTTTCAGTATAATTATATTCCTTATAGAAGAAATGATATATATAAGATAGCAATATTTCGTTCCAATCCACTTACTCTGCTTGAACATTTAAAATTGATGTACATTATAATTTAATAAAATATGTTTAGTGAATGTCGCAGGTTTATGGTGATATATATATATATAATAGTCTCTTATAATTCTTAGTCAGACTGACAATGTACTGCGTTTATTGTTTTACAGCCGTAATATTTGTTGATATGTACATTGATGAGACTTTAAATAAATAAATAAACCTTAGACAAAAACATATACCTGTGTTACTACTATGAAATGACGTTCATATCAAGCGAATTATCACTATATATATGGTTAACTGTATTGTAATTTGCGGCGTATATCAGAAAATGATAGGTCGCAAAATCTGTTTAATGGCGACGCGCTAGCGGAGCCATTAAACATGTTTTCCGACCTATCATTTTCTGATATACGCCGCAAATTTCAAAATTACAATGCGGTTAACCTATTTCTAATGCACTCCTAGACCTTTACTACTGGCGTAGGAATACATATTGAAATAATGTGCGACCGTTCATCAACAATGATATACCTGTAATGTATGACCATCAGCCAATCAGATTGCGTAATATATATAGAGTGCGTTAGAAAGTATTAATAAGGGCCGCGTCCGCTTTTGGAGTTGCTGGCGATAACGTTCAAAAACTTACATCCAGGGGCCCGTTTCACTAAACTTCGTACCACTAAGAAGTTCGTAAGTGCAAAACTGAAATCCACAATAACATTTGTTCTAACAGTCGACTTTGGAAAATCGTTCGTGGATGTGCTACTTTTAATGACATGAACCCGTTGGTGCAAACCGGTAGCATTAGAGAAAACGTTAATGTAAGAAGCAAATTCATACGAAATCGTCCTACGAACATTTTTATCGTGAGAAGTTTAGTGAAACGGGCCCCATTGGCCCGTTTCACTAAACTTCGTACGACTAAAATGTTCGTAAGTGCAAAATTATGATAATCTGTAAATTTCACATTAACAGTGTGTTCTTGTAAACAATTATTGGATTTACATTTATTGAGCATCGGCTGCATATGCAGCCTATGCTCAAGAAATGAAAATCCATCAATTGAAATTTACAGACTATTCTAAATCTAGACTTACGAACATTTTAGTTGTACGAAGTTTAGTGAAACGGGCCCCAGATGTCCACGCGTCCGATTTTAAACAAATTAATCTATAACCGATTAGCTGCACGTTTTCCGCTTTATAGGCAACATATTGCTTATGTAATGCAGTGTAATGAAATGTAATGTACTCAGAACTAATAACGGACATGCAGTTTGTTAAAACATACAATGCACATGTTACTCACCAAATATATAATCCAGAAATGAATACATTAGATGAGGTTATAATTTAGTTGGCCTGTGTGTAATTTGTTAGAAGTATGTTACAAATGTGGCTGTTACTTCAGAAATGGGGTTTATGGGTTTTGCGACCAGTGTAGATCCTGATCAGCCTGTGCATCCGCACAGGCTGATCAGGAACTACACTGTTCGCCGTTCCATCAATGATATAGCAAGCGATATAGATCGTTATCAGGCTACAGACGTGCGCTATTTATTCAAGAGCTACGCTGGTCGAAAAGGCCACAAACTCTATTCCTCCAGTCACAGCCACAAATGACGGCGAATGCTGGGTGTAGCCCCGGTCGTGTTTATGACTTGGTGGAATGTTCGGCCGTTAGTTAGCCGGTACAGTTGACTGTACAGGTAACACACCCGCGGCCACACGTCCACATGACTGATGTGGTACGCTCTATTTTATTTCTTAATCCGACACTACGTCTGTTCTAACGTACAAACCCATTTTTTTTTTCGGTTAAATTATAGAAACCTTTATCACTATACACTCTGATTAAATTTGCGTACACTTTGTGTCGCGCCCGCTTGCGGACAGGGCGATATAGTCGGCACATTGGTGCACGTACGTCCGTCCGTACGTACGTGCGTCCGGGTTAAAGTTTTTGAATAAAGTTTCAAGTTGCAGTTTTCGGTATACTATCAAATTCTCAGCGAGCGCGACATGCGGGCCGCGGCCATCTCGTTTATACACATGTGTGCGTTTGTTTTTTCGTTCTCTACGAAATTTAAATGCAATCAGAGACATATACAAAGAGGAACAATGACAAATAGAAAATAGGGTATACAACTGCGACCATAGAACCCATGTAATATAAACTACATGTATGTTAATTCAGACCTCATAAAACATACAGGCATACAGTGGTGATTATAGTTTTCGACATGCACTGAGCTGCACTCTAAGATGAGCGTTGTACGAGCCTACAAGAAAATTAACGCTCAACAAATCGACATTAACCCACTTCTTTCGTAACACACGGGTGTGAAATTTATTAAATATTTTCTTTTTGTTATTTTTCAATAAAAGTATATGTTGTGACCACTCATTTGAACCGTCTCGACGAGACGGTTCAAATGGTGGTCGCGACATATACTTCTGAGCGCATAGAAGGAAAATATGCTTTTCCGCAAACATAATGCCGGCGTATCTTCAGCATGAAAAGGGTTAAGTATAATGATCAAATGATTTCAACGACTTTGCCATATAATATATATAATAGGCTTCGACGAACAAAAGTCGCAGGATATTATAAAAAAAGAAATACATGTATGTTAACAAAAACTGATACAGGTAACGGCCATGGTACATATCGGAATGGCCAACGGGTGAAAGTGCCGACCGCTCTGTCCAAGCCAAGTTACAACCATAAACCTCCCATTATGCCGGCATTTCCTTCCGAGAATGACCACAGTAGAAGGTAAGCGCATTAAAATGAACAACAGACCAGATGAAGAGACGAGTATGGAACCAGATCAAGAGAAGGCATTGTAGAGACGACTATTGTTTATCGACTACTATCACAGGTGATTCTAGCGTGTCTTGGATGTTCAATTATTGTTTGTATATACAGTAGCGCTTTTCTGCAGGTCAACTATACGTACTATACCAATACTATACGTATACTATACCAATACGATATGTTTTCTATACGATATGCATATAATATAAACGTACGGTATGTTTGTGCCGTACATGCCAACCAATATCGTATAGATATACCATTCAAATCGTATACGTTTATACGATTTTTATACACGTGTATAATTCTGGTACGTTTGTATCGTACAAACATACCAGATTTGTGTACGGTATAAATGTACCAGAATACCGTAAATGTATACGATATATTAACGGTGTTGCAGTGTACTATTTGCCCTAATATTTGGTCCGCCCCTAATATTTGGTCCTCTTTGGAGTCGAGAATTTCTTTAAAATGAGAGGTGTTTTCAGTAGAATGAAAAGCCACACTTCGTGTATGGTATATTCATAACATATCCGTACGGATATATCGTATATACGAACGGATATCGTATGTTTGTATAATATTCGTATAGTACATTTGTATAATGTAAACAAACTGTACTATACGATGATACGGTACAAACATACCAATATTATATGATCATACGATATGCTCATTAAATATACCAATACTATACGATTACGATATGTATACGATATTAGTATATACAAATAGGTAAGGAGCAGAAAAGCGCTACTGTACATGAAACACATTTCTAATCAATGTACAAAACACCCATAGTAACCAAAAATTCAAATGCGCCCGGGTCTGAAGATTATGTAATTATGAAAGGTACAAAACTCGCATTCGTCACCATTGTAAGAAACGGCCACACGCAGTCGTAATGTTTTACACGCCTATACAGCGTGTTACAGCGTGTCGAAACCGCTGTTTGTGGTGGGTTTTCGGCATAGATTTTACAGTTGCTAATACATTAACACAAATCTTAAAGATTTCAAGAGTAAACTGCACTAAAAACGCGTCTCACTAACCTAAATTCGCTTTTTTAAAATCAAACACCAGCGGCTATTGTCGTCGACTAATGTTCAGTGATGGTAAAACTTCTGTTCAGAGGTTCACAGTAAAGTTGAAAAAGCTACAGAAAGTTATTTTACTTTGTCATACACGTGAACAATAGTCGTCGATGAACAATAGTCGACAACAAACGTATAAAGAAGGTCGTCGGAAGACAGTTGGTTAAAGGTACATGCCCACTCAGTAGGCACAAAATGTTCTTTATATCTGAGACATCATCTGATACGTTTTCTGGCAAAATAAACATGCATTCACCATTACCCCACGTATTAATTGGCATTATTATACATTTTATATCAGACGAAAATTTCCACACTGATATCAGGGGCGATAACCGTGTTTCATTAAAATACTAACGGACATTACTATTTATTCTCTGTATTTATTTTTTGATGTGCAATGATCATACAATATAATCTGTCAAAGATATTATATTTTCAGGTGACGCATTTAATTAATATAAATAATTAAAAAAAGATCATGCCTCATTTGCATATGAAAATAGTCTGATACCACCGCGCGTCACTATCAGTAAAATAAATATTACTAAATGCTTATATCTGTATAGCGGGCACTCGTAGAACTGGTGGAATATTGACACAATTATATACACTTATTTAAATCCTATAAAGAACATTTAGACTACTGACTACACCTTTAAGGTGTTCGTCTGTAAACTTAAGATCAAGGAAAACGCAAATAAATCAAACACATTGGTCGTAAATGATTTAGTTGTTTACGTTATTCAGCTGAAGCTGCGCAATATGATGCTTACAGATACGCACGGTTTGTACACTAACTGCTCCGAGCAATATATGGGCCGCCCGCTGATGAAATGGACCTTACTATTAAAGTATGCGATCAGCGCAGCCCCAGATCTATGGAAGGTAATATCCGCCATAATTCTATGTGACTTGATGCTTGAGTGCTGATGACATTACAACTTATATTCATGTTATTTCATTCGTCATTTGTATTTATTACATTTGAAATCTGCTTGTTGTAATTGTATTTGTCTTTCTTACATGTCCATTCTGCTGATTGCTTTGTTCATTCGTCTTATTTACATTACAATTATTGATACGTCCTTATTCGTGTCCCTGTTTTATTGCACTAAGCATTTGCAATAGAAAGTAAGAACAAGCACTTAGCACGTTGAATAAGGCAGAAAGCAGTAAGGACAAAGCCGCAGGAAGTAAGCATCAAGCCACAATCCGAAAGCGGAAACCCGCAAGCAGAAAGCATCAAGCCACAAGCAGAATGATGCAAGCAATATATTGGTTACTAGTGCCTCATTATGACGCCAAATAATAGTACGAGATGTGATTGGCTGTTTGAGGCACACCTCCAATGCCGGTGTTGATGTAAGATTTCACCTACAAATGATCACAGTATAGGTTAGAAGACACCAAATAGTTTTACTATACACTTTAACCGAATCCCATCCAATAAGGTCAGTCTCTCCTACTTTCACTATTCGTATGGATGTTGTGGGACCTACTTGTACATGACCTGCAGCCGGTCAGTACTGGTTCTGCATGAATTAAACAATAGCTTCACTTACTCCTAAGACAGAAAAATCCAACCTCGTCATGTCCCCCAATATTGTTTACATGTTTTTGTTTGGCCGCGGAAACTCTGTTTACATCACATGACCATCATGTTCCTCAAGTGAAACTGGGTAGTAATGGATCAAGATTTGCAAGCAAACTGTGTCAGTGACATCAAAACACCCGCGCGATTTTGTTCATACCGGACTACTTTTACCGTCTTGACAATTTCGCACCATTTGTTATTCTCTAACCTATATTAACTAAATTGCATATGTATGTATGGTGTTTGACTTACTAATGTGTTTTATATATACATTTATCCTCATAATTCAATTACATATGTACGTAATTGAAAACAATCACATGTTTATAGTAAGTTAAACAAGTTAAACATATGACTTGTTAAACAATTACACAGGTTGACTGTCAAACTGGCCCGTTACCGATGCAAACCAATAACCGTCCGGGATCAGACTAAGGTGGGCCATCACCATTGATTTTCCCTAAAAAAGTAACCTGTTACCACATATTTTGCTATTCTCCGCTACTTTCATTTTTCTTATGGATGTTGTGGGACCTAATTTCCAATAACCTGCACCCATTATGCTCTGGATCTTGACTAATTAAAATATAGATTGAATTATTATTGAAGCTGGGGTCCCATCTAGTAGGTACAAACTTTTCTTTATGGAACTTAAATAAGTGTATAATTGCAACTAGTCCACCACTTTTAAAAATTACGAGTGCCAGCTACATAGATATAATTATTTAGTAATATTTAATGTACTCATAGAGACTCGCGGTCGTATCAAGCTAGTTCCATATGCAAGTGATGCAGTATTTTTAAATTATTTATATCAACTAAATGCTGAATAAATATTTTTATCGACATATCATAAAGTATGATATTGCACATCAAATAATAAATAAATGGAATAAATAGTTGCTTCCGTTATCATTTTAAGGAACCACGGTTTTCGCCCCTGATATCAAACTGGCATTTCGCGTTTGATATAAAAAGTATAATAATGTCAATTAGTACGTCTGGTAATGGTAATCATTTTGCCAGAAAAATGTCAGATTGAAAGAATAAAGAAAAACATGTCTCCCTATATTATAACCTGGCATGTACACTCTATGTTTAAGGTTAGAAAAAGGGTGTTTTTAACACCAGCATATTTGAATAATTTAAAAGAAAACACTGAGCCTGTTTGTCACGTGATGTAAACAGAGTTTCCGTGACCAAATAATGTAAACGATATTGGGGAACATGACGAGGTTGGTCCCACAACATCCATACGAATAGTGAAAGTAGGAAAGACTGGCTGGGATTCGGTTAAATTATACAGTAAAACTATTGGGTGTATTTTAACCTAAACATGGCGCAACAGAAAAGGCTGCATCAATCTACATCAACACCGTTCGGGACATGGAACCACTTTAGAGAGCAACGCATTGTAGGACGGGTACCAGCATATTAAATCATTTTAGGGAGAATTATTTTAAGTTTTAGCAGCGCACCTGGCGTCATAATGGTTGTTCCCAAATTACTGTTGCAATTGTTGTTGTCAAGGGGCGTGGCTTATCGAGGCAACAAAACGCATGGCAAAACAGCGATGCAATAATCAATAATGGAACTCCGGATGTCACTTAGAATGTAATCAACACAAACGCATTGAAACAGTGCGAATGAATAAAGCATCAAGCCAAATTCACATGCAATTTAGACTACAACCAAGAAGATTTCAAATGTTACAAACACGAATGACGAATAAAATAACATGAAAGTAAGTTGTAATGGCACCAGTCAGCAAGCATCAAGCCACATATAATTGTAATAAGACGGATAGAACTTAGAATGTCATCAGCAAGCAAGCATCAAGCCTAATAGAGTTATGGCGGATATAACCTTCCATACAGATCAGCCTGCATATTCACGCAGCCAGATCCAGGGACCAGTTTCACTAAACTTCTACGACTAAAATGTTCGTCAGTGCAAATTTAGGATCGTCTAGAAATTCCAAGTAATGGATTTACATTTATTGAGCATAGGCTTGTAGCCTATGCTCAATAAATTTAAATCCAATAATTATTTATAAGAAAATATTGTTATTAATGTGAAATTTACAGACTATCATAATTTTGCACTTACGAACAGTTTAGTCGTACGAAGTTTAATGTAGTATACGCTGTTCGAAATTCATGCAGTCACTGAAGCATCACAGAAACAATTAGATTATGCATAATGGACTCAATCAAATGTGTCGGAAGACAATTGTTGCAAATTTCGTGAGGTGCCTTTTCTCAGCCGTTATCCCGTGTATATGTAAATGCAGCCAACCGTAGGCTATATATGTATCCATCCTTCCACAGACCTTTCACATTTCCCCTGTGTAAGTGTTTTTGTGGTCTATACACTCACCATGTCGTGGACCAGAGACGATAGTTTTTCTCGGATGGCATATATGTCCATGTCCGCCGTTGACTTGGCCTTCATGGAACAATTTAGACGCTGTTTCCGTCTTCCGTCGGTTACAATATATTTCCCTGGATGAATTGTATGTTCATGTGTGTCGTTTGCGCAGCTATCGCCGACAACCGCTGTCTTCTTTGGCTGTCCTCTTCTGCTAATTCTTCTATCCAATATTTGCACTTAACTATAACACATAGGACGCAAGCCATGTGATTGTTTGTGTACCTTAGAAGATGTGCGATTTGTCATGACAAATATTAACGGAAACTGTGATATATTCTGTAAATTATATCAAAGTTGATGAAATTGTCATCAAATGCTATGAAATTTTCGTCAACTTTCGACGTCTTTTACTTGAATTATCGTAAATTGTGTAAATATTGTTCATGAGATATCTCACATCTTATTGAGGTACAAAATCACATGCCTCGTCTCATATACGGTTATGTTAATTTTTAAAACAATTATCATTTAGATATACAGTCAAGTTTATTACACATAAACCTAAAAATATACTTTTAACCCTTACACCGCTATCTTAATTTATTGTTGTCTGCTGGTTATTTTCTATTTTCCATTTCTATCATCAAAAACATGCTGTGACAATACTTTAGAATAATTTACAACATGCTTTGACAAACCATGTTTTTATTGAGAAATAAGGCAAGATATAAAAGCAACAGCAGACGATAATTGTTGTGAGTAGCGGTCTAAGGGTTAATATAATCATGACACGAGACGAAACAACTGCGTAATTATCCAGATATTAGTTTTCAAATAACTATGTCCTTCAGTCCAACCTTCCCGTATATTTGTCTACATCACGGTCCGATTTCAAATAGAAGTATGTCAATTAAATAATTCATAATACTATGAAACGCTGACAAAAATAAGATAGATTATCACCATGCATCTCAGTAATAATTAATACGCACATACTTGTCACTGTGATTAGAGATGTTTGACTAATGACTTTAGCGATCAGCGTTATCAATTTCAACACCAGTATACTTATACGCTCTTCATGGGAAATGCATGCCTTGGGTATTTTATTGCTAAGTAACTTAGTTAGTTTCATGTCCATGTCTAGACTAGTCCATTGATCAGGCATTTTAACTGTCTGTAAAACTACTGACAAACACTGCGGATCCTGATGAGACGGCTTGTTACAAGCCGGCTCATCTGGATCAACAGTGTTTGCAAATACTTTTTGGTATATTATAATGTATATAAGGTTTAAAGGGGCAAACACCGATCAAATTGCTGATGTTTCGCTGGCCGAATGGCGAACGTTGGAGAGCAAGACGGAACTGGGTCGGATTGTACGGGCTGCTCACAAAGCGCATACGCCAGGGTTGGTCATAGTGTAAATTGTTCAAAGAAACTGCTTCTTCAAACACCGTTGGTCGAGGCCCGTAAATGTGTTTTTGATCTTAATATTAATTAGTTATATGAATGCGTAATTTGAAGGGGTCAGTGGAATAAGGGGGCTAACTCCATCATGGAGTTTTCCACCTTCCATCCACTGACACCTTCACTTGCGACCCCTTCGTCCACTGATGTATTTGTTGTATGTTTTCAAATCATCGTTGACGTCAACAATAACTTTCTGTACAATTGTACTTGCATCTCTAAAGACCGTTGGGTAGGAAATACATAGAGGATATTCATATTTTTGCAACGAATATGACATATATGTTCATCGAGTGGTGTGGAATGTCCATATTTCACGAGTGCCGTCACACCACGAGATGAACATATATGTCATATTCGTTGCAAAAATATGAATATTCTATTTATTATATACCGCTCCATGGAAATTAGTAGTTTTTTAGACTGTATACGGTAGTGAATGTGTATTTTCAGCCTATTTGCAGTCCGGCACTGCAGGTGCGCGTTATGAATATAGATAGCGGAAGTAGTCGTATTTTCACCGGAAGATGTTTATTTCATCGATGAGAACATATGACTTTTATTTACATCGTATAACTATGTATTTCATGGGTAGGTATATAATAAATATCTGAATTCATAGCCAAAGGCTTGACCATATGAACCCATATGTCATGGGTATCGTGTAAACCGCCCTTCGCGAAAGTTAGAAAGAGTATTTTCTAAAGGAAACACTTTTTATGCCCCTCCACTGCATTTAGCGTTACCCTTGTACGTCCGTCCTTCCGTCCGTCCGTCACAAAATCTTAACGCTCGGTTAACTGTCTTATAGTTTCTGTTTCCTTGCACGGATCTGCTTTATATTTCACACACGCATTGCTATAATGATCATCTACCGTCCTGTGGTAAATCCACGTTCGTCCCGAACGTTTTTGTTTTCGATTTTTTAATAGTTTTTTTGAATCTCTACACCTGGAGTAACCCGAATTTGCTGTCTGTAACGCAGGGCCATGCGTTACAGACATAAACTTCGGGTTACATCTGGATCGGCGGCACCATTACTGGGCCTACACTGTATGATGTATGATCCGCACCTGGGGCGATTCTTACAAAGTCTCATCCACCTGTCTAACTCATGCGTGCACCGGCACAGGTGAAAACGGAAATTGTGTGGGTGATGAACGTGGCTGCGACTGGAGAGATGGGGCTTATGGGTTTTGCGACCAGTGTTGATCCAGATCAGACTGTGCATCCGCACAGTCTGATATGGATCTGCACTGTTCGCCATTCCGTCAACGAAACACCCGTCAAGCTTCTAACAAGCAATATAGATTGATATCAGGCTATATATGAGAGTGCTATTTGATCAGAAGCTACACTGGTCGTAAAGCCCCATTTCTCCAGTGACAGCCACAAATGTTGGCTCTCATGAATCTGAATATGTATATGTCGTAGAGCTGATCACCATGTGTAAATTGCACATATGAGACACGCTATGTTATGTTGTACGATCATTTCCGTACATGACGTCGGATGTTGACGACATTGTCATAGCCTTTGCTATGAAAATATCGTATTCTTTCGACAATATTTACAGAAAATATCATAGTTTCTGTAAATATATTTAATGAAAAACCGCATAATAATACCGTGACGGCGTGTTTCATATGTGTTCTCCGGAACTACTAGTCTTGGGTGTACATGTATCATTCAATGAAAATACATGTTGCATATTTTCATATGTGTAGATCCATGTTAATTCACATAAATTGAGTGATGTATATGAATAAACAGAATAAATGTTGCAAACACGCATACACCAACATTCTATTAAATTTACCAATGATGTACCGATCTACTGATGATAATCCATCAGGTCACGTGACTCGGGTTGTCACAAGGAAGATGATGGTTGCACTCGGGTGACGGATCGACATACAGGCCATGGGCAAATTCGTCACCGGCCAGTATATGTGACAAGCCACGTGATTTTGTAAAGAAGAAGCTGTGCGATATCTCAAGAAAACTATTTACAAACGTTATGACAATTCCGTAAATTACTTCGGAAGTTGGCGAAATGTTCAAAGCAGGTTTGCTCTGAACGTTTCGTCAACTTTGGACGTCATTTGCAGGATCTTATAAGGTACAAAATCACATGGGTTGTCTTATATTTTGGTTGATTGCGAAAACACGAAAATGTTTTCGTTCGCCTTGTCGCGTTTCGACAGGTAAACGGCGATTTCCAGTAGATGGCTGGCCAGATTGTGCAATCTCTGACTCAGGGGGGTTGCACTGAAAATTGGTCCAAATTCAAAAAACAAAATTGTTTTAAAATGTATGTAGCCCCTATGTTAAAGTTGCATGCCCACTCAGTAGGCAAAACTGTTCATTATATCACAGACATCATCTGAGACATTTTCTGGCAACATAAACATTCATTCACCATTACCCCACATATTGATTGGCATTATTATACATTTTATTTCGGACGTAAATTTCCACACCGCTATCAGGGGCGATAACCGTGTTTCCTTAAAATGTTAACTAACATTACTATTTATTCTCTGTATTTATATTGTTTGATGTTCAATGATCATACTTTATAATCTGTCGAAAATATTATTTTTTGCAGGTGACGCTTAAATAGACTGATACCACCCCGAGTCACTATCATTAAATAAATATTACAAAATGTTTATATCTGTATAGCGGGCAGTCATAATTTTTTTAGCTGGTAGAATAGTGAGACAATTTATTCACTTATTTAATTCATATAAAGAACATGTTGTGCCTATTGAATGGGCATATGAAAACAGTGTTTTCTCTATAAAATCAATACAAACTTCTGTCAAATTTCTTCTTTTTTTTTTTTGGGGGGGGGGTGGGGGTGATTGTTTTATTATTTACTAAAAAGCTATCTATGTTTGGATATGTTTGTGGTTTAATGGGTTTGATGGTCAAAAGTAGGTTGGCAGGAAAACGTGGAACAGACAGTTTATATAGTAATTGTCGCACAAAACCGGACGCACGGATTTTCGTATGTACATATTAACCCTTTCACCCCTGACTGAATGGGCTGCGATATGTTAATTTTGCAACCAATCCAATCATTGCAAAATGATTTTCAGACTATTCCATTTATAAAAAGGGGGTATGTGTTGTTCTCAAAAGTATGAATACTTTGAAACTGTGCAGATCCTGGGGCCCGTTTCACTAAACTTCCTACGACTAAAATGTTCGTAAGTGCAAATTTAAGATCGTCTGTAAATATAAATTTATGGATTTACTTTTATTGAGCATAGGCTGCATATAAATGTAAATCCAATAATTATTTACAAGAAGACAATGTTAATGTGAAATCATAATTTTGCACTTACGAACATTTTAGTCGTAAGAAGTTTAGTGAAACGGGCCCCTGATGAGACGGCTCGTTACGAGCCCGCTCATCTGGATCTGCACAGTTTGCATAAACCGATATAGCGGGCTTTCGGGTTCAAAGGGTTAAAACAGCGTTTTACCATAATACATTCTCTTTCAAACGGAAGATGTCAAAACGCATATACACATAATAAAATATTTACACCTTTTAGGCTAATACAATTGTGAAGTTTTATTCTGCGTGTATTAAATTTACTGTGCTCATGTGTTGCACACATTATTACAATTTTCTTTGGTTGTGTGTCATACATTACTTGCGTATCTGGCTTAGCTTTTTTGTTGTCGATACTGACTTGGAAAACTCACTTTTAAAACCCAATTGACGTCTATGGCTACAGTACTTTTTATTTTAAAAATATGATCTTTATTTTTACGTTTATTTCTCCATAAAAGTATATGTTGTCGGGACGGTTAACCCTTTGAACCCGAAAGCCCGCTATAACGGTTTATGCAAACAGTGCAGATCCAGATGAGCCGGATCTGCACTGTTTGAAAGTAATTTTCATATTTTTGAGAACAACAAATACCCCCTTTTTATAAATGGAATAGTCTGAAAATCATTTTGTGATGATTGGATTGGTTGCAAAATTAACATATCACAGCCCATTCAGTTACTTAGGGGTGAAAGGGTTAATATGAGATGTAACAACATAGACTAATAGGGACATTAGTGGTAAAAGTATTGATTAGTTCGTTTATTTCTCCATACAAGTATATATTGTTGCCACTCATATAAACCGTCTCGTCGAGACGGTTCATATGAATGGTAACAACATATATTCTCGTAGAGACGGTTCATATGAGTGGTAACAACATATATTCTCGTCGAGACTGTTCATATGAGTGGTAACAACATATATTTTCGTCGAGACGGTTCATATGAGTGGTAACAACATATATTTATTCTCGTAGAGACTGTTCATATGAGTGGTAACAACATATATTTATTCTCGTAGAGACTGTTCATATGAGTGGTAACAACATATATGCTCGTCGAGACGGTTCATATGAATGGTAACAACATATATTCTCGTCGAGACGGTTCATATGAGTGGTAAGAACATATATACTCGTCGAGACGGTTCATATGAGTGGTAAGAACATATATGCTCGTCGAGACGGTTCATATGAGTGGTAAGAACATATATGCTCGTCGAGACGGTTCATATGAGTGATAACAACATATACTTTCGAACAGAAATGGAGAAAATAGTGAAAACATTCTCAAGAGTTTCTTACTACTGCAATCTATGGTAGCGTCCTTGTCTCAATGCTAAAATATACTAAGTCCTAATAATGAGGTAGTAAGTCCTAATTAAGTGATGTGAGATAATAAGTACTAATTAGGAGATAGTAACACCTAATTAGGAGACCGTATCTCCTAATTAGGACTTACTGTCTCACAATTATGACTTATACTCTCCTAATTATGACTTAGTATCTCCTAATTAGGAGTTAGTATATCATAATTAGGACTTACTATCTCATAATTAGGAGTTAGTATCTCATAATTAAGAGATAAAAAAATGTTTAGCATTGACACATATAGTAAGTCCTAATTAGGAGATAGTAAGTCCTAATTAGGAGATAATAACTCCTAATTAGGAGCATTGGCACCAGGACATTTCCATAATACTCGGTTAAACATTAATGGGAATGTGACAAATATGTATTTTATATACGCATATGCTCTGAAATATTTGCCAACCATGATTCGACCTAATTTACGCAATATGTAATTATTTCATAAAATGGAAGTTCACAGTGTACTAGCACAGTGAATTAAAAATCATAATACACTAGTATAATACATACATTAAATGTAAATGATGCTGTGCTTATGCAAATGACAATGCCAAGACATATAATTAAACAGGTGTGTGTTGTTTAAAATGATATTTATTAAACGAGATGACTGATTTACTAAGAAACTCAGCTCAGCCTCGCTTCTTCTGAAATCGGTCAGCTTTCACATCTGAATGATCACTCTTGTAATCTCTTAGCTGCACATGTTCCGCTTTAATTTAGACAACAGGGGGCCGTTTCACTAAACTTCTTTTCAATTGATGGATTTACAGTTATTGAGCATAGGCTGCATATGCAGCCTATGCTCAATAAATGTATATCCAACAATTATTTACGAGAAAACATTGTTAATGTGAAATTGACAGACTATCATAATTTTGCACTTACGAACATTTCAGTCGTAGGAAGTTTAGTGAAACGGCCCCCAGGTGCTGATGTAATGCAGTGTACTGGAATGTAATTATAGTTATCTACTCAGAACAGTAAATCTCTCTATTTAGTTTCGAAATCGGTGCATACACTGGTGCTGCACCCCGCATCGGCGTAATATGTTTCACGTAGAAATAAGCGCAGGATTCCTGACGAATTCTCATTCTGCTAGATACATAAAATACTGCATAAACACATTTTCGTCCAGTAACCGGCGCAAGAAATGTGCCGGTTACTAGACAAAAAATGGTTTGGCGATAGCTCTAAGTAGAGCTGAGTGGCATTTTGTTAAGAAACCAGTGCATTTTTCGGCGTGAAACATTTTACGCCGGCGCGGAGTGCATCACCAACGACATATATGGTGTCAAGGACCTGTGAGCCAGATCTGCGATCGATACACGTTACCCATCTCCAACAGTAAACAGGTGCGCCCTACCCGACTTCCATAAGTACGCCTTGACATCTCGTGCTTCTCGTGCACCATGACTGTCATATACACTATACATGTACACGGTGAAATCTGACACGGCCGACAAAGGTGTTGATTTCGCTGCGGCAGACGACAGTATATACATCAGAAGCAGACACGCACACATCGCGACAATGAACATGCAGAGTACGCAGCCGACACACACGCCGTGTCGTGCATTGAACATGCATCAGGGGTCACCGGTGGATCTCACCACGGGGCACGATCCGGGGCTCAACACGCATCACGTGACATCGGGCGCCCTGCCGATCAGGTATGTCTACCAGTAGTCCGATAAACAGTGCAGATCAGCCATCAAACAGTTCAAATCAGTTAATACATCGATCCGCAAATCTTTATTTATTTATTTTTTAAATTAAAAATATTAAAACATATAATATTATTACATGTATCAGTGCGGTGTCATATGGCTGGTCCATACCTGGGTACAATATATAACAGTGCGGTGTCATGGCTGGTACATCCCTGGGTATAACATACAACAGTGCGGTGTCATATGGCTGGTACATCCCTGTGTACAATATATAACAGTGCGGTGTCATATGGCTGGTACATCCCTGGTTAAAATATACAACAGTGCGGTGTCATATGGCTGGTACATCCCTGGGTATAATATACAACAGTGCGGTGTCATATGGCTGGTACATCCCTGGGTATAATATACAACAGTGCGGTGGCATATGGCTGGTACATCCCTGGGTATAATATACAACAGTGCGGTGTCATATGGCTGGTACATCCCTGGGTATAATATACAACAGTGCGGTGTCATATGGCTGGTACATCCCTGGGTACAATATATAACAGTGCGGTGTCATATGGCTGGTACATCCCTGGGTATAATATACAACAGTGCGGTGTCATATGGCTGGTACATCTCTGGGTACAATATACAACAGTGTGGTGACATATGGCTGGTACATCCCTTGGTAAAATATACAACAGTGCGGTGACATATGGCTGGTACATTCCTGGGTACAATATACAATCAGGGACCATCTGGCTGGTAGATCCCGGGGTAAAATGTACTACAGTCTTGGGCAATGTGGTTGGTAGACCCCCGAGTAAAATGTGCTACAGTCCAGGACCATCTGGCTGGTAGATCCCAGGGTAACATGTTCTACAGTCTGGTGCCATCTGGGCCATCTGGTTGGAAGATCCGGGCGAAATGTACTATAGTCTGGTCCCATCTGGCAGGTAGATCCGTGGGTAAAATGTACTACAGTCCGGGACCATCTGGCTGGCAGATCCGTAGCTGGTAGATCCCTGGGTATTTTGTACTAAGGTCCGGGGTCATGTAGCTGGTAGATCCCTGTGTGTTTCGCATTAACTCCGGGGCCATGTAGCTGGTAGATCCCTGGGTATTTTATACTAAATCCTGGGCCATGTAGCTGGTAGATCCCTGGGTATTTTATACTAAATCCTGGGCCATGTAGCTGGTAGATCCCTGAGTAGTTTGTACTAAGGTCCGGGGCCATGTAGCTGGTAGATCCTGGGTATTTCGCATTAACTCCGGGGCCATGTAGCTGGTAGATCCCTGGGCATTGTATACTAAATCCGGGGCCATGTAGCTGGTAGATCCCTCAGTATGTTGTATTACAACCTGGGGCCTTGTAGCCGGTATATCCCTGTGTATTTTGTACTACAGTCCGGGGCCATGTAGCAGGTAGATCCCTGGGTAGTTTGTACTAAAGTCCGGGGCCATGTAGCTGGTAGTTCCTTGGTGGGTATTTTGAACTACAGTCCGGGGCCATGTAGCTGGTAGATCTCTTGGTATTTTGTACTACAGTCCGGGGCCATGTAGCTGGTATATCCCTGGGTATTGTGTACTACAGTCCACTGGGTATTTTGTACTACAGTCCCGGGCTATTTTAGCTGGTAGATCCCTGGGTATTTTGTACTACACTCCGGGCCATGTAGCCGGTAGATCCCTGGGTAAAATGTACTACAGTCCGGGGCCATCTGGTTGGTAGACCCTGAGTAAAATGTACTACAGTGCGGGGCCATATGGCTGGTAGATCCCTGTGTAAAATGTACTACAGTCCATGGTCATCGGGCTGGTAAATCCCTGGGTAAAATGTAGTATAGTCCGGGGTCATGTGACCTGTAGGTCCCTAGGTAAAATATACTACACACTCCGGGGCCATGTGACTTGTAGGTTCCCGGGTAAAATGTACTACAATCCGGGGCCATCTGGCTGGTATATCACTGGGTAAAATGTACTACAATCCGGGGCCATCTGGCTGGTATATCACTGGGTAAAATGTACTACAGTCCGGGGTCATCTGGCTGGTAGATTCCTGGGTAAAATGCACTAAATTGCGGTGAAATATGGATGATAGATCCCTGGCTAAAATATACTACAGTCCGGAGCAATGTGACTTGTAGGTCCCTGGGCAAAATATACTACACACTCCGGGGCCATGTGACTTGTAGGTTCCCGGGTAAAATGTACTACAGTCCTAGGCCATCTGTCTGGTATATCGCTGGGTAAAATATTGTACAGTCCGGGACTATCTGGCTGGTAGATACCAGGGTAAAATTTACTAGCTGGTAGATCTCTGGGTATTTTGTACTACAGTCCGGGGCCATGTAGCTGGTTTGGTTGGTTGGTTTGCTTATATGTAAGGGTGGCAATTGGCTCTAAGACCTTCCATACCCGTACTACAATGTAGCTGGTAGATCCCTGGGGATTTTGTACTACAGTCCGGGGACATGTAGCTGGTAGATCCCTATGTATTTTGTACTACAGTCCGGGGCCATGTAGCTGTTAGAACCCTGGGTATTTTGTACTGCAGTCCGGGGCCATGTAGCTGTGAGAACCCTGGGTATTTTGTACTACAGTCCGGGCCCATGCAACTGTAGATACCTGTGTATGTTGTACTACACTCCGGGCCATGTAGATCCCTGCGTAAAATGCTATAGCGTCCGGTGTAATATAGATGACAGATCCCTGGGCAAAATGTACTACAGTCCGGGGCCATATGACTGGTAGTTATCAGGGTAAAATATATTAGCTGGTAGATCTCTGGGTATTTTGTACAAAATACTGGGCTATGTAGCTGGTAGATCCTTGGGTATTTTATACTACAGTCCGGGAGGGCTATGTAGCTGGTAGATCCCTGGGTATTTTGTACTACAGTCCGGGGCCATGTAGCTGGTAGATCCCTGGGTATTTTGTACTACAGTCCGGGGCCATGTAGCTGGTAGATCCCTGGGTATTTTGTACTACAGTCCCCGGGGCCATGTAGGGCTGTAGGGAATCCCTGGTATTTTTGTACACAGTTCGGGACCATGTAGCTGGTAGATCCCTGGGTAAAATGTACTACAGTCCGGGGCCCATGTAACTGGTAGATCTCTGGGTAAAATGTACTACAGTCCTGGGCCATATGGCTGGTAGATCCCAGGGTAAAATGTACTACAGTCCGGGGTCATGTGACCCTGGGTAAAATGTACTACAGTCCAGGACAATCTGGCTGGTAGATCCCTGGGTACAATGTACTACAGTCCGGGACAATCTGGCTGGTATATCCCTGGGTACAATGTACTACAGTCCGGGACAATCTGGCTGGTAGATTCCATGGTAAAATGTACTACAGTCCGGGGTCATGTGACTTGTAGATCCCTGGGTACAATATACTACAGTCCAGAACAATCTGGCTGGTAGATCCCTGGGTACAATGTACTACAGTCCGGGACAATCTGGCTGGTAGATCCCTGGGTACAATGTACTACAGTCCGGGACAATCTGGCTGGTAGATTCCATGGTAAAATGTACTACAGTCCGGAGTCATGTGACTTGTAGATCCCTGGGTAAAATGTACAAAAGTCCAGGACAATCTGGCTGGTAGATCCCTAGGTACAATGTACTACAGTCCGGGACAATCTGGCTGGTAGGTCCCTGGGTACAATGTACTACAGTCCATGACAATCTGGCTGGTAGGTCCCTGGGTACAATGTACTACAGTCCGGGACAATCTGGCTGGTAGATCCGATGGTAAAATGTACTACAGTCCGGGACAATCTGGCTGGTAGGTCCCTGGGTACAATGTACTACAGTCCGGGACAATCTGGCTGGTAGATCCCTGGGTACAATGTACTACAGTCCATGACAATCTGACTGGTAGGTCCCTGGGTACAATGTACTACAGTCCGGGACAATCTGGCTGGTAGGTCCTTGGGTAAAATGTACTACAGTCCGGGGCCATATGGCTGGTAGATCCCATGGTAAAATGTACGACAGTCCGGGGTCATGTGACTTATAGACCCCGGGTAAAATGTACTACAATCCAGGACAATCTGGCTGGTAGGTCCCTGGGTAAAATGTACTACAGTCCAGGACAATCTGGCTGGTAGGTCCCTGGGTAAAATGTACTACAGTCCGGGGCCATATGGCTGGTAGATCCCATGGCGAAATGTACTACAGTCCGGGGTCATGTGTCTTGTAGACCCTGGGTAAAATGTACTACAGTCCAGGACAATCTGGCTGGTAGGTCCCTGGGTAAAATGTACTACAGTCCGGGGCCATGTGACTTGTAGACCCTGGGTAAAATGTACTACAGTCCAGGACAATCTGGCTGGTAGGTCCCTGGGTAAAATGTACTACAGTCCGGGGCCATATGGCTGGTAGATCCCATGGCGAAATGTACTACAGTCCGGGGTCATGTGACTTGTAGACCCTGGGTAAAATGTACTACAGTCCGGGACAATCTGGCTGGTAGATCCCTGGGTACAATGTACTACAGTCCAGGACAATCTGGCTGGTAGATCCCTTGGTACAATGTACTACAGTCCAGAACAATCTGGCTGGTAGATTCCATGGTAAAATGTACTACAGTCCGGGGTCATGTGACTTGTAGATCCCTGGGTAAAATGTACTACAGTCCAGGACAATCTGGCTGGTAGATCCCTGGGTAAAATGTACTACAGTCCGGAACAATCTGGCTGGTAGATCCCTGGGTAGTACAATGTACTACAGTCCGGGACAATCTGGCTGGTAGATCCCTTGGTAAAATGTACTACAGTCCGGGACAATCTGGCTGGTAGGTCCCTGTGTACAATGTACTACAGTCCGGGACAATCTGGCTGGTAGGTCCCTGTGTACAATGTACTACAGTCCAGGACAATCTGGCTGGTAGATCCCTGGGTAAAATGTACTACAGTCCGGAGTCATGTGACTTGTAGGCCCTGGGTAAAATGTACAACAGTCCAGGACAATCTGGCTGGTAGATCGCTGGGTAAAATGTACGGTAAAATGTACTACAGTCCAAGACAATCTGGCTGCTAGATCCCTGGGTAAAATGTACTACAGTCCGGGGCCATATGGCTGGTAGATCCCATGGTAAATTGTACTACAGTCCGGGGCCATATGGCTGGTAGATCCCATGGTGAAATGTACTACAGTCCGGGGTCATGTGACTTGTAGACCCTGGGTAAAATGTACTACAGTCCAGGACTATCTGGCTGGTAGGTCCCTGGGTAAGATGTACTACAGTCCAGGACAATCTGGGTCCCAGGAATCCCTGTGTAAAATGTACTACAGTCATGACAATCTGGCTGTAGGTCCCTGGGTAAAAATAAGTACCTACAGTCTCCCAGGACAATCTGGCTGGGTTAGTCCGAATCCCTGTTTGGTAAAATGTACTAATACAGGTCCCAAAAGGACATCCGGCTGGTAGAGGTCCCACCCCTGTGTCCAAAATGTACTACCAGTCCTGGGCTATATTGGCCAAAAGGTAGGATCAAGGGTAAAATGTACTACAAGGTTCCCCGTCATGTGACTTGTAACCCTGGGTAAAAGAACTACAGTCCAGGAACAATCTTGGCTGGTAGAATCCCGGGTAAAATGTACGACAGTCCCGGGACAATCTGCTGTAGGATCCCTGTGTAAATTAAAATGTACACAGTCCGGGACAATCTGGGCCCTGGGTAAATGTACCCTACAGTCCGGGACCACCTGGCTGTGTAGGCCCTGTGTACATGTACTACCCGTCCTGGGACAATCTGGCTGGTAATGTCCCTGGTGTACACTGTACTTTACAGTCAGGACAATCTGGCTGATAGATCCCTGGGTAAAATGTACTACAGTCCGGAGTCATGTGACTTGTAGGCCCTGGGTAAAATGTACAACAGTCCAGGACAATCTGGCTGGTAGATCCCTGGGTAAAATGTACCGTAAAATGTACTACAGTCCAAGACAATCTGGCTGCTAGATCCCTGGGTAAAATTTACTACAGTCCGGGGCCATGGCTGGTAGATCAAAATGTATGTACTACAGTCAAAAGGGTAAATGTTTACTTTGGGGTAGATCTGATGTATACGGGGTCCGGGGCCATATGGCTGGTAGATCCCATGGTAAAATGTACTACAGTCCGGGGTCATGTGACTTGTAGATCCTGGGTAAAATGTACTACAGTCCGGGGCCATATGGCTGGTAGATCCCATGGTAAAATGTACTACAGTCCGGGGTCATGTGACTTGTAGATCCTGGGTAAAATTGACTCAGTCCGGGGCCATATGGCTGGTAGATCCCATGGTAAAATGTACTACAGTCCGGGGTCATGTGACTTTTATACCCTGGGTAAAATGTACTACAGTCCAGGACAATCTGGCTGGTAGGATCCCTGGGTAAAATGTACTACAGTCCGGGGCCATATGGCTGGTAGATCCCATGGTGAAATGTACAACAGTCCGGGGTCATGTGACTTGTAGACCCTGGGTAAAATGTACTACAGTCCGGAGTCATGTGACTTGTAGACCCTGGGTAAAATGTACTACAGTCCGGGGCCATATGGCTGGTAGATCCCATGGTGAAATGTACTACAGTCCGGGGTCATGTGACTTGTAGACCCTGGGTAAAATGTACTACAGTCCGGGACAATCTGGCTGGTAGGTCCCTGGGTAAAATGTACTACAGTCCGGGGCCATATGGCTGGTAGATCTCATGGTAAAATGTACTACAGTCCGGGGTCATGTGACTTGTAGACCCTGGGTAAAATGTACTACAGTCCAGGACAATCTGGCTGGTAGATCCCTGTGTACAATGTACTACAGTCCAGAACAATCTGGCTGGTAGATTCCATGGTAAAATGTACTACAGTCCGGGGTCATGTGACTTGTAGATCCCTGGGTAAAGTGTACTACATCCAGGACTCTGGCGGTACCCGGGTACAAGTACTACAGTCCGGGACAACTGGCGTAGATCCCTGGGTACAATGTACTACAGTACAGGACAATCTGGCTGGTATTATGGTAGTACTACAGTCGGGGTCTGTGACTTGTAGATCCTGGGTAAAATGTACTACAGTCCAGGAAAACTGGCTGGTATCCCTGGGTAAAATGTACTACAGTCCGGGGTCATGTGATTGTAGACCCTGGTAAAATACTACAGTCCTGACATCTGCTGGTAAGATCCCTGGTAAATTACACATCCGGGACAATCGGCTTGGTAGGTTCCCTGGGTAAAATTACTACATCCGGGCCATAAGGCCTGGTAGATCTCAGGGAAAATGTACTACAGTCCGGGTTCATGGTGACTAAGACTGGGTAAAATTACTACAGTCCCAGGACAATCTGGCTTGGTTAATCCCTGTACAATGAACTACATCCAGAACAATCTGGCTGGTAGATTCCATGGTAAAATGTACTACAGTCCGGGGTCATGTGACGTGTAGATCCCTGGGAAAATGGTACTAACAGTCCCAGACAATCTGGCTGGTAGATCCCTGGGTACAATGTACACGTCCGGACAATCTGCTGGTAGATCCCTGGTTACAATGTTACACAGTAACAGACAATCCTGGCTGGTAAGGGTTTCCATGGTAAAAATGTACTAACACCCGGGTCATGTGACTTGTAAGTCCTTGGGTAAAATGTACACAGTCCAGGACAATCTGGCTGGTAGATCCCTGTTAAAATGTACTATTAGTCCGGGGTCATGTGACTTGTGACCCCTGGTAAAATACACAGTCCAGGGACAATCTGGGCTGGTAGAATCCCTGGTAAAATATACTACATTCCCGGGAACAATCTGGCCCGGGTGAATCCCTGTAGTACAATGTACTACAGTCCGGGACAATCTGGCTGGTAGATCCCTGGGTAAAATGTACTACAGTCCGGGACAATCTGGCTGGTAGGTCTCTGTGTACAATGTACTACAGTCCGGGACAATCTGGCTGGTAGGTCCCTGTGTACAATGTACTACAGTCCAGGACAATCTGGCTGGTAGATCCCTGGGTAAAATGTACTACAGTCCGGAGTTATATGACTTGTAGGCCCTGGGTAAAATGTACAACAGTCCAGGACAATCTGGCTGGTAGATCCCTGGGTAAAATGTACTACAGTCCGGAGTCGTGTGACTTGTAGACCCTGGGTAAAATGTACTACAGTCCAGGACAATCTGGCTGGTAGATCCCTGGGTAAAATGTACTACAGTCCGGGACAATCTGGCTGGTAGATCCCTGGGTAAAATGTACTACAGTCCTGGACAATCTGGCTGGTAGGTCCCTGTGTACAATGTACTACAGTCCAGGACAATCTAGCTGGTAGATCCCTGGGTAAAATGTACTACAGTCCGGAGTCATGTGACTTGTAGGCCCTCGGTAAAATGTACAACAGTCCAGGACAATCTGGCTGGTAGATCCCTGGGTAAAATGTACGGTAAAATGTACTACAGTCCAAGACAATCTGGCTGCTAGATCCCTGGGTAAAATTTACTACAATCCGGCGTTATCTGGCTGGTAGATGCCTGGTTAAAATATACCATAGTCCGGGGTTATCTGGCTGGTATATCTCTGGGTAAAATGTTCTACAGTCCAAGACCATCTGGCTGGTAGATCCTGCAATGCCCATTGCTGTGGGTATTGATTGGACGTTAAATAAAGATACACTTTATTAATTACTGTATCCCCCGGACTTCGTCGGGGGATACATAGGATCTGACACCGAACATCGTCCGCGTCCGCCGCAGACACTTTTTGTCCGGAGCATAACTCGAACACCCTTTGGAATAGTTTCATGAAACTTCACACATGCATAGACCACGACCCGAAGGTGTGTCGCGCATAAGAATGACAACTCTTGCGTAGCTAATTTTTTAGTTATCTCCCTTTTTAGCTCACCTGAGCGAAGCTCATGTGAGCTATTGTTACCGCAATGTGTCCGTCGTCCGTCGTCGTCGTCCGTCGTCAGTCGTCCGTCGTCGTCCGTTAACATTTTCAAACGTCTTCTCCTCGGTAACAATACAATAATACAATACATTTTATTCACTCTAAGCCACATACGTGACACACGAGGTATACAATAGATTACATAATACAACGATGGGTAAAAATACAAAATGCATATGTATAAGCTCACTAGTCATTATAACCATAAAGCATTTCTTATAAAAATAGCTAAATTTCTTAATTGCTTTCCAGATTTTTTCTCAAATAGCTGTGCGAATTTTAAAATATTTGGTCTTCTAAAATAAAAACATTGGGCCTATAGTCACCAAACTTCATGATCATGGTCCTTAGGTAGGGGGATTACAATGTTAAAATGATGTCACTACGTAATCCAACATGGCCGCCGTCTAAAAATAGCACAAATTCTTCAAAAATCTTCTCAAGAACCGCCAACCGGATTTCGACAAAACTTGGTAGGAATGATCGATGTACAGTGCTCTTTCAAAGTTGTTAAAATGGTCACCCCCGGGTCCAAAATGGGCGTGGCCCGTGGGGTCAAATTGGGGTCAAATTTCATTTTTGACCGAATATGGTCATGTCATATATCAAATCGAAGGTATCAACGTGGCATCACTCTGGTGCATTTTTTGTCGAAATCAGATGGTTATGTCATCCAAGATGGCCGCCAAAATGTCAAAAGGTCGTTATTTTATTAGAGATTTCAAAATTCTTCTTCACATGAACCGCTTTGCCCATGGTAGCCAAACTTTACAGTTATGGTCCATGGGTGAAGCCTTTTCAGATTTGTTAAAATGGAGGTCGTCGCTAATCCAAGATGGCCACCGTCTAAAAATAGCATAAATTCTTAAAAAATCTTATCATGAACCACTAGCTGGATTTCGACGAAACTTGGTAGGAATGATCGATGTACAATGCTCTTTCAAAGTTGTTAAAATGGTGACCCCGGGGTCAAAAATGGGCGTGGCCCGTGTGGTCAAATTTTATGTTTGACCATGTTATATATCAAATCGAAGGTATCAATGAGGTGATCACTCTGGTGCATTTATTGTCGTAATTGGATGGTTATGTAATCCAAGATGGCCGCCGAAAGGTCTAAAGGTCGTTCTTTTATCAGAGATTTCAAAATTCTTTTTCCCAAGAACCGCTTGGCTCATGGTAGCCAAACTTAAATGTTATGGTCCATGGGTGAAGCCTTTTCAGATTTGTTAAAATGGAGGTCATCGGTAATCCAAGATGGCCGCCGTCTAAAAATAGCGTAAATTCTTAAAAAATCTTCTTCTCATGAACCGCTAGCTGGATTTCGACGAAACTTGGTAAGAATTATCGATGTACAATGCACTTTAAAAATTGTTAAAATGGTGACCCCGGGGTCAAAAATGGGCGTGGCCCGTGGGGTCAATTGGGGTCAAATTTTATTTTAGACCAAATATGGTCATGTTATATATCAAGGTATCAACGAGGCGATCACTCTGTTGCATTTATTGTCCTAATTGGATGGTTATGTAATCCAAGATGGCCGCCGAAACGTCAAAAGGTCGTTCTTTTAGCAGAGATTTCAAAATTCTTCTTCATACGAACCGCTTGGCACATGGTAGCCAAACTTCGCATTTATGTTCCATGGGTGAAGCCTTTTCAGATTTGTTAAAACGGAGGTCGTCGCTAATCCAAGATGGCCGCCGTCTAAAAATAGCATAAATTCTTAAAAAATCTTCTCATGAACCGCTGGCCGGATTTCGACGAAACTTGGTAGGAATGATTGATGTACAATGCTCTTTCAAAGTTGTTAAAATGGTGACCCCGGGGTCAAAAATGGGCGTGGCCCGTGGGGTCAAATTTTATTTTTTACCGAACATGGTCATGTCTATATCAAATCGAAGGTATCAAAGAGGCGATTGCTCTGGTGCATTTTTTGTCGAAATTGGATGGTCATGTCATCCAAGATGGCCGCCGAAAGGTCAAAAGGTCGTTCTTTTATTAGAGATTTCAAAATTCTTCTTCACACGAACCGCTTCGCCCATGGTGGCCAAACTTTACAGTTATGGTCCATGGGTGAAGCCTTTTCAGATTTGTTAAAACGGAGGTCGTCGCTAATCCAAGATGGCCGCCGTCTAAAAATAGCACAAATTCTTAAACAATCTTCTCATGAACCGCCAGCCGGATTTCGACGAAACATGGTAGGAATGATTGATGTAGAATGCTCTTTCAAAGGTGTTAAAATGGTGACCCCGAGGTCAGAAAATGGGCGTGGCCCGTGGGGTTAAATTTTATTTTTGACCGAATTTGCTCATGTCATATATCAAATTGAAGGTATCGATGAGGCGATTGCTCTGGTGCAATATTTGTCGGAATCGGATGATTATGTCGTCCATGATGGCCGCCAAAAGGTCCATTTACTCGAGATTTTGAACGTCTTTTTTTCAGAAACCACATGGCCGATGGTGGCCAAACTTCATAGTAAGTTAAGATCCTTGGTTGAAGCATTTTCAGATTTGGTAAAATAAGTCATCGCTTAATCCAAGATGACCGCCATCTAAAAACAGCACTTTTTTTAAAAAAAAACACATGAACTCAATGTCACATTCTCCTCTGGTGTTCATGGAGTCATGTGAGCGACTTAGGGCCATCATGGCCCTCTTGTTTGTTTTGCGCACTGATTTCGTGTCCGGAGCATAACCACGACCCGAAGGTGTGTCGCGCACAAGAATGACAACTCTTGCGTAGCTAATTTTTTAGTTATCTCCCTTTTTTGTTTCGCGCACTCTACAAACTGGATAATAATGCATGAACACCCGTTTTCTCGTGTGCTATGTACACTTTACCTGTAGAGAACAATAGCCTTCTCCGGTTGAACAATAGTGACTGGGAGAACCATTCACCTGTGCATGTGCTAGCATGTGCAAATGTCCAGACTGACCACTAACTAACCACTAACTTATTACAGGTAATTTATACAGGTAAATTACTATATTACATTTCCGTAAACTGTGTTGAAAATATTGTGGCAATATGTGGACCTGTGCAGATATATGTAGATAAATATAGGACTATTAAAAATAAATATAGGCTCCAGTAGCGTGCATTAAGTGGGTATACTTATGTTACCCAAGTGTCTATGCTTGGAAAAAACCTGGCCTTCGTGGCTTTGCCTCGTTTCTTGTTTTTCTTCAAATTCTTTTTCAATTTTTGTCTAGTAGCATAAGGTCGTAAGTGCTATATACAGACTATTATCATATAATAAAACAATTCTTCACTAGTGAGCCATAGAATATAATCTGATAGTTTATGGCTCACTAGTCAATAATTGTATCCCCCGGACTCCGTCGGGGGATACTATGGATTTGACAGCGCGCCGCGTCCGCGTCCGCGTCCGCGTCCGCGTCCGCGTCCGCGTCCGCGTCCGCGTCCGCGTCCGCGTCCGCGTCCGCCGCAGACACTTCTTGTCCGGAGCATAACTCGAACACCCTTTGGAATATTTTCATGAAACTTCACACATGCATAGACCACGACCCGAAGGTGTGTCGCGCACAAGAATGACAACTCTTGCATAGCTAATTTTTTAGTTATCTCCCTTTTTTGTTTCTCGCACTGATTTAGTGTCCGGAGCATAACTCCACCACCCTTTCGAATATTTTCATGAAACTTCACACATGCATGGACCACGACCCGAAGGTGTGTCGCGCACAAGAATGACAACTCTTGCATAGCTAATTTTTGAGTTATCTCCCTTTTTTGTTTTGCGCACTGATTGACCATAACTCGACCACCCTTTGGAATATTTTTATGAAACTTAACACATTCAATTAGACCACAACCGAAGAACCAAGGTGTGTCGTGCACAAGAATGACAACTCTTGCATAGCTAATTTTTGAGTTATCTCCCTTTTTTGTTTTCGCTCACTGATTTCCTGTCCGGAGCATAACTCGACCACCCTTTGGAATATTTTCATGAAACTTCACACATGCATAGACCACGACCCGGAGGTGTGTCGCGCACAAGAATGACAACTCTTGCGTAGCTAATTTTTGAGTTATCTCCCTTCTTTGTTTTGCGCACTCTACAAACTGGACAATAATGCATGAAGACCTATTTTCTCGTCTGCTCTGTACACCTTTTCTCATGTGCTCTGTACACCTTACCTGTAGAGAGAACAATAGAAACTGGGAGAACCATGTGCTAGCATGGGCTAGCATGTGCAGATGTCCAGTGCTTGACCACTGCTGACCAGGTAATTTATACAGGTAAATCACTACATTGGGTACTGTGTTGAAAATATTGTGGCATTATGTGGACCTGTGCAGTTTTTTGTAGATAAATATAGGACTATTAAAAAAAAATCTGGTCTCCAATAGCAAGCATTATTATTTTTTTCATTTTGTTTTTCATTTTTTTTTTTTTTTTTTTTTTTTTTTTATTTTTTTTTTTTTTTTTTTTTTTTTTTTTCATTTTTTTTTTTTTCATTTTTTTTTTTTAAATTATTTTTCAATTTTTGTCTAGTAGCATAAGGTCGTAAGTGCATTATACAGACTATTCACCTGTGCATGTGCTAGCATGTGCAACTGACCACTGACCACTTACAGGTAATTTATACAGGTAAATGATTATATTACATTTCCGTAAACTGTGTTGAAAATATTGTGGCATTATGTGGACCTGTGCAGATATATGTAGATAAATGTAGGACTATTAAAAAAAAATGTGTGCTCCAGTAGCAAGCATTATTATTTTTAAACTTTTTTTTTCCATTTTTTTGTTTACATTTTTTTTTTCAAATTATTTTTCAATTTTTGTCTAGTAGCATAAGGTGGTAAGTGCTATATACAGACTATTCACCTGTGCATATGCTAGCATGTGCAACTGACCACTGACAACTTACAGGTAATTTATACAGGTAAATGATTATATTACATTTCCGTAAACTGTGTTGAAAATATTGTGGGAATATGTGGACCTGTGTATATATGATATGTAGATAAATATAGGACTATTAAAAAACATTCTGGGCTCCAGTAGGGAGCATTATTCTTTTTCTTTTTTTTAATTTAATTTTTTTTTATTTTTTTTCATTTTTTTTTTTACATTCTTTTTCAATTTTTTAACTGACCACTAACTTATTACAGGTAATTTATACAGGTACATTATTACATTTCCGTAAACTGTGTTGACAATATTGTGGCAGTATGTGGACCTGTGCAGATATAATTATGTAGATAAATATAGGACTATTAACAAAAATTCTGGGCTCCAGTAGCGAGCATTATTTTAAAAAAAAAAAATTGTATATTACATTTCCATAAACTGTGTTGAAAATATTGTGGCATTATGTGGACCTGTGCAGATATATGTAGATAAATATAGGACTATTAAAAAAAAATTCTGGGCTCCAGTAGCAAGTATTATTATTTTTTATTTTTCAACTTTTTTTTTCAAATTTCTTTTAATTTTTTTTTTTACATTCTTTTTTAATTTTTTAACTGACCACTAACTTATTACAGGTAATTTATACAGCTAAATTATTACATTTACCTAAACTGTGTTGACAATATTGTGGCAGTATGTTGACCTGTGCAGATATATGTAGATAAATATAGGACTATTAACAAATAATTCTGCGCTCCAGTAGCTTCACACATGCATAGACCCTAAAGGTGTGTCGCGCAAGAATGACAACTCTTGCATCACTAATTGTTTAGTTATCTCCCTTTGTCCGTCACCGATTTTGTCTCCAGAGCATAACTCGATCACCCTTTTTTCAAACTACTTGTGTATCTGGGGAGGGGGATACACATGCGCTTGTCAACAAGCGTCCATTTCTAGTTTTTAAATTTTTTTTTTCATTTTTTTTTTTTTCATTTTTTTTTTCAAATTATTTTTCAATTTTTGTCCAGTAGCATAAGGTCGTAAGTGCTATATACAGACTATTCACCTGTGCATGTGCTAGCATGTGCAACTGACCACTGACCACTTACAGGTAATTTATACAGGTAAATGATTATATTACATTTCCGTAAACTGTGTTGAAAATATTGTGGCATTATGTGGACCTGTGCAGATATATGTAGATAAATATAGGACTATTAAAAAAAATTCTGGGCTCCAGTAGCAAGCATTATTATTTTTAATTTTTAAACTTTTTTTCCATTTTTTTTTTTCATTTTTTTTTTCAAATTCTTTTTCAATTTTTGTCTAGTAGCATAAGGTCGTAAGTGCTATATACAGACTATTATCATATAATAAAACAATTATTGACTAGTGAGCCATAGAATATAATCTGATATTCTATGGTTCACTAGTCAATAATTGTATAATATGTTCGGGCCAGTGAAAATTGCTTTCGGGCCCAGGCTCGAGGTCAAGGCGGGACAAGGCGAGGCATCTGATTCCGCGGAATTCTTGTTTACTTATCTCCCTTTGTTGTTTCGTGCTCTGATTTTGTATCCAGAGCATAACTCGAACACGCATATACGCATTGCTCTCTAATGGTCCTCTACCGCCCTGTGCCAAATCCACGTTCGTTCTGCCCCGTCAAGCCCAGGGTCAAGGTCACATACTTAGTGCTTCAAAAACATTAACGCTTGGGTAAATATCTTATACTTTCTGTTTTCTTTCATGGATCATGGATCATCTTCATATTTCATATACGCATTGCTCTAATGGTCCTCTACCGCCCTGTGCCAAATCCACGTTCGTCCTGCCCCACCAATCCCAGGGTCAAGGTCACATACTTGGTGCTTCAAAAACTTTAACGCTCAGGTAAATATCTTATAATTTTTATTTCCATTCACGGATCAACTTCATATTTCATATACGCGTTGCTCTAATGGTCGTCTACCGCCCTGTGCCAAATCCACGTTCGTCCTGCCCCCGCCAAGCCCAGGGTCAAGGTCACATACTTAGTGCTTCAAAAACTTTAACGCTCGGGTAAATATCTTATAATTTCTGTTTTCTTTCATGGATCATCTTCATATTTCATATACGCATTGCTCTAATGTCCTCTACCGCCCTGTGCCAAATCCACGTTCGTCCTGCCCCCGCCAATCCCAGGGTCAAGGTCACATACTTGGTGCTTCAAAAACTTTAATGCTCAGGTAAATATCTTATAATTTTTCTTTCCATTCACGGATCAACTTCATATTTCATATATGCGTTGCTCTAATGGTCCTCTACCGCCCTGTGCCAAATCCACGTTCGTCCCGCCCCCGCCAAGCCCAGGGTTAACATCATATATTAGTGCTTCAAAAACTTTAACGCTCAGGTAAATATTTCTTATAATTTCTGTTTTCTTTCACGGATCAGCTTATATTTCATTATATGCATTGCTCTAATGGTCCTCTACCGCCCTGTGCCAAATCCACGTTTGTCCTGCCCCCGCCAAGCCCAGGGTCAAGGTCACATACTTGGTGCTTCAAAAACTTTAACGCTCAGGTAAAAGAAAATTTTGACTTGCAATTTGGCCTCATTTATTATCAAAGCGATATGTGTGGGACATCCGTGTTCTATGAACACATTTTCTAGTTTATTAAACTTCACACATGCATAGAAGACGACCCAAAGGTGTGTCGCACGTAAGAATGACAACTCTTGCGTCGTTAATTTCTTAGTTATCTCCTTTGTTGTTTCGTGCACTGATTTCGTGTCTGGAGCATAACTCGAACACCCTTTGGAATATTTTCATGAAACTTCACACATGCATAGACCACGACCCTAAAGGTGTGTCCCGCAAGAATGACAACTCTTGCATCACTAATTCTTTAGTTATCTCCCTTTGTTTTTCCGTCACTGATTTTGTCTCCGGAGCATAACTCGAACACCCTTTTTTCAAACTACTTGTGTATCTGGGGAGGGGGATACACATGCGCTTGTCGACAAGCGTCCATTTCTAGTTGTATAATATGTTCGGGCCAGTGAAAATTGCTTTCGGGCCCAGGCTCGAGGTCAAGGCGGGACAAGGCGAGGCATTTGATTCCGCGGAATTCTTGTTTACTTATCTCCCTTTGTTGTTTCATGCACTGATTTCGTGTCCGGAGCATAACTCGAACACACTTTGGAATATTTTCATTAAACCTCACACATGCATAGACCATGACCCAAAGGTGTGTCGCGCGCAAGAATGACAACTCTTGCATCGTTATATTATTTTTTACTTATCTCCCTTTGTTGTTTCATGCACTGATTTCGTGTCCGGAGCATAACTCGAACACCCTTTGGAATAGTTTGTTATTAAACTTCACGCATGCATAGAAGACGACCCAAAGGTGTGTCGCACGCAAGAATGACAACTCTTGCGTCGTTAATTTCTTAGTTATCTCCCTTTGTTGTTTCGTGCACTGATTTCGTATCCGGAGCATAACTCGAACACCCTTTGGAATATTTTCATGAAACTTCACACATGCATAGACCATGACCCTAAAGGTGTGTCACGCAAGAATGACAACTCTTGCATCACTATTATTTTTTTTAGTTATCTGCCTTTGTTTTTTCCACACACTGATTTTGTCTCCGGAGCATAACTCGAACACCATTTTTTCAAACTATTTGTGTATCTGGGGAGGGGGATACACATGCGCTTGTCGACAAGCGTCCATTTCTAGTTGAATATGCTATTAAACTACATGTACACTAAAGTCTAAAATATACTCATGGTGATGTTGACTGTATCAATGCTCGGCTAATTGTACCTCTGACTGGAGTCTGGAGGCGGGGTTTACAGGTCTCGGCTTCATTAAAGTTATTCTTGCTGTAAATATCTCCAGCATAAAATGTTAGATAAAAACCAGTAGTATACGAACAGTGTATATAGGTGATATCGTGTTACAAAATAAACTGGGGAAATAACCCTGTCATTGCTTGTCGGAAACAATACACTCCAGGGGCCCGTTTCACTAAACTTCTTACGACTAAAATGTTCGTAAGTGCAAATTTAAGATCGTCTGTAAATTTCAATTTATGGATTTACATTTATTGAGCATAGGCTGCATATGCAAGAAAACATTGTTAATGTGAAATTTACAGACTATAATAATTTTGCACTTACGAACATTTTAGTTTACGTAGTTTAGTGAAACGGCACCCAGATGGCCACATTTCAGTTCTGTTGGGGGAAATGGTCTGGAAAACAGGAAATGTATGTCGACACCGACCTATACGAGTCACGGAGGTTAATTCGCATTTGTATTATGGAAAGTTGTGAAATTTTGCAATCTCAGCATTTGACTATAGCCTGATCGCTATAATTGAGATATTTAACAATTTAATTAAATTTTTATACGACCGTTTTTAAAAAACGGTACGTATTATTTTTTACTGCTGGGCGGGCGGGCGGCTGACAGAAAAAGTGCATAGTTCGTGTACACAACTCCTCCGAAACCGTTCAGTCGATCGTTCTGAAACTATACACACGTCTTCTACACATATTGAAGATGTGCACCTTGGTGTTTTTATGCCGAACACATATTTTTTAACAAAAATATCACCTTTTTAACTTTGTATCCAATTCCCTATCATTTCTACTTTACACTCTACTTTTCTATCTCTGCCTAAATTAGTATACATGTTTAGCACAACGAGATGAAGAAATAACGCTATAGACTTGCAAATTCTCATTAATGTTTCTTGCCTTGGTGACAGCTTCACATTTCTGCATCTTCGCTGTCTGGCCCATATTCGACGGGCGTATTTTGTGACTTGCGGCACTCCTGTTTCAGATTAAAATTATGTGTGCCAAAATGAAAAATTAATTACGTTGTATTTCCCTCCCCATATACCAGTAGCTAGAGTTTGCATTCTTTCACATCTTCAAAATGCAAGTAAAGGATAATCGTCTCCAGACACCCTTGCACCATATTACACTATTTCACTATGACATTATATTTTATGAAGACGCGGGGATTTCCGTCTTGGTGCAGGATCTGACTGAGGGTTGCCAGTATCCGCGTTGTTTCTGCTTTGCTGGTCGAGTTTGGGTTTTCCGTAAGGTTCGCCTAAACCCGTGGCGCTAGGTTGGCCCGTTTCTCTATGCTGGTTCGTGTAGCTGGACTGGCTGAGTTTTCCGTTAGGTTTGCTCACACCAGATGTCGGTTTTCTCGCATACTCGTGGTCCTGCTGTCTGCCAAGATTGGGAAGTGGTTTGAAATGAGAAACGTCACGTGTAGTCGTTTTGCCGCTCATTTGAACCGTTACCATAGATCCCTTTTTGCGTAGGATTTTGGCTGGTTCCGGATTGAAAGCTGGTGTCGGCTTGTTGATTTTCTTCTGTTTCACAAGTACTGAGTCACATACTGACAAATCGCCTTCTTGCGGTGTCGGAATAGAATTTAGCTTTGGATTTCATCTCTGCATCTCTGTCTCGGATTGATTTGTCGTTTAAAGGCACGCAAACTTCTGGTAACATTGTCTTAATCTTGCAGGATTGGATTAATGTTGCAGGATTGGATGTGGCGTTGCTCTATAGTTCCTGAGAAACTTGTTCAGTTCTTGTTTGTAACTATGCCCTTCAATTTTTGCAATTTTCACACATTTTTGTAACGGTTTCATGAAATTTTCTGCATTTGAGTTAGCTTCTGGATGTGCTGGTGTGATTGTCCTGTGTTTGAACCCTAAGTAGTCTGCAAACTGACCGAATTGATGTCCGTTAAACGGAGGTCCATTGTCTGATCTACAGATTGACGGTATTCCGAACATACTGAATACTTTATCCAACACCTGAATTACGGCCTTTGCTGATGTCGTTGTCAATATTTCCACGACCGGAAAATGACTATAATCGTCAATAACCACCATTAAATAGTCTCCTGATGGCAAAGGTCCGAAAACGTCTACTGACACTTCGTCCCATGGGCGCACTGGTAATGTACTCATTTTCAATGGTTCTGATGACGTCGACATAGGAGTCACCGCTAAACACGGAACACACGTTTTGCATGTTTTCTCCACTAAATCGTCGATGTATGGGAACCAAACTTTCTCTTCGAGTAATGTTTTTGTTCTGCAATACCTTGATGTCCGACATGAGCTAATTAAAGTTTATGACTTTTTGTTGAAGTGACGTCGGAATCGCGAGTCTCCATGGTGCCGCGTAAAAGCACAGTTCGACCATTTATTTCACTAACAGTCCGTTCATCGCTCAATCTTGAGTAACACTTGTATATTTTGTTAGTTTTGCTTTCACCTTTGTCCCGTTTGTTGGATTTTACGGCTTTGATTACTTTTTGTAATGTTTCATCCGTCTGTGTGGTGTCTGCAATATCAGCTGTTTTCATTGATTTCGGGACAGCATTCTGCGTGATGTAGCTTACATATTCGTCAGCAATCGAATGTCTTTTCGGATTTGTATGCGGTTGTCGCGACATGTAGTCTGCAATGTTGTCCTTTCCAGAACGATACTTGACCTTGAAGTCGTATGTTGCAAGTCTCAATCTCCAGCGTTCGAGTCGCAGCGACTGTTTTGCTTTTGGACTGTTGAATATAGCTACCAACGGATTGTGATCAGTAATTAATGTGAATGATTTCCCGAACAAGTACAGATGGAAATGTGCTATGCCTGTCACAATGCTTCACTCTCGAGCTGACTGTACCGTTGTTCAACTGGACTAAGCGATTTGCTTGCATATGCAACGAATTTGTTGTCTTGGATCAGAATAGCTGCTGTGCCGACTGGACTGGCGTCTACCCATAATTCAGTTTCCAGTGATGGGTCGTAGTATGCCATTACCGTGTCACTGCTAAGTGTCTGTTTCAGTGTCTGAAACACATTTTCTTGGGCGTCACCCCATTCCCAAGGTTCACTGTCGCGTGTTAACCTGCGAAGCGGTTCTGTGACTGTTGAGAAATTGTGTATGAAACGTGATACGTAGTTTGTCATACCTAAGAAACTGCGAACTTCCGATTGTTTTGCAGGCTTGTCTGAATTTGTATTGGCGTCGACTTTGCTCTGATCTGCCAATATTCTATCTGCGGAAAACACGTAACCGAAGAACGTTATTTTGTCTTGGCTGAACACACACTTGTCTTTATTTAGTGTCAAATTATTGTCTCTGAGCCTCTGGAATACTGCTTCTTAGTGCCTGTCATGATCTATTTGTGATTATCCGAACTGATTTAATGTTGTGGTCTTTCCATTTCCTTTTTATACACTGGGCTACGAAGTGGTTCTTTTTCTTGCAATAATTGCAGGTCTTTCCAAATGCTGGACACCTGTTCACGCGCGGGTATGTACCGCCACAGTTTCTGCATGCAGATTCTTTTGAAAACATGGTTGATAATTCAGTTTCGATTTAGGGTGTAAATAGCAAAAACTCTAGGCCCCAGAGTAAAATATACCACAGTCCGGGGTTATTTGGCTGGTCGATCCCGGGGTAAAATGTACTATAGTCCGGGGTTATCTGACTGGTCGATCCCGGGGTGAAATATACTACAGTCCGGGTTTATCAGGCTGGTCGATCCCGGGGTAAAATATACTACAGTCCGGGGTTATCTGGCTAGTCGATCCCGGGGATTATAAAATATACTATAGTCCGGTGTTATCTGGCTGGCAGATAGATCCCTGGGTTCTGAAGAAGCGAATCATATCATAATGTCTTACGAAATCAGTAAACTACTTTGAATAGATGTTATAGCATTCATTTAATATGCTACTTATTAAACTCGTTGACCGATATATGGCTATGAATGAGAAATGTGTCGTATGGGTTTGGGACCAGCCTCCGCTCCGATCTGATCAGGATCTGCCTTGTTCCCCATTCCATCATTTAAACACCCTGCGTGCTTCTGACAAGCAATGTATATCGTGTTAAGGCTACACGAGAGTGCTATTTGATCAGCAGCTACACATGTCGTAAATCCCATAAGCCTCATGTCTCCAATCACAGCCATATTTCCCGAGAACCTTGAGCATACCCTCATTTCTTATGAAGTCAGTAAAATCGTATAATCAATATAATTTAGTTCACTAATAATGCAATATCCTCTAATAATTGCAGTGCCGAGGCATTTGATGCCGATGACAGTGGGTTTGGAGATCTTGCTCATTTTGCAGTAGAGGCTGAGACGCCGAATATCCACTCCGCTCGAACAACGGTTGGAGTTAGTGGTGCTACTACAGTTAAACCTCCGTGTTCACACAAAGCCGACGGCGACAACTTACCCGGAATCGGCGATATCGCTAAACTCGAGGCTCCGAACAGGATTTCTACACCTCATAAACAGGCTTCTAGAGGTATTCAAATCGTCTTCAACGAAACGAAAGGTGAAAGCGAACTTATCAACACCAATAACTGCCAATCCGCTAACGGCGTCATTTCCAGCATTACCGCCATGCCTGTTTACAACATTGGTATTAATAAAGACACGTGGCGACCTTTCCTGTTCTGGAATGGAACCATTCAGCCATCAGTTGCGTATAACACTCTAGACACGAGTAAACCTGCAGGCGGCGGCCAACCAACGACACGTAAGGACGCAAGTGCCACCGTTGGCTGTTTACAAAGTATAGCAATTCCTAGTACGTGTTACAATACACCTTCTAAACAGGCACAACGGTTCGGCGGTCACGCTGTCGCTTCCGCAGTTCCTATAGCCGCCGACCAGGTTCAATCCCGCCTATCAAACGGACAGCTAGACACTTTACAACTCACTGGGGCTACTGTAAAAGACGAACCTGTACGTGATACAACCTCAATTAGTAACCTAGAAAGAACATTTAATCCAAATCGGAAAACTAAAGACAAAATCGTTACAGATACACAGTCTATCAATGAAATTAGCGAGAAGCACAGCAGTACTCTGCTTCTAGCTACATATTCCGATATCAGTAGTGACGACGAGAGTGAAACGTCCACCGATGAAGCCGATTCCAAATCGTTGCCAAAAAAACGGCGGAAATCTTCCGTGCCAATGAAAAGTGCTGAAAAGGCAGACCCGAGATTCAAGGGAGCTACACTGTGGCTTCAAACGTCGTACAGAAATGGCCAAAGTCGGCTAGATATTTCGGCCTTCTATAGGTAAGCTACATACATTTATCAGGTAACGGCCTTTGTATTGGCCGAATAGGTACTGAGTGACTGATAACACAATGGCGTATCAGGTAGTGATTTGATACGAATAGCCGAATTACTACGAATTGAAAACTTATTCCATTGGTCGATCTGCGTCACACGACGTTACCGAATAACGTCAGGTGAATGACATCACAGAAACAAGTCCGCCTTCTTTTCAAAGAAAAGCACGTCATAATGTTTTCATTCTGCAGCCAAAAATGTTACCTGATAGGCTGATACATAGATTACCATGCTAGTGTCTTTTGAAATCAAGTTTAGCAGGATCGGCTTGGAAACGGTAGGAATTACTATCAGTCTCAAAAGACACTAGCCTGGTATTCACTATGTACGATGTACATCTGCCTATCAAATCAAAGTAAATCAAACAAATATTAGACAAGCCATATGATTTCCCCCCTAAGAAGATGTGCGATATCTACTGAAAATATGTACACAATTTAGTATACAAGGTTTTAAAGTCACTTAATATATTTTTATTAAATGTTCGACCACATCGTTTTTAAAGTCACTCTTTTTATTAAATTTTCGAACACATGGTTATATTGGGTCATTACACTGACGTCATTCGGAAACGTCATGTGACGCCGATCGACCAATGAAACGTCAGTATTCAATTCGGTGTAACCCGGATACTGGTATCTAGTGAGTGCACGATATTGGTCTTTGACCATGTGGTCGAAAATTTAATAAAAAGAGTGACTTTAAAATAATGTGTATTAAATGTGTTTCCCTTAGGAGGTTATTGGAAATTACTACAATTTTGTATATTTTCCGAAAAATGACGTCGAAAGTTAGCATAATGTTCTATGTCGTTTGTGCATGACATTGCTATCTGGCCTGGTGTATGTGCACGAGATTAATGGCAGTTACTTTCTGAATTTAATATCGGATTATGCATGTAATTTATCAGGTAACTTGTTATCGTCGTATCGTGCACTCACTAGATACCAGTATCCGGGTTACAACGAATTGAATACTGATGTTTCATTGGTAGAACGGTGTCACATGACGTTTCCGAATGACGTCAGTGCAATGACCCAATATAACCGATCAATTCCGCGTTCTTTTCAACGAAAAGCATGTGATATGTGTGACCATCAGCTAGTATAAAACATTACCTTAAAAATAGAATACAGCCTAGTGTATTTTGCTATAACATGTATCAGCTTCTGCTCTGAAACAGTAGGAATTCCTTGGTGAGCCTCGGAATTCCTACCAGTTTCCTAGCATTTCATGATAAGCTTGATATCGGTATATACACTAGCCTAATATTCTCTATATGAATATATCCTCGCAGCAATGTGAATGTGGGGCTAGCCCGGAGCCAGAGACCGAGGTACTGTAGCGTGGGCCAGGGTAGTTCCCCGGAGTTCTACAGCCATTCCGAGACGGACGAGAACATCTCTCCACCGCACGGCAAGGAGACGTATTTATTAGGTACATATATGCAGTCTGACTGGAGATATTTGGCTTATTGGATTTGTGAGCAGTGTAACTCCTGATCAAATGGCACATTCCTGTAGCCTGATAACGATATATATTCATTGTTAGAAGCATGCCATGTGTTGTATTGATAGACTACCGTACAGTGCCAATCCTGATCAGACTGTGGGGATGCACAGGCTGATCTGGATCTACACTGGTAGCAAAACACATAAACCCTATTTCTCCAGTCACAGCCACACGGTAATATTTAATATTTTCCATAGACTATCATAGACTCTGGCCCTTGCTTACAAAACGTCTGTTCCACGGTTTTCTGCGGACGAAGTTTTGGCTATTAAACACATTAAATCTAAAAAATATTTAAATATTGGTACCTTGTCATCAATAACAAAAAGTCACTGTCCCCAAAAAAATATTTGATTTGACAAAAGGGAGCTGGGGAGTGACGATGAGCGTCGAAAAACGAAATATTATGACACCGAAATCTGTCTACTAATAATAGTAGATATATTGGAAATGATGTAACAAAGAAAACAAGTTAGATTTTGAAAATCGGTCCACAAGTTTTAAAAACATGTTTTAAAAACAGCTATTTCAAGCTCCCATGTTATAGGAAAATCGTGTTTTCGCAATAAAATCAATAACGTGTTGAAAATATCCAAATGTCCGTCGGCAGAAAAAAAACGAACTAGTAGGTTTTACCTGATTAGTTGAGGCTGTACAGTGTTCAGTAGCCGATTTCATCAACATTGCAAAGTATACTTTAGTAGCAAAGTATACTTTGAGGGAGAAATTTTCAATTTTATGATAAATTTATTAATTTTTAGCTCGACTATTCGAAGAATAAGTAGAGCTTATGTTGTCACCCCGGCGTCGGCGTCGGCGTCGTTGGCGTCACCGTCACGCATTGGTTAAGGTTTTTAGTCAAGCTTGTATATGGAATACTACTGGCCCTACACCCACCATACTTGGACAACTTCATCTCCTAGTGATGTACATCAATAACCCCTGATCTATATTTCACCTTGACCTACATTTCCTCTTGAATTACTTGGTTAATTCCCCTTGGTTAAGGTTTTTAGTCAAACTTGGTTAAGGTTTTTAGTCAAGTTTGTATATGCAATACTACTGGCCCTACACCCACCATACTTGGACAACTTCATCTCCTAATGATGCACATCAATAACCCCTGATCCATATTTGACCTTGACCTATATTTCCTCTTGAATTACTTACTTAATTCCCCTTGGTTAAGGTTTTTAGTCAACCTTGGTTAAGGTTTTTTTTCAAGCTTGTACATTGAATACTATTGTGCATCCAGACACCATACTTCGACAACCTTTTCTCATAGGTATGTACATCAATAACCCCTGATCTATATTTGACCTTCACCTTCATTTCCTCTTCAATTATACCTTTTGGTTAAGGTTTTTAGTCAACCTTCTATATGGAATACTACTGGCCCTACACCAACCATAATTGGAGAACTTCATCTCCTAGTGATGTACATCAACAACCCCTGATCTATATTTGACCTTCACCTACATTTCCTCTTGAATTACTTACTTAATTACCCTTGGTTAACGTTTTTAGTCAAGCTTGTAGATGGAATACTCCTGGCCCTACACCAACCATACTTGGACAACTTCATCTCCTAGTGATGTACATCAACAACCCCTGACCTATATTTGACCTTGACCTACATTTAACCTTAAATTACTTACTTAATTCCCCTTGGTTAAGGTTTTTACTCAACCTTGGTTAAGCTTTTTTAGTCAAGCTTGTTGATGGAATAACTATAACTTTTTCTCATAGGGATGTACATCAATAACCCCTGACCTTTATTTTACCTTCACCTACATTTAACCTTGAATTACTTGCTTATTGTTTATAGTCAAGCTTGTATATGGAATAATCCCTGACCTATATTTGACCTTGACCTACTTTTATCCTTGGATTACTTAGTTATCTCCCCTTGGTTACGGTTTTTACTCAAGCTTGTATATGGAATACTCCTGGGCCTACAGCAACCATACTTGGAAAACCACGCACCTACGTCCAAGGTCAAGGTCACTTGAAGGTCAAATGTCAAACCTATTGAAATTCCCTTCCGCTCTATATCTTCTACACCGATGCATGGATTATCAAATGCCTTGGCACAAATGTTTCTCAGGATGAGAAGGTGTGTCTCGATCAATAATCACGCACCTACGTCCAAGGTCAAGGTCATAGTTGAAGGTCAAAGGTCAAACCTATTGAAATTCCCTTCCGCTCTATATCTTCTACACCGATGCATGGATTATCACACTATGCCAAGGGTCAAGGTCACAGACTTGATGCGTTTGAAACCTTAACGCTCGGCTAAATGGCTTATAATAAAAAATGCCTCGTTTTCTTTGGCTGCCAGTGGGGGTATTCGTGTGCCGACAGGCCACATTTCTAGTTTCCCTTGGTTAATGTTTTTAGTCAACCTTGGTTAAGGTTTTTATGCAGGCCGCAGCCACCTTCTTTGTCAAGCTATGTGTACATCGACAACCCTCGTAGTCGAGCTATGCTGTTCTCCTACAGCTCTTGTTATTATACTGAATTTATTACATTATCACAGCCAATTGGCTGTGATAATGTAATAAATTCAGTATAATAATTCTGCATACTTTTAATCATGAAATATATGCATTTGTTAGTTCTATATGAAATAATGCATTTCAGGAAAAATAAATGATTACTCCCTCAAAGTATACTTTGCTAGTAAAGTATACGTTGCAATGTTGATGAAATAGGCTACAGATGCTTGACAATCAAATTGTGTTATTTCGAGTACGATGTTCGAGAACGCACGGTCTCGGAAAGTTGTTATAAGTATGGTCCTAGATCTACCTGCCCTTAATAATAATACGACCTCTAAACTTGTAATTTTATTTATATAGAACATATGATATAATGTAGCTAATCACATGTATAAAAGCCAGGAGAACGGACTCCTATCAATTATATTACACCAAACTGTAAAATATTTCAGTTTTCTGGACAGGTTTGTGCTATGTGTTTTTAACAACATGAACCACCATTATAAATAGCCTCATACACATAAATTTACACAGTGTATCACGTTTACATGGCAAACCACACACCACATATATACTCACTACTGTACTATTACTAGCTATCAAATCCAGTGACATGTAAGCAGTTACCTGAGTGTATTGTCCCTGATGTCTACTCACCTACTATGCGAGTAAATATGCCTTTACCTATGGGTAACGTGCACACTAACAATATGCTGTGCATCAGATTAAAAAGTTTATACACATATACGTTAAAATTTATTTGGAGATTGATGAGAGAAATGCTCAGATGTCTCGTCTTTTGTATAGTAATATTTATAGCACGCCGTTGTCATAGCTGTCTATGATATATTGCACCAAATTTTATTTGGTTTACTGGCACATGTGTCAAACACACGAAGTGGTGAAACTGTACGATGGCTTGTACATATGAAGATGGCGGAGATGGCGGAGATGGCAACTCAATGCACCATATAGTATACAGTAACCAGACAATATTCACATATGTTATACATGTATTCATATATTACATCACTGTTATGAAGCAATTATCATTGAAGCCAAGTGTAGCTATGACCTAATACCTTAATAATATCCTAATCACATGTCTGAAGTCACAACAGCAGGTACATAACGCGTAATATCGATGGTAAATTTGTTAACGTTACCTTAATTATCACATGAACACGGTGTCACTCCGTGCTATAACCCATTTCATAAATGTGATATGACACGCGTGTAACAACACCTGGAGCGAATTTGATTGGCTGGCCAATTCGCCTTAATTATGTATTCATATTTTGCGCCAACGTTATGTCAAATGAATAAAATGGAGACGTTCCAAATGACGTCTGTAATGAGGCAACACATCAATGCCAATGACGACTTGACGTTGGTATCATGGGTGGCAGGTGGCAGTATGCGATGGGTAATTTAACGATCGGGGTTCATCCTTACCTGAATTCCGACTGGAGACCTGTAGCCTATTTCATCAACATTGCAAAGTATACTTTACTAGCAAAGTATACTTTGAGGGAGAAATTTTCAATTTTAGAATAAATTTATTAATTTTTATTATACTGAATTTATTACATTATCACAGCCAATTTTGGCTGTGATAATGTAATAAATTCAGTATAATAATTCTGCATAGTTTTAATCATCAAATATATGCAATCGTTAGTTCTGCATGAAATAATGCATTTCGGAAAAATCAATGATTGCTCCCTCAAAGTATACTTTGCTAGGAAAGTATACTTTGCAATTTTGATGAAATCGGCTACTGGTTTGGCCCTCACATACGTCTTTGGCATTTTGTAATGACAGTTGAATCTGGTTATACTCCTTATGTGAGTATTACGATTATTCGTAATTTTATTTTAGGGGAAGGGGCCAATTGACTTTGGTGTGGTGTGGACCTGGCACCAGGTCAGGTTATTCTACTTTCAGGGCTGAATATATTTGTTCTCGATGTAAATTTTCCGTTCTGATTTTGGGATTTTTCCCCCAATGCAGCAGGTTAAAATGGCATTGAACCCGTTTGCCTGGCCTTACATGAACTTAGCTGTTGATAGGCCGTTAAACAACAATAAACTTAAACTTGACGTTGACGTCATCATGTTTGAAACGTCATTAGAAGCGTCAGTGACTCATTAAAATTACTGAAAGTGTTCGAATGTACTCCCGTTTGGTAATATGAAGTGTTTACAAAGAACAGGAACCTATTACATGTAATGTCATATTTATAATAATTTTCTTGCTGGGATTAAAACTATTTTTCTAATGCACTCTATAAATATCACGCAATCTGATTGGCTGATGGTCATACATTACAGGTATATCATTGTTGATGAACGGTCGCAAATTATTTCAATATGTATTCCTACGCCAGTAGTAAAGGAGTGCATTAGAAATAGGTTAACCGCATAGTAATTTTCAAATTTGCGGCGTATATCAGAAAATGATAGGTGAAGCGCGTCGCCATTAAACAGATTTTCCGTCCTATCATGTTCTGATATACGCCGCAAATTTGAAAATTACAATACAGTTAACCCTATATTTCTCAGTATGCGAAAATGGTCACAGGTGTCTGCGAACTGTAACTTATTGGAAATATCCACATTGGCTACTTTTTGCAGGGTGAAGTCATGTGATATCCAGCATCTCGAACTCGTTTCCATTTGATACGAGATTTATGAAACTCGTCCAAGAGGCTCGGTGCATAAATTGTGCGCGACTCGTTTCATAAATCTCATCAAATGGACACTCGTTTGAGATCCTCTCTGTTTTTCAAACCAACAGAAAATTAGAGAGAAAAAAGTGTCATGAAAACAAAAACAAACGCTATTACTATCATTGGTTGTTATTATAATTTTCATTTATCTCATTGTGATATGATGTCTATACATAATTGGGGAACTTGTAATCCTGTTACAATCTCTACTACACGTTATTCACGTGTGTTCAAATCCGCATGTATAACTGGTTGCAGCGAAGACATGCGCCTCGTGCCGGACCCGCCGGACGCCACTGTGGCGAGATGCCGAGGACGGGACGCCACTTTGCAATGCTTGTGGAATCAGGTATGGACCACAAGCGGAAGAATGACATACCCGTTACACCTCTCTCCCCCTATGAATATAATAATCTAAGGTATATAAGATAAGTAAATAAGGTGTTTTTACTGTTTATATCACAAAGATATCTGTCACCGCCCCCATTACTGGAATAAAGGTACCTTGCCTCGCCCCTCCCTCGATAATGCACCATTCGCCTATGTATTGTTTTGCCCACCCCTCCACCCCAATGATTATCAGTACAAAGTTGCATAGTTAAATTGCGCCCCCCCCCCCCCCACCCCCCCCCCCCCCCCCACCGCCAACCCCCCTCACACCAATAATGTAAACGCCCCTATGCTCATGTATTTGTAAATCCTAGTACATGTACGAAACGTGTGTTACGTACTCATGTTTTTATCTGATTTACAAACATCTCTGTAAAATAGCAAAATCTCGTATTTCCAATGCGTCCGTTCCTACTTCCGTTTTTACAGCCGTTCGGTCCTTCGTTCACGTCCGATCGCGCCACATCCCTCTGTCCGTGCGTCCGTCCCTACGTCCGTTCATCAGTCCATCCGTTTCTACATCCGTTTGTTCTCATCCGATCCCGCCCCATCCCGCCGTCCGTCCTTACGTCCTTTCATCCGTTTGTATCTACATCTGTTTCGGATGTCCGGTCGCGTCAGTGCGCGTCAATCCAGCCGTCCGTCCTTTCATTCATCCGTCCGTCCGTATTTGCAGGTACAAGAAATACAGGCTCCGCTGCAGCAAGTGTTGGCACATTCCCAAGAAGGACATAAAGACTTACCCGAACTGCCCCGCGTGTGGGGCGGCCCTTAGATACTCGTTCCATCGGCGCACGTGGTAACCCCCTTCTCGCACAGACTTGACGCCGGTGTCTACATGAGGAACGGGCCCGTGATTATAAAACGTTGAACATGTACTCCATTCCCGTTCTCTAAATCAGGAAGTTTGATTGGTCGAGGCTGAGCTGTGCTCAGTCTCGACCACTAAAACTACCTGATTTAGATTACAGAGTTCAAGAACATGCTCGGTTGTTTTATAATCATGCACCCAGGTTTGATAAAACACCCTTGCCAGGACATAAAACATCAAATGTATGCATCTCGATTTAAACTGTACTGATGTTCTTATAAAATGATAAATATCAGTTATTATTGGATTTGCATTGATAATTGATAAATTGCTGGTAATTTAGACATAATTTTAGCAGGGATTCCGCTGGCGATCGCCAATTTCGCATTTGGCGATAAAAATAAACAATTGGCGATAAAAAATTACAATTTTCGAGAACAAAATCTTCTTCTTTTTTTTTCGAAAATTGTAATTTTTTATCGCCAATTGTTTTGTTTTTTTTGAAGTGGCGATTTTTTTATTTTCACCAGCGGAATCCTTGCTTTTAGGGCTATAACAATTTGCCAAAATTTACTGGGCGATGGTGTTTTAATATGGCTGTACAGTTCAATTGGTTGCGGAATAACACAGAGCATTTTAGACACTATACTAACTGATTACGATTTGATAGAAATTATACGCTTTATTTTACAAGACAAATTTACCGACAGTTTTAAGACCATTTCTCTAGATAAATTATTTTAATAAGTCTTTGACATTTAGTATGTGGCTGAATTTTACAGAATCCATTTTAAGAACATCACCTATTTGGTGCCTATGTTTTCCTCATGCATGTGTGTTAACATCTGCATATGATATTCTGTCTGTAAAAGGGAGCGTTGTCGGTTTTCAACACCAGTTAGTGTGGGTGGCAGGTGGGAGCATGGGATGTGTAGTTTAACTAACGATCGGTATTCATCCTTACTGAGTCCTCACTGGAGACCTGGTTTGGCCCTCATGTACGTCTTTGGCATTCCTGTATGTGACAGCAGGCCCGTAGCCAGAGGTGTTTGAAGGGGTGGTCGTTTCGGAGGCCCAAGGGGCCTGAGGTATCTAGGGGGGTCTAAAAAGTGGACCTCGAGGCCGGGCGGGTGGGTCGTCCAACCGCTCCGACCTCCCCCCCCCCCCCCCCTCCTGGCTACAGGCCTGGACAGTTGAATCTGGATTAGTAATATGATTATTCCTAATCCTATTACTTTTAGGGGAAGGGGTCATGTGACTTGGGTCTGGTATGGACCTGGCACCAGGTCAGGTTATTCTAATTTCAGGGCTGAATTTTTTTCCTTGTAAATATTCCATTCTGAACCCGTTGGCTCGGTCTTAAATGACCTTAGCTGTTGATAGGCTGTTAAACACAATAAACAATCAAACAGCTTTGTAGGTTTTCAACATCAGGTGACGAAAATATATAGTATCTTGTTATATGTATATACTAGTATTTATAAACATAGAATGTCCTGGTCTCTGATCATATGTTGTTGTGACTGGAGAAATGGGGCTTATGTGTTTTGCGACCAGTGTAGATCCAGATCAGCCTGTGCATCCGCACAGTCTGACCAGGATCTGCACTGTTCACCAGTCCATCAATGAAACACCCCCAGCATGCTTCTAATAAGCAATATCGATCGTTATCAGGCTACATGAGTGGTGCTATTTGATCAGGAACTACACTGGTCACAAATGCCATAAGCACCATTTCACCAGTCACAACCACATATGTGATCTGGGGTTGCACTGGTGCAAACGTAAGTTGCTATAAAGATATACTAGCTGCGACTGCAGAAATGGGTCTTATGGGATTTGAGACCAGTGTAGCTCCTGATCAAACAGCACACTCCTGTTAACTGATGATGATCTGTATTGCTTGTTAGAAGCATGTAAGATGTTTCATTGATGGAATGGCGGACAGTGCAGATCCTGATCAGACTGTGCGGATGCACAGGCTGGTCTGGATCTACACTGGTCGCAAAACCCATAAGCCCCATGTCTCCAGTCACAGCCACATAATGTTCTTGTCAATGGCATCTACCATCAGTCGGCCACAGAGCAATGTAGTTATATATAACAATAAAAGTAAATCGAAATGTCAAATAGAATTATGGAATGCACATGATCGCATAGCGTACACCCTGATCAGTAGCCGATTTCCACAAAATTGCAAAGTATACTTTTCTACCAAAGTATACTTTGATGGAGAAATTTTCAATTTAAGGATAAATTTATTAATTTTTATTATACTGAATTTATTACATTATCACAGCCATTTTGGCTGTGATAATGTAATACATTCAGTATAATGATTCTGCATACTTTTAATCATCAAATATATGCAGTGGTTAGTTCTATATGAAATAATGCATTTCTGGAAAAATAAATGTACTCCCTCAAAGTATACTTTGCATGTTTGATGAAATTGTCTACACTGTACTGGTTTTTGTAACAAATAAAGCAAACAGCATAATGCACAAGCTATGTATACATGTGTTTCGTACGATGCCCGTACAGGTGTGCATGTGACAGGTGCAGTCCAAGATCAGCATGCATGTCACCGGTACACTTATAACACTTATAACGACAGGTTAGTGTATTCGTTAGTGTATTCTCGTGTCGCTAATCCTATTACTTTTAGGGGAAGGGGCCAAGTAACTGACTGGTGTGGTATGTACCTGGCACCAGGTATGGTTATTCCAATTCCACGGCTGAATATATATTTATTTCGATGTAAATATTCCGTTTTGATTTTGGGACCCCCCCCCCCCCACCCCATTGCTGCATGTTACATGCGGGATCGAACCCGTTGGTCTGGCCTTAAATGACCTTAGCTGTTATAGGCCGTTAAACACCAATAAACAAACAAACATTCTCATGTCAAGTGTATCAGCGGAGGCTAAGCACATGTAGAAACGAAAGAAAACCAGGTCATACACTGATTTGCTCATTCAGTAGCATAAAATGTTACCTGATAAATAGCATACCAGGCTAGTCTCTTTTGATATCAGTTCAATTTTATCAGGCTCTGTTCGGAAACAGTAGGAATTCCTCGGCGAGCCTCGTACTTCCTACCGTTTTCGAGCCTTACCTTGGTACCAACGCCACTAGACTTGTATTCTATTAGATATCAGGTGTCTTTTCACGCTACGAAATGATGAAGTCTACTGTTATTTTTCATTTAAACGACGCTGATTTCTTTACATGGCGTCATGTGGATGGCAGGTGGGAGCACGCGACGGGTAATTTAACGATCGGGGTTCATCCTTACCGGAATCCCGACTGGAGACCTGGTTTGGCCCTCACTTACGTCTTTGGCATTTTGTATGTGACAGTTGAATCTGGTTATACCCCTTATGTGACTATTACGATATTCGTAATCCTGTTTTAGGGGAAGGGGCCAAGTGACTGGTGTGGTATGGACCTGGCACCAGGTCAGGTTATTCTAATTTCAGGGCTGAATATATTTGTTCTTGATGTAAATATTCCGTTCTGATTTTGGGATCCCCCCCCCAACCCCCAATGCAGCAGGTTAAAACGGGATCGAACCCGTTTGCCCGGCCTTACAGGACCTTAGCTGTTGATATGCCGTTAAACACTAATAAACAAACAAAATACATGGCGTCATACTCGTCTTCCAGTAGCCTGATTGATTGAGTCTGAGGCTCCGAGCAATACTCAGACTCGGCAATAATATAATTGATAACCACGTGCGGATATTAACCCTTTCGACCATACAGACCATAAAGTCAACATTTGCAAACACTGTAGATCCAGATGAGCCGGCTCGTAACGAGCCGTCTCATCAGGATCTGCTGTGTTTGTCAATATTGTTTTAAGATTTTGAAGCAATAGCCATTTTCTCATTCATGGAACATACCAAGTTGTCTACTGAGGGTGAAAGGGTTAATATTTCCACGAGTGTACCATACGAACGCGCTTGTATGTATGTATATACACATTAGTGTACATATAAATGGAGTATATTGTCAAACATTGTATTTTCATTAGTATTTGTTTTATTGGAGTTAAATATCATTATTATTAAAGAGTTAGAAATACTTTCTCTTGTCACTGCCTTATATGATTATATCCCAGTGCGTGGGTGGTTGGTCGGGCGAACGTGACGGCGTAAATTAACGGTCGGGGTTCCTCTTTATAGGAATCACGAGTTGCCTGGGTTTCGGCCCTCATGTACGTTTTTATCTTTGGCTCTTTTGTTACCTGTGAGTTGAATTGAGTTATTGCCCTTTATAAGAGTAGTAAGATTATTGTAGATCCTATTGCTTTTGGGAGGAGGCCCAAGTGATTCTGGTGTAGCGAGGATCTGGCATCAGATCAGGATTATTCTGATTGCAGTGCTGAATATATATAGTTGTATCCCCCGGACTCCGTCGGGGGATACTATGGATTTAACAGCGGGCCGCGTCCGCGTCCGCGTCCGCCGCAGACACTTCTTGTCGGGAGCATAACTCGGAACACCCTTTGGAATATTTTCATGAAACTTCACACATGCATAGACCACGACCCGAAGGTGTGTCGCGCACAAGAATGACAACTCTTGCATAGCTAATTTTTTTGTTTCTCGCACTGATTTCGTGTCCGGAGCATAACTCCACCACCCTTTGGAATATTTTCATGAAACTTCACACATGCATAGACCACGACCCGAAAGTGTGTCGCGCACAAGAATGACAACTCTTGCACAGCTAATTTTTTAGTTATCTCCATTTTTTGTTTCGCGCACTGATTGACCATAACTCGACCACACTTTGGAATATTTTTTTGAAACTTCACACATTCAATTAGACCACGAACTGAAGGTGTGTCGTGCACAAGAATGACAACTCTTGCATAGCTAAATTTTTAGTTATCTCCCTTTTTTGTTTTCGCGCACTGATTTCCTGTCCGGAGCATAACTCGACCACCCTTTGGAATATTTTCATGAAACTTCACACATGCATAGACCACGACCCGGAGGTGTGTCGCGCACAAGAATAACAACTCTTGTGTAGCTAATTTTTTAGTTGTCTCCCTTTTTTGTTTTGCGCACTCTACAAACTGGACAATAATGCATGAAGACCCGTTTTCTCGTCTGCTCTGTACACCTTTTCTCGTGTGCTCTGTACACCTTACCTGTAGAGAGAACAATAGAGACTGTGAGAACCATTCACCTGTGCATTTGCTAGCATGTGCAAATGTCCAGTCTTGACCAGTCTTGACCAGTCTGACCACAAGTAATTTATACAGGTAAATTACTACATTGGATATTACATTTCCGTAAACTGTGTTGAAAATATTGTGGCATTATGTGGACCTGTGCAGATATATGTAGATAAACATAGGACTATTAAAAAAAATTCTGGGCTCCAGTAGCAAGCTTTATTATTTTTAATTTTTAAACTTTTTTTTCCAATTTCTTTTTTCATTTTTTTTTTTCAAATTCTTTTTAAATTTTTGTCTAGTAGCATAAGGTCGTATGTGCTATATACAGACTATTATCATATAATAAAACAATTATTGACTAGTGAGCCATAGAATATAATCTGATATTCCATGGCTCACTAGTCAATAATTGTATAATGTGTTCGGGCCATTGAAAATTGCTTTCGGGCCCAGGCTCGAGGTCAAGGCGGGACAAAACGAGGCATTTGATTCCGCGGAATTCTTGTTTACTTATCTCCCTTTGTTGGTTCATATAACTCGAACACCATATGGAATATGTGTATGCCCCACCACGATAGTGGAGGGGGCATTTAGTGTTACCCTTGTCCGTCCGTCCGTCCGTCCGTCCGCACACACGAATGGGTACTTGTAAGCGTACGGGGATCTTATTGGGTAGGGTTAGGATAGTGTTGGGTACTCTTGTTGGGTATTTTTATACAGTAAAAACCCAACAAGTATTCATTCGTAGGAACGTGCGTCCCGTCCTCCCGTCCGTCCGTCCGTCACAAAACTTTAACACTCGGGTAAATGTCTCATAATTTCTTCATCCTTCGACCGATCTGCTTCATATTTCATATACACATTGCTCTGATGGTTCACTACCGCCCTGTGCCAAATCCACGTTCGCCATGCCCCCGGCAAGCTCGGGGTCAAGGTCACATACTCGGTGCTTCAAAAACTTTAACGCTCGGGTTAATATCTTATAATTTCTGTTTTCTTTCACGGATCAGCTTCATATTTCATATACACATTGCTCTAATGATCCTCTACCGCCCTGTGCCAAATCCACATTCGTCCTGCCCCCGCCAAGCCCAGGGTCAAGGTCACATACTTAGTGCTTCAAAAACGTTAACGCTCGGGTAAATATCTTATACTTTATGTTTTCTTTCATGGATCATCTTCATATTTCATATACGCATTGCTCTAATGGTCCTCTATCGCCCTGTGCCAAATCCACGTTCGTCCTGCCCCGCCAATGCCAGGGTCAAGGTCCCATACTTGGTGCTTCAAAAACTTTAACGCTCAGGTAAATATCTTATAATTTTTCTTTCCATTCACGGATCAACTTCATATTTCATATACGCGTTGCTCTAATGGTCCTCTACCGCCCTGTGCCACATCTAAGTTCGTTCTGCCCCCGCCAAGCCCAGGGTCAAGGTCACATACTTAGTGCTTCAAAAACTTTAACGCTCGGGTAAATATCTTATAATTTCTGTTTTCTTTCATGGATCATCTTCATATTTCATATATGCATTGCTCTAATGGTCCTCTACCGCCCTGTGCCAAATCCACGTTCGTCCTGCCCCCGTCAATCCCAGGGTCAAGGTCACATACTTGGTGCTTCAAAAACTTTAACGCTCAGGTAAATATCTTATAATTTTTCTTTCCATTCACGGATCAACTTCATATTTCATATACGCGTTGCTCTAATGGTCCTCTACCGCCCTGTGCCACATCTAAGTTCGTTCTGCCCCCGCCAAGCCCAGGGTCAAGGTCACATACTTAGTGCTTCAAAAACTTTAACGCTCGGGTAAATATCTTATAATTTCTGTTTTCTTTCACGGATCAGCTTCATATTTCATATACACATTGCGCTAATGGTCCTCTACCGCCCTGTGCCAAATCCACGTTCGTCCCGCCCCCGCCAAGCCCAGTGTTAACATCACATACTTAGTGCTTAACAAACTTTAACGCTCAGGTAAATATCCTATAATTTCTGTTTTCTTTCACGGATCAGCTTCATATTTCATATACACATTGCTCTAATGGTCCTCTACCGCCCTGTGCCAAATCCACATTCGTCCTGCCCCCGCCAAGCCCAGGGTCAAGGTCACATACTTAGTGCTTCAAAAACTTTAACGCTCGGGTAAATATCTTATACTTTCTGTTTTCTTTCATGGATCATCTTCATATTTCATATACGCATTGCTCTAATGGTCCTCTATCGCCCTGTGCCAAATCCACGTTCGTCCTGCCCCCGTCAATCCCAGGGTCAAGGTCACATACTTGGTGCTTCAAAAACTTTAACGCTCAGGTAAATATCTTATAATTTTTCTTTCCATTCACGGATCAACTTCATATTTCATATACGCGTTGCTCTAATGGTCCTCTACCGCCCTGTGCCACATATACGTTCGTCCTGCCCCCGCCAAGCCCAGGGTCAAGGTCACATACTTAGTGCTTCAAAAACTTTAACGCTCGGGTAAATATCGTATATTTTTTGTTTTCTTTCATGGATCATCTTCATATTACATATACGCATTGCTCTAATGGTCCTCTACCGCCCTGTGGCAAATCCACGTTCGTCCTGCCCCTGCCAATCCCAGGGTCCAGGTCACATACTTGGTGCTTCAAAAACTTTAACGCTCAGGTAAATATCTTATAATTTCTGTTTTCTTTCATGGATCATCTTCATATTTCATATACGCATTGCTCTAATGGTCCTCTACCGCCCTGTGCCAAATCCACGTTCGTCCTGCCCCCGTCAATCCCAGGGTCAAGGTCACATACTTGGTGCTTCAAAAACTTTAACGCTCAGGTAAATATCTTATAATTTTTCTTTCCATTCACGGATCAACTTCATATTTCATATACGCGTTGCTCTAATGGTCTCTACCGCCCTGTGCCAAATCCACGTTCGTCCCGCCCCCGCCAAGCCCAGGGTTAACATCACATACTTAGTGCTTAACAAACTTTAACGCTCAGGTAAATATCTTATAATTTCTGTTTTCTTTCACGGATCAGCTTCATATTTCATATATGCATTGCTCTAATGGTCCTCTACCGCCCTGTGCCAAATCCACGTTCGTCCTGCCCCCGCCAAGCCCAGGGTCAAGGTCACATACTTGGTGCTTCAAAAACGTTAACGCTCAGGTAAAAGAAAATTTTGACTTTGAATTTGGCCTCATTTATTATGAAAGCGATATGTGGGACATCCGTGTTCTATGAACACATTTTCTAGTTTATTAAACTTCACACATGCATAGAAGACGACCCAAAGGTGTGTCGCACGTAAGAATGACAACTCTTGCGTCGTTAATTTCTTAGTTATCTCCCTTTGTTGTTTCGTGCACTGATTTCGTGTCCGGAGCATAACTCGAACACCCTTTGGAATATTTTCATGAAACTTCACACATGCATAGACCAGAACCCTAAAGGTGTGTCACGCAAGAATGACAACTCTTGCATCACTAATTTTTTAGTTATCTCCCTTTGTTTTTTCTGTCACTGATTTTGTCTCCGGAGCATAACTCGAACAGCTTTTTTTCAAACTACTTGTGTATCTGGGGAGGGGGATACACATGCGCTTGTCGACAAGAGTCCATTTCTAGTTTTTGAGTTATCTCCCTTTTTTGTTTCGCGCACTGATTGACCATAACTCGACCACCTTTTGGAATATTTTTATGAAACTTCACACATTCAATTAGACCACGAACCGAAGGTGTGTCATGCACAAGAATGACAACTCTTGCATAGCTAATTTTTTAGTTATCTCCCTTTTTTGTTTTCGCGCACTGATTTCCTGTCCGGAGCATAACTCCACCACCCTTTGGAATATTTTCATTAAACTTCACACATGCATAGACCACGACCCGGAGGTGTGTCGCGCACAAGAATGACAACTCTTGCGTAGCTAATTTTTGAGCTATCTCCCTTTTTTGTTTTGCGCACTCTACAAACTGGACAATAATGCATGAAGACCCGTTTTCTCGTCTGCTCTGTACACCTTTTCTCGTGTGCTCTGTACACCTTACCTGTAGAGAGAACAATAGAGACTGGGAGAACCATTCACCTGTGCATGTGCTAGCATGTGCAAATGTCCAGTCTTGACCAGTCTTGACCAGTCTGACCACAGGTAATTTATACAGGTAAATTACTACATTGGATATTACATTTCCGTAAACTGTGTTGAAAATATTGTGGCATTATGTGGACCTGTGCAGATATATGTAGATAAATATAGGACTATTAAAAAAAAGTCTGGGCTCCAGTAGCAAGCTTTATTATTTTTAATTTTTAAACTTTGTTTTCCAATTTTTTTTTTCATTTTTTTTTTCAAATTCTTTTTAAATTTTGTTCTAGTAGCATAAGGTCGTAAGTGCTATATACAGACTATTATCATATAATAAAACAATTATTGACTAGTGAGCTATAGAATATAATCTGATATTCCATGGCTCACTAGTCAATAATTGTATAATATGTTCGGGCCAGTGAAAATTGCTTTCGGGCCCAGGCTCGAGGTCAAGGCGGGACAAGGCGAGGCATTTGATTCCGCGGAATTCTTGTTTACTTATCTCCCTTTGTTGGTTCATGCTCTGATTTCGTATCCAGAGCATAACTCGAACACCCTTTGGAATATTTGTATGCCCCACCACGATAGTGGAGGGGGCATTTAGTGTTACCCTTGTCCGTCCGTCCGTCCGTCCGTCCGTCCGTCCGCACACACGAATGGGTACTTGTTGTAAGCGTACGGAGATCTTATTGGGTAGGGTTAGGATAGTGTTGGGTACTCTTGTTGGGTATTTTTATACAGTAAAAACCCAACAAGTATTCATTCGTAGGAACGTGCGTCCCGTCCTCCCGTCCGTCCGTCCGTCCGTCCGTCACAAAACTTTAACACTCGGGTAAATGTCTCATGATTTCTTCATCCTTCGACCGATCTGCTTCATATTTCATATACACATTGCTCTGATGGTTCACTACCGCCCTGTGCCAAATCCACGTTCGTCATGCCCCCGCCAAGCTCAGGGTCAAGGTCACATACTTGGTGCTTCAAAAACTTCAACGCTCGGGTTAATATCTTATAATTTCTGTTTTCTTTCACGGATCAGCTTCACATTTCATATACACATTGCTCTAATGGTCCTCTACCGCCCTGTGCCAAATCCACGTTCGTCCTGCCCCCGCCAAGCCCAGGTTCAAGGTTACATACTTGGTGCTTCAAAAACTTTAACGCTCGGGTAAATATCTTATAATTTCTGTTTTCTTTCACGGATCAGCTTCATATTTCATTATACGCATTGCTCTAATGGTCCTCTACCGCCCTGTGCCAAATCCACGTTCGTCCTGCCCCCGCCAAGCCCAGGGTCAAGGTCACATACTTAGTGCTTCAAAAACTTTAACGCTCGGGAAAATATCTTATACTTTCTGTTTTCTTTCATGGATCATCTTCATATTTCATATACGCATTGCTCTAATGGTCATCTACCGCCCTGTGCCAAATCCACGTTCGTCCTGCCCCGCAAATCCCAGGGTCAAGGTCACATACTTGGTGCTTCAAAAACTTTAACGCTCAGGTAAATATCTTATAATTTTTCTTTCCATTCACGGATCAACTTCATTATTTCATATACACGTTGCTCTAATGGTCCTCTACCGCCCTGTGCCAAATCCACGTTCGTCCTGCCCCCGCCAAGCCCAGGGTCAAGGTCACATACTTAGTGCTTCAAAAACTTTAACGCTCGGGTAAATATCGTATATTTTTTGTTTTCTTTCATGGATCATCTTCATATTACATATACGCATTGCTCTAATGGTCCTCTACCGCCCTGTGGCAAATCCACGTTCGTCCTGCCCCCGCCAATCCCAGGGTCCAGGTCACATACTTGGTGCTTCAAAAACTTTAACGCTCAGGTAAATATCTTATAATTTTTCTTTCCATTCACGGATCAACCTCATTTTTCATATACGCGTTGCTCTAATGGTCCTCTACCGCCCTGTGCCAAATCCACGTTCGTCCCGCCCCCGCCAAGCCCAGGGTTAACATCACATACTTAGTGCTTCAAGAACTTTAGCGCTCAGGTAAATATCTTATACTTTCTGTTTTCTTTCATGGATCATCTTCATATTTCATATACGAATTGCTCTAATGGTCCTCTATCGCCCTGTGCCAAATCCACGTTCGTCCTGCCCCGCCAATGCCAGGGTCAAGGTCCCATACTTGGTGCTTCAAAAACTTTAACGCTCAGGTAAATATCTTATAATTTTTCTTTCCATTCACGGATCAACTTCATATTTCATATACGCGTTGCTCTAATGGTCCTCTACCGCCCTGTGCCAAATCCACGTTCGTCCTGCCCCCACCAAGCCCAGGGTCAAGGTCACATACTTAGTGCTTCAAAAACTTTAACGCTCGGGTAAATATCTTATAATTTCTGTTTTCTTTCATGGATCATCTTCATATTTCATATACGCATTGCTCTAATGGTCCTCTACCGCCCTGTGCCAAATCCACGTTCGTCCTGCCCCCGTCAATCCCAGGGTCAAGGTCACATACTTGGTGCTTCAAAAACTTTAACGCTCAGGTAAATATCTTATAATTTTTCTTTCCATTCACGGATCAACTTCATTATTTCATATACGCGTTGCTCTAATGGTCCTCTACCGCCCTGTGCCAAATCCACGTTCGTCCAGCCCCCGCCAAGCACAGGGTTAACATCACATACTTAGTGCTTAACAAACTTTAACGCTCAGGTAAATATCTTATAATTTCTGTTTTCTTTCACGGATCAGCTTCATATTTCATATACACATTGCTCTAATGGTCCTCTACCGCCCTGTGCCAAATCCACGTTCGTCCCGCTCCCGCCAAGCCCAGGGTTAACATCACATACTTAGTGCTTAACAAACTTTAACGCTCAGGTAAATATCCTATAATTTCTGTTTTCTTTCACGGATCAGCTTCATATTTCATATACACATTGCTCTAATGGTCCTCTACCGCCCTGTGCCAAATCCACATTCGTCCTGCCCCCGCCAAGCCCAGTGTCAAGGTTACATACTTAGTGCTTCAAAAACTTTAACGCTCGGGTAAATATCTTATACTTTCTGTTTTCTTTCATGGATCATCTTCATATTTCATATACGCATTGCTCTAATGGTCCTCTATCGCCCTGTGCCAAATCCACGTTCGTCCTGCCCCGCCAATGCCAGGGTCAAGGTCCCATACTTGGTGCTTCAAAAACTTTAACGCTCAGGTAAATATCTTATAATTTTTCTTTCCATTCACGGATCAACTTCATATTTCATATACGCGTTGCTCTAATGGTCCTCTACCGCCCTGTGCCACATCTACGTTCGTCCTGCCCCCGCCAAGCCCAGGGTCAAGGTCACATACTTAGTGCTTCAAAAACTTTAACGCTCGGGTAAATATCTTATAATTTCTGTTTTCTTTCATGGATCATCTTCATATTTCATATACGCATTGCTCTAATGGTCCTCTACCGCCCTGTGCCAAATCCACGTTCGTCCTGCCCCCGTCAATCCCAGGGTCAAGGTCACATACTTGGTGCTTCAAAAACTTTAACGCTCAGGGTAAATATCTTATATAATTTTTCTTTTTCCATTCACGGATCAACTTCATTATTTCATATACGCGTTGCTCTAATGGTCCTCTACCGCCCTGTGCCAAATCCACGTTCGTCCTGCCCCCGCCAAGCCCAGGGTCAAGGTCACATACTTAGTGCTTCAAAAACTTTAACGCTCGGGTAAATATCGTATATTTTTTGTTTTCTTTCATGGATCATCTTCATATTACATATACGCATTGCTCTAATGGTCCTCTACCGCCCTGTGGCAAATCCACGTTCGTCCTGCCCCCGCCAATCCCAGGGTCCAGGTCACATACTTGGTGCTTCAAAAACTTTAACGCTCAGGTAAATATCTTATAATTTTTCTTTCCATTCACGGATCAACCTCATATTTCATATACGCGTTGCTCTAATGGTCCTCTACCGCCCTGTGCCAAATCCACGTTCGTCCCGCCTCCGCCAAGCCCAGGGTTAACATCACATACTTAGTGCTTCAAAAACTTCAGCGCTCAGGTAAATATCTTATACTTTCTGTTTTCTTTCACGGATCAGCTTCATATTTCATATATGCATTGCTCTAATAGTCCTCTACCGCCCTGTGCCAAATCCACGTTCGTCCTGCCCCCGCCAAGCCCAGGGTCAAGGTGCTTCAAAAACTTTAACGCTCAGGTAAAAGAAAATTTTGACTTTGAATTTGGCCTCATTTATTATCAAAGCGATATGTGCGACATCCGTGTTCTATGAACACATTTTCTAGTTTATTAAACTACACACATGCATAGAAGACGACCCAAAGATGTGTCGCACGTAAGAATGACAACACTTGCGTCGTTAATTTCTTAGTTATCTCCCTTTGTTGTTTCGTGCACTGATTTCGTGTCCGGAGCATAACTCGAACACCCTTTGGAATATTTTCATGAAACTTCACACATGCATAGACCAGAACCCTAAAGGTGTGTCACGCAAGAATGACAACTCTTGCATCACTAATTTTTTAGTTATCTCCGTTTGTTTTTTCCGTCACTGATTTTGTCTCCGGAGCATAACTCGAACACCCTTTTTTCAAACTACTTGTGTATCTGGGGAGGGGGATACACATGCGCTTGTCGACAAGCGTCCATTTCTAGTTATTTTATTGTAAATATTCCGTTCTGATTTTGTTTGGGAGTTTGCACTGTTTTGATAAGTGTACACGTCTACTACCCTTAGCCCTAGACATTTCTGATTCCGATTATTCATCCTGATTTTTAATTGTTCGTTATACCCACATAGTCACTGCGGACATACTCGTTTTCTGCGGACATATGCGTACCTTAGACCCTCCCGAATATGTCCGCGGATATATTGGTTCGTGCGGACATATTCGTACCTTGCATATGTCCCCCGGACCCCCTAGCAGTCTACTGCATGACCTCCATTCGATCAACGAACGACGCACCGCTCGTTCGAAACTACAGTAAACTATTCCCCCTTGGCTCGTTACTTCAACCTGTGGTCTGACGTAGTAAATCACTTTCCGGTGGATTTTCATTTTCTAAGAAAACAACTTGTTCGGTGACTCATAATTATGTGATACGACATCCGGATCTACAAATATGTTGCATCAGTTTCTGCGTACTGTTGATTCCCGGTGCATTTCACATTGGTCATTTTTTTTATCTGTTATTTTCCAAGTTTATTTCCTGCTATCTTTCACAGTCCCCCAACCCCTTGAGGCTTCTCCCGTGCCCCATCGTAAGAAAATGTTTACGTGACCAACACATTGAAGTTTCCCGCCATATGTCATTACAATCCGGAAGTTGTGTTTACCACATAACGGTAATGCCTCCGCAAACAGGGATTATTTTGTTTTACGATTAGTATCTGCTTGTATAGTTGACAACATAATTGACATTTATGCTGATCACGATAGAAATATATTGACTTAGCAATACTAAAAGTAATGCAATAATGAAAATCAAACTTTTAAAGTATAACTAATCTATAGTCGCGTATGTACACATGTACGGAACTATTTATAACCAATAACAAAATCACCGGATTTGATAACAAAACGAAAACTGACAGGAAAATGCGGCTGAAATATACCAACGATGACCCATCGGCATTTAAATGTTGTCTGTGCTGTCACGTTCGAGTCGGAACAATCCTTCTAGGACTGTCACATTTGGTATAATTCATGTTTGTCCATGTATAAATGGCATGATCATTGTACATTGTATGAAAAGTGGGTGGGGAACATTAATAAAAATCGGTACGTGGTAAATTCGTATCCACGACATTTCGTACCCGGTTTTTGGTCTATGAACCACTGGATCCATTACATATTTCGGTTCCTTCACAGGCGAAACCACTTTTTAGTTCACCTGAGCCAAAGGCTCAAGTGAGCTGTGATTTATACCGCTTTTCATCCACAATACCGTGAGCTTATAGCCCCAATTCTCGTGGATTCGTGCTCCTAGAAAACAAGTGAATAAGCATATTCCAAGAATAGTGTTAATTGAAAATTATCTTAAAAAAGGTATTTTAAATTGTTTCCCACTGTTTTATAAGTTACAGTTGCATACAATTGTGATTTACCACCTATTTTGTGATTTTTCTACATACTTCCTTAATCTGAAGAGGGTCTGTTCGCAAATGATGCATAAACTGTGATATATGTTGATTTCTAGATGAATCTGGACTTCACCATATTTACATTTGATGTATCTAGGCAGCAACACTTCTATATTGTATGAGTGATCAAGGAATGTCACTCAAATGTGCAGAAAGTTGTAGGGCACGAACCTGATGAGAAGTTTCAAGATCAATTAGGCGACTTGGGTGGGTCTTTTCTAGGGACTCTAAGACTTGCATAAACAACAATTTTGGTGAATTCCTTATGTGCACTCATAGTCAAGTGTTTGAACTGTATGCTGATGTATACATTTTCAGGAATTAATCAGAATATTACACACAATATGGATGTATGTGCTTAGGGGCACGGATCAATGAGAATAGGGACTATAAAGAAGTCGACAGCAGGTCCATATATCCACGGTACTAGTGCTTCGAATATAAATTACATATGAAATAAAACTGAAATCCTGAAATTAGTCTTGTTTCTTACTTCCATATGTGATTCACATATTTTAATGAAAAAAAGTTTAATGCACAGCACAAAACTGGAACCTTCCTAGAGGAAGTGACGTGCATGCATCGTCTTCTTGCTTATGTTCCCATATAGGCGAGGCAATTTCAATTTTTGACGCACTATGGTGGGCTATACGTGTGCCAAATGTGTTCAGGGTAACACAACTTGAAAAGGAAACATGTCAACAGTGGAAAATATCTTGAAAACTGGAACAAATCGAGTAATGTATATTTTAATTAGTTTTCTCAACTGAAACATATAAATTAAATTGTTTGTAATCATAAAAAAATGTGTGCTTTAAAATACCACATCCGAACACTTATTTTATAACAAGCAGCAGCCCACCATAGGTTTCTTTAGCTATGTTACTATTTTTAGATATTCTAGGAAACCACAGGTCTGATTTTCAGAGAATTCAGAAGTAAAACATAAATGTTATACAACAACATGACACATTGCTTGAAGGGACAATAGATAAAATGTTACTAAAAATATATCATTTTAAACTTGCATTTATTTTATGTTTTATTTTATTATTCACGTGATGCAAACCATGTCGGACGATATCTGATTTGAAAGTTCAAAATATGAAAAAGTATCAATAGTGTCAAAGAGATTACCACTTTATGTGGGTGGGGTATATTGGTAACTTGTATTTACTTTGTATTCTTTTTTTAATAAAATAGTATCATTCAGAACTTACCAGGGACTGTTACATTTTGAATTATTAGCTCACCTGAGCTATTAAGCTCATTTGAGCTATTGTTACCTCAATGTGTCCGTCGTCGTCCGTGAACATTTTCAAACGTCTTCTCCTCGGTAACCATTGGGTCTATATTCACCAAACTTCATGGTCATGGTCCTTAGGTAGGGGGATTACAAAATTGTTAAAATGACATCATTACGTAATCCAAGATGGCCGCCGTCTAAAAATAGCACAAATTCTCAAAAATCTTCTAAAGAACCGCCAACCGGATTTCAACAAAACTTGGTAGGAATGATCGATGTACAATGATTATTCAAAGTTGTTAAAATGGTGACCCCGGGGTCAAAAATGGGCGTGGCCCATGGGGTCAAATTTTATTTTTGACTGATTTATTTTTATTTCTTTTATCAGAGATTTCAAAATTCTTCTTCACATGAACCGCTTGGCCCATGGTAGCCAAACATAAAAGTTATGGTCCATGGGTGAAGCCTTTTCAGATTTGTTAAAATGGAGGTCATCGCTAATCCAAGATGGCCGCCGTCTAAAAATAGCATACATTCTTAAAAAATCTTCTTCTCGTGAACTGCTAGCCGTATTTCGACTAAACTTGGTAGGAATGATCGATGTACAATGCTCTTTCAAAGTTTTTAAAATGGTGAGCCCGGGTTCAAAAATGGGCATGGCCCGTGTGGTCAAATTTTATTTTTGACCGAATATGGTTATATATGTTATATATCAAATCGAAGGTATCAATGAGGCGATCACTCTTGTGAATTTATTGTCGAAATCAGATGGTTATGTCATCCAAGATGGCCGCCAAAAGGTCCATTCGAGATTTTGAATGTCTTTTTCTCAGGAGCGACATGGCCGATGCTGGCCAAACTTCATAGTAAGTTAAGATCCTTGGGTGAAGCATTTTCAGATTTGGTAAAATGAGAGTTATCGCTTGATCCAAGATGACCGCCATCTAAAAATAGCACAATTTATTTTAAAACACCTATGAACTAAATGTCACATTCTCCTCTGGTGTTCATGGAGTCAGGTGAGCGAATTAGGGCCATCATGGCCCTCTTGATTCAGTGCAAAAACGTTGTCCTAGTTACACATTTACATTTTTTGACTCGGTGCAAAAAACGTTGTCCTAGTTACATTTACATATGTAAACAACCGATAGGTGGCACAGTTGTTTGTTTATGCCAGAAATAGTGTTTACCGTGAATAAATGGAACCCGCGGCTATATGGGACGCTACTATAATACCAAGAAGGCATACATGCAAGTTTATATGGCCTGAAGGCTGAAGTAAGAAGCAACCGCTGAGCCAATGTTGGTGAAACTTCACAAAGATGATATATGTGTGGAGGCACGTCAGATTTTAAAATTTGAGGTCGCATAATACAAGGTGACCGCCGTGAAAATAAGTAGGTCAAATTCTTAAAAAATAGTCTCAAACCACCTCACCAATATGAACGAATCTTGGCAGAAATTATCAATTGTCAACACTGTTTCAAATTTGTTAAAATGGCGCCAGTGTCAAAAATGGGCGGGGCCGGAGGGGTCAAATTTCACATTTGAACGAATGTGGTCCTGTCAAATTATGCATAGTCGTGACTTCATTGACTGTTTTGATATACAGTCACGATGGCTTAATCTTGTAAAGTGGAATTTTCCTGTGGAATTTTCAAAAACTGATAAAGTATCAAATTTACATGCTTTTCAATAAAATAACTTGTGGGTTATTTCAATATGCATGTAAATAGTAGTTGTGAAATATTTTAAGCCTTTACTCTCTTAATATAGAAATTTAAAAAAATCATTTTTATTGAGAAAATTCATTTCCGGAAGATAAAAATGTTGTTTTCTTTTGGTAAAACATTATATTGAAATCAACAATATAATGCTGGTGTATGTTTGTAAATTTAAACTATGATTCAATCCAAGTGTTTATTCAGTTAGATGCTGTATATGTTTTAGTTTTATTGAAAAATATAAAATGCCAATATAAACAAATAGCAGCCATCACAACCAAACTCGACTATATTGTGTGGTGTGGGTGGTGGTCGGGAGAACGCTACGGTGTAAATTAACGGTATGGGTTCCTCCTTTTATGAATCATGATTTGCCTGGTTTGGCCCTCAGGTACCTATGTTTGGCTCTTTTGTTACCTGGGAGTTGAATTGGGTTATTGCCCATTATAAAAGTGGTAAGATTATTACTGATCCTACTGCTTTTGGGATTCTGGTGTGGCGAGGACCTGGCATCAGATCAGGATTATTCTGATTTCAGGGCTGAATATATATATTTTTTATTGTAAATATTGAGTTCTGATTTTGGGGTTTTCCCCTCATTTGTACTAAAACCTGGTTAACCATTGACCCGGCCTAAAATGACTTTAGCTGTTGATAGGCCGTTAAACACTAACAAACAAACAATACATTGTGCGGTGCATGGTCGAGCGGTCTGATGCGTCGGACTGCTGATCTTATGGTTGTGGGTTCCAGCCTCACCGGAAGTGTGCATTGTGTCCTTATCCACACTGCTTCAATCCACCCAGCTGTAATGTAAATGGGTACCGGCAGTATTGGTATTAATATGGAGCATATTTTGTGGAAATCGGATGATTACGTTGTCCAAGATGGCCGCTGAAAGGTCATCTTTATATATTAGAGATTTAAAACGTCTTCTCGTGAACCGATTGGCCTATACAGGTCAAACTACACAGTTACGGTATGTGGGTGAAGCCTTTTAATATTTGTTAAAATGGATGTCGTCGCCTAATCCAAGATAGCCGCCATAGAAAAGTAGGCCAAATTCTTTAAAAAAACGCTTGACCGATTTCAATGAAACTTGGTAGTAATGTTCGATAGTGAATGCTGCTTGTGATTTGTTAAAATGGTGGCCCCGGGGTCAGAAATGGGAGTGGGGGGGGGTGGGTCAAGTATCATTTTTTGTCGAAATCGGATGATTGCATCATCCAAGATGGCAGCCGAAAGTTCATCCTTTTATTACAGATTTCAAACATCTTGTTAACTGCTTGCCCGATACTGGTTATACTTCACATGGATTGTGGCAGGGCTTCTAAAATTTCAGAATGCCAATCGGTCCGGACCATAATTGTCGACCCGAAGGAGCCGGTACGATTTTCTATATTTTTTAACTGAAACATTATGAAAATAACATTCCAGTAATTATGACATTAATTTACGTATGTACAATGTAGATGACCTGATCAAGTAAATTTAAGTTAGAATCAACAAGTGACTCAGTCAATTCAACATTTAACAGTTAATTTGTGGTCCAATTTCTAGAAAAGCAAAATTTAATTTTCTATCCCTTCTACAATGGTAAAATTTGTTTCAGAATTATTAGTTTGTATTACTTGTATCATACTAATATTTTTTACAGATGGAAAATATGTCGCAATTAACTGCTAAAGCATGTAAAGTGCAAATCAGATTTGATTCGCTATTCTGCAGAGGTAGCCTATGAGTGGAGTTGTAACTCTGGCTACGGTTGGTACGGAAGACGATTGAAAGAGTTACTGTTCGCAACTATGTCCATGCTAGCTGCATGTTTTCTACTTTATAGACAATACCGTTAGGTTGCACTATACATGTATCTCTACACCACAGTCAATGGTAAAAACTTGCACACATTTACATTTTGTGCAGTAAAATTATATACATGTATAGCAATAATCTGCAAAGCGTTGATGTTCATACTTCGCTATATTGTCATTGAGTGATAATTCTAATTTCTACTATACGAGACCAACATATTATCATAAACATAAAGTGTGTATTAGCAAAATTCTTAGGTCACTCTCCACGAAGTAGAAAGTAAACAAAGAACGCTTCATCATCAAAGTTAGAAATACTGCTCCTATCATAATGTACTGTAATGCTGTAATGCCATGCTTACTGTTGTAGCTGTGCCACTTGTTCGTGCTGGCCGTTATAGTGATTGCTGCGGTGCATCCTGAGCTACTGAAAGATGGCATGGAGCCGGGAACCAGTATGGAGACCGACGGAATTAAGGTTGCTGTGGACACACCGGTAAACGGAAGTTTCGATATCAAATACGAAACTACCACAGACTACTACCATGGCATGGGTAAGTATAACATTATATATGTGTCTGTGACTGGAGAAATGGGGCTTATGTGTTTTGCGACCAGTGTAGCCAGATCAGCCTGTGCATCCACATAGTCTAATTAGGATCTGCACTGTTCGCCATTCAATCAATGAAACACCGCCATTAGAGATCCTTATCAGGCTACATGCATGTGCTACTTAATCAGGTGCTACACTGGTCACAAATCCCATAAGCCCCATTTCACCAGTCGCAGCCACATATAGGTTTTTGAACTTGGAAAGTCACGAGTAACTTCGCTTGGAACAACTTTTTGGAATTCCACGATGTTAGAGTGGTGGAATTTTTCGATTTAGACGATACGTTGCTTACTCTGTCGCTTCAACACAGCCATGTAATGTCAAACACCGACAACCTATGCCAATTCCAGGGATTCCGTTGGGGAAAATAAAAAAATCCCCACTTCCAAAAAAAAAAAAAGGAATAACCAATAGGATAAAAATAAAAAAATCCCCACTTCAAAAAAAAAAAGAAAAAAAAAAGGGAATCAATAGGATAAAAAATAAACAATTGTCGATAAAAAATTACAATTTTCGAAAAAGAAAAAAGAAAAAAAATGTAATTTTTTATCGCCAATTGCGAAAGTGGCGATCGCCAGCGGAATTCTAACACTGAAGATGCACCGGAAGTAGCTCTAAGAGACATTACTCTTGCTTTTTCAAGTTCAGTGACGTATTCCAGAGCTCCAGTTAAGGTGCGTAATTTGACCAAAAATGGCAAGTTTGGAGTGCTTTAGAATCGTCTCATTGAGACGATTCTAAAGCACTCCCAAGTTGCCATTTTTGATGGAGAAATAAGAAATTCTCCTCCAAATTACGCACCTTGACTGGAGCTCTGGTATTCATAAGACTGGCCTATAGGAACATGTAGCCCACCCTCCACATTTATGTACCGTAGTCTGATAAAAGTATTCAATATTCATAATTACATGTATACCCACTTTTTGAACAACAAGATGGGAATAGTATTTTTGTCCGTCTGTATGACCATCATTTCTTGTATAAGATGTAAAGCTTTTAAACCATACCGGTAATAGCTGGCTTGATTTTTGGTATATGGTTTAGTTATGGCGTTTGTTTTTTTGTTTATTGGCCTATCAACAGCTAAGGTCATGTAAAGCCGGGCAAACGGATTCGATCCCATTTTAACCTGTTACATTGGGGGGGAAAGTCGCAAAATCAGAACGGAATATTTACAAACTGTTGTTTATTCCTTCTACATGTACATGTAATTGCAACCAAACTATTTCGAAGTGAGTAAACGCATATAAAATCCTATCTAAGCGAATGTTCTGTGTACAGCAATTCTCATGTATTCTCTTTATACGTTTCGCTTCAAAATCAGTGCCGCAATGTCAAACGAACAATACATGTACATGTATGTTGACACAAGAGCGTCACTCAGTTCAAATGGAAAGTGAGCACATTTAAATACTTCCTCTCAATGTTATTCGCATTTGAAATTTTGAATCAATGCAGCAGGTTAAAACGGGATCGAAACCCGTTTGCCCGGCCTTTACATGACCTTAGCTGTTGATAGGCCGTTAAACACCAATAAACAAACAAACATTATTGCTTGTTCCCTATATTATATCAGAAAAAAAGAGTTATTTTTACAGCAATCCTGTTGAAAAAATGATATGCGCATTGATTTTAAATTCGGGATTATAACACTCTTCACAGGGTTCGTACAGATATGAAAAGTGCTTGAATTTCAGCCGCTTCCTTGAAAGAGCTTAATTTCAGTTCAATCCTTGAAAAGTACTGGAATTTACACGACACCCCTTGAAAAGTACTGGAATTTACACCACACCCCTTGAAAAGTACTGGAATTTACACCACACCCCTTGAAAAGTACTGGAATCCTGTTGATCTATCACTAAGGCAATGAGATTCACGTCAGTTCAAGAAGTTCACGTTCCTGTCGGTAGATTTGTTAATTTATACATGTAGACGCATCATATCTATCATCAGCGTAAAACTTGTTTTATGGTACCGGCTGTACGTACCGGGATCCGCGTTTTATACCAATCCGCAAATAGAGCATACTACGTCATCACTTTTGCAATAACGCACATGTGATGTACAACAACAACAGAAAGTAAACAGAATGTTGGAATGCCTGCTGGCAAATGTGTTTTTAACCCCAGCTGGGTTAAGACTTCCGGAGCTGTCTTCGGTGAAATACTACAAAAATAAAGCAAGTTGTAATGTTTGTAAGAAAGAATTTGATATCGGTGCAACAGGCGAAAGTATATAGTATACGTTCTAAGGTATATTTCGACATACATGTACCATGAGTGCAGACAGCATGATTATTCATTGAATGATGTGGTGGTAAGTGTTCTTTACACAAACAATAGTCCTTGAAAATTATACTTGCAGTCCTTGAAAAGTGCTTAAATAGTGCTTGAATTTGATTCTCCTCAGAAAGCAGTGGGAACACCGTTTTCAGATAGAAAGGCTGTCTGTAGCTCTGTGCTCGGTTTTGTGTACATAATTTGGTTTGGGTGGTTGGTCGGGAGCTCTCGAAAGGTAAATTAACGGTATGGGTTTCTCCTTATAGGAATCACGATTTGCCTGGTTTGGCCCTCGGGTATGTTTTTATCTTTGGCTCTTTTGTTACCTGGGAGTTGAATTTGGTTATTGCCCATTATAAAAGTGGTAAGATTATTACTGATCCTACTGCTTTTGGGAGGGGGCCAAGTTGGTTCTGGTGTGGCGAGGACCTGGCATCAGATCAGGATTATTCTGATTTCAGGGCTGAATATATAGTTTTTATTGTCGAGCCCGCTTGCGGAAAGCGAAACATAGTGATCACAATGACGTCCGTCCGTCAGAAATATGTGTTAAAGTTTTTAAAAATACCATCAAATGCCTAGGCGGGCTCGACATGCGGGCCGCGGCCATCTGGTTGTAAATATTCAGTTCTGATTTTGGGATTTTCCCCCCATTTGTACATGCATGGCTGAAAGTTTTCCGTATTGATACGGAATTCCGTATTCGAGACATTTCCCGGGACCATTTTTCCAATTTGTGTAAATCTGTTGAGATTTGTGGGGGGGTACGGGGTGAGGGTGTCTCATTCGGTCCACCGATGTTTCATATTTCATTCGGCCAACTGATGTTTGGCGAAGCAGCGATAACTTTTGATGCGCTGTCAAAATTAGGTTCACTTTCGTTTCGCGCATCGGCAATTTGTCTGGTCCCTGCTATATATATTCATATGATAATATGCACCTTCCACTTTAGAGCGGCGCTTAGAAACCGGGCACCAATTATTCAGTCAGTCGCCTTACCGCACCGTACCGAAGCTAACAACAGCTCGGAGACGGCCGCTCGGAAATTACCGAAGACTCACGGAGAGTTCGCGGTGCAGTGTATCTGCGACAACACGTGTAAAAAATAAATTGGTCTAGATGATATATAGTTTATTTTCACACATCTGCCCACTATTCAAATTTAGTACATGCTACCAGTAATATTTTCAATATATGAACTGTGATCAACAATTATTTTGGTAATTTAATATGTCGTAAAATGTGCCGCTTTACGACCTTAACAACAAACGTTTTTTCCAAAACATGGAAATTCACACCCGTGGCCTATATAATCATGCTAAATTAGTAAATACAGAGTATAAATTGGTAGAATGTGTAGAGGGTACTACATGCTTATAATTAAATGGAAATAGACATGGTTATTTTCTTCCAAATCTGTTTTAAACGGTAACGTGACATCTCGGGTACTCGGCCCTATGACACTTCGACCTTCAATCATTTTGCACTACCTGTTACACCTACAGTCCAAAATCAATTCCCATATGTACTAAATGCAATGATTACGCATTTATTGCATGCATTTGTTTTATTTTACATCATTAAATAACAAATATTATTTACAGTCAGCACCCCCTCTCGTGCTCTCCCCCCGGTCGTGCCTACGGCACTCGTGGCACTTTTCAGTATTGACAGATTTTCATACTTTCAGCCATGTGCATGTACTTGAACATGTACATGTACTTGTACAGGTAATATATGGGATTTAGTACTAAACCCATTGACCCGGCCTTAAATGACCGTAGCTGTTGATAGGCCGTTAAACCCCAACAAATAAACAAACATAATTTGGTGTTGGAATTATTTATTTTTCTTTCCAGTGGAACGATCCTCGTTGTGCGTCCTGGTTTTCGTCTGTTCGTTCCTGATTGTGTCCATGCTGTTGTTTGGAGCGATCAAGGTGAGACTTCCTCTCACTGGACAGGTGGTTGCCTGTGGCAACTGTGCCCAGCATAGCTCCTGAACTTCTAGCACATTTATATGGAGCTTATGGATTTTGCGAACAGTGTAGATCCAGATCAGCCTGTGCATCCGCACAGTCTGATCAGGATCTGCACTGTGCGCAATTCAATTATTAATGAAACACTCGTCATGCTTCTAACAAGCCATATATATTGTGTTCAGGCTACAGGAGTGTGCTATTTGAGCAAGATCTACACTGGTCACAAATCCCATAAGCCCCATTTTTATGCCCCATCAACCCACGATAGTGGACGGGGCATTTAGTTTTACCCTTGTCCGTCCGTCAACACTCTTGTAAGTCGTAAAACTTTTAAACCATACTAGCTACATACCTATAGCTTCCTTATGATGTGTAGATGCGCAACGTTTATTTCTATTTTGATTCGTCCCCGGGGTCGTGGATTGTCTCCCCCTTTTTTACTTGGTATTTGGCAATTTTGCCGTGTAACTCGTAACACTTTTAAACCGTAATTGACTCACAGACCGGAAACTTGGTATGTGGGGCATCCGTGTTCTATGAACACAACACATTTTCTAGTTCCAGTCACAGTCACATAATGGTGCTGCAATGTATGTATATTATTAACACAATGACAGGCGTTTTCCTGACTAAATTATGAGCAGTACAAGCCTTGATCTGTCTGCACGGATACACCACAGGTTGAAGTAACGGACCGAGGTCTATAAATACATTAAATATACCTAAAAGCATTAATAAGTGGAAGAAAAAAAAGTTAAAAAAAATATTCTTTACTCCCTCATATACACAGAAGAATTTTTTTTTTTTCTGACTTTCACTTATTAATGCTTTTAGGTATATTTAATGTATTTATAGACCTCGGTCTGTTACTTCAACCTGTGGGATACACATGTTGATCTAGCTCTACTTGTTTCACATGCCATGTCCTCCATTTACCCAGTCATATGAGACGAGCCTTTTGATTTTACCTAAGAACATGTGTCTATTTACAGAAGCTGACGTCGAAAGTTTACGAAATTCTAGTTCGCATTTGCTCTGAACATTTTGTCAACTTTTTGCATTATTTACGGGAAATATCATAATGAACACCCGTAAACATTTTTTCATGAAAATCGCATCTTTAAAAAAGTGTAGTTGGATGTTGCGACGTGTTTCTAAAAATAGGCGTGTTGTTTCCAGATGCTATGGTTTTAAGGAATGCGGGATAAAATGGCTCTATTAAATCCCCGCCTCCCACGTTGTCATTTTGCAATGCCCCGGCGGCATTTAATAGAATAAATATGGTATTTGTCGTCATCCATACATGTAAATGTATTTTCATTCTATAATCCTCACCAATCCAGCCCATATGCTCAAGGTTAAAATAAACTACCTAGAAATTTTATAGGAATAAATGGCCTTTTTGTGGAATTTATCGGGGTACAAACTTGGAAAAGTCGTGGGAATACTGGACGAAGGCCGGAAGGCCTCGTCCAGTATTCCCGCGACTTTTCCAAGTTTATATCCCCGATAAATTCAACAAAAAGGCCATTCATTCCTTATAATTCCAGCATTTGAAATAAATTCATCAAGAAAATGTGTTTATTTTCCGTTTTCTTAAGAATTATTTTAACTGCGCTTCACGGTTACGGAAAGTAGTTCGGCGTGGGAGTTTACTGGGATATAAATTTTGGACAGAGACTTGCTACGGGCCAATGAAATGTTAGGGAATTGTGTAAATATTTTTGTGCTGGAATTATGTGGTAATGTTTTTGCGGAATACATCCTCCATCGGTGTTACTGATTTCTTGTGACCTGTTGTGTGACATTATTCAACACCACAGACCTGTATAATGGTATTGGCAAACAGTGTAGATCCAGATGAGCCTTCTCATCAGGATCTACACTTTTTGCAAGTAATTTTCATACTTTTGAGAACAAAAACACCCCGTTTTCATAAATGGACTAGTCTGACAAACATTTTGTGACTGATGGATTGGTCGCAAAATTAACATGTCAAAATCTATTCCAGATACTTAGGGGTGAAGGGGTTAAACAATATCTATGCTGGATCTGGTGTCAATAGTAACATAATTATGACCTGTTGTGTGACATTATTTGAGACATGCCATGCGATTGTGTACCTTCGGACATCTGTGTAATTTCATTAAATACGTTTTCAATATTTTTCACAAATAAAATCAAAGGTTGACAAAAATTATCAGAGTACATGCGGAATATAATTCCGCATGTACTCTGAAAATGGATCTACACTTTTTGCAAGTAATTTTCATATTTTTGAGAACAAAAACACCCCGTTTTCATAAATGGACTAGTCTGACAAACATTTTGTGACTGATGGATTGGTCGCAAAATTAACATGTCAAAATCTATTCCAGATACTTAGGGGTGAAGGGGTTAAACAATATCTATGCTGGATCTGGTGTCAATAGTAACATAATTATGACCTGTTGTGTGACATTATTTGAGACATGCCATGCGATTGTGTACCTTCGGACATCTGTGTAATTTCATTAAATACGTTTTCAATATTTTTCACAAATAAAATCAAAGGTTGACAAAAATTATCAGAGTACATGCGGAATATAATTCCGCATGTACTCTGAAAATATTGTCAACTTTTGACACTATTTATGGAAAATATTGTAATTTTTGTAAACATATTTCATAAATTTACGCAGATGTGCGAAGGTACAAAAAGACATGGAGTGTCTCATTTAAGCCGTTTGCCATTTTTGTTTCAGCACCGAGCCATGTACCTGATGCCGTACTTCTGCATGCAGGTGTTCAACTTCTGTATTTGGTGTCTTTCGGTCGTCGGCTACATGTCCTACACACCAAACATTAAACTTTGGCTCATCCAGAACAACCTCGTAAGTCCACATTCTTCCACTCCCTGATTTCTGGGTGTGTTTCGAGAAATAGGGCTTATGGGATTTGTGATCAGAGTAGCTCCTGATCGTCCAGCGCAGTCAAGTGGCATGATAAGGACCTACATGACAGTGATCAGACTGCTGATCTGGATCTACTCTGGTCGCAAAACACACAAGTCGCATTTCTCCAGTGACAGCCAGAGTTTCCCTCCGTTTCTCATGCCACAGCTGGTCGACTTGGTGAACAATAGGAAACAAAATAATATGTACCGGTAGTCGTGTTTTTGTCGTTTGACATTTTTGAGTAAACTATGAAACATATTGTTTGTTTCTACATGTGTATTGTTATCTATTATTCTAGCTCAAATTTAAGTAAATTTCTGTGTGTGTTTTGTGCTCAATTTTTGTCACACCTAGTCACTGCTTTTTCCGTCGTTCGCATCAACAAATGTCAAAAAGTATGTACCCGTTTCTTCATCATCATATAACTTTAATATTACTTTGCAGATTGCTTCAATATTTGGACACTTGATATACCGGTATGTGAGCATTTCGGACGCATTAACATGACCTTTACCTTGTCAGCCTTCACATGGTTGCGGAAACACTTAGCAGTTTTTTTACATAAAAAAGCTGGTACATGTTTTTTATCCTGCTAGAACTTTTATATTACTTGACGGATTGCTTCAGTATTTAGACCCTTGATACATGTATATATGAGCATGTAGAACTCACTCATGCCACCATTAACATGACCATGATCTTTTGATTTCACATGGTTTCGGAAACACAGCCATATTTTTTACGTCAAACCGTTTGTGTGGGTGGCAGGTGGGAGTACACGATGGGTAATTTAACGATTGGGGTTCATCCTTACCGGAATCCCGACTGGAGACCTGGTTTGGCCCTCACATACGTCTTTGGCATTTTGTATGTGACAGTTGAATCTGGTTATACCCCTTATAACAGTAATCCTACCGGTATTACTTCTAAATACAGTAATCCTACCGGTATTACTTCTAAATAGGGGAAGGGGCCAAGTGACTTTGGTGCAGTATGGACCTGGCACCAGGTCAGGTTGTTCTAATTTCAGGGCTGAATATGTTGTATCTCGATGTAAATATTCCGTTCTGATTTTGGGATTTTCCCCCCAATGCAGCAGGTTAAAACGGGATCGAACCTGTTTGCCCGGCCTTACATGACCTTAGCTGTTGATAGGCCGTTAAACACCAATAAACAAACAAACCGTTTGTACAAGTTTCTTGATCATGATATAACTTTAATATTACTTGATGTATTGCTTCAGTTGGACACTTTATACATGTGAACATTTTGAACACACTCCTGCTGCCATCAACATTACTTTGACCTTCTTCGTGTTTAAATTATCCACTTCTCTGATGGTTCTTGTGGTGCTTTCTTTAGCAGGGGCTGATCCAGCATTTGGGGAACTAGGAGGGGATGGATGTCTAGTTGCGAACGTAACTCTTGCAATCTACTCCCGTACCGTCTGTAGCTAGCTACAGACGGTACGGGAGTAATTGCAAGAATGGCCGTTCGCAACTAGGGGGTTGTCCTATTGTCGAGCTCTTCAAAATGCACTTTCCTGTGTTTACGGCATTTAAATTCAGACTCCAACTGGTGGTAAACTGTGATCTACAATGTATGTAAACTCCGTTGCATTTAAATTCAGACTCCAACTGGTGGTAAACTGTGATCTACAATGTATGTAAACTCTGTTGCTGAACGGGGGGGGTGGGTGCAACCCCGGAACCCCCCTCTAGATCTGCCCCTGTTTTATAGCAAATGCTCATGTTACAGTCAAATGCCTCGGCAGGCGCTACTCACTTCTGTGGCGAAATTCTTGTTTTATAATGCGTGCAAAATCAGTTAAAATAATGCACCAATAGGCAGCATACATGGACCTCTATCCTTATGATGCAATGTACATCCATATGTGACTGTGACTGGAGAAATGGGGCTTAGGGGATTTGTGACCAGTGATGCTCCTGATCAGATAATAAACAATTTATATTGCTGGTTTATATTATAAATTATTGTGATTCTACAGTCAATATGGTCTCGTATTGCCCGTCTGAATCTATATTCACCCAAGGCACACCCAATAACGTATTTGTCATACCGTAGATTCTTTATATTTCTCCAGAATCTAGTTTTATAAGTGTATTAGTGCATTTTTAACGTCACAGTAATATGGCGCCAAACAGTACGATGTCGTAACGTTACAAATATTACCGTCATCCAGACATAAACAAGTAGAAATTTTTTAAACTTGGCAAATTCGGGACCGACTTTCAAAATCTAACTTTTGTTCTCTTCGTTATGTCAGTATCAATACCTATGACTATGTTTTGGAGGTGATTTCCAAATTATTTTGTTTTCGACTCTGCCTCGGCCCACCGTCATTTTTTATTCAAGCCATATTAACGGGCTTGACATGTAATACGGGCTCGTATTACCCATCAAGCTGACCACTAAAAACGATATAAATTTATCTGCGTTATGACAATAGCATGATCGGTGTTTCATTGATGGAATAACGGATGCACAGGCTGATCTGTATCTACACTTGTAGCAAAACCGATAAGCCCCATTTCTTCAGTCTCCGCCGCAAATGTGGTTAACAGGGAATATTTTGGCTTTCAGGCGAACCAGCCCGGCTTCGAGAAGCTCATGACGATGGATGAAGATTGGCTGATGATGCTCTGTGTCATCGTGATCTTCCTTGTTCTCTCGATAAAGGTAGGCATGGATTGTGGCCGTGAGGTTAGGACACTTGACTCCAATACCAGGAGGTTGTGAGTTCAATCCCCATCCTAGGCGTGAACAATACTTTCCTAGTTTGGTTCTTTGGATGAGACTTGTGGCCTATAGGTTAGGACACTACTGTCCGTTTCACGAAAGCTGCCCAAATTTTACGGCTATATAGACAATTCAAAAACAATTTTTTTTTTGATAATATTAAATTAAAGGAAAATTTAAGAATGAGCCTTCTTTTTATTTCGTGAAATTTGGTCAAATATTGATTTTATTACGAAAAATTGATTTCTCTATGGGAATTTAACATGGGGGAAAAAGAGGTAAGGCAGTGTGGGAGGAGTCAAAAATCGAAAAAATTTGGAAATTGACTCCGAAACCTGACTAGATAGCTTGGATATGATCTAACTAAGAAAACAAAAGTTAAATTTTAAAAATCGGTCCAGTATTTCTGAAATTCAAAAAAAAATTCCCCATGTTAAATCCCCATAGACATCTTCACATCACTCCGTGAAGATGTCTATGGGGATTTAACATGGGGAAATTTTGTTTTCGCAATAAAATCAATATTTGACCAAATTTCACGAAATAAAAAGAAGGCTCATTTTTAATTTTTCCTTTAATTTAATATTATATGAAAGAAATCTTGTTTTTGAATTGTTTATATAGCCGTAAAATTTGGGCAGCTTTCGTGAAACAGACACTAGACTTCAATACCAGTAGCCGATTTAACCAAAATTGCTAAGCATACTTATCTAGCTATTAAGTATACTTTGAGGGAGTAATAATTTATTTTCCTCGAAATGCATTATTTCATATAGAACTAACGACTGCAAATATTTGATGATATAAAGTATGCAGAATTATTACCGTATACTGAATTTATTGCATTATCACAGCCAAAATGGCTGTGATAATGTAATTTATCACATGAAATCCTTGTTATGCCATGTTTTAGCCCATTTCATAAATGTGATATGACACTGACCTGAATATATATTTTTTCTATAAATATTCAGTTCTGATCTGTCGTCCCCACCCCCACCATCATCACAAATGGTGAAGTATGAGATTCGACCATGTTGTTAAACCGGCCTAATATGACCGTAGCCGTTGACAGGCCATTAAACATAAATCAGTTTATAATTGAATTGGGGGTACATTTATATGCATATCTTAACCTCAAGTTTGTCCAATTCATGGTTAAGGATTTGATTCTTAATAGTGTTTCACAACTAGTGTTGTATTGAATCAGGGGACCGTTTCACTAAACTTTGTGTGACTAAAATGTTTGTAAGTGCAAAATTATGATAGTCTGTAAATTTCACATTACAATGTTTTCTTGTGAACAATTATTAGATTTACATTTATTGAGCATAGGCCGCATATGCAGCCTATGCTCAATAAATGTAAATCCATCAATACAAATATTTTCGTCATACGAAGTTTAGTGAAACGGGCCCCAGTACACCGTCTTTCAGCGCTGAAAGTTATTGTCATTGTTTCACTGCTGGTACTCTCCCCATACACGTGCATCCCCATCTGTAAATGACCATGCTGTTGAACAGCCATAAAACTTAATCAATCAATCTACAATACCCCAGGGATTGCCTGATATTATTCGGACATCATTTGTTTTTGGGAAACCCCTAAGGTATCCAATGTGTATATTGTTATTGTGATTAATAAACCAGTGTCACCACTCCGTGTTGTGGGAAACCATATAGTCTACACTCGTTTACTCAAAGTCCAAGGGACTGAAGAATATATTTTTGGGTATTAAAGCGAAAATTTGAGTTGAAGAGAGTTGTAAAATGGGAAAACATGTAGTTGGGACCAAGATTTTGACTGAGTTATCATTAGTTTGAATTAAGATAGTTTGAGGTAACGAGTGTAGTTTGTATTTATATATTTCCCAGAACTTCAGAGTTATTATGGATTGGTATTGCGGTGTTTGTATATTCAGGCGTACCTGATCGGCATGGTGTGGTCGTGTTACCGGTACATCCAGCTGAGGAACATCGGCCGCACTGCGGTTCGCGAGTACACCGTCGACCTGGACTCCGAGGTAAACCAACTGCGAATACCCTCTGCCTGGCACAAAATTCTAGTCTAATGCATAGAGCATTGCATTTCAATGCCAAAGGTTGTGGGTTCAATCCCCGCACTTGTCTTTCGGATGAGACTTGAAACCGAGGTCCTGTCCCTAAATGACCTTTATAGCTGTTGCTGCGACATTAACTCTTTGCATGCTAGCGGCGAAAATATCCGCCAAACGAATTAGGAGTATATGTTTTATTTCTCTCTGTAAATATGTCTTGAAATTTCATTAGAATTGTGTCCTCCGGACACAATTCTAATGAAATTCCAAGACATATTCGTGACATTTATAAGGAGAAATAAAAGAAAATATAATGAATTGTCATCTGCTATTTTTGAACTACTTATAGCCCACAAATTTCCCAGCATGCAAAGAGTTAAATCCATTCACTTTCACTTTTGCAGTCCGGGCTTTTCCATTTATATTTCCCCGGTGGGTGGGGGGGGGGGGGGACTGACTTTTTAAAACAGCATGGTGGTGGTCGTATTAATTTATTTATTTTTCTACTGGGTGGGGTCTAGGTCATTTAAAATATCTATAGGTAGGGGTATTTTGTTTTTCTTTTTATCCTTTCTGGTGGTGGTGGGTTAAGTTCCCCTATGATGTTGGTGGGTTGTTATTTTCCATAAATATTAAAGTGGGTGTCGGTATATCAATTTAGAAGTCTCCGTAAAAAATAAACGACATTGAATGTTCACTGGTCAACGTTTATCGAAAGTTATTAAGAGTTGTCGTTCTTGCAATCCAGCTCTTCGGCCTACATGTAGTTCGATTGGTCCCAGGGCTTTTCGCCCATAATCCTGTTTGCATCCCGGGTCGTTTCGCCCTTATTCCTGTTCGCCCCGGGTCGTTTCGTCTGGCTGTCAGACATCTCGACCCCAAGACATCTCGTACACGAGTGTTCGTCGGTCTCCGCGTAAACAACAAGTTCGCGTAGCGAAACCGACGAACATGAGTGTATTATTTCACGCTATTCAATCCTGAACGATTAATTATCCTATTTATTACATTTCTACTGCTTAATTTCCTTATTTTTAATAATATTTGTGTTTTATTGAAGAAACTATGTGCGTATGAATGTTTATGGGCGTGTCTTATTTATGGGTGTGTTGACGTAACTCATTCATAACAATTTTGGATTCATAAAAAAATGGCGCCTTTCTGTCTAATGGACTTCAGTGGATTTTAATATTTATGGCATACACGTATAGGGTAAGTACCAAGTCGATGTATAATGATTAATATTTATAATAATGTGTTTTATTAATATAGAACAAAGAGCAGCTTGATATATTCTTTCACAGATATGCTGTTCACAACGTCTGCCAATAACAAACTAGTACTTGTCAGTGCCCTAATTTCGACACACATCAACGTTATTTATGACACGACTTTAACAATATTAGTTGACCTCAGCTTCCGGGAGTGGTAATAATCAAACAATTTCACATATTTCTCCCTAAGAATAACATTTTCTGGTGGTGGGGGTTAAAGGAGAAATAAATTCTGGTGATGGGGGTGTTTTATGCAACTTTTTTTCTGGAGGTAGGGGTTAAATGGTGGTGGGGGGTGTTTTATGCAATTTCCGGTGGTGGGGGTTATGCAAGAAATAAATTCTGGTGGTGGGGGTATAATTTTATGTAAATTCCGGTGGTGGTACCCCCCTCCCCCCCCCCCCCCCCGCATTATGTATAAAAATACATTGATAGTACATGTATTCCATCCCACTGATCTTTCAGATGAAACTTGAAACCGATGGCCCTTGTCTGATAAACTTGCTCAGAGCTCCAGATAAGGTGCGTACTGGCGTATTTTACGCACTTATTTTAGCGGAATACGCATTGATTATCAAAAGTGGGAATACAAAATACTCATAGCAATGTGAAAATACGCATTTATTTTCAAATTGAGTAGTGAAGATAATGTAATAAAGTTGAAAATTTACTTAGTTCAGCTGCAAAAAGCAAACAGTATTCTATGTTTTTTCATTTGTTCCCTATTTAATAAGGAATAAAATGAATAATACATTTGTGAAAGTAAAATACACATTGAATTTGAAATCTGGTGGTATAATACTCTTTAGACACACCTTATCTGGAGCTCTTCTTGCTATCAAAAGACACTAACCTGTTATTCTCCAGAGCTCCAGTTAAGGTGCGTAATTTGACCAAGTTGGGGTGAAATTTTGTTATTTCTTCATCAAAAATGGCAAGTTGGGAGTGCTTTAGAATCGTCTCATTGAGACGATTCTAAAGCACTCCCAATTCGCCATTTTTGATGGAGAAATAAGAAATTTACCTCCAAATTACGCACCTTAACTGGAGCTCTGATTCTCTATTTCTTCTCCCACTGCTGCCGCCGACAAACCATGAGCCATCAGGATGAAATATAATGTTACCTGATAAATAGAATAATGTACATCTGTCTTGATTTTGATAACAAGTTTATCAGTCTCCGCTTGGAAACTGTAAGCAAGCCTCAGAATTCCTTGCCTGAAAAACAGGTGTCAAAAGACACTAACATGGTATTCTCTATTTTTCCTGCTACTGAGGCAATCGGAATGAAATAACATGTTGCCTGATAAATAGAATGCCATGCTAGTGTATTTTGATATATCAAGTTCATCAGGCTTGGCTTGGAAATAGGTAGGAATTCCGAGCCTATCGTTTCCTAGCCTATCGTTTCCTAGCCTTGTCTGAAAAAACGGGTATCAAAAGACATTAGCCTGGTATTCTCTCAGTTCTCCAGATAAGGTGCGTATTGGTGTATTTTAGTAGTACAAATACTGTAATAAAGTTGAAAATTTACTCAGTTGAGCTGCAAAAAGTGAATTTTTAAATTTGTTTTATTTTTTATCATTTGTTCCCTATTTAATAAGGAATAAAATCAATAATACATTTGTAAAAGTAAAATACGCATTGAATTTGAAATCTGGGGGTACAATACTGGTTAGGTACAAAACTTATCTGGAGCGCTGTTCTATATTTATCCTTCAGCTGCTGTTGCCGCCAAAGTATGAGGAGGCGATCAGGATGAAATCCGAGGAACCCGCCCCTCCCGCGTACGCAGAATAGACCCGCCAATCTACTGGGGGGCGGAGTTATTCCTCCCAGCTGTTCTTGGCGGGAGCGATATTAACGATTAACCCTTTCACCCCTAACTAACTGGAATGGATTTTAATATGTTAATTTTGCAACCAATCCAACCGTCACAAAATGATTTTCAGACTAGTCCATTTATGAAAACGGGGTGTATTTGTTCTTAAAAATGTGAAAATCACTTGCAAAAAGTGCAGATCCTGATGAGACGGCTCGTCACGAGCCGGCTCATCTGGATCTACATTTTTTGCCAATACCACTATACAGGTCTAAGGTGGTGAAAGGGTTAAGATATCCACGCGGGAATATGCCGTGTAAGGACACGTGTCAACCGGTCACACGCACAATGTGTGTTTTTTCTTCATATGAATTTTGTGTACAATCTTGTCTACATGCACTATGCTATGTTAAATAGTGAGCCTGGAAACTGCAAAAGACTTTGTGTGTAAACTTACTTGTTTAGAACAGATTATTTTTTAGATTTTTCTTCATATATATCTTTATTATGTAACAAAGACCGAAAGAAACTTGTGTCGTGTTACATTTTTACGTCTTTTGCTTGATCCATGTATTAAGCATAGGTATCTTCTATACTATGGTAATGTAAACTATAGACTGATTACACGAGTAGGTTTGGAAAAGCATGTTTAGCGTCCCTTAGATCAACTTCCGGGGCATCCTCAACATTGGAATGGGTATATTTTATGTCGCGTTGCTTATTTTTACTCTCAAAATTAAGATTTAACATATTACATGACGAATACCCCTGAATGTGTATAATTTTCACTTTTTCTGATTTCTGCTCAAAAGTATGTCGTGACCACTTATCGAGACGGTTCAAATGACAGGTAATATCGAAACTTCTGTGCATAATTAAGAGAGAAGTATTTTTATTTTTCTTGCAAAAAAATTATGTAACTTCAGCATGTTATGAGAGTGCTGTCCACAGTAATCTCTGGTATCTTTGTCTTAGTGTTAACCTTGATAACAGCCTGGTAGGGCGGAAAATGTTATGAACGAGTTCAATATTTTTATATTTCCATTTCTTTGGAATATTAGTGATTCTACTGAAAATTAATGTAAGGAGAAACTTATTGACATTTATTCAGTCTGACAACCTTTACTTATTCTAATGTCACGGATGTCCCAGTAGTTATTCTCTGACAGCAAGTTGCTCGTGATTGTCCAAGTGTGTCAATAAGACGTGACCGTTTCACTAAACCTTGTACGAAAAAGAAATTTGTAAATGCAAAATGCAATAAAATCTGACGGCCAGTGTTGACAATTCATTCCTCTGTTCACATTTAATGATGCGTACATAAGTTCCGCATTTGCTCTGAACATTTCATCAACTTTTGACATCATTTATGGAAAATATAGTTTTAATGAGAACTTCTAAGGTATAAAATTACATGGTTCGTCTGTCTCGTATATGAAATGATAGGGATTAGGGAGTCCCGTTGATATGGGAAGCAAAACGTCTTTATTGTACACAGTTTAGTGAAACCGGCCCCTGGTTTATTGAAATGCTGTCGATGGTCCCAATTTATTTATAATTAATTTGTAAGTCATTGGACATCGTTAATACCAGTTTTCTGCACATCAATAGATGTGAAATACTTGAACATGATATGTGGCTCTGACTGGAGAATTGGAGCTTATGGGTTTTGCGACCAGTGTATATCCGGATCAGCCTGTGCATCCGCACAGTCTGATCAGGATCTGCACTGTTCGCCATTCCATCAATGAAACACCTGTGATGTTTCTAATCAGCTGTATACATCGCTATCCGGCTACTGGTGCTATTTGATTGGGAACTACACTGGTCACAAAACACATAAACCCCATTTCTCCAGTCACATAATGACATGACAATAAAAAATATCCACTTGGTGTTGTTAATCAATTGTATGTTTTTCACAGAACCCAATATCAGTAGCCCATTTCATCAACATTGCAAAGTATACATTAGTAGCAAAGTATACTTTGAGGGAGAAATTTTCAATTTTATGATAAATTTATTAATTTTTATTATACTGAATTTATTACATTATCACAGCCATTTTGGCTGTGATAATGTAATAAATTCAGTATAATAATTCTGCATAGTTTTAATCATCAAATATATGCAATCATTAGTTCTGTATGAAATAATTCATTTCGGAAAAATCAATGATTACTCCCTCAAAGAATACTTTGCTACAAAAGTATACTTTGCAATGTTGGTGAAATCGGCTACTGGCCCTGTGTTTATAAAACGTTCTGAGCATCTACTTTGTTCTCCATTTTGAAATCTCGGAGGATGGAAGGCTATGTATATCTTGACAGGGGTTCCATCCTTTGGTTGAGACACTCCGTGGGGTGGGTGGCTGGTTGGGGAACATCTGAAGGGTAAATTTAACAATGGGTTTCATCCAGATATCCCTGGTTTTGCCCTCGTGTACATTTTTGGCTTTCTGGTATGCGAGAGTTGAATCTGGTTATACCCATTATAAAAGTAATAAGATTAGTACTAATCCTGTTACTTTTGGGGAGTGGGGCTAAGTGACTATGGATGGGGTGGTGAGGACCTGTCACCAGGTCCGGTTATTCTAATTTCAGGCTGAATTATAATTTTTTTCTGTAAGTGTTCAGTTTTGATTTTGGGATTTACCCCCATGACAACAGGTAACATGATATGAGATTGACCCCGTTACCCTGGCCTAAAATCACCTTAGCTGTTGACAGACCGTTCAACCCCATTAAATCAAATCCATGCTCCTCCCATACAGGTGCATGCCTGTCTGTATATGACCTTGCTATTGAATGGATGTAAAACCCCAATCAATTATTTTTTAAATCAAAAAGTTTGATTGGCTGAGGCTGAGCCTCGGTCAACCAAATTCTTTGATTTTTAGGACAAATTTGGAGAATTTGCTCGTAACGTTTTTTAATTTAAGTACATGGCACTAGTTTCCCTGGTGTGATATAAATTAAAACTAACTGATGAGCAGGAGTAGAGACTTATTTCTGATGGAGCCGTTGTGTTGATCAAACATGGACATCAGATTCAGTTGTTTTACACCGAATCGTGCATGTACATGTACATGTTTAAATATGACAGAAAACAAATAATTTTTCACTTACATTTCGGATGTGTGTATTTTCTGTCCTCTCTTATATCTCGGTGATTAATGTGTTGTCATCATTATGGCTTTTATATATATGATGGTGGGTCTAGTTTTCGGGGTATTAACAAGTTCATCAACTAGCGGTTTTTAGAAAACATAACATGAGCTAAATGTTCAGTTCAATGGAATGATAAACATTTCATTCAATGTTTCTTGCCTTCAAAATAAGATTGTTGTTAGATTAAAATTTGCGTTAGCCGTTTACCAACACATTAGTCAGCCATCTTGACTTGTGGTTGGAGTTTTCGGGGTATGTTCCGAAAGTGTCAATAAATTTGCAAATTCGTCCCGAGTTTTCATTGGCTATAAGATCATCTCACAGATGAATGAGGCACAGTGAAGGAAATCTTGAAACGTTTCTATTGATTATGATTTTAACAATATTAAAGAGCAGATTAATGGCGGAAGCAGAAAATCTCGAAACTCGCAGTAGGTTGTGAACAAAATTACCTAAATGGCAAAACGGTACCAGTATTTAGTCCAAACACTGGATTTAGTGGCATTTTTAAGAACTTACTATAGGTAATGTCATGCTTATTTTAATCACCTGACGTAAAGCAAACGGCGGCACACATGTCTACAAATTACAAAATATGTGAATACCCCCGAAAACTCCCGACTACCCCGAAAACTGGCGTCATGACCATATACATGTAGTTAATATAAAAATTGATTTTACAGTCTTACGTGCATATTGTCCAGTTCATGCCTTGTTGCATATAAAAAATGATGAAACATATATTTGTGATACGTATAGGAATTTGTATTAAGTGAAACTGTTGAAACTAAAAAACATTGAAATCTGCATTACTTCTCGCAATTGAAGGGATCAGTGGAAGAAGAGGGCTAACTCATGCTAACTTGGCCCCTTTTTCCATTGACCCCTTCAATTTCTTTTACCATAACATTATTTAATCTTAACCAGGGATTCTGCTGGCGATCGCAACTTTCGCAATTGGCGATAAAAATAAACATAAACAATTGGCGATAAAAAATTGCAATGAAAATTGTAATTTTTTATCGCCAATTGTTTTTTTTTTAAGTGACGATTTTTTTATTTTCCCCAGCGGAATCCCTGCTTAACCCTTGGACCGCTACACACAACAATTGTCGTCTGCTGTTGGTTTTATATCTTGCATTATTTCTCAATAAAAACATGTTTTGACAGCACTTCAGTGCTATCAAAGCATGTAAATTATTCTAAAGTGCTGTCAAAGCATGTTTTTGATGATAAAAATGGAAAATAGAAAATAAACAGCAGACGACAACAAATTAGATAGCGGTGAAAGGGTTAAATTAGACCAGAATTGTAATCATTTTCAAACTGCTGTTTGTATGCAATAAGGCATGTATCCAATGGTAGGTCTCTTCAAAACATTCTATTGTGGGAAATGTGGATTAAAATATTGAATTCCTGATGCGAGATTATGTTGTATTTTGTGCGCCTGTATGTATGAACGTGTCAATTTGGTTTAGCCCTGGGGTATGTTTTTATCTTTCTTGTTTGTGACGGTTGAATCCGGTTATACCCATTATAAACATCAAATCTGGCACCAAATCAGGATATTGTAATTTCAGTACTGATTATATTATATACATCCGTACAGGTGAAATACGGGATTCGACCCCGTTAACCCTGCCCAAAACGACACTAGTTGTTGACGGGCTGTTAACACCATGATGTAAATAAATATATAGCTTCCTGTGGATGCATACAAACCTCTTATCGTACAAAGTTTAGTGAAACGGGCCCCCAGTTGTCCACTGTTTGCTAACCAGATAGCGCATTTGCTGGCTCATCTGCATGTATAATATTTGAATAGATATAAATGTGATATGTCGGCCCATTCGTGGCTGTGACTGGATACATGTGACTTATGGGTTTGGCGACCAGTGTAGATCCAGATCAGTCTGTGCATCCGCACAGACTGATCAGGATCTGCACTGTTCGCCATTCGTCGTCAAGCTTCTGACGAGCAATATTGATCGTTATCAGGCTACACGAGTGCTATTTATCAGGAGCTACAATGCTGAAACATACAATAAGCCCCATTTCTCGGGTCATATACATTTATAAGTGTTGAGGGGAAGTAGCTTTCCATTGTGCACAGGATGTAGTGTCGAGCATTAAAGCGACTGTGTCTCGTACCGTACATCCAAAGATGCATTTCACAAAAACGGCGGAGATAACGTCAATTGCTATTCAACGAATACAGTCGCAACTTGTCATTGGTCATAAATGTGCGTTCATCAGCTAATTATCACATATGTATGTCGGTTCTCCATGTTGAGAACGCATCCGCGGGAAATATGAATGCTAATATTGTCCAAAACTTGCCCTTACAACGCAGCAGTCGCTAGTTCTTATACGCCCATATAAAAAATAAATGGATGTAATAGGTTTTATTTTTTCAATGTATTTTTCCCATTGTTTTTCAGGTCACCCATTGTGTCTTTATACAGTGAAATCTCTCTAAACCGCACACCCTGGGAGGTCCCCAGAGTGTCAGGTTTAGATAGGTTTCACTGTAAATCAGTAGCCGATTTCACCAACATTGCAAAGTATACTTTTCTAGCAAAGTATACTTTGAGGGAGCAATCATTTGATCTTTCCTGAAATACATTATTTCATATAGAACTAACTACTGCATATATTTGATGATTAAAAGTATGCAGAATTATTATACTGAATTTATTACATTATCACAGCCAAAATGGCTGTGATAATGTAATAAATTCAGTACAATAAAAAATTAATAAATTTATCCTAAAATTGAAAATTTCTCCCTCAAAGTATACTTTGCTAGAAAAGTATACTTTGCTAGAAAAGTATACTTTGCAATGTTGATGAAATCGGCTACAGACCTTTGATCATTCTGAGCCATGGTTGTGTGCTCTGTGATGGCGAACATGTAGTATCACCCGAGATAAATGACAAAGAAACTCATCAAAAATAATATCACAGGTGTCTTATTGGTGTCCGGTTAGGTTAGAGAGGTTCGTTCCACTGTATATTCTGAAAGCAGATACGACATTGCAGCGAAATGCTCTTTTACCAACTGCTATGTTTTCATCCACATTCCAGACCCGCGGCCTTCAATGTAATGGTGCCGCCTCACAGGAGCTGCAGTATTTGTCAGTATTGTTTAATTCTAAAATGTTTCATTAATCGAATATTCCAAAAATAACATGTTAATCCCAATGTGGGATATTTTGGTCGTCTCCAGCATTTTTTTAAAAAGGGGTTTCGACTTTCAGCTGTGAAGCAACCTAAATCTGTACGGCCACAGGACATCTTACAGATACAGTTTGCTTCATAGTCCCGGAGAGATTTTGATTTCTAGAAGCCAAATGCTGCATTTGAGTATGTTTTTTACAACACATAGCTCATGTGCAAGGAGTGTTGTGCCCCTTAAAGAAGCGTATTTCTGAAAATTAGCACATTGCAATACGTTTGGCGTTTGGCGCCGCTTGTCTGTATTTTGTTAGTAGGGCATTGAATACTATGTCTGCTCATGCATGTACTGTAAATAGCTATCGCGGACCTAATTTATATAAACAAACCAACCCATCTAACCTCCCCTGACGACGCCCTTGTTAATTAATTTGATACAGATATTTGAAGAAATCGGCGGTTTATGAAAACTCAATAAATTACCACGGTTCCTCACGTATACCGCGTGCTGATACTACAGAGTATAACCTGTCAAATGAAGGTGAACGAGATACGAGGTCGTCTTTTGTATGCCAGTAGGAGGGCAACCAATATAAACAGTCGGTTTATAATTCATGGATTAATCTTTTACAGGTAAGATTAGAAAATCATGCATATAAATACTATATGTAACGTATATATTTTTGTACTTGTTTCAAATTAATATTTACCGGTACTTTAAATATTGTATATACCTAAATCTACTACAATTTGTACAACCAATGACATGACGAAAGGTCGACAACAACGTGTGTTCGCTACACACACTACTGTATAGATGTAGTGGGAGGGGTGAGTTTTGTTCTCCTTTCACGTTTTGCTATATAAGCTGGTACTGTGTCCCAGCTGTTTCAGCTATTCTACGGAACCCAAATGCACAATACATGTAATTCCGCAAACCCGTTTTTGAAGAATAACCGCGAATCGCGACCGCAATCGGTAGCCTTTTCTTATTATATGCGCAGGTTGAGTAATTAGTGTGGACTTCGCGCATAAAACACGCAATCAAGACCTGAAAAACCAGATTTATGGTTCGCCAAATGCACAATAATTCCTCAAACATTCCTCAAGCCCAGAGTTGAGGTATACATGTGCACAATAATTCATCGAACACTGGTTTGCTATCGTATTGTGCATTTTGGCGTTTAAAGGCACTGGCTCTCACATGTGTCCAGAGAGTGATGAAAACGGAATAGGAATGAATAGTTTAATAGTAGACTTGTATCAATTTTTTTAGCATATTTGTACATATATATAAGTCGCATGTAAAAATTGGTGATTGGTAAAATAAATATTTATAATACTGAAAAATAACTAGCAACGCTAGTTATTTTTCAGTATTATAAACATTTCTTTCCAATGGATGGTTACTTACAAATTGTTATTTCAAAACAAAACATAAAGACATTGTACGTGTTTTCTTTAATAGTACATGGATAGCGAAAATTCCAAATTACGTCAAGACAAATTATCTCCCCTTCTTTCCACAGTTTCTGATAGCATATACTCGAACATAACGCTTGTTTCAGGAATGCGATCAAATAAAATGGTGCGTTAAGCGAAAACCCACATATTGTGTATCTGAGGTTGAGGTATACATATATTGTGTATCATGTGGTTTTGAACTGTAGCAATTTTGAGGCTGCCGAGAAAATCCTACAGTTTCGAAAGCAGAGACGAGCCGGCAGTTCAGCCTCAAAATTGCTACAGTGAAACCTCTCTTAACCGGACACCCTGGGAGGTCCCCAGGGTGACCGGCTTAGAGAGGTTTCACTGTAAATCAAGCATTTGATCATTCTGAGCCATAGTTGTGTGCTATGCGATTACGAACAGACATTATCACCTGAGATAAATGACCAAAACACTCATCAACAACAAGTTCACAGGTGTCCGGTTTAGAGAGGTTCCACTGTATGTATTTTCTAGCTTTGCCTGATACACCTGACCCCATTGCATTATCTACAGTTTATGGTATGTTTGTTGTAGCCTGAATGTAGCCTGAATGGGGACAATTAGCAGACCATCGTTTCTCCAGGAGCTGAAAAGCATAGAAAACTTCTTCCGCCGCCAGAAAACCGTGTCAGCCGACAAAGTTCTGTTGCTATACAGGGAACCCGGCGTTCTCGGAGAGTACCGTCCGCCAGGAAGGTCATGGAGCTACTATCTCGCGAGTATTTTCCAGATTCACAACGAATCCATCAACATCTGCAGCCATGCGATAGCCATTGTACTGTTTATCCATCGATTAGTCGTTTGTTTAGCCGAGTTAGACGGACTGACAGACGCAGCCAGGGCGCCGTTTGTCGCGTTCGGGATTTGTGCCCTGGCATATGCAACGTTTAGTACTTTGGCGCACACATTTCACTCCAAGACACCAGTTTTACACTACGTGAGCTTCCAGTTTGACTATGCTGGTGTCGGGGCATACGGCCTAGGAACAAGCATACTGCTCTTCTACTCCAGTTGTCCGAAAACAGTTTTCAAAATCATGGAAGACAATTTATATATCATTCCAATAAACCTGGTATTAGCTTGGCTGGTAATGGCCGGGTGTTGCATCGCAAAACTGAGGTACAAACGGCCGTACCCATTCCAACGAAAACTATGGCAATTGGGGTCTGGAATATTGCATGCGCTGTTTTTGGTGATCCCAGTATTTACACGATACGTGTCGTGTTGGAACGATAGTGAATGTCAAATGTCGTCAATGAACCATCATACCGTGTGGATATGCAGCAAATTGGCGTCATTTGTCTTCTTCTCCAGCCATTTACCGGAACGATGGTTACCGGGGAAATGTGACTTTCTAGGTCAAGGACACCAGATTTTCCACGTTCTTATAGCATTCGCAACTCTCAAACAGTTTGATGCAGCATACTATGACGTCATGAACCCACGTGATGTCTTATCTGTAGGATTTGGTGACCCGAAGATACTTCTGTTCGGTGTTATGGTTTATTTTCTCGGGGCTGTTGTGATACTATGTGTTCTCTCCCCATTCGTTAGACGCAGGGTGGAACAAGACTTGAAGACGCAATAATTATACCAGCGAGATATGTTGACTGATGGCGGCGAAATATAGTTATGGCTTTGACTGGAGAAATGTATGGAACGCCAAATCTACATAAACTCAAATATTTATTGCTAGCTCCAAATATTTGTTGCTAGCAATATATATTTGAGTTTATGTAGATTTGGCGTTCCATAGAAATGGGGCTTATGTGATTTTGTGACCAGTGTAGCCTGTAGCCTCACACTGTCTGGTAGTTATCTATTGTTTGATAGAAGCATGATTGGTGTTTCAATTATGGTGTGGCGAACAGTGCAGATCCGGATCAGACTGTGCGGATGCACAGGCTGATCTGGATCTGCACTGGTCGCAAAACCCATAAGTTCCATTTAACCAGTCACAGCCACATGTATATGCCCATGACAGTCATTTTATTTTTTACATTAAAAACGGTTTACACAATAATGTCATTATGATACAGTAACAATGCTGGTATTATTAGCACATGAATGCACACGGATTATGAAAATGCAAAAAAATAGTGACCAATGCACGTTTTCTTTACTTACGTATAACTCAATGTGTAACATGTACATGCAAAACATTACATTTTAAGTACAAACTACGGGGTCCGACCATCCGTACATATACATTTGATGATGTTTACTTTTAGTATGTATATATGTATTGTTCGTTGATTAAATGTTTTCATATTTGGCTGATGTATTTGTAACACGGGTTTGTGGAAGTATGGTCGCCTGATGGTATTGGTTATAGAAGGCTGGCTGAAAACGACCACACATTAAAATGACTGTAAATAAAGAGGTAAAATTATTTCACTTGAATGGCATATGGTTTATAATGGTTTGTGATTCACACCGTTAGCTGAAGATTATTGTGCAAATGGTCATTGTAGTACTAAAGACGGATGGTTGGCCAAAAACTTATGTGACTGGGACGCCGATGTTAATGTCACGACATGTGTATTATCCATTCTTCGAATAGTGGAACAACAACACACTATACTACATACATGTACATGTGTACTGTGAATATAAATCATGTCATGCCATGTCCGTCGAAAACCAAGGTGCATGATCACGTGGTTACAACAACAACAACGTCGCCCACTCCAAAGTAAGTATTATTTGATAGTCTCCTTAACATGCAACGGATTTTGATGCAATATGGTGCAGCAAACGCGTCTTCACGAGCTGCATTTGGTGGTCCATGGAGTTTGGCAGACTTATGTCGTTTTTGCGAAGAATCGATTTCCGTGTCAGAGACACGGAAATCGATTCTTCGCAAAAACGACAGAAGTTAGGGCGAAAATAAAGAGACCATCAAATGCAGCTTACCAAGACGCGTTTTATTACATCAAAATCCGTTACGTAATAAGGACACTATAAAAGAATACGTACTTTGAATCGGTACTTGTTGTTGTTGTTAGTACCACGTGATAATACACCTTGAAAACACTACAACTAGTCTACTCAACGTATACAGCAAACACGATACCTAAAGCGATTACATCGCCTCGTTTCAACTCCACACTCACGTGGTTATCTTTCTTGTGGTCCCACAAACATCTTGAAGATACGAGCATTGATTGGTCTCGTTGCTGTCCAATCATAACGACACTTACAATTTTGAATCGCTTCATATTCAATTTCTTTACGCGCTCTTTTATAATTTCGCTTAACAGTTTGCATTTCGCACCACATTGACTAGCATCATACTTTTTCTCCGTTACATTTTCTTTCAGTACTTTATCGATGATATCTCTGACATTTCCCTCGTGGAACTTTGATTCCGGTTCCATGTTGTAGGTGTTCTCGTAAAACACCATTGGTTCAAACATGTCCGCTGTGCCGGTACTCCGCCTATCGCTTTCGTGATGTGTGGAGTGCGCGGTATCCTTGTGCGACATAGTCCCTGCGCGCGGACGGAACGGGTGTGATGAGGCGGAAGGATGGTGGCCAGTACTAATTTTTCTATGGCGGATCTCTCCGTCATGGTGGTGATCCCTAAAAGTTAGAACAGTATGGTGGCATATTTATGCCGTCTACTTAACGTGATAACATGATAGCTAAGTCGTCGGAAGTCACCCTATATGTCGTCTTATATACATAAGTATCGCGTGAAGATAAATTGGACGCGATAACTAACACGAAATCTCGTCAAAAACGTGAAGTCCTGTTCGCATCTTTTTATGACATGTTACCTGGTCTTGATCAATTAGTAAATCACCTTGGCGCAATAAGTGTAGCGTCAGGACGACTAACTAACTGGTCAAGACTAGATGCTAATGTATTAAGTCGTCATTATGATATTTTTGTTAGACATTAAAATAAAATCGACGTCACTAGTGAGCAGTAAAGGGACATAAATACTAGGTAAATCTTTGGGCAGTATCACGTTTTTTTGAGAATTCAAATTTGTCCAGTCTTGGTAATTTATTACATTGTAATTGTACGTCGTAATACTTTTATAGTTAAGACGACTTGTAATGTGTATTAAGACGACTTAGCTATCTCGTTATGACGGTATGTCGATGCGGCAGAAATATGCCACAGAAAACACAAACTAGTTTTACTATACATGTACACGTGTATAACATAACCGGATACCCCATACAAACGCCATTCTCTGCAACTGGAAAAGAAAAGGAAACACACTTTCTCTGAACACCCTAGTTTTGTGAAATTTTCGCATGCTACATCCCTGTTATATCTGTCTGTCTGTAGCGCAGCCCACACATATTTCGGGTTACGTTAAACCTCGTGATCACCATACTATAAAATATTGTTTAAATATCCTACAAATGTGAATGAAAATGGTATGGAAGCTGTCTTAACATGTTTCTCAAGCAGATGTGTATAACAGTCGGTCAGGTTCTGCAAGCAATCTGCTTCCGTGGCCTAAATTCATACAGATATTTTGACCCAACTACTTTTGCCACCATTGAACACATTACGACATAATTCCGTGTATGCTTACCTGGAGTGGTCACCCTTTGCGTGATGTCCGTGTTCAGGTTTATTCGAGTGATCGCCCTTGTGTTGTGGATGCGCTCCCTTCTGCTGTGGTTTGACATGTGCATCTCTATGGTGCACCATCTCCTTATGGTCGCTGTGCTTCTGGGGCGAATCGCCCTGACTCTCCGACTTGTGCCGTTTACGGTGGGGTATCCCGTTTTTGGTGCTCATTTTTGAATGCTTCGCCTGCTGGAACGAAAGTAACGACTATCAAACGATGATCCATAAAGGCCTCTAGATGAGGAATGGACCTTATAAGACATGCGTGGCAAATCAGATAATGCTGCATTCTCCATGACGGGCAGCATGCTTGCCTGAGTGGATGACTGGCAAACAGCAGAAGCCCTGATCAGACTGCGTGCATGTGCATACTTAATCCGTTGACCATTGTGTGATTGCCGTAACATCACATATATGTGACTGTGACTGGAAAATGGGGTTTATGTGTTTTGCGATCAGTGTATATCCAGATCAGCCCGTGCATCCGCACAGTCTGATCAGGATATGCACTGTTCGCCATTCCATCAATGAAATACCCGTCATGTTTCTAACAAGCGATATAGATCGTTATCAGGCCATGAGCCCCATTTCACCAGTCACAGCCACATATGAGCCTGCAAATTAAATGACGACTAAAAGGTACAACTGGGCTCAGAAAGACGATAAATCTATAAATAAAACAGTTTTTGCTAGTCTGTTTCATTACTTGCTGCATATATCTCGGACCCAGATGCCCGTTTCATTAACTTTCATACATGTGAACAAAGCCATCGAAAATTTCTCAAGATTGGCTAATGATGTCAACGTATTGTACATTTTACTTTTGCGCTTACGAACTTCTTAGTCGTACGAAGTTTAGTGAAACGGGTCCGGGATTTAACCCTTTGAACCCGAAAGCCGCTACAGCAGCGTTTGTAAACAGTGCAGATCCAGACGAGCCGGCTCGTAAGGAGCCGACTCATCAGGATCTGCACTTTTTGCAAGTAATGTTCATACTCTTGAAAGTCTGAAAATCATTTTGTGACTATGGGATTGGTTGCAAAATTAACATATTAAAATCCATTCCAGGGGCCCGTTTCACTAAACTTCGTACGACTACAATGTTCGTAAGTGCAAAATTATGATAGTCTGTAAAGTTCACATTAACAATGTTTTCTTGTAAACAATTATTGGATTTACATTTATTGAGCATAGGCTGCATATGCAGCCTATGCTCAATAAATGTAAATCCATAAATTCAAATTTACAGACGATCTTAAATTTGCACTTACGAACATTTTAGTCGTAAGAAGTTTAGTGAAACGGCCCCCAGTTTCTTAGTGGTGAAAGGGTTAAAGTGGTACGAATCAAATTTAAATAACCCCTATTTTGTCGTTCATGACCCACATAGTTCTGTTGTATCTTACTACTTCCCGATAAATCATTTGTAATTTCAGTTCGGACATATTGATTGCGATAAAACACACAAAAACATTATTGCAAGTGAGATAACTGCGGATTAATTCGCTAAGCCCATTTAATTCAGAATTGCCCGAGAATTGTGTAGGTACTCGTTGTCGTTATGTTTACACAAGACTTATTATAAACAGGACTCTTTGATTTTTTTTCAATACGACTTTAAAGATAATTTGTTTCAGATATGATTTAAAAGTGAAGAAATAGAATTTTAAACATGGACTGCCACATCCGAGGTTGCAATATAGTCAGGCATATGTTTTTCGTCCATTATTTCGATATGACATTTACGGGCAAGATAAATATTCAATTACCATTACCGGCGTGTTAATTGGCCTTATGATACTCTTTTTTATTTTTACCTCAAACGTAAATTTCCACTCTTGATATCAGGGGCGATAACCGTGTTTCCTTAAAAGGTTAACGGAAACACCTATGTATTTTCTTCTCTGTCTATTTGTTGATGTGCAATGATTCTATTTTATACTATCTCGATAAAAATATTTATTTATGAGACGCATTTAATTGATATAAATAATTTAAAAATGCCTTACTTCATTGACATATCAAAATACCATGATACTCTCAGTCAGTAAGTATAGTACATGTATTACAAAATGATGATATAGAGAATAGTAGGTTAGTGCCGTGAATGGGAAAAAATATCTGGCAAGGCTCAGGAAACGGGATGGGCGAGGCTCTGCCGAGCACATCCAGTTTCCGTGCCGCGCCAGATATGTTTTCCCATTCACGGCACTAACCTACTATTCTATTTATCCCGTCAACACCTACAAATGGCTGTAAAATGCAAAAATTGTATTGACTGGATATCAAAAATGTTTCACGGCACCGTGTTTCACGGCACATACGCACTGTGTTGACGGGATAAATCTCTATTACGGGCACTCATAAGTTGATGGAATAGTTACACAAGTAACCACTTATGTAATTCCTATAAAGAACAGTTTGCGCATAATCAACGGGACCCCCACTTTAATTGTAGATTTGTATCGTATTTCTGAATATTTTGGTCCTTTTTAGCTTTAATCATATTCGGTAGTTTTTATATGATTTATATAGCAAATTGTGATTTTTCTTCTCGATTTTCGTTGGGAAAATTGCAAAATCTCTTTTTATAACAATAGTGACAAAAAATGCACAGGTATTTTCAATTTTCAATTTTCAATATGCTCAATAAATGTAAATCCATAAATTCAAATTTACAGACAATCTTAAATTTGCACTTACGAACATTTTAGTCGTAAGAAGTTTAGTGAAACGGCCCGCAGTTTCTTAGTGGTGAAAGGATTAAAGTGGTACGAATCAAATTTAAATAACCCCTATTTTGTCGTGTCATGACCCACATAGTTCTGTTGTATCTTCCTACTTGCCGATAAATCATTTGTAATTTCAGTTCGGCCATATTGATTGCGATAAAACACACAAAAACATTATTGCAAGTGAGATAACTGCGGATTAATTCGCAAAGCCCATTTAATTCAGAATTGCCCGAGAATTGTGTAGGTACTCGTTGTCGTTATGTTTACACAAGACTTATTATAAACAGGACTCTTTGATATTTTTTTCAATACGACTTTAAAGATAATTTGTTTCAGATATGATTTAAAAGTGAAGAAATAGAAGTTTAAACATGGACTGCCACATCCGAGGTTGCAATATAGTCAGGCATATGTTTTTCGTCCATTCTTTCGATATGACATTTACGGGCAAGATAAATATTCAATTACCATTACCGGCGTGTTAATTGGCCTTATGATACTCTTTTTTATTTTTACCTCAAACGTAAATTTCCACTCTTGATATCAGGGGCGATAACCGTGTTTCCTTAAAAGGTTAACGGAAACACCTATGTATTCTCTGTCTATTTGTTGATGTGCAATGATTCTATTTTATACTATCTCGATAAAAATATTTATTTATGAGACGCATTTAATTGATATAAATAATTTAAAAATGCCTTACTTCATTGACATATCAAAATACCATGATACTCTATCAGTAAGTATAGTACATGTATTACAAAATGATGATATAGAGAATAGTAGGTTAGTGCCGTGAATGGGAAAAAATATCTGGCAAGGCTCAGGAAACGGGATGGGCGAGGCTCTGCCGAGCACATCCAGTTTCCGTGCCGCGCCAGATATGTTTTCCCATTCACGGCACTAACCTACTATTCTATTTATCCCGTCAACACCTACAAACGGCTGTAAAATGCAAAAATTGTATTGACTGGATATCAAAAATGTTTCACGGCACCGTGTTTCACGGCACATACGCACTGTGTTGACGGGATAAATCTCTATTACGGGCACTCATAAGTTGATGGAATAGTTACACAAGTAACCACTTATGTAATTCCTATAAAGAACAGTTTGCGCATAATCAACGGGACCCCCACTTTAATTGTAGATTTGTATCGTATTTCTGAATATTTTGGTCCTTTTTAGCTTTAATCATATTCGGTAGTTTTTATATGATTTATATAGCAAATTGTGATTTTTCTTCTCGATTTTCGTTGGGAAAATTGCAAAATCTCTTTTTATAACAATAGTGACAAAAAATGCACAGGTATTTTCAATTTTCAATTTTCAATATGCTCAATAAATGTAAATCCATAAATTCAAATTTACAGACGATCTTAAATTTGAACTTACGAACATTTTAGTCGTAAGAAGTTTAGTGAAACGGCCCGCAGTTTCTTAGTGGTGAAAGGATTAAAGTGGTACGAATCAAATTTAAATAACCCCTATTTTGTCGTGTCATGACCCACATAGTTCTGTTGTATCTTCCTACTTGCCGATAAATCATTTGTAATTTCAGTTCGGCCATATTGATTGCGATAAAACACACAAAAACATTATTGCAAGTGAGATAACTGCGGATTAATTCGCAAAGCCCATTTAATTCAGAATTGCCCGAGAATTGTGTAGGTACTCGTTGTCGTTATGTTTACACAAGACTTATTGTAAACACGACTCTTTGATTTTTTTTCAATACGACTTTAAAGATAATTTGTTTCAGATATGATTTAAAAGTGAAGAAATAGAAGTTTAAACCTGGACTGCCACATCCGAGGTTGCAATATAGTCAGGCATATGTTTTTCGTTCGTTCTTTCGATATGACATTTACGGGCAAGATAAATATTCAATTACCATTACCGGCGTGTTAATTTGCCTTATGATACTCTTTTTTTTTTATCTCAAACGTAAATTTCCACTATTGATATCAGGGGCGATAACCGTGTTTCCTTAAAAGGTCAACGGAACACCTATGTATTTTCTTCTCTGTCTATTTGTTGATGTGCAATGATTCTATTTTATACTATCTCGATAAAAATATTTATTTATGAGACGCATTTAATTGATATAAATAATTTAAAAATGCCTTGCTTCATTGACATATCAAAATACCATGATACTCTATCAGTATTAAGCATAGTACATGTATTACAAAATGATTATATAGAGAATAGTAGGTTAGTGCCGTGAATGGGAAAAAATATCTGGCAAGGCTCAGGAAACGGGATGGGCGAGGCTCTGCCGAGCACATCCCGTTTCCGTGCCGCGCCAGATATGTTTTCTCATTCACGGCACTAACCTACTATTCTATTTATCCCGTCAACACCTACAAATGACTGTAAAATGCAAAAGTTGTATTGACTGGATATCAAAAATGTTTCACGGCACCGTGTTTCACGGCACATACGCACTGTGTTGACGGGATAAATCTCTATTACGGGCACTCATAAGTTGATGGAATAGTTACACAAGTAACCACTTCTGTAATTCCTATAAAGAACAGTTTGCGCATAATCAACGGGACCCCCACTTTAATTGTAGATTTGTATCGTATTTCTGAATAGAAAAAAAAATCGGGGTTTAGTAAAAGAAAAATAGAGGTTATAGGTTGGATAGTACAGGTACGAGTCGCTCGAAACATCGCGCAATATATACGCCGCTGGCCACAGAACATATTTTCCACAACGAGAATGCATGTTTGAGCAGCCGGCTGAGAAATGGTTACCTTATCAAGAGCGTCATCAGGGGAGGTTCGATTTCATATCCAACTTTCGCGGCCACCTTACCTGTAGAAAGTCTGCATCAGTAGCGGCGAGTTTTATATGTAATTATATATGGAAGGTAATATCCGCCATAATTCTATGTGACTTGATGCTTGCGTGCTGATGACATTACAACTTATATTCATGTTATTTCATTCGTCATTTGTATATATTACATTTGAAATCTGCTTGTTGTAATTGTATTTGTCTTTCTTACATGTCCATTCTGCTGATTGCTTTGTTCATTCGTCTTATTTACATTACAATTATTGATACGTCCTTATTCGTGTCCCTGTTTTATTGCACTAAGCATTTGCAATAGAAAGTAAGAACAAGCACTTAACACCTTGCATAAGGCGAACGCAGTAAGGACAAATCCGCAGGAAGTAAGCATCAATCCACAGTCGGAAAGCGGAAACCCGCAAGTAGAAAGCATCAAGCCACAAGCAGAATGATGCAAGCAATATATTGGTTAGTAGTGCCTCATTATGACGCCAGATGGCACTGCTGTCAATGTTAGGAATCCTCCGACTAATAAATAATAGTACGAGATGTGATTGGCTGTTTGAGGCACACCTCCAATGCCGGTGTTGATGTAAGATTTCACCTACAAATGATCACAGTATAGGTTAGAAGACACCAACTAGTTTTACTATACACTTTAACCGAATCCCATCCAGTAAGGTCAGTCACTCCTACTTTCACTATTCGTATGGATGTTTTGGGACCTACTTGTACATGACCTGCAGCCGGTCAGTACTGGCTCTGCATGAATTAAACAATAGCTTCACAATTAAACAATAGCTTGTTTGGCCACGGAAACTCTGTTTACATCACATGACCATCATGTTCCTCAAGTGAAACTGGGTAGTAATGGATCAAGATTTGCAAGCAAACTGTGTCAGTGACCTCAAAACACCCGCACGATTTTGTTCATATCGGGCTACTTTTACCGTCTTGACGATTTCGCACCATTTGTTATTCTCTAACCTATATTAACTAAATTGCATATGTATGTATGGTGTTTGACGTACTAATGTGTTTTATACATACATGCATCCTCATAATTAAATTACATATGTACGTAATTGAAAACAATCACATTTTGTATAAGTTACACATATGGTAACTTACACAGGTTGACTGTCAAACTGGCCCATTACCGATGCAAACCAATAACCGTCCGGGATCAGACTAAGGTGGGCCACCACCATTGATTTTCCCTAAAAAACTAGCCTGTTACCACTCATTTTGCTATTCCCTGCTACTTTCATTTTTCTTATGGATGTTGTGGGACCTAATTTCCAATAACCTGCACCCATTCTGCTCTGGATCTTGACTAATTAAAATATAGATTTAATTATTGTTGAAGCTGGGGTCCCATCTAGTAGGTACAAACTTTTCTTTATGGAACTTAAATAAGTGTATAATTGCAACTAGTCCACCACTTTTAAAAATTACGAGTGCCAGCTACACAGATAAAATTATTATATAATATGTAATGTACTCATAGAGACTCGCGGTGGTATCAAGCTAGTTCCATATGCAAGTGATGCAGTATTTTTAAATTATTTATATCAACTAAATGCTGAATAAATATTTTTATCGACATATGAGCCGCGTCGCGAGAAAACCTGTCTTCGGGAAATGCTTGGTCAAATTAACATTTTGTTACTATGACAATGGTATTTGTATGATGAATTGAATGCTTTTTATTTGATCATGATATCTGCAAATATTCATTAAGATATTATAGTTAATACAACGCCACTATGCAGGTCGTTTGAGCAAATGGGACGTCACGTAAAAGCCACGTCAAACGACGTTACAGTATATATAGTAAATACATGGTTAGTGCCGTCGAATATAAAATATATTCGGTTGAGCCTTAGACAGCTTTATTGGGGCGAGCTTTAGCGAGCCCCTATAAAGTTGTCGGGGCGAAACCGAATATATTTTATATTCTACGGCACTAATCATGTATTTAATTTTATACCGCATACTAAACGTAATTGCTTGAACTGTGTGACGTCATGTTTTGACGTCATTCCCTCGCTATGCGTCACAAATCCGTGACGTGATTCAAAGCAAAATGGCGGCGTCCCACGCTAGTACATTCGGTATTGTATCTGATTAAAGCTCTGATTATCTCTGATTTATTTACGATGCGCTTCAATATTGGCTGAGTTAGACTACACAGTTGTCATAATAAGCATTACAATCATAAAGGACATGTCCGTGTCGTTGGGTTACGTCGCATATACTGTAAAAAATGGACACAATTCAGCTGCACCGACAGCGACTTCGATTTTAAAATTCGCCGCCATCTTGAATTTGCTTTTGAGACTAATATTAGGCTACTTCAGGTATAACATATTAGGTTACTTCAGATATAAACAGCATTTATTCAATCCCATTTATTATGCTTTTCAAATAGTCATGTCGTGAAAAGAAGTGTAGTGTTGATATTCGATCAGACGTTTTGTTATCCGTATCCGAATCCGGATCCTGTAATGCTAGACGATATTATTCATACAAAAACGTGATCCAACTTATTTATCACATCCTCATGCACATACCTTGCACACGAGCTGTGTTAATACAAAACCAACACCAGGAAGTGTGTCAAAGATGTGGTAGCCCGAGTTAATTCGAAAGTTTCAACAAAACCGTGTAGACACAGGTGAGCCAACTCATAACGAGCCGTGTCATCAGAATCTGCTCTATTTGTAAATATGTTTTAGATTTCATAAATAAATACTCCGTAATTATTTTCTTTCTTTGTTGTTTGGGTGAGGGATGGGGGGGGGGCGAGGGGGTGCAATGACCAAATGTCTTCCTCGTTTTTGGCTTCCTGGTTACGGCCCTGATGATGTTTCAGGAAGTTTTATATATTTTTTTTTTCTTTTACTTTCCATAATGCAAATTTTCTATTTATATTATCACAATACACACTGTTATATTTGATAAAAATCCGAGGACTTTGTATTTTATTTTACTTGATATGTGTACTATAATATACTCTGATACATAGGGAGATATCTTCATAAATTAAATGAGTTAAATGCCAGTTGTGCATGTGTGGATGCGTCAATCCATCCGTCCGTCTGTGCATGTCTATGACCAACTGTACAGTTAATCCACCAAGTAGTTGACATTCCGAAAATTCCTGTGTATATGATATTAGATTTTTAAAAGTTTGTCCATACTGCTATTTTTTCATTGACAATGCTGCTACAACCTTTGACGATTAACACGTAACCCTCTAAGTAACGAAATTGAACTGTTTCATGTTAAGTTTGAGACTTCCATTATGCAGAAAAGGGGGTCATTTTGCAAAAAATAAAAAATATCCTCAAGTGGTGCAGATCACTTTCCATGATACTAATGTCTGCAACATATGTTGCCTTGAAATATCATCCCACCGTATCTATTTCTTATATTAATATGACACACACGTCAGTGTGCATTCAGATTTAAGCTTTTCATATTCAGACAACATAAATGTCGAATGTTCACGACATCGTCCCGCTTACAGCTGAACTTGGACCACCTGCTGAAAAAAACGGACCTTACAATATCTGCAATAAATGTAAGATCGGCGATCCATATCATGTCGGTAATCGAGAAAGGATTCCCTATTGACTGAATGGCGGACATCCTATGTTCTGATCAGACGGTGCATATGCACAGATGAGACATCGTAACATCCATGGCTTTGTTGTTTTTGCAGGTTAAGGTTGCGCTAAATGTTAATTTTATACATTACATGTATATTAGAAAGAAATATTTGAGCAATAAACTGAACATTCGCGTCGAGTTAACCAGATCTGAAACATATAGTTGTGCGGGAAACCGGGCCCAGGCTACAACGGTATACAAATATGCTGCCGACCATCTGTATGTAAATAAAAAATGTAGCTTACACAGAGTTTCCACCTGTAAATGGTGGTCGATAGCAGTTAACATGGTTAATGTGGACAGTTATCTGCAAACTGTGTCAAAGAAAATATTATATGTCAAAATAACGGAACATAAAAAACACATATCAATAACAGACAAACATTTTCATATGTGATATCAGCAGCAAAAGCAATAAAATAAAATTACCCTTACGCCATTATTGTTAATAAAAACATAATATAAGATGTGCCCGTTTCGAATAAAAATGGTGGATTTCGATCGTACGACCGTTAGTACGGCAGTCTAACGTTCATCCAATACATTCTCAGACAGGAGCCATGACAGATCGAAGACTGTTTCGTTTTTTTCACACACATATGCCGGTTATGATATATTCTGTTCGTGAGATAACTTTAACACAACGGAACAAACCTAACATGGCGGTCTGACTAAAACCGTCGATAATTGGAAATCTCGGCTGAAATTACGTCACTAAGTCACGACGTCATATCTTGTGACGTCGTCAGACTCCCGAAGACAGGTTTTCTCGCGACGCGGCTCATATCATAAAGTATGATATTGCACATCAAATAATAAATAAATTGAATAAATAGTTGCTTACGTTATCATTTTAAGGAACCACGGTTATTCCCCCTGATATCAAACTGGCATTTCGCGTTTGATATAAAAAGTATAATAATGTCAATTAGTACGTCTGGTAATGGTCATCATTTTGCCAGAAAAATGTCAGATTGAAAGAATAAAGAAAAACATGTCGCCTATATTATAACCTGGCATGTACACTCTAGGTTTAAGGTTAGAAAAGGGGTGTTTTTAACACCAGTTTTCAGCATATTTGAAGCAGTTAAAAGAAAACACTGAGCCTGTGTGTCACATGATGTAAAACAGAGTTTCCGTGACCAAATAGTGTAAACAATATTGGGGGACATGACGAGGTTGGTCCCACAACATCCATACGAATAGTGAAAGTAGGAAAGACTGGCTGGGATTCGGTTAAATTATACAGTAAAACCATTTGGTGTCTTTTAACCTAAACATGGCGCAACAGAAAAGGCGGCATCAATCTACATCAACACAGTTAGGGACATGGAACCAATTTAGAGAGCAACGCATTGTAGGACGGGTACCAGCATATTAAATCATTTTAGGGAGAACTATTTTAAGTTTTAGCAGCGCACCTGGCGTCATAATGGTTGTTCCCAAATTACTGTTGCAATTGTTGTTGTCAAGGGGCGTGGCTTATCGAGGCAACAAAACGCATGGCAAAACAGCGATGCTTACGTAACTTTTAAACTACACAACCGATTAAAAATGCACAAGTCACATTTTAAACTTCAATTATTGTACTTTATGATGATGTTTCGATCGTGTTTTTAAAATAAAAATATTTGGGTCCTTTTTAGCTTTAAACATAGTCAGTAGTTTTTATATGATTTATATAGCAAATTGTGATTTTTCTTCTCGATTTTCGTTGGGAAAATTGCAAAATCTCTTTTTATAAGAATAGTGACAAAAAATGCACAGGTATTTTCAATTAGCTCATTTATTTGTCTATCTATTGATATAAAAATTATGTTTCTAAGTTAATATTATTTTGGTCCTTTTTAGATAATAATAATGACACCATCTGTTTTCATTTTCCAGTTAGCGTATCACGGAAATCTTCGGCAATTTCCGTGATATTCGTTGAAACGGACACCTGCTTACGGTGCTTAACGGCGGTGGGACGATTGTATACTGAGCAAAACTAGAAACGTCCCTCCATGTTTAAGGAAAGATTCATCAAAAACCAAAAGGGTTACTTTTAAAAATCAAAATGGAAAAACAAGTTCATTCATTTCTGTATCAAAGCCAATAAATTGCATTTGGATATCTTGTTAAATATTCGAGAGATAACCGGCCAAGGGCGGTAGGGGTCAAAATCAAAAATCACAAAAACTCAGAAATGTGTTACTTAATGTTTAGAGATGGAATTTCAATAAGTAATGTGGCAAATTCAGTAAATCTCGTTAGTACCGAGTGTGGCCACCATTTGCATGAATGCATGCAATGATCCTACGCCGCATCGACGTGACGTAACGCAATACCAGTGCGTTGGGCAAATTCCTCCAATCCCGTTGTAACGCCCGTGTAAGATCGCGAACATTGTCAATCTGATGGTTAGCTCGTGCTTTGCGGCCCAGCTCATCCCATATGTGCTCAATGGGATTGAGATCCGGGGAGACCGCGGGCCATGGCATGACGTCGACGTTGTTTTGCTGTAAGTATTGAGTGGTGACCCTGGCTACGTGAGGGCGGGCATTGTCGTGCATCAATGTCACACCAGGACCATGCTGACGGATAAATGGTAAGGCATGTGCATTTAGCACATCTGCAACATAACGTTGTGTATTGATGTTGCCCTGTACAACAACCAAATCTGTCTTCCTGTTTCCCATGATCCCACCCCAGACCATTACGCTCCCTCCCCCAAACCTGTTCTTCTCAACAATGCAACAATCGGTGAATCTTTCATTTTTACGCCTGTATACCCGTAATTTTCCGTCAGCATGACTAACTGTGAACCGAGATTCATCGGTGAACAAAACTCGGTTCCAGTCAGCCCTTCTCCAGTTCAGATGACGTCGCGCCCATAACAGTCTGGCAGCACGGTGACGTTGGGTCATTATCTGACCAGTGTACGGGCGGCGTGCCCGGATTGGTTGGGCGTTACGACGTAACCGGTTGCGAATGGTCTGCCCTGAGACACCGTATCGCCTAGCAGTGACTGTGGCTGCCAATCGACGTTGACGTAAGTGCGTCAACGTAATGTAACTATCGGCTCTAGCCGTCGTTACACGAGGCCTACCAGGTCGCTGCCGGTCGTGAACAGCCCCAGTCTGCTGGTACCGGGCTGCAAGACGATCAATCGTCTTCCGACAGCAACCAAACCGAGGCGCGACCGCACTGGCGGCCATCCCACCCGCAAGCATCCCAATTGCCTGATTTCGCTCGTTTTCGGAAAGCCGTGGCATATCGAAAACAGTGAAAAATTAAAAAAGTGTTTTAATTTTCCGAATAGCCCCTATCGCATGAATGGTACGACATGAACTGAATCACCTTATTGATGACAAGTATAGCGTGCACGTGCAAAAAGTGGAAATCAACGTTCCGGTCACTGGCCGCTATGTAAACCGTGTGTATCGGCTAATCTCTACACGATCGTATTCTGAACATCGCCACGGTTTAAAATACATGTACTTTGAACATGTGGTACATACATAGACAGAGCTACACCGACTATAAAACAGGGACGTTTCTAGTTTTGTTGAGTATATATGTTACCCGAGGCATGACCGTGTTGTCGGTAAAAGTATTTGTTCACCAAGTAACCAAATTAGACTAAATATTTTCACGTACTTTGAAGCTAATAATTGGAGACGAGTGTGATTTTCACCGAAATATTAATCGCTCATTTTAAACACTGCTGATTATCTAACAAATTACACCGTTAATCCGAAACTAACGTCGTGGTCGCCAATTAAAAGCAGTTAATTAGTAACTGCCGTGCAAACTGCGATTTGTGTTTTTTTGGATGCCGACAAGACTACTCAATTAAGAGACAATTCTTCACACGTCTGTTTCTTCATACAGACATACGATCTATGGTAGCAGGCATGGCTTCATCTCTCAGACCACGTTCTAATGTTAGCTACAAAATTCTAAATGAAGGAGATTATGTTGTGGTTGACATTCATCCGGTCTGATCATACTTTAATCTGTACACTAGTAGTACAGACTGTGAAAAATTATAGAATATTGAGTCCCAGTACAAAGTAAATAACGTACAGTACAAGCCCTGATCAGATTGTAAAGTATTGTATAATTTGTCCAAGGATTCTGCTACCGCCCCACTCGCGGCTGTGTAAGTAGTCAAGACTTCACAGCGAACAGTGCAAACCCTGATCAGACTCATGTTCATGTACATTACAGTGATTACAAAACAGCATACATTTTTTGTTGATTTATTACAGCTCATTGTGTACCTTTATGGAGCATAATAAAATATTTTTCGCAATTATGTAATTGTCAATATTGTAGCTAGAAGTAATTTATATAATTTTCACTTGTTATTCTGTGTTCAGTATACAGCAATAAATAATTATCGGTAACATGGTATTATAATTTACTTTTTTTGTCTACGTTATGAATGTTGGTCAACTATGCAGTATGAACTTATCTATGCTGGTTGAAAATCTGTATATCGCTCGTTTCCCTTGATAAACTATCCTATATTGTATTATTACGTTAAATTCAGGGCAATATTAACGGGATTTAAATATATCATATCGGTATAAAAACTCTTTACACAGGAGCTATGTGTTGTAAAAACATACCCGAGTGCAGCATTTGACTTCTAGAAATCTAAATCTCTCCGGGAATGTGAAGCAACCGAAATGTGTAAGGGGTCCAGGGGCAACCCCTGGACACCTGACATATTCGGTTGCTTCACAGCTGAAAGTTGAACCCCATTTTTAAAAAAATGTTGGTAACGCCCATGCTCATCGCAGGACATTTGTGGCGTGTCTAGCTTCTGAAGATTCTGCACACCGGCGTTATTTCCACTGTCGCATATTTTTGTCTAATCATCTTGCTGGTGGCAGTAAGCATGCGTGGATGGCTGCATGGCAAACAGTGTAGCACCTGGTCAGACGTGTCGCATATGGCGCTATGTACTTTTTCCCAACATGGCTCTCATATATGCGTAGCATGTATTTGTTTTAATATATAAGTGTATGAGACACAGGTCCGTACGCAAAGGGGGTGCGACGGGTGCGTACGCACCCCCTTACCCCTTTCACTCTTAACCCGCATTGGTTGCAAAATTAACAAATCAAAACCCATTCCAGTTACTTAGGGGTGAAAGGGTTAATCTACCGAGGTCTGTCCGTGGATGTGCAAAAACAATGTTTAGCCCTTCGCGCCGTCGATAACGCACCCCCCTAAAATAATTTCTGCGTACCGGCCGGAGACAAACCATTTGATTGTGTACCTTGTGAAGACGCCTCATGAAAAATGTTTACAAAATGTATTATATTTTCTGCAAATGACGTCGAAAGTTTGTGAACTGTTCATAGAAAATGCGCAATTCTATTATTCCACATTTGCTATGAAAATTGTGTCGTCTTTCGAAGTCATTTATCGAAATGTCACAGTTTCTGTAAATAGTGTTAATGGAAAAATGTACGTCTTCTTAGGTACAAAATCACATGGCTTGTCTCTTATCATGTTATGTGCTGATTGGATGATGCAATGGTCTTCAATGCAGTGACGGAATGGCGAACAGCGTATACCCGGCTAAATTACCAGTCTACATTATCAAGGTGTATGATCACATGGTACTAACAACAACAACCAGTCCTGAAACTTCCAGAATCAATCCGATTCAAAGTAAATATTATTTTATATTGTCCTTATTTCGTAACGGATTTTGATGAAATATGGCGCATCAAACGCGTCTTGTTAAGCTGCATTTGGTGGTCTCTGTAATGTGGCCCAAACTTCTGTCGTTTTTGCGAAGAATCGATGTCCGTGTCGGCAGACACGGAAATCGATTCTTCGCAAAAACGACATAAGTCTGTGCCGAACTCACTGGACGACCAAATGCAGCTCACGAAGACGCGTTTGCTGCGCCATATTTCAACAAAATTCGTTACATATTAAGGAAAATATCAAATAATACTTACTTTGGAGTGGGCAAGATTTCAACACTTTCAGCCACTGTTGTTGCTGCTATAACCACGTGATCATGTACCTTCATTATGTAGAATTCCACGGGAAATAGTCGACTCACAGGATCTACAGTGATTGTTTTTTAAGAGTTTTAAACAATAGCTATTTAATTGTATTACATTGTATACATATCATTTTTATATCCATTATTTTTATTAAATGTTCGACCATATATACGGTCTTTATCAAAATACAGTTAAATTTAGTTAGAAACTGTATTGGCATCCCTATGTGATTACTCTTTTTAGTAAAGTTTCCACTGCACTTTTTTATTATAATTAATTCGCTCTGAAATTATTTTATAATAGTCACTTACGAGTCCATTTACTCACGGTTTGTGTTTATTAATCGGATCCTTCGGCCCTGACTGCCTTTGTAGTGCTGTCTTGATCTGTCTAAGCCAATCGCCACCAGTTACTTTCACTCGTGACTAGTACTGCTCACATGTATACATCGCATAATGTTCAACCCGCATTGAAAGAAGGAACATAACTTATAATATATATAATCACAGCGGCTCTATGCACGGTTACCATGTCATTAATCAGCTACGGTGTGTTGTTTTATACTCTAGCCAACTATATTGGCATAAGAAATATTGAAAGTCTAACAAGAATATCTTATCTGAATGTTGACTAACATCGCGGCGATGGGATTGATTTCGGATAGAGACACCACAGGTGGAAGACTCGGACCTATGACACCAAGAAAAATGCATATTAGAAAGATCCCATTACCCCACCCAGTTGATCTCGTACAGTACCATATGTATATAGCATATGGTACTGTACGATACCAAGTGGGTGGGGTAATGGGATATTTTTAATAGGCATTTTGTTTGGTGTCATAGGTCCGAGTCTTCCACCTGTGAGAGACACATGCACGAGAAATCAAACATATTTGTGGCTGTGACGAGAAATAGGGCTTATACTTAGGTCAGTAGCCTATTTCACCAACACTGCAAAGTATACTTTTCTAGCAAAGTATACTTTGAGGGAGAAATTTTCAATTTTAGGATAAATTTATTAATTTGTATTATACTGAATTTATTACATTATCACAGCAATTATGGCTGTGATAATGTAATAAATTCAGTATAATAATTCTGCATACTTTTAATCATCAAATATATGCAGTCGTTAGTTCTATATGAAATAATGCTTTTCGGGAAAAATAAATGATTTCTCCCTCAAAGTATACTTTGCTGGAAAAGTATACTTTGCAATGTTGGTGAAATCGGCTGCAGATATCATACTGCTGTAGCCTGACAACGATGCTTGTTAGAAGCATGACGGGTGTTCCATTGATGGAATGGCGAACAGTGCAGATCCTGATCAGACTATGCGGATGCACAGGCTGATCTGGATCTACACTGGTTGCAAACCCCATTCTTCCAGTCACGACCATATTTTATCGCTATAGAAATCAAACCTGGACCAGTGCTTAGACACTGTCTGGAGCGGGTACTCGATTATCGTGGATGAGGTGTGATTGATGATGAGTTGTGCATGGCTTGATTGTACCTCATCTGGAGTTCGACATTGATTATGTACTCAGGTACCTCTATAACCCGGACACCCGGCTTTTTTCATGTTTCTTTGCAATTTCATCTGATGATAAAGTCTATTCATGACTTGGGAGCATGCACACATTCATTGGCATCTTCAAATCGCAGAACCGGATTGAAGCCGGTTATCCTGTGTCCGATTTAGAGATGATCCATTACATAACCACAAACATAGAAAATGACAATATCTGTTTTACAATGCAATGTAATACAATGTATTAAAATCATACAATGTACACTACTGTGCAATAAATATACAAATGATACCGCTGCAAAAAACCCGTTTGGTAAACAGTAAAACTTCAATATATGAAGATGTGCTTAAGCAATAAATATAATGTAATATTTGTGGGATTTGTATTGTTCTTGTTTTTATCTCGCTGACTGATTTCATAAGAAACTCGGCTATAGCCTCGTTTCCTATGAAATCAGTAAACTCGTTTGTATATAATATATCATCAGTCGTGTAAGATCCTATGTATACAGTATGTGTATTTAGTGTACTTCCTGCGAACAGTGTGAACCATGCCATATCCAATAACTACGGACACGTATGTGCTGGTTTCCCATGTCGTGTCGTGTAGTTTCGTATGTGAAACACCCGTTATCATTTTATTATTTATCACCTCGTATCAGACCATGTCACTTGTCAATACATCTACTGTTGAATTAGCTTGAAATATAACTCCAAGCAGAGAGAATATTTACATAATATCTAAGACGTCCTGCTCCGTCATTTCATGTTAAAGCTACACTGTACAACAGATGTACTCTTCACTTGAATCGTGAAAATAATATTTCAACTCTGGCTAAAGTATACATCAAATATGTTTTGCATGCACGGAGTTCGTCCGTCCAACTTTTTATCAAGCACAACTTTTTCTGAATGCCCGTAAATGCTATAATTGTGTATAGTGCATGTACCATACGTTATTGTCATTCTACAGTCAATATGGTTACATTTTGCCCGGGGAATATTACGGTGCCCCGCAAGGGACATGGATTTTTTTTATTAATTCGTTCCCACGAAATAACAAGTCGCTACCTCAACTTAACAATTCGTTCCCTCGAATTAACAATTCGTTCCCACGAAATGACAATTTGTTCCCTCAATTTAACAATTCGTTCCTTCGAATTAACAATTCGTTCCCTCAATTTAACAATTCGTTCCCACGAAATAACAATTCGTTCCCACGGGAACGAATTGTTAATTCGTGGGAACGAATTGTTATTTAGTGTTAACGAATTAATAAAAAAAATAATTATACGTCCCCTTTGGGGCTCAGAAGAATATAACTTCAGACAGGCAATAAATATGCCACCATATTGACTTTGTAGAATTACAATAACGTATTCGTCATACCGCATATTCTTTATATTTCTCCAGAATTTAGTTTTATAAGAATATTGGTACATGTACATGTGTAACGCCATAGAAATGTGTAGATTAGCCTGTGCATCCGCTTCGTCTCTGATCAGGATCTGCACTGTTGCCAGTCCATCAATAAAACACCCGCCATACTTCTAACAAGCATTACATATCTCGTTATCAATCTAGAAGAGTGTGATATTTTATCATATTCTACACTGGTCACAAATCCCATATGCACCATTTCTCCAGTCACAGGCACATATAGAAGCAAGCGTTCCTCTCAATAGTTGTGTACCTGTCGAGATCATTTCTTCTTTTTTAGAAAGTCATTTGCAACAGAAGAAGCACGGCAAAATGTGTTTGGAACGAACACTGCTATCTGAAACCAGAAATCATGCTGAATTCATTGACGATGTCGTGGGGCTTACACAGGTTGAAGTAACGGACCAAGGTATATACATACATTAAATATGTATAAAGGTATCAATAAGTGAAAACAATAAGTTTTAAATTTGTTATACTCCCTCACATAACACATTATAACAGGAAGCAAAACACTATTTTAACTTATTTTAGTTCTCACTTATTGACACGTTTATGTATATTTAATGTATTTATATACATTGGTCAGTTACTTCAACATGTGGGAGCTTAGGGACATTTTAGTTATCGGGGTATTGCGTTGATGCAACAGTTTCATTTCGGGAAGGCAAATATGAGGTGATTTGTCGGTCCGCCCCAACACACTTTCAACATTGTCTCAGGGGGTTCGCGTAGCCATTGTGAGGGATGCAAGGGCTGCGAACGCACCCCCTAAAATTTGGTCTGGTGTGTAGTTTTAATTTAACCTACATTTTTCTGAGAGAAATTAAATAACTAAAATATTATGAAAATTATACTTTTAAACTCACATAATCGATGAAATGTAATGTAGAAATCAATATTATTTTTCCGGAGAATGATGCTCTCGCACCCCTTTCCAAACTGAATTCACATTTCGCAACCCCTTGGCAAGAAACTGACTATGCCACTGCTTGCCCACCCACGTGTATCAGAGATCAGACGACGTGGACCCTCCTGAATAAAATGCATATACTTATAATATGTTTGAATGATTGTTATTTACATTTCATGTTTATTATTTTCTATGTTCATTTTCTGTGTCTATCTTTCTCATCCTCATTATTAGCCGATCTATTTATAGATCGGCTATATATTGATTATCCATTGGTTTGTGAAACAGTTTATAACCACCCTTCTCTCCTATATTCGGTAATCTACAAACGCGAAATTTGTTGTATCACTTCCAAATTACATCAACCGGATATTTTTTTCATTTTTGGCCATTATCTCTGCTTAAAACTTTAAATATAGCGAAATAACACAATTTGGCTATAAATAAACGTTTTAACTACAAGAGTTCGGCGGTTTGCAATTTGTCTATAAATAAACGTTTTGAAGTCACAAACCGGAAGCTCCGCCATGTTGGAGGCCGCATGTTATTGCGCAATAGTTCCAATATCTCGATACACAAAACAAAACACGTCGAAGTTTGACCTAAATTCAGTTAGTTAGACGCATAATGGTTGTAAAGTATTCTATATACGGATGTAGTCATCGTAAAGATCGCGAAAGGACACTGGAATAGTATAGATTACCTGCAGTAATTACAAATCAAGGTGTGGGATGCGAGAAACTGAGTTCGGATCGGAGACGCGAATGGCTGCCTAGAATTGGACAAGAATTTGGGCACAAGAATATCCAAAATGTTCGGGTGTATTCGGCGCATTTTGTCAATGGTAAGTCCTTGATATTATAAACAATCCGATAGTTCTACTTGTCAGCTGGTGAGACAATGTAAGCTGGTGAAATCATTATATTGTGTGTGAACCCCACCCAGAGCTCCAGATAAGCTGCGTATTTGCGTAAATACACAATTAAAATTGCCAAAAACCCAATTGAAATCGGAAGTAGTGAGTATCAAAAAGCAATGCGAACAATTGTGTACCTTTATCATGCTGCAGAAAACAATAAACAGACCACAATATGGCATATTTTTTCTTATTTTTCCATGAAAACACATCCAATGAGACAATTCTAATGAAATGCCAAGATATGTTTTCATTTCGAAACAAAATATTCAATAATTGCTGTCTGTTGATGTGTAAACAGTAGTGTGATTTAATTTTACCCAATTAACATTTTGAAATACCCAATTGCTTCAGAACTGATGGAGTAACACTACTCAATTACTTATCTGGAGCCCTGCGGCCACCCACTGAATTTAATGTTTGACACCCGTGCTTTCACTGTACTTAACATGCTTAAGACGTGCGAGATGGTGTAGTTTGATGGACCTCAGACAATAAAAATGTGCAGTTTGTGTGGAATTTCATGAAAAATGTTTACAGATTTTGCGATAGTTTCTGTAAATCATGCCAAACGCTGATGAAATTCTCAGAGCAAATGCAGAATGTCACAATGTTGTCACCATTCAATGTTATTTATGAAAGATATTGTAAATTTTGTAAATATTTTTCATCAAAGTGCGCACATGTTTGTACATGCAAAATCACATGGCGCATGTCATATGTATAAAATTTGGCATACATTGTCAATATGTCGGTGATACATTTTGTATTTCATAAGAGTACACCTTTTCTTTTTTATTTCTCCTCAAAAGTGCATGTAAATGCTGTGACCACTCATCTAAACCGTCTCAGCAAGAATGTTCAGATGGTGTATGCAACATATACTTCCGAGAAGAAATAATAAAAATAAGTTATTATATTGTAACTAAATGTGCAAAGTTACAATATCCGACAAGTACACATGTATTTATTTGTTTTTAATATATATCATGTATATGTTTCAAGAAAGAAGGCCGAGTTGTGTGACCATCCTAACCCAAACTGGGCACCATCAGTTAATCTGGGCGGACAAAAGCGAGCATCATCTACATCAAGATATGATCGGCAGCAGGAAAAGAAGAGAAGGAAGCCAGCTGAATCCACAACTATTGTTGGACCTGATCACACTGAGACGGGTATGGATATGGATGACAGCGTTGATGAAGACGGCGTTCAGTCATAGACTGATGTTGATGGTCCACTCATGGAGGCATGAACTGCGTACAGAGAATGGGGAGCTGAAGGAAAAAGTTGCCCATTTGGAAACCAAATTCACTGCAAGTTAGTTTAAGGGTAGTGACGAGAATGTGAAACATTTAACAGGATTACCATCATTCACAGTTATATCTATATTGTTTAATCTGGAGCCTCACCTGCCATCCAGTCTGGTCATGCCCAAATTCAAGGTAATGATATTGACATTAGTGAAATTGCGACTAAATTTGTCAAATCTATTTATTGCGTATGAATTTGACACTACTCAATCAACAATATCTAGACTTGTTACACGGACTATTGACTGTATGTACAAGCGGCTAAACAAACTCATAAGATGGCCAGATCGCGAGACATTGAGAAAAACCATGCCAATGGAATTTAGGAAGTACTTCGGCCACAGGTGATAATTTATTGTTTTGAGGTATTTATTGAGAAACCAAGTGGTTTGAAAGCCAGAGCAGAAACCTGGTCTTCATACAAACACCACCACACTGTGAAATTTCTAATTAGAATTACTCCTCAGGGCAGTGTGTCCTTCATATCGAAAGCATGGGATGGTCGTGTGAGTGATAAGTTTGTGACAGAGAACAGTGACTTCCTGTCCAAGTTATTACCTGGGGTTTAGTGTTGGCGGACAGATAATTTGATGTCAAGGACAGTGTTGGCTCGGTAGCTGCAGAAGTGAAGATTCCAGCATTTACGAAAGGTCGTGATCAGCTATTCCCTCTGGACGTGGAATCAACGCGTAAACTTGCCCACTCAAGAATACATGTGGAACGGGTTATTGGTTCAGTTCGACAGAAATATACTATATTGAACAGTTGTCTTCCCATTAATTGTCTCATGAACAAGGATAAGTTTGGTAAGACGGTCAATGACAAAATTGTTACCGTTTCGTGTGGACTAGTAAATTTGTGTGACTCAATTGTTGATTTTAACTGAACCAATTGATATACACTGGTCCTGGCACGTCTTCGTGTCCTTTTGTAAATACTGAAATCTTCTTTTTCTGATTCACTTATTTCGCCATCAAACATTTACTTTTCTATTGATTGCAAGGAAATAGCGATTCTGCGATTTCGGTCGGCTGCCACCATGGTACCGGTAAACAGGTTGTCTGTCGGTCGGTATAATCGACTTTACCGACGGACAGCCGACCTGTTTATCTGTACCATGCCGGCAGCCGACCGAAATCGCTGAATTGGTTTTCCTGGGCCAGGGTTGTGGAATTTCTTCATCAGATTTGCTGGCACCTTTTGAAATTAAAATCATATACATATCCCAATTCAAAACCATTTTTAATAGAAGCTAAACATGTATACTTTATCATTTATTCCATTATCATGATTATCACATAAAGCATGTAATAATAAAGTATAAACACTCACAGTAAGCATTATTGTACTTCCTTTCAATGGTAATATGACCAGTGTAGGCACAGATCAGCCTGCACATTCACATACAGGAGTGTGCTAGCAGATTAATATCCAGATTGATCAAACCCCATAAGGCCTTTTTCTCAAGCCACGGTCACATATACTTTTCTATATTTGTGATGCACCGTTAGAGAAACAGTCCACTTACTTCATTGGTGCTGCACTCCGTGCCGATGGAAATATTTCAAGACAATCCACTTGAAAGATACAATAGGCGCCATTAATTGTAAAAAAATGTTTCAAGACGAGTAGTAATTTTATTGATTTTTTAACACTCATCTAGAAACATTTTATAATGGCGCATATATTGTATTTTTCAAGTGGATTGTCTTACATTTCCCACCGACGCGGAGTGCAGCACCAGTGTAATAATGATAATTAAGATGCGCCATGTGATTTTGTACCTACAAAAATGGGCGTAATTTCATAAAAAAATTACAAAATTTACGATATTTTCCTGGAATGACACCGAAGGTTGTCGAAATTCTCAGAGCAAATGCAGAATTCTATTCCGCATTTGCTTTGAGAATTTCATCAACTTTCAGCATATTTCATGAAATTGCGCACCTGTTGTTTGTAGGTACAAAATCACATGGTGCTTCTCGATTATACAGACAGTATATCTGCATTGGCAATGTATACATTGAAGTTCACATATACAGTACTTGCACACCAAATTAATCACCTTTGTACACGCTTGTTTTTTTAAATTCTGGCATCTTTCTACAGTCTGGGCAATATGTATATATATAAGATTCCGGCACCTCGTGTTAATTTATGGCACCCGGTGTTTTTATAAACTTGAATGTATAAGGTTTCCAAAAAATCCGGATGCCATTTTTTTAAACCAAGTTCAAGGTCATTTCAAGGTCATTGAACTTTATGCTTGACGGAAGTCGAAAATTGCCAATATATGTAGGTCATGGTCCTTAACTTGGAAATTGGTGTAAGTTGTTCAAAAACATTTCAGATGGATATATTAAAGAATTTACGTAAACGACACTAATATTCAGTACATTATTATTATATTTTCAAGATGTCCGCCAAAAATCGGGTATTTATGAGATTTCGGTTGACTTGCTACATATTTGTGTAATGCTAAGCGCCTTCACCTATATTCAAAGGTTAATTATTTCAACTGTAATAATATTGCAGTTAATATACTCCATTGTCAGAAAACTCAAATTGGCCGCCAAGTAAATGGCAAATCCACAGTAATTTACTAAATATAACTGGGAGAATTTGGTTGGGGAGGAAATAACACTTCTCTCACTTTTCCCTGACATTCCGTAACTACTAAAATGTGGACATATATTAAACCCTGATTTGATCGGCTAATAACATCATGCTCTGCGTGACTTTTCATTTGTTTTTTTTTCTTCTTCTTTTTTTAGCTAAAATCTAGCTCAAACCCTTTTTTCTATATTATTACCATAAATCCGTAAACATAATACTCAATTGAATTGATGTATTTGCCATTATTACATCGACTGTGCCTCAGGCTGACATGTCAGAACATTGCCGCGCGGCGTTGCTTTTTTAGATTTGAAACATTTATGTCAACCTGAGACCCTAATTACCTTGCTCAAGGAGAGGAACTCTATAGCATAGCAATCTTTCGTTCCAATCCTCTTTACACTGCTTGTATACCGAAAACTGATGTAAATTATTATTTAATAAAACATGTTTATACCAAATGTATCATGCCATCCGATCGTGTGAAACAAAGTGCTATGCTGGAAACTATATGTGCCAGATTTCTACTAAGACTAAGTATGCTGACTTTAATTGTATGTATTGAGGATTGTTTTCACTTAGACTAGCAAACAAGTGGTACGAACAGTCCTGTCCTGAGATAGTGGGATGAATTCGTAGCGGCTGGCGTTTGATCATGGACTTTATGCATTTATTTACAAGATATAATTATGCAAATTAAACTCAATTTCGCCCCAGTCGTATTATATTTTAGATAGGTACAGTTTTATAGTATTGATACAAAATCCACATTCACATTGACATGAACATAAATTATATTATAGATGTAACGTACAGTATAATATAAACAAAAACAAAATCATGGATTTATTTAGAAGATGTGCAATTTGTGCAATTTAAAACTCCAATTCGCCCGTAGCCGTACCTTATTTTCAATAGATCACAGATATGTAACAGTATAATATAAACCGCTACAAAATCATGGATTTTATACATTTAGTTAGAAGATATATAACATATAAAACTCCATTTTTCCCGACATCTCCATTGCGCACTTCAGTCGTACCGGGTGTTTTACTTTTCGGGCGAAAATATTCGGTATGACTAAAGTGCGCATTGGAGATTTTTGGGGCATTGGGCGCATTGGAGATTTCGCGGCGCATTGGAGTTTTATATGTATATATGTCTTCTAAATAATAGCAATAGGTTACACTGTACTACTACTTTTCACTTTCTGTCATGCCTTATATGAGCCATTTGTCTACCCACTAACAAGTTATTTTTAATTACGGCGCGTGTTAATTGGTGTTAAATCGCATTTTATATGCCGCGACCAGAAAGGGTATTTTCCGATCTCGTGCTATTTTTACCAACACGCGTCACGTGACACGGTCAATCATATCACAGCTTTGACATGCGCAGTGAAGTATCGGAAGTTGAGAAGAAAAATCTCTGTTCGAGTCCAAATCTAAATATACACGTAACTCTTTCCACTTGGTGATCTGGTCGCCAATATTAACCTGTCCCTCAGACATTTCGCCTTTTTTTTTGGCCGACGCCGTTTCATACAATTTCCGTCCTGGACGTTTCGACATGTTGATATTCTTGTTTGCATATTGGGAAGCCTACTGGCGCACGTAGTATACTGCGCATGCGCACCGCAAGCCGTGATGTGATAGTCGTCGTCCCCGCACATTATCAAAATAGACTGTTACCGCCGCGCGTCGCTAACAGTAAATTGATAATTAATAAATGATTATATTTGTATAGCGGGTACTCGTAATTTTTAGAACTAGTGGAATAGTGACATAATTATACACTTATTTAATTCCTATAAATAACAGTTTGTGCCTACTGCGTGGGTATGTACCTTTAAATATAATATGGCCTCGGCGCATTGGAGAATTCGGGGCGCATTGGAGATTTATATATTATACATCTTCTTATTAAAAGCATAAAATTCATTTTGTTGTTCTTGTATATAATATACTGTTAGATATATATAACAAAAACAGACACACCCGACATCCACATCAGTTATAAAATGTCGTAACAAGTATGAAGTACTAATCATTGACAATGATGAATCCTGCTCGACAGGCTGTTTGAGCACTGCTCGACAGGCTGTTTGAGCACTGAACACGCTGAAGAACATCCGCCGACGTTGAGTGACACAAACATGAACACACCAGTGAACATCCACCTACATCGAGTTATACGATCACTGAACACAATGTTGACACGAGCAAGCTTGTGGGTTACACGTGTGAACAGACATAGTATCATCGGAGACAAATGACAGTGAAACATAACAAAATACAAACGTGATGTATTGATGTCCGGTTTAGATAGGTCCCACTGAACATTGCACTTAAACCCACACAGGATTTGATTGATTGAAGGGATTTGGGGTTTATCACATGCACAGTATATTATATACAACAAGATAAAACAATTGTATGCTTTTATTTAGATGATATATAACATAGTGTATACATCTTTCCAATGCGCCACGAAATCTCCAATGCGCCGAGGCCATATTATATTTTCGGTAGGTATTTTTCTAAAATTTATACAAAATCCACTTTACGCATGCGCATTCACCTTGACGTAAATATTTATTATGGATATGTAACAATATATATATATATATATATATATAAGAAGTAAAAACTGAAGTTAATGCTTTTATTAAGAAGATATATAACATATAAAACTCCAATGCGCCCCGAAATATCCAATGCGGATAGGCCATATTATATTTTCAGTAGGTATTTTTCTAAAATTGATAAAAAATCAACTTTAAACATGCGCATTCACCTTCACTTAAATATATATTATGGATATGTACAAATATATTATATATAAGAAGAAAAAAAATGAATTTAATGCTTTTATTAAGAAGATATATAACATATAACTCCAATGCGCCGCGAAATCTCCAATGTGCCCAATGCGCCAAAAAGTCTCCAATGCGCACTTTAGTCATACCCTAAAATATTTCAATTGGACTACAAAAACAAGTCCGACATGAAACCGGAACAACAAATTTTAGCCTGATTCTGAGTAAACACAAATCAATTGTATGATGTTTGGGAAAAAAAAGAATGAAACCACTTCGCCACAAAAGAGAAAAGGGGCGAACCTAATGTCCCAGGTGAATGTCACGTTTTGGGATTAATTTTTGACTAATTGAAAATTGTGATTAAAATTTTAATAAACTTTACCAGTATTCGACATTTACCAGTATGGTCATGGCGCCAGTTTTCGGGGTAGTCAGAGTTTTCGGGGTATTCACATATTTTGTAATTTGTAGACATGTGTGCAGCCGCGATGTGCTTTACGTCACGTAATTAAAATAAGCATGACATTACTTATAGTAAGTTCTTAAAAAAATGCCACCAAATCCAGTGTTTGGACCAAATACTGGTAATTTTTGCCATTTAGGTCATTTTGTTCACTAACCTACCGTGATTTTCATGATTTTATGCGTCCGCCATTAATCTGCTCTTTTAATATTGTTAAAATCATAATGAAGATAATAAAAGTTTCAAGTTTTCCTTCACTGTGCCTCATTCATATGCGTGATGATCTTATAGCCAATGAAAACTCGGGACGAATTAGCAAATTTATTGACACTTTAGGAACATACCCCGAAAACTCCAACCATAAGTCAATATTCAAGATGGCTGACTCATGTGTTGCTAAACGAGCTGACGCAAATTTTAATCTAAAACAATCTTATTTTGAAGGCAAGAAACATTGAAAGAAATGTTTATCATTCTATTGAACTAACAATTTAGCTCATATGTTATGTTTTCTAAAAACCGCTAGTTGATGAACTTGTTAATACCCCGAAAACTAGACCAACCATCATATACGTTAGTTTTAGATAACGGTTACCTAAATTCTGGAAGTCGGACTTCGTCCATTTCGCGCACCTGCAGATTATGATTATATCCCCTGTCGATTAGTGCATGTGGAAATCTGGCCCATTTTCTATATAATTTAATAATTTTTGAACGCTTTAAACAACTAAATTCCAATCGTTAAATGCAAATTTACATGCAAATTTATAATGTTAAATGGTCATTAAAAAATATTCTTATCACCATTTAGTATTTTTGTAGTTCTAAATATATCAAGATCCCAAACATATCGGGTCGCATGACTAGTGATACGTCACCCGACTTCCGTACCGTACCGTCCGTACAGACCGTAGCTAGAGTTACGATTCCACTCATAGCATTCTTCTGCAGAATAGCAAATCAGATCTGATACGCACTTTAGCAGTTAATTGTGACATATGTGAGATATTTTCCATCTGAAAAATTATTAGCATTAAAAAATTAATACAAACTAATTATGCTGAAACAATTTTTACCATGTAGAAGGTTTAGAAAATTTTGTTTGCCTTTACAGAAAATGGACCCCATGTTGACTTTTCCATGTTAAGTTTGGCTGTCACTTGTTGATTCTAGCTTAAATTTACTTTATCAGGTCATCTACATAAATTATGTAAATTTATGTCATAATTACTTGAAATATGTTATTTTCATAATATTAACACGCATTTCAGTCCAAAAACATAGAAAATCTTTCACAATTAACTGCTGAAGAGCGAATCAGATCTGATTCGCTATTCTGCAGGGGAATCCTACGAGTGGAATCGTAACTCTAGCTACGGACGGTACAGGAGTAAATTGCAAGTTACCGTTCGCAACTATAACAATCTGTATTCCTCATTAGAAGCATGACGGGTGTTTCCTTGATGGAATGTCAAACAGTGCAGATCCTTATCAGACTGTGCGGATGCTCAGGCTGATCTGGATCTACACTGATCACAAAATGCATAAGCCCCATTTATCCAGTCACAGACACATATAATCATATCTAGTCGATGTAAGATACGACAATTTGTTATCTGTTGGTGTGTATTCAGTCAATACATAGCAAGTTTCCTCATGTATTTATTTCCAGATGGGCATGGGTGGGATGGAGGCTGAAGTTTATGGTGACCTTGACAACGATGAAGATTTGGAGGCAGAGCTCCGTGCCTTGTCTGGCGAACCAGAACCGGCAAAACTGAAACACAAGGGGAAAGGTGAGTGTTGCAATGGTGATTCATTACCGTCGCAAATTGACCATTAAGTGAAACACCCTGTAACACCCTGTAGCCTATACTTTGCAATGTTGATAAAATCGGCTACTGTTCAACAGAAAGGTCATATACAGACGGGGCAATGCACTACTGACTGTACAACACCCAGTCAGAAATTCTGAGCAGCAGTTTGGAAGAGGATACCAGACTGTAGCCTATTTCACCAACATTGCAAAGTATACTTTTCTAGCAAAGTAAACGTTGAGGGAGAAATTTTGAATTTTTATTATACTGAATTTAGTATAATAATTCTGCATACTTTTAATCATCAAATATATGCAGTCGTTAGTTCTATATGAAATAATGCATTTCGGCAAAAATAAATGACTACTCCCTCAAACGTGGAGCGCCGTGGCGTAATGGTTAGTGTGTCGGACTACTGATCCAAGGGTCGTGGGTTCGAGCCTGACTAGCGGCGTGCGTTGTGTCCTTGAGCAAGACACTTTATCCACACTGCTCCAGTTCACCCAGCTGTAAATGGGTACCGATAATTCGTAGTTACTCTGTAAATACGAATTACCGGCTTCTCTCAAAAATCTCTACCTCCGTTCTTTCTCCCATTCTTGGGAGACGGCATGCAAGGTCCTAGAGCCAGTGCCGCCGTTAAATATAAGCAAAAAAAATAATAAAAAAAATACTCCCTCAAAGTATACTTTGCTAGATAAGTATGCTTTGCAATGTTGGTGAAATAGGCTACTGTTCAACAGAAAGGTCATATACAGACAGGGCAATGCACTACTGACTATAGAATACCCAGTCAGAAATTCTGAGCAGTGGTTTGGAAGAAGATACCAGACTGTAGCCTATTTCACCAACATTGCAAAGTATACTTATCTAACAAAGTATTCTTTGAGGGAGAAATTTTCAATTTAAAGATAAATTTATGAATTTTTATTATACTGAATTTGTTACATTATCACAGCCATTTTGGCTGTGATAATGTAATAAATTCAGTATAATAATTCTGCATACTTTTAATCATCAAATATATGCCGTCGTTAGTTCTATAATGTAAAATGATTACTCCCTCAAAGTATACTTTGCTAGAATTTGATGAAATCGGCTACTGATCTGCTTCAAACAAACATGCACATATCCTTATCAGGCTGCATAATCGCGCTAGCAGATTACAAACTCAAATGTTAAAAAATGTAACGAGTCCATTTTACTTGTCACCACCACTGAACGTGGCAAGGCATTGCAGGAATTGTGCAAGTGTATCACCAATGTCGTATTGTCAGTCATTTTGAACCATGACCCTGTCAGATCCCGCACAAAGAAAAAAGAATTGGCACATGATTGCCAGAAAGAAAATTGATAGCCGAATGGATTACAAAATTCCCACTTAGAGAGGTTCCACTGTATTTTGACAGGGACTAGGAAATTGTACCTTATGGCAGCTGACACCAGCCTAGCCCCAGATCTGCCTGTGCAATCGCTCAGTCTGATCAGGGCCTATGCTTTTCACCATTCCGTCTCCAAAGCAGCTATACTGCCATCAGCAAGATAATTTCAATTCTGGTTTAGTAAATGTCAAGAGGTAAGCTGATACCAATTGTTACGGATGCTGTAATGTGCCTTTCTCTGCCACTGGTTACCCATTTGTTACGCCAAGGAAAGAATCCACAAATATTGTTTGAGCTGTTGATTCACAATTTCACAGGAATCGTAGGAGGGACGGAGTTTGACAGAATGATCGCAGACAGCATGAAGGACCTGGATGATGAAGATGTATCAGACACAGAGGACCCTGACCTCTTAGTAAGGCACACGTTTCCTCCAAGTCTACACATGGGTTGCAGTTTTATGAAGGGTCCTTATTAACCCTTTCCCTGTTTTGCGATATTTCGACTCTTCCAAATCCAAAACATCTGAATAAAAGAATCAAATGATGGTTAAATTATCTGATAGAGTAGAAAACATTGTGGGAAAAGGAGAAATTGCTTGTTACAAGCACTTTCTCCTTTTCCCACAATGTTTTCAAAAGACATCTTCTGCAGAGGCGTGAAAAGTCGTTTCTATCAGGGAAAGGGTTAATGTTGTATTGTATTTTCAGTGTGTGCATTCACATTCAATGATCAGTGACTATCTGGCACACATATTATGTATTTGATAGCTGCTGGATGCTTAACTGGCAATAAGTACCATTTATGCTATATGACTCATTATCTTCTGACTACGCTTTTAATCATATGAAAAGTTTATAGATTATTTTATTAATACACACGTTTGAAGAAACGGTACGTATTATGTATTCACCTTGTGCGGGACAAGCGTCTGGCAGGCAGGCGTCCGGCGGGCACAGCTTGTCCATGAATTAACTAGAGTTCTACTTGACGTATCGTAACCAAATTTGGTATACATGTTTATTACCCAGAGCTCCAGATAAGGTGCGTATTTGCTTAAATACCCAATTAAAATTGCCAAAAACCCAATTGAAATCAGAAGTAGTGAGTATCAAAAAGCAATGAAATATTTGTGGTATGTTTATCAAGCTACAGAAAAATATAAACAGACCACAAAAAGCATATTTTTTTTCTTTTTGCATGAAAACACATCTTGGTATTTCATTAGAATTGTCTCCAAGGAGACAATTCTAATGAAATGCCAAGACATGTTTTCATTTATAAGCAAACTATTCAATAATTGCGGTCTGCTGATGTGTAAATAGTAGTGTGATATTATTTTACCTAATTAAAATTTTGAAATACCCAATTGCTTCAGAAATGATGGAGTGACAATACTCAATTACTAATTCCTTATCTGGAGCGCTGATCACTGCACGACAAATAGTTTTTAATTTTCGCACTGTTTGCTTTTTGCAGCTCAAATAAGTGAATGTTTAAATATGTTATAATTTTTCATCATTTGTTCCCTATTTAGTAATGAAGAAATAATAATAATAATCCATTTGTAAAGGTAAAATACGCAATGATTTTGAAATCAGGGGGTGTAGTACGCTTCAGACACAAAGCTTATCTGTAGCACTGCATATGTCCATCTGTACTTGATACTTGTAGAACAAAGTGTGGCGTAGGACAGCATATTTTCAGCTGAAATTTTCTAATGCTTAAATTCCAAATATTCCATCAGTTGCCAATTTCATCAACATTGCAATGTACAGTTTAAGGGAGTAATCATTTATATTTCCCGAAATGCATTATTTCATATAGAACTAACGACTGCATATATTTAATAATTAAAAGTATGCAGAATTGTTATACTGAATTTATTACATTATCACAGCCAAAATGGCTGTGATAATGTATAAATAAATTCAGTATAATAAAAATTAGTAAATTTATCCTTAAATTGAAAATTTCCCCCTCAAAGTATACTTTGCTAGATAAGTATACTTTGCAATTTTGGTGAAATAGGCTACAGATCTATTTCATTACTGATCTACAACCAAACTATGCTTTATAATATAACTAAAGAATTTACAAAAATAGATTTGCCTGTCTACAGTAGTACTACCTGGTGTGAGAGTCTCGTTTTAAGTAGGGACATTCGCAAAAGATTATCATCAGCCCTACTGTCTGTTCCACGTTTTGCTGCCAACAAACTTTTGGTTATTAAACATATTAAATCTAAACAATATGTAAATGCAAGTACTTTTCGTCAATAACAAAAAATTCACCCTCTCCAAATTTTTTATTTGATGAAATTTCATAAAATATTTATTTTATTGCGAAAAATTTTCTCCATATTCCACATAGGCGGAGCTGAATGAGATCCAGGAGGAAGGGCCAAGCAGCACCGAAGTCACGCCCCCATCCCCGGCGTCGCTTGGTGGGGGTGGGATGGTGTCTCTGCTGGAGGATCGGCTCAACAACTACAGGCTGGCACAGGACAATGCCAGAGATGCGGGCGATTCCTCCAAGCTACGGCGACTGGACAGGGGCGCACAGGTACTGTTTAACTTATTAGTCACACATGGTAGTATGAATTTTTCAAGAATTTTTATGCCACTGTCTTAGTAGAGCCGGGAGCCATATTTGTTTTGAATGTGTGTCCATTGGTCCAGTTAATAAGTTTGCCGGAGTTTCTCCAATCTGCCACCAGTAGCCTATTTCACCAACATTGCAAAGTATACTTTTCTAGCAAAGTATACTTTGAGGGAGAAATTTTCAATTTTAGGAGAAATTTATTATTTTTTATTATACTGAATTTATTACATTATCACAGCCAATTTGGCTGTGATAATGTAATACATTCAGTATAATAAATTTGCATACTTTTAATCATCAAATATATGCAGTTGTTAGTTTTATATGAAATAATGCATTTCAGGAAAAATAAATGATTACTCCTTTGCTAGAAAAGTATACTTTGCAATTTTGATGAAATCGGCTACAGGTGCATTTGTGTACCAACAGGTCACATTTTCTTGTTTTTTCCTATTTTCCTTATTTCTTCTTTAACACATACAGTGCGACCCCGTTAGTACACGGAAAGTCCGGCGACATACAACCTTCCGTGTTGCTTATCCGAACCGTGCTATATCCGTTCTCGCCCAAGACGCATCATAATGTCAACAAAAAATACATGTACACTGTGACTGCGAATGAACGACGTCGCCAATGCCTATAATATGCCATAAGTTTTCACTGTTATCTTCGCATGTAATAAATATATTGAATTCAAGAATTGTTAACGTCATGTTTTATTTATTCATCATGTTCATGTAGAATGTAGATCTACGCAGGTCCGTGCAATCCATTATTGTAAACGCGTGTAGAAAAAAGTGTAGTAATGATGACGCAATGACCCAATGACCGATATCCTGTTCCATCAGCTGCAACATCACAGACAAGCTCGTGTGTTGCAATCTGTGTTTACTCATATGGTGAGCACAGGTGGAAGACTCGGACCTATGACACCAAAATAAATGCCTATTAAAAAAATCCCATTATCCCACCCACCTGGTATCGTACTGTACATGACGTTAATAATAGAATGAGATCAAGTGGGTGGGGTAATGGATATTTTTGTAATGGTCATTTTCTTTTTTGTGTCACACGTCCGACTATTCCACCTGTGGGTTTGAGTACAGACCTGTATAGACATGTTTTTCCCGACGTGTTATAATATTGCGCCAGTTCATGAGGTAATCAGGCTTATCACGTGAGATTTTCGTCGAAGATGAATCTGATAATAGTGTACATTTTCTGTAAACGATATCGAATGTTGACGAATATTAAATGAGTAATTATTACGCATTTGCTCTGAAAATGTTATCAACTTTCCGATATATTTGCAGAAAAAAGTTAAATCATTCTCGACGAAAATCTCAGTTGTATAATAAAGTTGATTATCTCATGCACTGGCTCAATTATGACGTAGCGAAACAAGGCCAGTTGTCACGTACACATTGTGTACATGCGCCGGGGGCGTGGGCAGTGCTGTAACAATTTAGTTAATCTGGGTCGAGTTAATCTGCGCGACTGATACGCGATCTCCGATTGGTCAGCCTTTACACCTAATTAATATTCCACCAATGGTGAGCGCGAACGCATGCCAGAAAAATGAAATCGAGCACATAACAATTAGCACTGCTTTGTTACTGGTCTTACTGATTTTATTCCCAGTTTGCTCGGATTAATTTACGAAATGTTCAAACGTGATCAGCTGCACATTCACATCGGTGAGATAAAAGGAGGCTAAGCGTCCATAAAATTTTTTCGTCCATTTTGGGTCTAATTTGGGAAAGAATCGCAAATTTAACACGATTGCTGACAATAGTCATGTTACAAATTTAACACGATTTTGATATACAAATAGGAAGAAAATTCGGGAGCCAAGGCACAACCGTGTACTAACCGAAATCGTGTTATAGTGAAGCGTGTACTAACGGGGTCGCACTGTATGTTGTTACCACTCATTTGAACCATCTCGACGAGACGGTTCAAATGAGTGGTTGCAACATATGCTTTTGGGGAATAATAAATAAATACAAAATTTCAAGAATCTATTTTTCCCTATTTTCTTTTTTTGTTCTTGAAGTTTGTATTGTGAGCACTCATTTGAACAGCCTCGTTGAGTACAAAAGAGATGCTGGTGATTCGTCAAATCAATCGCAACCTCACAGGGGCACGAACGTACTATGTAACTTATTAGTTACATCGAGTAATGGAGTAATGTGAAATTTTCAAGAACCATTGGTATACACAGATCTCCAGTTAAGGTGCGTAATTTGACCAACTTGGGGTGAAATTTTGTTATTTCTTCATCAAAAATGGCAAGTTGGGAGACCTTTAGAATCGTCTCATTGAGACGATTCTAAAGCACTCCCAACTTGCCATTTTTGATGGAGAAATAAGAAATTTACCTCCAAATTACGCTGCTTACCTGGAGCTCTATATACAGTTGAAATATGGGATACAACCCCATTAACCCGGCCTAAAATTGCCTTCGCTGTTGACAAGCCGTTAAACACCATTAGATAAATAAATTGTTCTTGGAAGTATTTGTTGTGACTCATTATTTTGAACCGTGTTGATGATAACACATTGTATGAAGTATAATTCATGGCTGAAATGCTTTGTTTGGCTAGTATCAATTAACAATTTTAAAATTGATTGTTTCATGTCGACCGGCAGACAGTTCAAGACTTAATGCGGAAGGCCAAACAGGGCAAGCCCGTTGCTGAAGATGATATTCCCCCAGAGGTTGCAGCAACAGCAACCAAGCGACAGCCACCACCACCAACTATGAACAAAACTGGTACGGTAATTGACTGATACAGGGACCTCTGCTGTGACTGCCTTGCCCACATTTCACTCTTGGCTGACCAAATGTTCCTAATAAACATTTACTGTGATCGGACTGAACGTCACTATGTTGACAATGTTGTAGTAGTGATAGAAAGTTTATCCGGCAAGGCAAGGAAATGCCATGCTCCAGATAAGGAATTAGTAATTCAGTATTGCCACTCCATCATTTCTGATATTTCAAAATTTTAATTGCGTAAAATAAAATCACACTACTGTGGTCTGTTTATTGTTTTCTGCAACATGATAAAGGTACCACAAAATTGTTGTTGCTTTTTGATACTCGCTACTTCTGATTTCAATTGGGTTTTTGGCAATTTTAATTGGGTATTTAAGCAAATATGCAGCTTATCTGGAGCTCTGAAACGCGTAGGAATTCCTCGGCTTGGCTGCCATTTCCCAGCCGATAAACTTGATATCAAAAGACACTAGCCTGGTATTATATTTATCAGGCAATGTTTTTCTCTACAGAATGATGAAATATGACATGGTTTTCATTGAAAAGAATGCAGATTCGATAATGTCATGTGACGGTTTTTGACCAATGAACGGTCAGCAGTTGTGAACCCACTGTGACCTTGATATGCGCATCTAGTCAATGCAGGATACGACGATTATGTTATATCGCTCCGTATGTATCAGGCCAATACAAAGCTCGTTACTTGACAAACATAACACATGTGTATAGTAACCAAATGTCAGTGTGGATCTGGGTGGACAGTGTGTTTGTGGTGTCTGCCTCAATCCAACCTGACAAACAGGACACAAGTGTCTGTGTGGGTATGTAGAGATTGTATTACTTCGTTTAGTACAGGCTCTGCTTATCAAATCAGGTTATTACATCTGTCCAGAACTATGCTGTTAACCACAAGAATACTGCATCAGTCATCACTTATCATTGATCACTGGAACAAATGGCAAGTTGGGAGTGCTTTAGAATCGTCTCAATGAGACGATTCTAAAGGACTCCCAACTTGCCATTTTTGATGAAGAAATTGGTCAAATTACGCACCTTAACTGGAGCCCAGCTCCAATCACAGCCACAAGTATTATTAATGCCGTATTTCAACTGAACCACCTACCGGTACTTATGAATCCACCATCGCCATCCCCATGGCCTATTTCAGCTACACAATAAATATTAATATTTTCCTATTTCAGCGGAACCGCCACCTATATACGAATCCACGCTTGCCACCCCTGCGCGCCGACCCATCCCGGTACCAGCCCCCAGAATGCCCGCCCATGCCCCGCCCCAGACACCTGTAGAACAGCCATCAACAAGTACAGCATCAGCTAGTTCACTGTTGTCTCCCGAAGGTAAATCCGTCTGGTTCCATTAATGTGGAAACAGAGATTGTCGTCTGCTGTTTTTTCATCTTTTGTCTTCTTTCTCAATAAAAACATGGTGTGACTGCAATTGAGAATCATTTCCAATGGAAATGATCCTAAAGTTATGTCAACACATGATAATAGAAAATAAACAGCAGACGACCATATGTAATTGAGCCTTGTACGGGTTAATGTGAGATACCAGCATGGTCTTGTTTACTCTTATCGTAGAATATTTACAGCCATTTACCCTTAGGATACTTGAGACAGAAATTGACGTCTGCTGGTGTTGTATATTTGTCTTCTTTCTCAATAAAAACATGGTTTGACAGCACTTGAGACAATTCCAGAATTGATAGTATGGGGGCAAGTGGAAGGCACCTGAATTTATATTTATGGGTGATGGGGTCTAAAAAATGAAAAGTCCTTAAAATTTCATAAAGTTAATTTATCGTATTAATTACATGGGTAATAGAATTAAAATTCAAAAGGTGCCTTCCACTCCCAGATACAATTCTTCCACTCCCAGATACAATTAAATCTGGAATTGGTGGGTGGCAGATGAGAGGGTACGTCACGTGCGTGGCTGGTCGGAGAGTTTTATGGGTAATTTAACGATCGGGATTCATCCTTACCGGAATCCCGACCGGAGACCTGGTTTGGCCCTCACGTACGTCGTTGGCATTCTTGTATGTGATGGTTGAATTTGGTTATACCCGTTATGTGAGTATTTCAATTATTTGTTATCCTATTGTAGGGGATGGGCCAAGTGACTTTGGTGAGGTGTGGACCTGGCACCAGGTCAGGTTATTCTAATTTCACGGCTGAATTTTTTTTTTATCTAAATATTCGTTCTAATTTTCCCCCCAATGCAGCAGCTTAAATGCGGGATTGAACCTGTTGGTCCGGCCTTAAATGACCTTAACTGTTGATAGGCCATTAAACACCAACAAACAAACAAACAATAATTCTGGAATTGCCCTAAGATCTTCTGTGCATTGTACTGTGGTGTACCGTGGACTGTTTCAGACAAACATAAGCACGACATGTTGACTGAACGTAGAGAACAATACAGTCACGCCGCCCTGAAGGCGAAGGTTCAAGGCAATAAAACATGTATTACACAACTGTAGTAAAGATGTAATGTGAAAAACTCAATATTTAGTCAGAGCCACTTCAATTTATTATATATAATTATATATATATTCCCAGCCATAACCCTTCCTACGCTGTTGACAGAAATTGCCGTCTGCTGTTTTTCATTTTTGCTTTAATTCTTAACAAAAAAACTGGTTTTGACTCATCCTGCAGCTGCTTCAGCTTCTTTTGCCCGTGTTAAATTCCCATATAAAATCAATATTTGATGGAATTTCATTAAACAATTATTTTTGTAGGGTGACTTTTTTGTTATTGGTGCAAAAGTACTGACATTTCAATATTTTTTAGATTGAATATGTTTAATAGCCAAAAGTTTGTCGGCAGAAAAACGTGGAACCGACAGTAGTTTAACCCTTAGACCGCTATCAAAAACATGCTTTGACAGAACTTTAGAATAATTAACAACATGCTTTGACAACAATTCAGAATCATTTCCATTGGAAATGATTCTGGAGTGCGGTCAAAACATGTTTTTATTGAGAAATAAGGCAATAGATAAAAGCAACAGTAGACGACAATTGTTGTGAGTAGTGGTCTAAGGGTCTTGAATCAGTGCTTGTGTAAGATCTTCTATGTAGTTTACATTAGTGTACATGTACTGTGGTGTGTTTCAGACAACCATAAGCACGACATGTTGACCGGACTGAGGGAACAATACAAGCATGCAGCACTGAAGGCGAAGAATCAAGGCGATATGACCACGGCTACGAAATATGCAAGGACAGCGAAGGTACTGGCCAGTGCGAGTACAAAATACTCGCAGCAATGTGAAAATACGCATTGATTTTCAAATTGAGTAGTGGAAATACTGTGATAAAGTTGAAAATGCACTTAGTTGAGCTGCAAAAAGCAAACAATGTTTGCTTTTTGCAGCTCATGTAAGTGAATTTTTAAATTTGTTCTATTTTTTATCATTTGTTTCCTATTTACCGGTAGTAAGGAAGCAAAAAGTAAATACACATTGAATTTGAAATCTGGGAGTATGATAGTGTTTAGATACAAAACTTATCTGGAGTTCTGTGTACCCCAATAAATTCTAAAAAATCATCAAACAGTTTTATACCTGTAAATGCTTTGTCTAATATGTGTATAGATTTGTGTAAGCTTTCATATACTTTCTACACAGCCAGTGACGCACATGATTCCGGAGCCAATATATGGAATGATCTACCAGTGTATGTTAAAACTGCCAAGTCCGTGGAAGATTTTAAGAGCAAATACATAGTACATGTTCATACAAGTACTCGACATGATTAGCTCTTAATTTAATACTCATGTACAGTTTCATCATATATGTAAGAAAATCATACTCATGTGATTGTTACATTGCGACTCGTGTTTACATGTACTTGTATCATTATTATTTGATAATTCCAGCACAAAAATATTTACACAATTCTCTAACATTTGATTGGTCCGTAGCAAGTCTCTGTCCAAAATTTATATCCCAGTAAACTCCCATGCCGAACTACTTTCCGTAACCGTGAGGCGCAGATAAAATAATTCTTAAGAAAACGGAAAATAAACACATTTTCTTGATGAATTTATTTCAAATGCTGGAATTATAAGGAATGAATGGCCTTTTTGTTGAATTTATCGGGGATATAAACTTGGAAAAGTCGCGGGAGTACTGGACGAGGCCTTCCGGCCTTCGTCCAGTATTCCCGCGGCTTTTCCAAATTTATACCCCGATAAATTCCACAAAACGGCCATTCATTCCTATATTAAATATATGTGTACTTGTAGATAGATAGATGATCTCAGGGAAGATTGACTAGGCCAACTGAGCTTCTCCTATAAATAAAGACGTTACTTACTTAATACTTACTTACCATTAACTTACCATTTCAGCAATTTGACCGTGTTGTGTCGGCGCTGGAGGATGGCAACCCCATAGACCTGTCCCAGATGCCCCCACCCCCACCTGGATATACAGGTACAGCAGAATCTCTCTTTATCCCGTCAACACAGTGCGTATGTGCCGTGAAACACGGTGCCGTGAAACATTTTTGATATCCAGTCAATACAATTTTTGCATTTTACAGCCATTTGTAGGTGTTAACGGGATAAATAGAATAGTAGGTTAGTGCCGTGAATGGGAAAAAATATCTGGCGCGGCACGGAAACGGGATGTGCTCGGCAGAGCCTCGCCCATCCCGTTTCCTGAGCCTTGCCAGATATTTTTTCCCATTCACGGCACTAACCTACTATTCTCTATCTATTTTCCTTATTTCTGAACCAAAGTATATGTTGTGACCACTCATTTGAACCGTCTCGGCAAGACGGTTCAAATGAGTGGTCACAACATATACTTCTGATGAGAAATAAAGAAATTATTGAGCCTTGCCAGATATTTTGTCCCATTCACGGCACTAACCTACTATTCTCTATAAACCGGCCACCCAGGACAGGGTTTGATCCATTGTTTTCACTACAGGACTCCAGATAAGGAATTAGTGATTGAGTATTGTCACGCCATCATTTCTGAAGCAATTTGGGTATTTCAAAATTTTAATTGGGTAAATTATAATCAAACTACTGTTTACACATCAATAGACAGCAATTATTGAATGGTTTGCTTCGAGATGAAGACATGTCTTGGCATTTCATTTCCAAAATGTGTTTTCATGGAAAATAAGAAAAATATGCTATATTGTGGTCTGTTTATTGTTTTCTGCAGCATGATAAAGGTTCCATAAATTTTGTATTGCTTTTTGAAACTCGTTACTTCTGATTTCAATTGGGTTTTTGGCAATTTTAATTGGGTATTTAAGCAAAAACGCAGCTTATCTTGAGCTCTGCACTATATTTGAATGGGTCAGTCGCTTAATGCACCCACAAGAGAATATACCAAATCCAGGGACCCGGCATTTACTTTCGGTTTCACCCTGTGTGATTCAGTTATACCAGCACTTCAAGATACATGTGTGTATGCTTTGTAATCATGAACATACAATACCATTTGTCATGGCGTAGTGCATATTGTATTAACCTCACAACTGGGAGGTCGAAGGTTTGAACTGAACCTCATCAAACGGGACACCCTAGACTGACAAGTGTGTGTCAAGATTGTTTACTTTATATTGACTTATGCATCACTCCGGTTGACTAAAATAACCTTAGCTGATGTTGACAGGCCGTTAAACGCCATTAAATAAATAAATAATTGTTTGGTGTGGTAGGGAGTGCTTGGCACCATATCAGAATCTTGTAATGACACTGCTCAAGATAAGTTTTGTATATAAAGAGTATTATTCCCCCATATTTCAAATTCAATGCATATTTTACTTTTGCAAATGTATTATAGATTTTCTTCCTTATTAAATAGGGAACAAATCATAAAAATTAAATAAAACACATTTAAAAATTCACTTATTTCAGCTGCAAAAAGCAAACATTGTTTGCTTTTTACAGCTGAACTAAGTAAATTTTCAAATTTATTACAGTATTTTCACTACTCAGTTTGAAAATCAATGCATATTTTCACATTGCTGTGAGTATTTTGTACTCCCACATTTGATAATCAATGCGTATTCTGCTAAAGTAAGTGCGTAAAATCCGCTAATACACACCTTATCTGGAGTCCACACTGATTCTGTAATGCACGCAGAATAAACCCATCTACCTAGAACACCCATCTCGCTTCTTAAAAACATCATAGGTCCTTATCAGGCTGCAGGAATGTGCTAGCAGATTGGAGCTAGACTGGTCACCAAATATATTACTGAATGTTACACTGCTAATCTCTATACTTTCAGCCCAATCAGGATCAAGTTCAAATACCAACCAACCAAAACAACCGCCTCAGCCTAAAGTTCAAAGGTTAACCAATCAGGCGGCAGGAGAGGAAGAGGCTGCTGTAGCTCCACCTCCTCCTAGTGCAGATGGTACGTTTTTTTTATCTTATATTTAAGAGTAGGAATTGGCTCGAGGACCTTCCAAACCCAGGCATTTGAGCCCAAGAAGTGTCAGGCCAATGACTGTTGGCTCGTTTGTTTACGAATTTACTAATATCTACGATACAGTCGAAATATGTGCATTAAATGAAGGAGGCAATGAGGCGGTTAATTTAACCTAGCTATTTCATGTAGATGGTACTAGGATGGTATTATGCCCAGGTCTGGTTGCTCAAAACCTTTGTTAGCTTAACCCTTAGACCGCTACTCACAACAATTTTCGTCTGCTGTTGCTTTTATATCTTGCCTTATTTCTCAATAAAAACATGGTTTGACAGCACTTCAGAATCATTTCCAATGGAAATGATTCTGAAGTGCTGTCAAAGCATGTTGTAAATTATTCTAAAGTGCTGTTAAAGCATGTTTTTGATGATACAAATGGAATATAGAAAATAAACAGCAGACGACAAAAAAAAATAAGATAGAGGTCTAAGGGTTAACACACTGTTGAATCCTTAACAGGATTTAACAGTCTGTGAAGCTAACACAGGTTTTTAACAACTGTGCCGGCTTACAATGTATCCCTTTGGTACATTGTGATACATTTCTGTTGTCACTCATGTGGCGTGTGATCTGTAGCCGATTTCATAAAAATTGCAAAGTATACTTATCTAGCAAAGTATACTTTGAGGGAGCAATAATTTATTTTTCCCGAAATGCATTATTTCGTATAGAACTACCGACTGCATATATTTGCTGATTAAAAGTATGCAGAATTATTATCCTGAATTTATGACATTATCACAGCCGTGATAATGTAATAAATTCAGTATAATAAAAATTAATAAATTTATCCTTAAATTGAAAATTTCTCCCTCAAAGTATACTTTGCTAGATAAGGCAGTGTTCACATATATGTTATACATAAATTCCATCCCATTTAGGACGCAATTATGTTTGAATCATATGATGATCAGGAGTCCCATATGTCCTTAAGCCCTTTCAATATGTTTCATGTAGAAAAGAGGCGCATGTTCCAAGTGTCCAATGCACCCAAGACACCAATGTAACCCATTTATAAATCATTTCTTTATTGGATGTACATACATCTTACCAGAAAATCTGCACATACAATTCTTTATAAATTCTTGTTTTATAGCTGTCGGAGAAGGATCTATTCTAAACTCAAAGATAACTACAAAAAAAACATCTCCATTGCGGTTTATAAAGCATTTCTTTACTGGATTTACAAATATCTACCTGTAAATCTGTATTTCCACACAATACTTCTTATTTTGTAGAGGAGAAGGACCTGTTCAAGGCACCCGATGCTCCGAAGACAGCGATGGATGCACTACTACAGAGACTGGACAAGTACAGGAGTGCCGAGGCCGAGTCCAAGACTAAGGGCGAGGGTAGCAAGGCGAGGCGCATGGGCAGGATAGTCATGGTACGCCATCGTCACAGACGATTGAACTTGCCTTGTCCCCCACCCCCACACACCCTCGGGGATGGGTTGTGGTCTATGGGTTAGAACACCTGTAGCCTATTTCATCAACATTGCAAAGTATACTTTAGTAGCAAAGTATACTTTGAGGGAGAAATTTTCAATTTTATGATAAATTTATTAATTTTTATTATACTGAATTTATTACATTATCACAGCCAATTTGGCTGTGATAATGTAATAAATTCAGTATAATAATTCTGCATACTTTTAATCATGAAATATATGCATTTGTTAGTTCTATATGAAATAATGCATTTCAGGAAAAATAAATGATTACTCCCTCAAAGTATACTTTGCTAGTAAAGTATACTTTGCAATGTTGATGAAATAGGCTACTGACTTCCAATCCGGAGGTTGTGGGTACAAACCTTGCCTTGGGCATCAAAAATAATTTTATAGTATTTCCATCCCACTGGTCTGTCGGATGAGACTTTAAAACTGTGGTCCGGTCTCTATATGACCTTAACTGTTGATGGGATGTTGAACCCTTTCACTTGCCTTGTAATATTGTTTTATGTTAAATCCAATCATGTCTTTTGAAATTCTTGTGATTTTTCACATCTATAGTGCTTTATGAACAATATTATTTTTGTTTCAGATATTCGTCTCTGATTTTTTTCAAGTGGCAAATTTAAAAGAAATCAGAGACGAACATCTCAAACAAACAAAAATAAAATGTATTAAAAAAATCCACCCTCCCGCTCGACATTCTGCAAACCCCGTGTCTGAGAACCAAAGTACTTTATGGCCTTATCAACCAACTTGGCGCCATCTAATGGCAGAATGGGGTTGTGATGGGGGGAAGTTCCCATGTGGTAATTCTCATCCTCAAAATGGAACATTTCAGCTTTGTTGATCATCTATCATAAAAATTGAAGCAGTCAGTTGAGATAGGGGGTTAACTCCCAGGGGCGGATCCAGCATTTGGGGAATGGGGGGGGCGGTGGGGTTGTCTAGTTGCGAAGGTAACTCTTGCAATTACTCCCGTACCGTCCGTAGCTAGTTACGGACGGTACTGGAGTAATTACAAGAGTTTACCTTCGCAACTAGCTACGGACGGTACGGGAGTAATTACAAGAGTTGCCTTCGCAACTATCTACGGACGGTATGGGAGTAATTGCAAGTTACCTTCGCAACTAGGGGGTTGTCCTATTTTCGAGCTCTTCGAAATGCACTTTCCTGTGTTTTACGGCATTTAAATTCAGACTTATGAATCGTTTCACCGATGTTGATAATATTTGGCCACAATGTGTGTCTAGGGATGGTGCTTTGTTTTGCATACAACCCACGTCCGACCAGCCAAGGTCAAGGTCACTGAGGACTTATGTTCACCTTGTTTGTAAGGCAGAAAAAAAATGTGGGTGTTTTTTTTTTATTAACAAGGCTGCCAGTGAGGGGTTTAACTTAGGGTGATTCCAAAATTAAACGTGGGGGGGGGGGGGGTGGGCAGCACCCAAATTATTTATTGATGGGTGGTGGGGTCTGCATGAAATTAAAATGTATGGGTGGTTGGGTCCACAGGAAATTATAATTGATGCATGGTGGGGGCCAGTGAATAACAGTAATTATTTAATTATGGGCTCCAGTGAAAACCGGCAATTATTTAATTATGGGATCGAGTGAGAAACACAGCAATTATTTAATTGTGGGTTCGCAGTATAACACTGCAAAACATTAATGGTGGTATCGGTAATTACCATATGTCTCGTCAGAGACATAGAATACATAGATTGGCAGGTTCCTATTAATGCTATTTATTGTACTAAATTTCGGGTGAAATTGAGTTTTCCGCATACATTACATGCACGTACGTACGTAGAACGCAATTCGAACTAGCATGCTTTTATAAATATGTGCGTACGTACATGTAGAACGCAAATCCAACACGCATGCTGTCTACACATGCATGGGCATATCGTATTTCCAAAAGCGGAAGGCGAGATCGAGATCGCAAATACGCGAGATTGTAACATAAAAAAAATATACTGCCGTACCCACCCATCCCCAACTAGCACATTTGCGACATATCATTTTCGGTCTAGCTGCACACCTGATGGTGTTTACAATCATCAGTCGGTAATCCATTTTCACGTGTAAAGTGTGACTGACCTTTAGAACTCGGCGGAAACGAACATACCAAAACCACGCTATGTAGTCGCTCACGTCATCGAATTGACGCATTAGCTTGTGCAGTTTCACATTTGTTTGATTTCTTGATAAAAGCAAGATTTGGCAGCACGTGAGAATCGTCTCCTTAGTAAGACGATTCTCATATTTTGTTAAAATATGTTTTTGTAAAGAAATACCAATATATTCAGGTTTTCTTTTCACATTTGTCCGATGACTTAATAAAACATATTTTGGCAACGCATAAGAATCGTCTCCTTAGACGAGTCTAATATTTTGTAAAAACAAAATTGTTTTCACATTTGTTTCATTTCTTAGACCGTGCAAACAATTGACAAATTCAGAAATCAACAACTTAATTTGTGTTTCTCAAGTCGGGTTTCATATGGTGGCGAAGAAATACGATCGATTACACACCGTGAAAATCTTGTTTGAACGTAAATGTCAATTGTCATGTAGGCCATTTCAGTTTACCACACGTTACGTCGGCTGTTATTCTAAGTACGTATGGTCGCTCGTTATGGGCATTACTTTCCTTCGTTTATAAGGTGGGTCAGTAATTTTTGTCGCGCCCGCTTGCGGAAAGCGCGATATAGTCGGCACTTTGGCGTACGTGTGTCCGGTTAAAGTTTTTGGTTAAGTTGTTTGGTTAAGTTTTTTGGTTAAAGTTTTTGTTTAAGTTCTTTGGTTAAAGTTTTTCGTTAAAGTTTTTCGTTATACTATATCTCTGCAACTGCTTTGCCCATTACCTTGAAACTTCACATGGATGTTTATCATCATCTATATTTTCATTCTACCCCCCTCCCGTGCGGTTTTTGGTTAAAGTTTTTTTCGCGCCCGCTTGCGGAAAGCGTGATATAGTCGGCACTTTGGCATATGTGCGTATGTATGTATGTACGTACGTACGTACGGTTAAAGTTTTTGGTTAAGTTTTTTGGTTAAAGTTTTTCGTTATACTATATATTTTTAGTGTCCATGCCTCGCCACAAGGCGCGACATGCAGGCCGCGGATATCTAGTTATTGATGGGTGGTGGGGATGACATACTTTTTGCGAAGCTCATGTGAGCTATTGTTACTGCAATGTGTCCGTCGTCGTCGTCGTCCGTGAACATTTTCAAACGTCTTCTCCTCGGTAACCATTGGGCCTATAGTCACCAAACTTCATAGTCATGGTCCTTAGGTAGGGGGATTACAAAATTGTTAAAATGACGTCATTATGTAATCCAAGATGGCCGCCATCTAAAAATAGCACAAATTCTTCAAAAATCTTCTTCTCAAGAACCGCCAACCGGATTTCGACAAAACTTGGTAGGAATGATCGATGGACAATGCTCTTTCAAAGTTGTTAAAATGGTGACCCCGGGGTAAAAAATGGGCGTGGCCCTTGGGGTCAAATTGTGGTCAAATTCTATTTTTGACCGAATATGGTCATGTCATATATCAAATTGAAGGTATCAATGAGGCGATCACTCTGGTGCATTTTGTGTCGAAATCGGATGGTTATGTCATCCAAGATGGCCGCCGAAAGGTCAAAAGGTCATTCTTTTATTAGAGATTTCAAAATTCTTCTTCACATGAACCGCTTGGGCCATGGTAGCCAAACTTAAAAGTTATGGTCCATGGGTGAAGCCTTTTCAGATTTGTTAAAATGGAGGTCATCGCTAATCCAAGATGGCCGCCGTCTAAAAATAGCATAAATTCTTAAAAAATCTTCTTCTCATGAACCGCTTGCCGGATTTCGACTAAACTTGGTAGAAATGATCGATTTACAATGCTCTTTCAAAGTTGTGAAAATGGTGACCCCGGGGTCAAAAATGGGCGTGGCCCGTGGGGTCAAATTGGGGTCAGATTTTATTTTTGACGAATATGCTCATGTCATATATCAAATTGAAGGTATCGATGAAGCGATTGCTCTGGTGCAAAATTTGTCGGAATCAGATGATTATAACATCCATGATGGCCACCAAAAGGTCCATTTATTCAAGATTTTGAACGTCTTTTTCTCAGGAACCACATGGCCGATGCTGTAAAAGTCATCGCTTAATCCAAAATGACCGTCATCTAAAAATAGCACAATTTTTTTTAAAACACATGAACTCAATGTCACATTCTCCTCTGGTGTTCATTCATGGAGTCAGGTGAGCGAATTAGGGCCATCATGGCACTCTTGTTTTTTTATGGATGGTTATTGACAGGGGCTGGGTTTTTTTTTCTTCTTTCTAAATGATGGGTGGTGGGGTTCGGTAATATTTTAAATAGATGGTTGCTGGGGGTCAACGAAAATTGTTATTGATGGGTGGTGGGGTTTGAAAAAAAGTGCCGCCCATTTTCATAAATGGTCTAGTCTGAAAACCATTTTGTGACGGAATGGTTACAAAATTAACATATCAAAATCCATTCCAGTTACTTAGGGGTGAAATGGTTAATACGTCTCTCCAATGGATGACAATTGACTTATCATGTATCCTATCAATTACAGCAATACCAGGAGACCATTCGATTGTACAAGAGTGGCAAGCCAGTGGACTTTGAAGGACTTCCCTCGCCCCCAGGTATGGTGGACTTCTTCATGCAAAGCTTCATTCTCGCATTATGACATTACTGAGAGTGTACAGTGGAACCTCTCTAAAGCGTGCACCTGGGAGATCCACAACATCTCTCCGGCTTAGAGAAGTTGCACTGTGGTTATGAGCATTACAATATACCATAGGTGGGAATTTTCAGGATATATCCTGAATTCAGGATTTGAGGTTCCTGATAATTGCAGAAATGGGAAGCACATTTTTGTCGAGCCCTCTTGCGGAAAGCGAGACATAGTGAACACAATGTCGTCTGGGTGTCCGTGCGTCCATCCGTCCGTCTGTGTGTGCGTCCATGCGTGTGTCCATCCGTCCGAAATTTGCGTTAATTTTTTTAAATACCATGAAATGCCTCGGCAGGCTCGACATGCGGGCCGCGGCCATCTGGTTACTCATTTGTGGTTGCAACAATATGTTTGTTTAGCTAGTTTCAGGATTTGGGATTTGAGATTAATGTTAGTAAAATGCAGTGATATTAACCCTTTTCATGATGAGGATATGCCATTATGTTTGCGGAAAATCCTAAATATTTTCCATCTATGCTCTCGGAAGTAAATGTTGTGACCACCATTTGAACCGTCTCGTCGAGACGGTTCATATGAGTGGTCACAACATATACTTTCATTGAGAAATAATAAAAAGAAAATATTTAATAAATTTCAACTGGTAAATGTGTATTCCGAAAGGAATGGGTTAATTGCGTCACAGTTTTATGGTGTCAGGTTTAAGAGATGTTGCAATGTTATACAGTAGAACTTCTTTAAACAGGACACCCTGGGATGTCCACAGGGTGTCCAGTTTAGAGATGTTCCGATTTAGTTGTATATAATGTGAACACTCCGATACATGTTTATACGTACTTTGCAATCATGAACAGACAGGATAAATAGCAGTGAAACACATCAAAACAATCAGAGATTTTCTGGATGTTCCGTTTCACTGTACTTGCATTGTGTAGTTTTCCGGTAGCCATTTTCAGCGACTATCGCAAACCTCTTGACCCCCAGCCCTTGCCAAGCTTTCTCCACCATCAAGTGCTGATCTGTGTCTACACTGGTCATATTGGACATACGTCCCAAGTCTCCAACCACACCCACATTTCAATGAGGACCTTCTGTTTCAGGGTATGCACCTGTCTGATCTGGGTCTACACCGACCATAAGCCACATGTCTCCAATCACAGTTGGACACCTACAATTCAATGAGAACCTTATGTTTCAGGGTACGCACCAATACCGACCGGGCCCCCACCCCGAACCCCTGCTGGCCCTGCCAAGCCGTCCCCGGCCTCCAATGCGAGCTCCAGCGCCTCGTCCCTCCAGGCTCCTGCAGGCAGTGGTCAAGGTCAGAGGATGCCCTCGCCTCAAGCTCAAAGGTCACCCACTGCTGCCATGGCAACAACGTCACCGCCATCACCACAGAAACCGTCGCCAAACAACAGTCAGAAATGTGAGCATTTAGTATTTATTTAGTTTCACAGAACTATGAAAGAAATAGAATGCCTGATTGTCTTGACTGTCTGGGTTGATAGTCTAGTGTTAGGCCCAGAGATCCAGTTAAGGTGCGCAACTTGGGGTGAAATTTTGTTATTTCTCCATCAAAAATGACAAGTTGGGAGTCCTTTAGAATCGTCTCATTGAGACGATTCTAAAGCACTCGCAACTTGCCATTTTTGATGGAGAAATATGAAATATACCTCCAAATTACGCACCTTAACTGGAGCTCTGGAACTTAGGCCACTGGACTTCAATACCAGAGGTCATCAGGTCATGTGTTCAATCCCCACTCTCTGAATGGAAATAATAGTTTCCTTGCATTGTATCTCCCTGGTCTTGAATGAGACTTGAAACCAATCATTTTTTTTTCACTTTTTGTCATGTATGTGGAAAATATTTATTTTTTCTCGTTTTTTTCATATCTCTACCGCCAAACTATTTCTAATCTCTCTTTCCACTCAATCCATGTAACAGCTCATTGCCGTCTTTAAGCGATACATATCTTAAAAATATATCTCTTTTAGATATGTAACCACAAATGCCTGTTGTGCAACTATGTTTATGTGCATGTAGTAACAGATGCTATATCTACTGCTGGTTTCCCTGCACACCAATTGATGCCTGTGCTCGGTTGTCTGGTTTTATCAGTGCAGATCTTGATATATATTGCTGAATGTACATCTTGTCAATCTGATTTCTCCGTTTACTATTTATACCCCTCCCTCCCCATGAATTGGGGGAATACTTAAGTCTTAGACCGCTATCTTAATGTTATTGTCGTCTGCTGTTTATTTTCTATTTTCCGTTTTTATCATCAAAAACATGCTTTGACAGCACTTTGGAATAATTTACAACATGCTTTGACAGCACTTCAGAATCATTTCCATTGGAAATGATTCTGAAGTGCTGTCAAACCATGTTTTTATTAGCCAGGTTTTTTGAAAAAAAATCCAGGCTATTGTATAGGCGAAAGCCGGGCGGGCGGGCGGCGTCCACAATCAATGTTAAGTTTTCGTGTTTGAGTCCATTTCTTTGTTACTGTACCACCTAGGACCACCAAACTTTCACAGCTTCATAATCAAGGGGTGCCCACCACATAACACTATCCAACATGTTACCTTTTTTTAACTTGACCCATTTTTTCCGCGCAGTCGACTTAGCCATTTTCAATGTTAAGTTTTCGCGTTTACAATGTTAAGTTTTCGTGTTTAAATCCATTTCTTTGGTACTGTACCACCTAGGACCACCAAACTTTCACAGCTTCATAACCAAGGGGTGCCTACCACATACAACTATCCAACATGTGACCATTTTTTTTACCTTCACCTATTATTTCTACGTAATTGACGCCATTTTCAACGTTAACTTTTTAACGTACGTCTGGTTAAAGTTTTTTGGTTAAAAGTTTTTTGTTATACTATATCTCTGCAACTGCTTTGCCCATTACCTTGAAACTTCACATGGGTGTTTATCATCATCCATATTTTCATTCTATCCCCCCCCCCCCCCCCCCCCAACTAACCGTGTGACCCAATGTCAAGGTAAAATTACTTTGAATTTTTTTGTTAACGTTTTTCGTGTACTATATCTCTGCAACTTCTTCACCCATTACCTTGATACTTCACATGGGTGTTTATCATCATTGTCAGCGCGATATCGTCGGCATTTTGGCATACGTCCGTCCGGTTAAAGTTTTTTGGTTAAAGTTTTTCCATCTACTATATTTGTTTAGTGTCCATGCCTCGCCCCAAGGCGCGACATGCAGGCCACGGCCATCTAGTCTACCAAAAGTGGGTATTATTATGTTATCCAAGTGTCTATGCTTGGAAAAAACCTGGCCTTCGTGGCTTTGCCTTGTTTTTTGTTGAGAAATAAGGCAAGATATAAAAGCAACAGTAGACGACAATTGTTGTGAGTAGCGGTCTAAGGTTTAAGTCAATTTGTTTGTCCATCCATCTCTCAATAATTGTATCCCCTGGACTTCGTCGGGGATACTATGGATTTGACACCGTTCCGCGTCCGCCGTAGACACTTGTCCGGAGCATAACTCGAACACCCTTTGGAATATTTTCATGAAACTTCACACATGCATAGACCACGACCCAAAGGTGTGTCGCACACAAGAAAGACAACTCTTGCATAGCTAATTTTTTAGTTATCTCCCTTTTTTGTTTCGTGCACTGATTTCGTGTCCGGAGCAGAACTCTACCACCCTTTGGAATATTTTCATGAAACTTCACCGAAGTTGTGTCGCGCACAAGAATGACAACTCTTGCAGAGCTAATTTTTTAGTTATCTCCGTTTTTTATTTCGCGCACTGATTGAGCATAACTCAACCACCCTTTGGAATATTTTTATGAAACTTCACACGTGCATAGACCACGACCCGAAGGTGTGTCGCGCACAAGAATGACAACTCTTGCGTAGCTAATTTTTTAGTTATCTCCCTTTTTTGTTTTGCGCACTCTACAAACTGGACAATAATGCATGAAGACCCGTTTTCTCGTGTGCTCTGTACACCTTACCTGTAGAGAGAACAATAGCCTTCTCCTGTTGAACAATAGTGACTGGGAGAACCATTCACCTGTGCATGTGCTAGCATGTGCAAATTTCCAGACTGACCACTAACTGACCACTAACTTATTACAGGTAATTGTATCCCCCGGACTCCATCGGGGGATACTATGGATTTGACTTCACACATGCATAGACCACGACTCGAAGGTGTGTCGCGCACAAGAATGACAACTCTTGCATAGCTAATTTTTGAGTTATCTCCCTTTTTTGTTTCTCGCACTGATTTCGTGTCCGGAGCATAACTCCACCACCCTTTCGAATATTTTCATGAAACTTCACACATGCATAGACCACGACCCGAAGGTGTGTCGCGCACAAGAATGACAACTCTTGCATAGCTAATTTTTTAGTTATCTCCCTTTTTTGTTTCGCGCACTGATTGACCATAACTCGACCACCCTTTGGAATATTTTTATGAAACTTAACACATTCAATTAGACCACGAACCGAAGGTGTGTCGTGCACAAGAATGACAACTCTTGCATAGCTAATTTTTGAGTTATCTCCCTTTTTTGTTTTCGCTCACTGATTTCCTGTCCGGAGCATAACTCGACCACCCTTTCGAATATTTTCATGAAACTTCACACATGCATAGACCACGACCCAGAGGTGTGGTCGCGCACAAGAATGACAACTCTTGCGTAGCTAATTTTTCAGTTATCTCCCTTTTTTGTTTTGCGCACTCTACAAACTGGACAATAATGCATGAAGACCTGTTTTCTCGTCTGCTCTGTACACTTTTTCTCGTGTGCTCTGTACACCTTACCTGTAGAGAGAACAATAGAAGCTGGGAGAACCATGTGCTAGCATGGGCTAGCATGTGCAGATGTCCAGTGCCTCGAGGTCAAGGCGGGACAAGGCGAGGTAATTTATACAGGTAAATTACTACATTGGGTACTGTGTTGAAAATATTGTGGCATTATGTGGACCTGTGCAGATATATGTAGATAAATATAGGACTATTAAAAAAAATTCTGGTCTCCAATAGCAAGCATTATTATTTTTAAACTTTTTTTAAACTTTTTTTTTTCATTTTTTTTTTCAAATTATTTTTCAATTTTTGTCCAGTAGCATAAGGTCGTAAGTGCTATATACAGACTATTCACCTGTGCATGTGCTAGCATGTGCAACTGACCACTGACCACTTACAGGTAATTTATACAGGTAAATGATTATATTACATTTCCGTAAACTGTGTTGAAAATATTGTGGCATTATGTGGACCTGTGCAGATATATGTAGATAAATATAGGACTATTAAAAAAAATTCTGGGCTCCAGTAGCAAGCATTATTATTTTTAATTTTTAAACTTTTTTTCCATTTGTTTTTTTCAATTTTTTTTCAAATTCTTTTTCAATTTTTGTCTAGTAGCATAAGGTCGTAAGTGCTATATACAGACTATTATCATATAATAAAACAATTATTGACTAGTGAGCCATAGAATGTAATCTGATATTCTATGGTTCACTAGTCAATAATTGTATACTATGTTCGGGCCAGTGAAAATTGCTTTCGGGCCCAGGCTCGAGGTCAAGGCGGGACAAGGCGAGGCATCTGATTTCCGCTGCGGAATTCTTGTTTACTTATCTCCCTTTGTTGTTTCGTGCTCTGATTTTGTATCCAGAGCATAACTCGAACACGCATATACGCATTGCTCTCTAACGGTCCTCTACCGCCCTGTGCCAAATCCACGTTCGTTCTGCCCCCGTCAAGCCCAGGGTCAAGGTCACATACTTAGTGCTTCAAAAACATTAACGCTTGGGTAAATATCTTATACTTTCTGTTTTCTTTCATGGATCATGGATCATCTTCATACTTCATATACGCATTGCTCTAATGGTCCTCTACCGCCCTGTGCCAAATCCACGTTCGTCCTGCCCCACCAATCCCAGGGTCAAGGTCACATACTTGGTGCTTCAAAAACTTTAACGCTCAGGTAAATAAATCTTATAATTTTTATTTCCATTCACGGATCAACTTCATATTTCATATACGCGTTTCTCTAATGGTCGTCTACCGCCCTGTGCCAAATCCACGTTCGTCCTGCCCCCGCCAAGCCCAGGGTCAAGGTCACATACTTAGTGCTTCAAAAACTTTAACGCTCGGGTAAATATCTTATAATTTCTGTTTTCTTTCATGGATCATCTTCATATTTCATATACACATTGCTCTAAATGGTCCTCTACCGCCCTGTGCCAAATCCACGTTCGTCCTGCCCCCGCCAATCCCAGGTCAAGTTCACATACTTGGTCTCAAAAACTTTAATGCTCAGGTAAATATCTTATAATTTTTCTTTCCATTCACGGATCAACTTCATATTTCATATATGCATTGCTCTAATGGTCCTCTACCGCCCTGTGCCAAATCCACGGTCGTCCCGCCCCCGCCAAGCCCAGGGTTAACATCATATACTTAGTGCTTCAAAAACTTTAACGCTCAGGTAAATATGTTATAATTTCTGTTTTCTTTCATGGATCATCTTCATATTTCATATACGCATTGCTCTAATGGTCCTCTACCGCCCTGTGCCAAATCCACGTTCGTCCTGCCCCCGCCAATCCCAGGGTCAAGTTCACATACTTGGTGCTTCAAAAACTTTAATGCTCAGGTAAATATCTTATAATTTTTCTTTCCATTCACGGATCAACTTCATATTTCATATATGCGTTGCTCTAATGGCCTCTACCGCCCTGTGCCAAATCCACGTTCGTCCCGCCCCCGCCAAGCCAAGCCCAGGGTTAACATCATATACTTAGTGCTTCAAAAACTTTAACGCTCAGGTAAATATCTTATAATTTCTGTTTTCTTTCACGGATCAGCTTCATATTTCATATATGCATTGCTCTAATGGTCCTCTACCGCCCTGTGCCAAATCCACGTTTGTCCTGCCCCCGCCAAGCCCAGGGTCAAGGTCACATACTTGGTGCTTCAAAAACTTTAACGCTCAGGTAAAAGAAAATTTTGACTTGGAATTTGGCCTCATTTATTATCAAAGCGATATGTGGGACATCCGTGTTCTATGAACACATTTTCTAGTTTATTAAACTTCACACATGCATAGAAGACGACCCAAAGGTGTGTCGCACGTAAGAATGACAACTCTTGCGTCGTTAATTTCTTAGTTATCTCCCTTTGTTGTTTCGTGCACTGAACACCCTTTGGAATATTTTCATGAAACTTCACACATGCATAGACCACGACCCTAAAGGTGTGTCCCGCAAGCATGACAACTCTTGCATCACTAATTCTTTAGTTATCTCCCTTTGTTTTTCCGTCACTGATTTTGTCTCCGGAGCATAACTCGAACACCCTTTTTGTCGCGCCCGCTTGCGGAAAGCGCGATATAGTCGGCAGTTTGGCGTGTGTCCGGTTAAAGTTTTTGGTTAAGTTGTTTGGTTTAAGTTTTTTGGTTAAAGTTTTGTTTTTGGTTAAGTTTGCTTTGTTTAAAGTTTTTGGTTAAGAAAATTGTTTTGGTTTAATTGTTGTTAAGTTTGGTTAATTTTTTATTTTTTGGTTAAAAAGTTTTTGGTTAAGTTCTTTGGTTAAAAGTTTTTGGTTAAGTTTTTTGGTTAAGTTATTTTTTGGTTAAAGTTTTTGTTAAAGGTTAAAAGTTTTTCGTATACTATATCTCTGCAAACTGCTTTGCCCATTACCTTGAAACTTCACATGGGTGTTTATCATCATCTATATTTTCATTCTACCCCCCCACCCGTGCGGCCCTGTGCCCAATGTCAAGGTCAAATTACTTTGAAGTTTTTGGTTAATTTTTTTGGTTAAAGTTTAAATTTTTGGTTAAATTTTTTGCTTAAGTTTTTTGGTTAAAGTTTTTCGTTATACTACATCTCTGCAACTGCTTTGCCCATTACCTTGAAACTTCATATGGGTGTTTATCATCATCTATATTTTCATTCTACCCCCTCCTGTGCGGCCCTTGTGCCCAATGTCAAGGTCAAATTACTTTGAAGTTTTTGGTTAAGTTCTTTGATTAAAGGTTTTGGTTATGTTTTTTGGTTAAGTTTTTTGGTTAAAGTTTTTGGTTAAGGTTTTTGGTTAAGTTTTTTGGTTAAAGTTTTTTCGTTATACTATATCTCTGCAACTGCTTTGCCCATTACCTTGAAACTTCACATGGGTGTTTATCACATCTATATTTTCATTCTCCACCCCCTCCCGTGCTGCCCCTGTGCCCAATGTCAAGGTCAAATTACTTTGAAGTTTTTGGTTAAGTTTTTTGGTTAAAGTTTTTGGTTAATTAAGTTTTTTGGTTAAGTTTTTTGGTTAAAGTTTTTCGTTATACTACATCTCTGCAACTGCTTTGCCCATTACCTTGAAACTTCACATGGGTGTTTATCATCATCATATTTTCATTCATCCTTACTTCCGTGCGGACCCCTGTGCCCAATGTCAAGGTCAAATTACTTTGAAGTTTTTGGTTAAGTTTTTTGGTTAAAGTTTTTGGTTAAGTTTTTTGGTTAAGTTTTTTGGTTAAAGTATTTCGTTATACTATATCTCTGCAACTGCTTTGCCCATTACCTTGAAACTTCATATGGGTGTTTATCATCATCTATATTTTCATTCTACCCCCCTCCTGTGTGGCCCCTGTGCCCAATGTCAAGGTCAAATTACTTTGAAGTTTTTGGTTAAGTTCTTTGGTTAAAGTTTTTGGTTAAGTTTTTTGGTTAAGTTTTTTGGTTAAAGTTTTTCGTTATACTATATCTCTGCAACTGCTTTGCCCATTACCTTGAAACTTCACATGGGTGTTTATCATCATCTGTATTTTCATTCTACCCACCTCCCGTGCGGCCCCTGTGCCCAATGTCAAGGTCAAATTACTTTGAAGTTTTTGGTTAAGTTTTTTGGTTAAGTTTTTTGGTTAAGTTTTTTGGTTAAAGTTTTTCGTTATACTATATCCTTTTTTTTTGTGTCCATGCCTCGCCACAAGGCGCGACATGCAGGCCGCGACCATCTAGTTTCAAACTACTTGTGTATCTGGGGAGGGGGATACACATGCGCTTGTCGACAAGCGTCCATTTCTAGTTTATACAGGTAAAATATTATATTACATTTCCGTAAACTGTGTTGACAATATTGTGGCAATATGTGGACCTGTGCAGATATGATATGTAGATAAATATAGGACTATTAAAAAAATTCTGGACTCCAGTAGCGAGCATTATTTGTCTAGTAGCATAAGGTCGTAAGTGCTATATACAGACTATCATATAATAAAACAATTATTGACTAGTGAGCCATAGAATATAATCTGATATTCTATGGCTCACTAGTCAATAATTGTATAATATGTTCGGGCCAGTGAAAATTGCTTTCGGGCCCAGGCTCGAGGTCAAGGCGGGACAAGGCGAGGCATTTGATTCCGCGGAATTCTTGTTTACTTATCTCCCTTTGTTGTTTCATGCACTGATTTCGTGTCCGGAGCATAACTCGAACACCCTTTGGAATATTTTCATTAAACCTCACACATGCATAGACACGACCCAAAGGTGTGTCGCGCGCAAGAATGACAACTCTTGCATCGTTAATTTTTTTATTTTTTTACTTATTTGTTGTTTCATGCACTGATTTCGTGTCCGGAGCATAACTCGAACACCCTTTGGAATATTTTTTATTAAACTTCACACATGCATAGAAAACAACCCAAAGGTGTGTTGCGCGCAAGAATGACAACTCTTGCGTTGTTAATTTCTTAGTTATCTCCCTTTGTTGTTTCGTGCACTGATTTCGTGTCCGGAGCATATCTCGAACACCCTTTGGAATATTTTCATGAAACTTCACACATGCATAGACCACGACCCTAAAGGTGTGTCACGCAAGAATGACAACTCTTGCATCACTAATTTGTTTAAGTTATCTCCCTTTGTTTTTCTGCACACTGATTTTGTCGAGCATAACTCGAACACCCTTTTTTCAAACTACTTGTGTATCTGGGTGGGGGGGGGATACACATGCATTTGTCTATGGGTGAGAAATATAACTTCAGTTTCCTTTCACAGAATGTGTTGATATATCAACATGTATTCCCTTGATGGTTCTATATAACGCTATGACATATGCATGCCCATTCGACCCTAGGTCAAGGTCAACATTTCGGAGGTAAATTTCATTTTCATTTCACAGACCTTGTTGATATTTCACGCATACCTTCCTCTGATGGTCCTCTATCACTCTGCGACAAATATATGACCCCCTACTTATGATAATCTCAACGTCACTGTATTTGGAAACTTGGCATCGGGGCGGGTTTTTTAGAGCATTAGTTGTCAATCTATGACCTAATTTCTCTATTTAATGGAACTGTTGCAGTGGCTGGCCAAACACGCCGCAGTAAGTACGATAATATCTGCCATTGGATACTGTTTAGGTTTGGGTGAATATTGTCGTGATGAGCTATTGTGGCTATGGGCCTATGTATAAGCAGTGTATTGTGTTTCTGGCTGCGGGTTTATGTATGCATAAATGGTTTACATATAGATATATGGTTTACATACATAAAAGGACACTGAGCTGAGAAAATGGACGGGTGTGACCGACCAACATAGCACCGGATCAGACTGCGCAGCATCTGCGCAGTCTGATCTGGGGCTATGCTGGTCGCCATTCAGTCAATAAGGCAGTCGGTAACATGATCAGATCTTTATTCGTCAGTGTGACTGTGCACGTGAATGAGGATCTACAGTTTTTACCAGTTACCTTTTTTCAGCCTATGGCCGTATCTCAGCCATATATTCGGGGCCTGAAAATAGCAGCTTTTACCAGTAGGTCCGGGGCCTAACAAGGATAAAAGTAACAGGTCCGAGAGGGTAATCGCCAGAAAAACGGTAGAAATATGTGTCTGTTTCATGCGAAAATGACTTGTCATACCATGTGTAAATCCTTGACTGTTACCATAAATTATCTAATAAGACGATAATCAGAACAGATTTAGCATCGCCACTGAATGATAATCGCAATATCAATTTTATCACATTTCCTTGTTGCTTGTTAAAAATGGTAGAAATATGTGTCTGTTTCATGCGAAATGACTCGTCACACCATGTGTAAATCCTTGACTGTGTTACCATAAATTATCTTATAAGACGATAGATAATCGGAACATATTTAGCATCGCCACTGAATGATAATTGCAATATCAATTTTATCACAGCTCCTTGGTGCTTGTAAAATACAAAGGTCTGACATTAAATTTGCAGGTCCGGGACCTCGGACCAGTGCTATTTTCAGGCCCTGATTATATTTCACCATCACATTGGGGTCAACTGTTTGTACAACGGTTAGCTCTCTGGGGCCTTTCAGATTATTGTAACCACTTGCATATATAACTTGCATGTTTTTCTTCAGAAATAATATATAAAAACCTTTCCACTAATTTCAGAATCACTGCTTACATGTGACCCTACATAAGCGAGTTTCTTGTACGAGTCCTATGTGTAGTTCTATGGTGTGATGTAATCTGTGTTATGCAGTGATGCTGACCTTCTGTGCATGTCACATCATTTTCTACGTTAACCCTTTGAACCCGAAAACCCGCTATAACGGTTTGGTTTATGCAAACAGTGCAGATCCAGGCTCGTAACGAGCTGTCTCATCTGGATCTGCACTTTTTGAAAGTAATTTTCATATTTTTGAGAACAAAAGCACCCTTTTTTCATAAACAGACTAGTCTGAAAATCATTTTGTGACAAGTGGATTGGCTGCAAAATTAACATATCAAAATCCATTCCAGTTACTTAGGGGTGAAAGGGTTACTCACGTTTTATACCACAAGTTGACAAAAGGGGCATTATGACATTGATTATCTGTCGGACTGTGACAAGGGCTTAAAAAGGGTTTCCTAAAGCAAAGTGTGTCCATTGTAGTCCTTAATCAGACTGAATGTGCAAGAGGATCATACTCTATAACTGTTCCCAATGTCATAAATCTTCTTTAGTCACCCTTAGGCACACACATCATTCTCATATTTAAATTAAACTATATATGTCTTACCGGTGTCATGCAGTAGATATTTGATTTTTTTTCAAAATATTTGTCTATGAACATTTTTGCCATACATTTGGAATTTTGTGTATCACTTCATATGTTCACATGAACATCATCAAATTTGTTCCCATTTCTTGACTAGCCGACTAGTCTGCATGCAGAATTAAGTGTTAACAAAACAAGTCTGTTTTAAGTGCTCCATGAAGGTATGTTTTTGCATTCATGAACTGTTTTTGTGGAAAAAGAAGAAAGGTGAGCATTTTCAAACTGACAATTTTTCTATCCCTTCCTCAGCTTTTCTTTCGAGGTTCTCTTTCTCCGTCCATTCATACAATGGTTATGTTCACCTGGTCTGTTTAGTAAATCCAATTAAGCTCAATTAATAAAAGAATATGCCCATCTGTATATGTCTGTGTTGAACAGAAGTAAACCCCAATCAGTCAATCAATCAAAGAATATTGAAAGTTTGTGACATCACCCCCAGGGATTCCGCTGGGGAAAATAAAAAAATCGCCACTTAAAAAAAAAAAAAGAGGAATAACCAATAGGATAAAAATAAACAATTGGCGATAAAAAATTACAATTTTCGAGAAAAAAAATCACAAAAAAAAAAGATTTTTCGGAATAACCAATAGGATAAAAATAAACAATTGGCGATAAAAAATTGTTTATTTTTATCGCCAATTGCGAAAGTGGCGATCGCCAGCGGAATCCCTGCACCCCATCATCCGTGTCTAAGGTAGCATCCACGTCACACGTCGGTTAAGCCTTCTGCTGTTATTACCGTAGAACCTGTGAATAAAGGCCAGCCACAGGAAGAGACAAATCTGGCCATTGTTCACAGGTGGACTTTGTTCACAGCTTCATTTATGTAGTAATTGAATAATTGGGAAAACAAAAGTGTGGCTGCCATAGACATTTAGACAAGTAATTGCTATTCGGAGGGGGGCCTTTAGCACCACAGGTTTGACTGTACTGTAAAGCTGTCATTCACATATCACATCCATTTGTTAATGCATGCTGTGCTCTGACAGCTATCGTTTTGTATTGTCCTTTATAAGAAGAGTATTACTCCCTTACTTTTCTAGAAATGACAATTCAAGTAGGTTGTCCGTATTGACCTACTATCTAGATTGCTGGAACCACCAATGTAGTTTTACCTCTTAGTCGTGTATGGGATACCAGCTGCCCGGAGTGAAGGTTCCTGTATCTGTGGCTGTCACTGGAGAAATGGGCTGATGCATTTCTGGTGAGCCTATCTCCTGGGGACCGTTTCACTGGACTTTGTTTGAAGCATGACAGATGTTTTAGTGACTGAATGGTGAACAGTGCAGGCCCAGATCAGACTGCGCATGCGCAGGCTGATCTGGGACTACACTGGTCACAAATGTCATAAGCTGCATTTTTCCAAGTATATCCACATATCAGCTGGCATTCCATATTCCAAATAAACAGTACTAGTTTCATTTGTTTCATTTCATTTAACTTCACTTTTAATATTCAATTTTGATGTATTAGAGTGTGTTCTTACCTTTTATATTCAGAAGTATCTCTATTCTATTGCCTTTTCTTTGAATTCTCAGTGACTAAGATCAACTTCACATCTCTTCTGATTGCTAGAATACCATTACACGTGTTCTGTTTATCGTTCAAGGCGATTCAAAAATACATTTTTCTAGCGATGTAATTTTTCTGACGTTAACGAAATCAGATGTTTAACATGCAATACTCGAGGTTTACCTGAAGAAAATACATACTACAACATGATGGTGTTCTGTTACCCAACATGCAAGGTTTCATTATACATGACATGTATAATGAAGCCTTGCATGTTGGGTAACAGAACACCATTTGACATAGAATTATCTCTTTAATGGAAACTATTTTTTTCTTTCCAAACAGTCTAATCATGTATATTGTATTTTCTCGTGCTCACATGTATCATTCATTACCATATGCTCCAACATCTCTGTGTTGTTTGCGGTGCTGTTTTTGCATGATTAACATATAAGTTACAGTATCTGGGATATGTAACCACCAATTGAAGGTTTAGTTATGTATTTTACACATGGATGCATATATGAAACCTTTTGAAATTATTATAAACGTTGAAAGCAGGCAGCAGTTTGGTTAAAGATTGCAGGTTCTGTTTGTGGTGAAGAGGGAATATTGCGATTCCAGTGGATGTCCGTCCGTGTGCCCATTTCTAGTTTATTTTCAGTCTCAGTAAATAATGCAGATAATGATGTACATTGTTATGTTATGGAATCTTTTTTAATTTTGTTAAGATGTATATGTTTCTACAAGGCCAATACTTATTCCAGGAATAGATCTGCCATCTAGTTTCAGTCCAATTCGAATACATTCTTAGAAAATGTTATTATCACAAACTATGACATATTGAGCTGTTGTTTATTTTCTATTTTCCATTTTTATCATCAAAAACATGCGTTGACAGCACTTTAGAATAATTTACAACATGTTTTGACAGCACTTCAGAATCATTTCCTTTGAAGTGCTGTCAAACCATGTTTTTATTGAGAAATATGGCAAGATATAAGAGCAACAGCCGACGACAATTGTTGTGTGTAGCGGTCTAAGGGTTAACATACACAGCTTTTGTTCATCTCTGATACCATATTGAGCTAATATACAGAGAGTGCTATGGTTGTTTCCTTGCATTCTGTAGCCTCATTGCTGTCTACACTCATTACCTCAAACCCTTATAACTCAATGTCAAATTACTGGTCCCAAGTACATGTTTTCCTATATAATAACTCTTGTTAACTAAAATTTTTGTTAACTCAAAGTATTTTCCATCAGCCCCCTGGGGGCCGTTTCACTAAACTTCTTACGACTAAAATGTTCGTAAGTGCAAACTTATGATAGTCCGTAAATTTCATATTAACAATTTGTTCTTGTAATCAATGATTGGATTTAAATTTATTGAGCATAGACTGCATATGCAGCCTATGCTCAATAAATGTAAATCCATCACTTGAAATTTCCAGACGATCCTAAATTTGCACTTACAAACATTTTAGTCGTACGAAGTTTAGTGAAACGGGCCCCTGGACTTTGGGTAAATTAGTGTAGACTGTACACAGCTTATCCGGAGCGGCGCCGATTCACTAAACTTCATACGACTAAAATGTTTGTAAGTGCAAAATTATTATAATCTGTAAATTTCACATTAGCAATATTTTCTTGTAAACAATTATTGGATTTACATTTACTGAGCATAGGTTAAATGTTAATCCATCAATTGAAATTTCTAGACGATCCTGAATGTTCACTTACGAACATTTTAGTCATACGAAGTTTAGTGAAACGGGCCCCTGATTGATAAGGTTTTGAGATACTAAAGACACATATTTTATGGCTATTTCCTTAAATTGTGTAGCCCTGAACCGGACAATGTCACGGGCGGACCAGCAGGCGTACATCCTGAAGGAACGGAAACAGGAGTTTATGAGGGCCGCCCTCAAGGCAAAGAAGAACAATGAACTCGAACTCGCCAAGAAGTACATCCGACTAGCAAAGGTCAGGGTCAGGGGCTGTCATGGTTACCTCATGCTGGAAGTCGAGCAGTTTGGTTGGTTGAGATTGACTGTGCTCGGTGTCGACCAACTAAGCTGCTTGATTTCTAGAACAAATTTCAAGAACATGCTCAGAAAGTTTATTCCAAAATCGCGAGTTGCAGTGACTCGAAAGATGCGATCACTCGAAAAAGGAATGTGCAGGCCCATGGGCGTTCGAGCCATCACGATTTCACTGTACATGTATATGAAGATGAATTCATTAATGATGTAACAAAAATATCGAAGGAATTTGCATCTGCAGAAAAAAAGTTCCACATTTTTCATCCTTATAAATATCTGTTAGAACAACACTTTTATAATTTGTCTCTCAACTATTGCAGGGCTTTGATCCTATGATAGAAGCTTCCGAGAGTGGATTGCCTGTAGATTTAAGTCAAGTGAGTATATTATACATACAGTGCAACCTCTATATAACAGCCACCCATGGGAAGACGCAAAACTGGCTGTTGTAAAGAGGTGGCTGTTGTAGGGAGGTTAATGCTGAATTAAATTTTGTCGTCCGCTGTTTATTTATTTTCTTCGATAATTATCATCGAAAACATGCTTTGGCAACATTTTAGAATCATTTCCAATGGAAATGATTCTAAAATGTTGTCAAAACATGTTTTTATTGCGAAGGAAGGCACAGCAACAGTAGACGACAATTTTCGTGCTCAGCAGTCTAAGGGTTAGATACTGAGGAAATCATCCATTTAGGACATAAAATAGCGGCTGTTATAGAGAGGGTGTTGTTGTAGAAGTGACCGTTCAGGGAGGTTCGACTGTTGCCTGTAAATGAAATTTTAAATCTGAATTTGGCCACAAAATGTATTATCCCCTCTTCAAAACCTATCTGTGTATAGTACATGACCATGCTGTCAAACGCCATCAATCGAAATCTGTTCACTGTATTTCATCAGTAACCTATTTCACCAACATTGCAAAGTAAATTTTTCTTGCTAAGTAAACTTTTCTTGCAAAGTATACTTTGAGGGAGAAATTTTCAATATTTTATTAATTTTTAGCTCGACTATTCAAAGAATAGTTAGAGCTTATGTAGTCACCCCGGCGTCGGCGTCACCAACACGCCTTGGTTAAGATTTTTAGTCAAGCTTGTATATGGAATACTACTGGCCTTACACCCATCATACTTGGACAATTTCATCTCCTAGTGATGTACATCAATAACCCCTGATCTATATTTGACCTTTTAATACCGACATTTCCTCTTGAATTACTTAGTTAATTCCCCTTGGTTAAGGTTTTTAGTCAAGCTTGTATATGGAATACTACTGGCCCTACACCCACCATACTTGGACAACTTCATCTCCTAGTGATGTATATCAATAACCCCCGATCTATATTTGACCTTGACCTACATTTCCTCTTGAATTACTTAGTTAATTCCCCTTGGTTAAGGTTTTTAGTCAACCTTGGTTAAGGTTTTTAGTCAAGCTTGTACATGGAATACTATTGTGCATACAGACACCATACTTGGACTACCTTTTCTTATAGGGATGTACATCAATAACCCCTGATCTATATTTGACCTTCACCTACATTTCATCTTGAATTACTTAGTTAATTCCCCTTGGTTAAGGTTTTTAGTCAAGTTTGTATATGGAATACTACTGGCCCTACACCCACCATACTTGGACAACTTCATCTCTTAGTGATGTATATCAATAACCCCTGATCTATATTTGACCTTGTACTTATCATTTCCTCTTGAATTACTTTAGTTATTTCCCCTTGGAGTTAAGGTTTTTAGTCAAGCTTGTATATGGAATACTACTGGCCCTACACCCACCATACTTGGACAACTTCATCTCCTAGTGATGTATATCAATAACCCCTGATCTATATTTGACCTTGACCTACATTTCCTCTTGAATTACTTAGTTAATTCCCTTTGGTTAAGGTTTTTAGTCAATCTTGGTTAAGGTTTTTAGTCAAGCTTGTACATGGAATACTAGTGTGCATACAGACACCATACTTGGACAACCTTTTCTCATAGTGATGTACATCAATAACCCCTGATCTATATTTGACATTGACCTACATTTCCTCTTGAATTACTTAGTTAATTCTCCTTGGTTAAGGTTTTAGTCAAGCTTGTAGATGGAATACTCCTGGCCCTACACCAACCATACTTGGACAACTTCATCTCCTAGTGATGTACATCAACAGCCCCTGACCTATATTTGACCTTGGCCTGGCCATATTTCATTAACCTTGAATTACTTAAACAAGGTTTTTAGTCAACCTTGGTTAAGGTTTTTAGTCAAGCTTGTAGATGGAATACTATTGTGCATACAGACACCATACTTGGACAACATTTTCTCATAGTGATGTACATCAATAACCCCTGATCTATGTTTTACCTTCACCTACATTTAACCTTGAATTACTTACTTATTTCACCTTGGTTAAGGTTTGTACTCAAACTTGGTTAATGTTTATAGTCAAGCTTGTATATGGAATACTCCTGGGCCTACAGCAACCATACTTGGACAACTTCATCTCCTAGTGATGTACATCAATAATCCCTGACCTATATTTGACCTTGACCTACTTTTATCCTTGGATTAGTTATTTATTTCCCCTTGGTTAAGGTTTTTAGTCAAGCATGTTTATGGAATACTCCTGAGCCTACTCAAACTTGGTTAATGTTTATAGTCAAGCTTGTATATGGAATACTCCTGGGCCTACAGCAACCATACTTGGACAACTTCATCTCCTAGTGATGTACATCAATAATCCCTGACCTATATTTGACCTTGACCTACTTTTATCCTTGGATTAGTTAGTTATTTCCCCTTGGTTAAGGTTTTTAGTCAAGCATGTTTATGGAATACTCCTGGGCCTACAGCAACCATACTTGGAAAACTTCATCTCCTAGTGATGTACATCAATAACCCCTGATCTATATCTGACATTGACCTACATTTAACCTTGAATTACTTACTTAATTTCCCTTGGTTAAGGTTTTTTGTCAACCTTGGTTAAGGTTTTTATGCAGGCCGCGGCAACCTTGTTTGTCAAGCTATGTGTACATCGACAACCCTCGTAGTCAAGCTATGCTGTTCTCCTACAGCTCTTGTTATTATACTGAATTTATTATATTACCACAGCGATTGTGGCTGTAATAATGTAATCAATTCAGTATAATAATTCTGCATACTTTTAATCATCAAATATATGCAGTCGTTAGTTCTATATGAAATAATGCATTTCGGGAAAAAAAAATGATTACTCACTCAAAGTATACTTTGCTAGATAAGTATACTTTGCAATTTTGATGAAATCTGCTACAGGTAACAAGCTCTGGGTCTATGAACAAACGTGTGCGATTTATCATGAAATACATTTACAGAAACTGATATTTTCTGTAAATGACGTCGAATGTTGACGAAATTCTCGTAGCAAATGCGGAATTGAATTCCGCATTTGCTATGAAAATTTTGTCATCTTTCGACATCATTTTCCGAAACTATCGTAAATTTTGTAAATATTTTTCATGAAATATCGCAATTATTGTTAGATACAAAATCACATCTTATATGTATGAACTGATAACCTAATGTGATATCAGGCATTGACCTGATACGAATATCCGTGTCACAACAACGTTACCGAATAACGTCAGTATAATACCGTAACATAAACAAGTCTTTAACAAAAACCATGTTATAGTTAACCATCGGCTAACATAATAACCTGATTAATGGAATACCAGGGCCCGGTTGTTCAAAACACCAGTTAGCTTAACGGACTGTTAAATCCTTAACGGACTGTTAAATCCTTAACTGAATGGTTAAAATCTCTGTTAAAACAGAGATTTTAACCATTCAGTTAAGGATTTAACAGTCTGTTACGCTAACGGATGTTTTGAACAACCGGGCCCAGGCTAGTATGTTTTGATATCAAGTTTATCAGGCTCAGTTCGGACACATTAGGATTCCTCGGCGATCCTCAACATTTTTATTTTTTGACGTATGTCCTAGTTTGACCTGATAAATTTTATATCAAAATACACTAGACTAGCCTAATTAGGCTAGTGTATTTTGATATCAATTTTATCAGGCTCAGTTTGGAAATGGTTAGTTGCAAACAGGAACTCATGCAATCTACTCGCGTAGTATCCAGAGTTACGATTCCACTCATAGGATTCCCCGGCAGAATAGCGAATCAAATCTGATTCGCACTTTAGCAGTTAATTGTGAAAGATGTTCTATGTTTATGAACTGAAATGTGTGTTAATATTATGAAAATAACATATTCAAGTAATTATGACATCAATTTACATATTTACTATTTAGATGACCTGATAAAGAAAATTTAAGCTAGAATCAACAAGTGACCTCTAGTCAGTAGCAGCCAAATTCAACATGTAAAATTTAAAATGGGGTCCATTTTCTGTAAAGGCAAAAAATAATTTTATAAACATTCTATAATTGTAAAACTTGTTTCAGAATTATTAGTTTGTATTACTTTTATAATACTAATATTTTTTTCAGATGGAAAATATCTCAAATATGTCACAATTAACTGCTAAAATGCGAATCAGATCTGATTCACTACTCCGCAGAGGAATCCTATTAGTGGAATCTTAACTCTGGCTACGGACGGTACGGGAGTAAATTGCAAGAGTTACCTTTCGCAACTAGGAAATGGTAGGCATGCATTTCCACGCCGTGTCTGATAAACTTGATATCAAACAATACTAGCTGGTTATTGTATCCCCCGGACTCCGTCGGGGGATACTATGGATTTGACAGCGCGCCGCGTCCGCGTCTGCTGCAGACACTTCTTGTCCGGAGCATAACTCGAACACCCTTTGGAATATTTTCATGAAACTTCACACATGCATAGACCACGACCCGAAGGTGTGTCGCGCACAAGAATGACCACTCTTGCATAGCTAATTTTTGAGTTATCTCCCTTTTTTGTTTCTCGCACTGATTTCGTGTCCGGAGCATAACTCCACCACCCTTTCGAATATTTTCATGAAACTTCACACATGCATAGACCACGACCCGAAGGTGTGTCGCGCACAAGAATGACAACTCTTGCATAGCTAATTTTTGAGTTATCTCCCTTTTTTGTTTCGCGCACTGATTGACCATAACTCGACCACCCTTTGGAATATTTTTATGAAACTTAACACATTCAATTAGACCACGAACCGAAGGTGTGTCGTGCACAAGAATGACAACTCTTGCATAGCTAATTTTTTGAGTTATCTCCCTTTTTTGTTTTCGCTCACTGATTTCCTGTCCGGAGCATAACTCGACCACCCTTTCGAATATTTTCATGAAACTTCACACATGCATAGACCACGACCCGGAGGTGTGTCGCGCACAAGAATGACAACTCTTGCTTAGCTAATTTTTCAGTTATCTCCCTTTTTTGTTTTGCGCACTCTACAAACTGGACAATAATGCATGAAGACCTGTTTTCTCGTCTGCTCTGTATACCTTTTCTCGTGTGCTCTGTACACCTTACCTGTAGAGAGAACAATAGAAACTGGTGGGAGAACCATGTGCTAAGCATGGGCTAGCATGTGCAGATGTCCAGTGCTTGACCACTGCTGACCAGGTAATTTATACAGGTAAATCACTACATTGGGTACTGTGAAAATTAAAATATTGTGGCATTATGTGGGCCTCTGCAGATATATGTAGATAAATATAGGACTATTAAAAACAAATCTGGTCTCCAATAGCAAGCATTATTATTTTTAAACTTTTTTTTGTCATTTTTTTATATTTTTTTTTTCATTTTTTTTTTTCATTTTTTTTTTCAAATTATTTTTCAATTTGACTGGAAAAAAAATCTGGGCTCCAGTAGCAAGCATTATTATTTTTAAACTTTTTTTTTTCCATTTTTTTTTTTTCATTTTTTTTTTTCATTTTTTTTCTTCAAATTATTTTTCAATTTTTGTCCAGTAGCATAAGGTCGTAAGTGCTATATACAGACTATTCACCTGTGCATGTGCTAGCATGTGCAACTGACCACTGACCACTTACAGGTAATTTATACAGGTAAATGATTATATTACATTTCCGTAAACTGTGTTGAAAATATTGTGGCATTATGTGGACCTGTGCAGATATATGTAGATAAATATAGGACTATTAAAAAAAATTCTGGGCTCCAGTAGCAAGCATTATTATTTTTAATTTTTAAACTTTTTTTCCATTTTTTTTTTTCTTTTTTTTTTTTCAAATTCTTTTTCAATTTTTGTCTAGTAGCATAAGGTCGTAAGTGCTATATACAGACTATTATCATATAATAAAACAATTATTGACTAGTGAGCCATAGAATATAATCTGATATTCTATGGTTCACTAGTCAATAATTGTATAATATGTTCGGGCCAGTGAAAATTGCTTTCGGGCCCAGGCTCGAGGTCAAGGCGGGACAAGGCGAGGCATCTGATTCCGCGGAATTCTTGTTTACTTATCTCCCTTTGTTGTTTCGTGCTCTGATTTTGTATCCAGAGCATAACTCGAACACGCATATACGCATTGCTCTAATGGTCCTCTACCGCCCTGTGGCCAAATCCACGTTCGTTCTGCCCCGTCAAGCCCAGGTCAAGGTCACATACTTGGTGCTTCAAAAACATTAACGCTTGGGTAAATATCTTATACTTTCTGTTTTCTTTCATGGATCATGGATCATCTTCATATTTCATATACGCATTGCTCTAATGGTCCTCTACCGCCCTGTGCCAAATCCACGTTCGTCCTGCCCCACCAATCCCAGGGTCAAGGTCACATACTTGGTGCTTCAAAAACTTTAACGCTCAGGTAAATATCTTATAATTTTTATTTCCATTCACGGATCAACTTCATATTCATCGCGTTTGCTAATGGTGTTTCTACCGCCCGTGCCAAATCCACGTTGTCCAGCCCCCGCCAAGCCCAGGGTCAAGTCACTACTTAGTTTGCTCATATACGGGTAAATATTTCTTATAATTGCATGGATATCTCATTTTCTAGTCACCCTTGTGACCGCCCTGTGCCAAATCCACGTTCGTCCTGCCCCCGTTCCCAAAAGTCCAGTTCAAGGGTCAATAGGGTTAAAAACATCATTATACTTAGGTGCTTCAAAAACATTTAACGCTCAGGTAAATATCTTATAATTTTTTTTCCTGTTTTCTTTCATTTACGGAATCATCTTCATATTTCATATGATCAATTGCTCTAATGGTGGCCAATTCCTCTACAGCCCTGTGCCAAATCCACGTTTGTTTTTTCTTGCGTCCCCCAAGCCCCCAGGTCAAGTCAAGCCCACAGGGTCCAACATGCGGGTGGGTATGGCGGCCGATGGAGCGGGGTTGGGGGATGTTCGCCTTGCCAAAAACGATTGGGAAGGAACAGGGGGTGTGCGGTTGGGCGGGGGGGACTTGGTAAATATCTTATAATTTTTTCGTTTTCTTTTCACGGATCAGCTTCATATTTCATATATGCGAATGCTCTAATGGTCCTCTAACCCACCAGCCCTGTGCCAAATCCACGTTTCGTCCCCCGCCTGCCCCCGCCGGAAGCAGGGTCAAAGGTAAACATCATTCATACTTAAGTGCTAATCAAAAACCATTTCCAATAACCCGCTCAGGTAAATATCTTATAATTTTTCTGTTTCATTCACGGATCAAGCTTCATATTTCATATATGTTCAATTGCTCTAATGGTCCTCTACCGCCATGGTGCCAAAAATTTAAATCCAGGAACGTTGTCCCTGCCCCCCGCCAACTGCCCGGTAGGGTTCCAGAACCCCCCAGGGTCATTTATTAATTAGTGCTTCAAAAAACATTAACGCTCAGGTAAATATCTTATAATTTCTATTTTCGGTTTCACGGATCAGCTTCATATTTCATATATGCCAAATTGCTCTAATGGTCTCTACCGCCCTGGTGCCAAATCCACGTTTGTCCTGCCCCGCCAAGCCAGGGTCAAGGTCACATACTTGGTGCTTCAAAAACTTTAACGCTCAGGGTAAAAGAAAATTTTGACTTGCAATTTGGCCTCATTTATTATCAAAGCGATATGTTGGGGACATCCGTGTTCTATGAACACATTTTCTAGTTTATTAAACTTCACACATGCATAGAAGACGACCCAAAGGTGTGTCGCACGTAAGAATGACAACTCTTGCGTCGTTTAATTTCTTAGTTATCTCCCTTTGTTGTTTCGTGCACTGATTTCGTGTCTGGAGCATAACTCGAACACCCTTTGGAATATTTTCATGAAACTTCACACATGCATAGACCACGACCCTAAAGGTGTGTCCCGCAAGAATGACAACTCTTGCATCACTAATTCTTTAGTTATCTCCCTTTGTTTTTCCGTCACTGATTTTGTCTCCGGAGCATAACTCGAACACCCTTTTTTCAAACTACTTGTGTATCTGGGGAGGGGGATACACATGTGCTTGTCGACAAGCGTCCATTTCTAGTTCTCTATATACTTTTCAATAAGCCCATTTTTGACCTGGCGTGTCACACCACAGGTGCCTGCGTCACCCGACACGGGAGACAACGACCCGTGTATCGTGGTGGTGCCTAAGGAAGACGTGGAGCTGTCCGATGATAGGGAGGAGGTGTTTGCCACGCTGGAGCAGGACCTTCTATCACAGATGAGGGTAAGTCGTGAATCTGAACCCATTCCCTAGTGGGTCGGACCTGTGACATAAAAATGCCTATTAGTAAATCCCATTATGCCACCCATGTGTTGTCATACTGTACGTAAAAATGCCCATTGAAAAATCACATTACCCCACCCACTTGTTGTCATACTGTGCATTACGAACATACAGTACGACAACAGGGGGGTGGGGTAATGAGAATTTTTCAATGGGCATTTTTTATTTCACAGATCAGTCTTCCACACATAGTCTGTTCCACATGTTTATGCCGACAAACCTTTGGGTAATTATTCCAGCACAAAAATATTTACACAATTCCCTAACATTTGATTGGTCCGTTGCAAGTCTCTGTCCAAAATTTATATCCCAGTAAACTCCCACGCCAAACTACTTTCCGTAACCGTGAGGCGCAGTTAAAATAATTATTAAGAAAATCGAAAATAAACACATTGTCTTGATGAATTTATTTCAAATGCTGGAATTATAAGGAATGAATGGCCTTTTTGTGGAATTTATCGGGGATATAAACTTGGAAAAGTCGCGGGAATACTGGACGAGGCCTTCCGGCCTTCGTCCAGTATTCCCGCGACTTTTCCAAGTTTATACCCCGATAAATTCCACAAAAAGGCCATTCATTCCTATATTAAACACATTAAATCTAAAAAATATAAGTGCTGTAAGTACTTTCTTTTTCAGCAATAACTAAAAAGTCACCCTCCATCAAATATTGATTTTATAGGGAAAAACGATTTTCCTATGGGAATTTAACATTGGAGAAAAGGAGGAGGAAGCAGTGGTAATTGACTCCGAAACCTAGCTAGTTAGCTTGGAAATGATGTAAATAAGAAAACAAAAGTTAGAATTTGAAAATAGGTCCACAAATAAAAAAGTATGTTAAAAAAATATATTTTTAGCCCACATTTAACAGGGAAATCTTTTTTTCGCAATAAAATCAGTAATTGATGGAATTTCTTCGAATAATTTTTTTTGGGGAGGATGACTTTGTTATTGATGATAAAACTACTTGTATTTATATATTTTTAAGATTTAATGTGTTTAATGGCCAAAAGTTCGTCGGCAACAAAACGTGGAACAGACAGTAGTTATTGTGTGATAAATCCAGTTGTTTTCTTTTCACAGATGAGTATAAGTCATGTATGTGATTGGCATTCCCTGTTGCAAGTCAGAAATCAACGTTTCATATCAGTTATTTCATATATATCTATATTAAAGTGGCACTATTTTGTGCTGATGACTTGATGAGTACTATTGAAGCCCTCCAATGGTATCTATGTTTGAATTTTTTTGAATCTCGGTGGTTGTTCCTACCAGTTGGTGACTATTTTCAACACAATGCAGATTGAATAATATTGTAGGTGTAAATTTTCATCATTTACGGTACTACCGATTGTCATTCATTTTGCCATTTCATAGAAATAGTTTTGTTGAAATGAGTGCTTTACATATACATGTATTTTCGTAAAAATAAGGAGAACAGTTAGTTTGAAAATATATTAAAAGTCCAACGAATGAATGTTTTAGCTTCATTTGCTGAAAATGATAGGTTATAGCCTAGGGGTTAGGACACCTGGGCCCGGTTGCTCAAAACCTCTGTTAGCTTAACAGACTGTTAAATCCTTAGCAATGCTAATTCACATAATTTGACCATACAATTTTAATTCATAACTAGACGTACTTTATAATTATACAAATATGTGGACATCAAACTACAAATTGAATAAACAACTTGAAATTCAACACCATTAAATGAAGTACAGTGTAACCTCTCTAAACCGGACATCAAGAAAATATATATGATCTGAATTGGAGATGTTTCTTGGTAACACATCACAGATAATAATTCATAATTCCAGCACAAAAATATTTGATTGGCCCGTAGCAAGTCTCTGTCCAAAATTTATATCCCAGTAAACTCCCACGCCGAACTACTTTCTACAGGTGCGCTGTCAGTGCTGTCAATGTAAACAAATGGCTGCCATCTGTCAAAATAAACACATTTTCTTGATGAATTTATTTCAAATGCTGGAATTATAAGGAATGAATGGCCTTTTTGTACAATTTATCGGGGATATAAACTTGGAAAAGTCGCGGGAATACTGGACGAGGCCTTCCGGCCTTCGTCCAGTATTCCCGCGACTTTTCCAAGTTTATACCGAGATAAATTCCACAAAAAGGTCATTCATTCCTATAATGTTCGTTATCGCATAGCACATAACTATGGCGCGGAATCATGAAACGCCTGATTTACAGTGAAACCTCTCTATCAGTAACTCACCATCCTGCTTCTCTATTTCAGATATGTGCAACCAATGGTTCCCACTTTTCTAAACTGGGAGATGTGGTTAGTGCTAACAAGTAAGTGGTCTTAGTTGTTATGCTTCTACTGAAGGTGTCAATTGCCTGTCTGTGGTACTCTGTTTTGCAATTGTCTAATTATACAGGTAAGTATGTTTAAGGGCATGTCATATGTTCCATAAATGAAGTTGATAATTGAAAATTGATGTCTGATATCGTCTTTACACTGTTAGTGACTATTCATGATTTGATGAATATTCGTGGTATGGGTCATATAATAAAACAATTATAGTATTTTGAGTCGGTGTACATGAGATTTGCGGATCTTCGAAAAGTGATGTTGGCCTCCAGATTCGGCGTCGGTGAACATCACTTTTCTCAGGTCGGCGTCGGTGAACATCACTTCTCAGGTCCGTAAATCTCATGTACACCTCCTCAAAAGACAAAATTGTATAGTGTCTTGCATTTGTCGAAGTTAGTCCCATCTCTTAAAGAGACTGGTAGTCTGTCAAATAATAAATTCCAGTAAAACCAAGTGAAAAATATTATTAGGATATATTAACTCTTTGCATGCTAGCGGCGAAAATATCCGCCAAATGAATTAGGAGTATATGTTTTATTTCTCTCTGTAAATATGTCTTGAAATTTCATTAGAATTGTGTCCTCCGGACACAATTCTAATAAAATTCCAAGACATATTCATGACATTTATAAGGAGAAATAAAAGAAAATATAATGAATTGTCATCTGCTATTTTTGAACTATTTATAGCCCACAAATTTCCCAGCATGCAAAGAGTTAATACATATTTTCATACACATAGAATTTTCAAACGAGGCACATGTTCTGTTAACCCTTTCAACACTACAGCCCTCTATAGCGGTGTTTGCAAACAGTGTAGACCCAGATGAGACGGCTCATGACGAATCTACACTTTTTGCAAGTAATTTTCATGTAAATTTGAGAAAAAAGCACCCCGTTTTCATAAATGGACTAGTCTGAAAATATTTTGTTAAGATTTGATTGGTCGGAAAATTAACATATCACAATCTATTCCAGTTACTTAGGGGTGAAAGGGTATATAATACTCGTAATGTTCTAGATTTCAGAAACTGGAGTTCTTCTTCTCCTAGACTACATGTTCTGTTATTAACCCTTTCAACACTACAACCCTCTTTAGCGGTGTTTGCAAACAGTGTAGATCCAGATGAGACGGCTCGTGACGCGCCGTTTCATCAGGATCTACACTGTTTGCAAGTAATTGTTATGTAAATTAGAGAAAAAAGCACCCCGTTTTCAGAAATGGACTAGTCTGAAAATATTTTGTTACGATTTGATTGGTCGGAAAATTAACATGTCACAATCTATTCCAGTTACTTAGTGGTGAAAGCTATATAATACTGGTAATGTTCTAGATTTCAGAAACTGGAGATTGGATTACGGAAAGACTTGGATGCCTTAAAGAATGGTTTACGTCATAATGATCCCGTGCCCAAGTTCCACTACGAGAACAAAACATTTTCTATGGTGCAGTACGTATTCGTTAATTATATGAATGAATGGCCTTTTTGTGTAATTTATCGGGGTATAAACTTGGAAAAGTCGCGGGAATACTGGACGAAGGCCGGAAGGCCTCGTCCAGTATTCCCGCGACTTTTCCAAGTTTATATCCCCGATAAATTTAAAAAAAAAAAAGGCCATTCATTCCTTATAATTCCAGCATTTGAAATAAATTCATGAAGAAAATGTGTTTATTTTCCGTTTTCTTAAGAATTATTTTAACTGCGCCTCACGGTTACGGAAAGTAGTTCGGCGTGGGAGTTTACTGGGATATAAATTTTGGACAGAGACTTGCTACGGGCCAATCAAATGTTAGGGAATTGTGTAAATATTTTTGTGCTGGAATTATCGTCTTTTGTATTATCACCTTAGCAATAGGTGGCAGAGCTCCAGATAACTTTTGTATCTAAAGATTATTATACCCCCAGAATTCAAATTTGCCTTTTGTTATTTTACCCTCAGATTTCAATTTCAATATGTATTTTACTTTTACAAGTGTATTAAATTGATTTTCTTCCTTTAATATTAAATGGGGAACAAATGATAAAAAAAAAAAGAATTTAAAAATTGACTTATTGGAGCTGCAAAAAGCAAATACTGTTTGCTTTTTGCAGCTCAACTAAGTAAATTTCATCTTTATTACAGTATTTTCACTACTCAATTTGAAAATCAACGCGTATTCACATTGGTGTGAGTATTTTGTACTCCCACTTTTGATAAATCAGTGAGTATTAGTATTAGTACATAACATACGCCAATACGCACCTTATCTGAAGCTCTGGGTGCAGTATTGTTGTCAGACGTTTGTGTATAATTGGTCGTTCAAATGGCAGCATGCACATGGGCAGTTCTAGCCGAAGACCACCTATAACAGACTGTGTCAGATCATACTTTATAGTGTTCAGCCTGGCATAGGTCATACTTGTATATGGTTCATATATTATTAACCCTTTCAACACCGCATGCCTGTATTGTGGTATTGGCAAACAGTGTAGATCCAGATGAGCCGGCTCGTGACGAGCCGTCTCGTCAGGATCTGCACTTTTTGCAAGTGATTTTCATATCTTTGAGAACAAAAACACACTGTTTTCATAAATTGACTAGTCTGGAAATCATTTTGTGACGGTTGGATTGGTTGCAAAATTAACATATCAACATCCATTCCAGTTACTTAGGGATGAAAGAGGTAAACAGTTAAAAGATATCTTGTGATGATAGGTGAATTACCATGACAAATTTTGTCGCGTGTAATTTTCAATCACTTGTTTACACCTCTATTTGGTGAGTATACCCCTGCTTTTAAAGTATGCCGAGCGGTATATAGTTTTCACCTTTCCGTATGGCCGTCCATCCATTGTCTGTATGTCCGTACCACGAAAACTTAACACTGGGAATAGACTGAGAGATTTAGCTCGCTATGCCTCATTGCAGATGTAACACAGACCTGGGGGAGAATGACGTGGAGATGACCATAGTGCGGGGTATACAGTACAACCTGCCAGCCGGATTCGCAGAGAAGGACCTCGACACGTACATCAAGTTTGAGTTTCCCTACCCAAATGTAAGTAGTAATCAAGCTTACAGGGGTTGAATGTTCATGCCCATATACTCAAGTGTTCGTATCAGTATACAAATATGTTCATGCCCATATACTCGAGTGTCCGTATCAGTACACAAATACAAAGTGTTGAATTTCCATACCCAAATTACTAGAGTTGGGTATCGTCGGAAAAAACGTATCGCGATATGTATCATGATAGTCGAAAAAAAGTATCACGATATGCATCGATAGTATCGCGCGGATTACTCTGATAACCAGTTACACTGCTTTTGTACTGTGAAGCCAAAGTTGTGTACCACATATAGTTGTTGTGTGGTGTTTAACACTGTTTATAATTAATAGTTGTATGCATGTTCTACTCGTTTTTTCTTTAATACAAAATAGATAAATTAGTTACATGTATATTGCATAATTAATTGGCCTCCAGACGGTTTTCAAATAATAATAAAAATCCCGTGGACAGAAAGAGGTGGGGCTGTGGTGAGGGGGTGGAGGACGCTTGGGTAGGGAGGATTGAAAGTCTAGTGTCTCAAAAAAAGATCGCTAAATACACAATACTCAATAATAATGATGCAGCTCAATTTGATTGATAATAACATTGTGATTTGGAGTTGAATTTTTTTTTTTTTATTGAATTGTTGAACATATATTGAAAATGAATCTACAAGGACCCACAAACACACAGAGGCATCATTAAACAACAATTTTGCACTTTAATTTTACGCCAAAAACGGCCGGTTCTACTGTAATGCTGCCTTTTTAGATGTGGAAGTGAAAAAAAATGGTCGCGAAAACCCATGACATGGCTCGTGTTCCGAACTTCCGGTTTGATATGAGATTAATAAAAAACATGCCATCAACTGCGCACAAGCCAAACGGTTCAATAAAGTGTTTTTTGTGCACATTAATGATTGTTAAAGAAACTGTCGATGTCCTAGGATGTCGAATCCAGAGGTTCCTATAAAAATCACTTCAAATATTTACCTCTTTCTAGCACCAAAAACACGATTATTGAAAATGTGTTAATAATTACCATGTAGCTATCGTCAACTATCAATAGTTGGCAGTGTATCGTGAAGATATGTACCTCGATCTATCGATGCATCGGTACTATCGGTCCACCACTACAAATTATGTACTTGTCAGTGCTCTCTAGCCGATTTCCTCAAAATTGCGAAGTATACTTTTCTGGCAAAGTATACTGTGAGGGAGTAATCATTTACTTTTCCCGAAATGCATTATATCATATAGAACTAACCAATGCTTATATTTGATGATTAATTGTATGAAGAATTATTATACCGAATTTATTACATTATCACAGCCATTTTGGCTGTGATAATGTAATAAATTCGGTATAATAATAATTGGTAAATTTATCCTAAAATTGAAAATTTCTCCCTCAAAGTATACTTTTCTAGAAAAGTATACTTTGCAATGTTGGTGAAATAGGCTACTGGACTTGGATTTGCATCCCAAGTTTAATACTTGACGGCTTAATTATGCCCGCACAAACGACGTTCAGAGCTTGTCGGTCGGTCTGTTGGAAATTTGGTTTCCGCTCCATATCTTCTAAACTGATGATATGCCACAAACGTTTGCCATTATGAGACGCTGTGTCTCGTTCAATACCCATGTGTCCAAGGTCAAGGTCACACGTAGAGGTCAAAGGTAAAAAGGTAAAAAATGCGCATGAGATTTCGTTTCTGCTTTATATCCATCCCTAAATGACCTTAGATGTTACTGGGACGTTAAACCCATTCACTTTTTTCTGATTTATATCTTCTAACCCGATGAATGGATTTTCAAATGGTTTGCCACAAATGTTTGCCATGATAGACGATGTGTCGCATTTAATACCCACATGCTTACGTCCAAGGTCAAGGTCATACTTAAAGGTCAAAGGTAAAAAATGGGCATGAAATTTTGATTTCCTACCTATGAAACTCTACCTATTAAATCTGTTCATGTGTCGAAGCGATGTTTGTGTATAGGAATGAATGGCCTTTTTGTGGAATTTATCGGGGTATAAACATGGAAAAGTCGCGGGAATACTGGAAGAAGGCCGGAAGGCCTCGTCCAGTATTCCCGCGACTTTTCCAAGTTTATATCCCCGATAAATTCAACAAAAAGGTCATTCATTCCTTATAATTCCAGCATTTTAAATAAATTCATCAAGAACATGTGTTTATTTTCCGTTTTCTTAAGAATTATTTTAACTGCGCCTCACGGTTACGGAAAGTAGTTAGGCGTGGGAGTTTACTGGGATATAAATTTTGGACAGAGACTTGCTACGGGCCAATCAAATGTCAGGGAATTGTGTAAATATTTTTGTGCTGGAATTATTGGGTATTATGATCACTCCTGTGATAGCTTTTGTTTTCATAGTCAAAATTAATGTGAGTGAAATAAGCAACTGTTGAGTAATTTGCAGTAGAGAGAATCCTGGGGACCGTTTCACTCAACTTTGTACAATTAAAATGTTCGTAAGTTCAAATTTAGGATCGTCTGGAAATTTCAATTAATTAATTTAATAAATGTAAATCCAATAATTGTTTTCAAGAAACATTGTTAATGTGAAATTTATAGTCTATCATAATTTTGCACTTACGAACATTTTAGTCGTACGAAGTTTAGTGAAACGGTCCCCAGAGTACCTTTGTTGTATGTTAATGCGGTCATATTATTACAATTTGTGCCGTTTTATTGTAGGACGTTCCACAGGTTGGGCAATCAGAGACAGTTAAAGCTTCCTTTAACCCAGGTAGGTGTGGCCTCTGTTTCTGATTGTTTTTGTCGGATGAGACTTTAAACTGTTGTCCCATCTCTATTTGACCTTAGCTGTTGCTGGAACGTTAAACCCATTCACTTTCACTTTTCTTGGTATTGTTCAACGTATCGTATTAATGCAGAAAGCTTGCATATTTATAGTGTATCAAAATTATGCAATTTTGGAGCACTGACCTTTGGGAATGATTTTGCGATCAGACCTGCATTAGTCTGCTTGTGCAGTACTTTTCAGCAAAAAAAGTGAATTTTATCTTGGTCCAAATCGATACCAAAACTGTAGCCCATAATAAATTTATAGCCAGGTTTTTGAAAAAAAATCCAGGCTATTGGATTGGCGAAAGCCGGTGCGGGCGGTGGGGCGGCGCCACAATCAATGTTAAGTTTTCGTGTTTGAGTGCAATTTCTTTGTTTACTGTACCACCTAGGACCACCAAACAAATTTCACAGCTTCATAACTCAAGGTGTGCCACCACATATCACTATCCAACATTGCTGATTTTTTTTTAATAACTACCCATTTTTTCCGCGCAGTCGACTTAGCCATTTTCAATGTTAAGTTTCCGCGTTTACAATGTTAAGTTTTCGTGTTTAAGTCCATTTCTTGGTACTGTACCACCTAGGACCACCAAACTTACATTTCAGCTTCATAACTCCAAGGGGTGCCTACCAACATACAAAACTAATCCAACATGTGACCATTGTTTTACCTTTACCTATTATTTCTACGTAATTGACTTTTAACGTACGTCTGGTTTTAAAGTTTTTTTGCTTAAAACTTTTTTGTTATACTATATCTCTGCAACTCGCTTCGCCCATTACCTTGAAACTTCACATGGGTGTTTATCATCATCCATATTTTCATTTTAACCCCCAAACCGTGCGGCCCCTGTGCACAATGTCAAGGTCAAATTACTTTGAATTTTTTTGTTAAAGTTTTTAAGTGTACTATATCTCTGCAACTGCTTCACCCATTACCTTGATCACTTCACATGGGTGTTTATCATCATTGTCGCACCGCTTGCGGAAAGCGCATTTTATTTTTTTGCATTTCGGCATACGTCCCGTCCTTCCATCCGTATCCATCCGTCCGGTTAAAGTTTTTTTCGTTAAAGTTTTTCCATCTACTATATCTATTTTTTTAGTGTCCATGCCTCGCCCCAAGGCGCGACATGCAGGCCACGGCCATCTAGTCTACAAAAAGTGGGTATAATTATGTTATCCAAGTGTCTATGCTTGGAAAAAACCTGGCCTTCGTGGCTTTGCCTCGTTTCTTGTTATTATACTGAATTTATTACATTATCACAGCTAATGTAATAAATTCAGTATAATAATTCTGCATACTTTTAATCATCAAATATACTCAGTGGTTAGTCCTATATGAAATAATGCATTTCAGGAAAAATAAATGATTACTCCCTCAAAGTATACTTTGCAATGTTGGTGAAATAGGCTACTGGTATCCTCTTCCAAACTGCTGCTCAGAATTTCTGACTGTGTGTTCTACAGTCAGTAGTGCATTGCCCCGTCTGTATATGACCTTTCTGTTGAACAGTAGCCGATTTCACCAACATTGCAAAGTATACATTTCTAGCAAAGTATACTTTGAGGGAGAAATTTTCAATTTTAGGATAAATTTATTAACTTTTATTATACTGAATTTATTACATTATCACAGCCATTTTGGCTGTGATAATGTAATAAATTCAGTATAATAATCTGCATACTTTTAATCATCAAATATATGCATTTGTTAGTTCTATATGAAATAATGCATTTCGGGAAAAATAAAGGATTACTCCCTCAAAGTGTACTTTGCTAGAAAAGTATACTTTGCAATGTTGGTGAAATCGGCTAGTCTGGTATCCTCTTCCAAACTGCTGCTCAGAATTTCTGACTGTGTTCTACAGTCAGTAGTGCATTGCCCGGTCTGTATATGACATTACTGTTGATTTGTAGCAGATTTCATCAAAATTGCAAAGCATACTTATCTAGCAAAGTATACTTTGAGGGAGTAATCATTTATTTTTGCCAAAATGCATTATTTCATATAGAACTAACGACTGCATATATTTGATGATTAAAAATATGCAGAATTATTATACTGAATTTATTACATTATCACAGCCAAAATGGCTGTGATAATGTAATAAAGTCAGTATAATAAAAATTAATAAATTTATCCTAAAATTTAAAATTTCTCCCTCAAAGTATACTTTGCAATGTTGGTGAAATAGGCTACTGATTTCAAACCTCAATCAATCAATCACTACTGAATGGTAGCTGCTAAATTCAGTAGAAGAAAATATGTGCTCTGCATCAGTAGAAAACTTGATATATTTTGAAGCGCACAAATGGGTAACGAATCATGTTATCACGATCTGGGGGCCGTTTCACTAAACTTTGTACGACTAAAATGTTTGTAAGTCCAAAATTATGATAGTCTGTAAATTTCACATTAACAATGTTTTCTTGTAAACAATTAATGGATTTACATTTATTGAGCATAGGCTGCATAAGCAGCCTATGCTCAATAAATGTAAACCAATGAATTGAACTTTCCAGACGATCCTAAATTTGCACTTACAAACATTTTAATCGTAGGAAGTTTTGTGAAACGGCCCCCAGATCGCTAAATTATGATAGTCTGTAAATTTCACATTAACAATGTGTTCTTGTAAACAATTAATGGATTTACATTTCAGCGTAGGCCTATGCTCAATAAATGTAAATTTATCACTTGAAATTCTCAGACGATTCTAAATTTGCACTTACGAACATTTTAATCGTACAAAGTTTAGTGAAACGGGCCCCAGCAATATTTGTCATTACCGTGTATTTTTATTAAGATTTTGGTCAATGGAATTGTCCAAGTCTTACATGGAACAGACCATGTTATATATTTAATGGTGAAATGAGTTTGACACTTGGGTTCTTGAGATATGAGTCATAGATGCATATCTGTAATGGCAATATTTGTTGTGATGATCTTGTATTTGAGCTGATATTCATTATTTGTTGTAGAATACCAAGAACCTGTGAAGTTAACAATGAACAGAAAAGCAAGAGCTCTAGTCAGAGTTATTGAACGGAAGACTATAAAGTTAGAAATTTATTATAAACGGTATGTTCACAAATGCCAGGAAACCCAACCCTATCTCTGGTGTACTTTATAGTTCGGAACACTGCCTTGGTGATTCTGGTATGGCGAGGACCTGGCATCAGATCAGGATTATTCTGATTTCAGGGCTGAATTTATAGTTTTTTTTGTTGTAAATATTAAGTTCTGATTTTGTGATTTTCCCCCCATTGTACATGTACTTGAAAATGTACATGTACTTGTACAGGTAATATAATATGGGATTTAGTACTAAACCCATTGACCCGGCCTTAAATGACCTTAGCTGTTGATAGGCCGTTAAACCCCACAAACTCACCAATTGAAGATGTCGGTGGAAAAAGGGGGCTAAGCCCCCTTTGTCCACTGACACCTTCAATTGTAGTGTAATATTGATTTATGGACATAGTATGCCTGCTTCATGGTCAGTGCCTGTCTTTATATCATAAAACTAAACGTTGAGATAGGTTTGCTGTTCTGTTCGCTGATCAAAAACCATTTTCTTTTACAACCATTTTCAGTGTCATTACAGTAAATGTCAAATAGTTACCAATGACAATTTTACTTCACATACAGTCGAACCTGTGCTAAAGACCACCTGGGAATAGCAATTCCCTGTCTATAGCAGTCACGGTTTTGCTTTCCCAATTACTATATAAATGACCCTGTGAATAAAGACCACCTGTGAACAAAGACCATATTTGTCTCTTCCCATGGCTGGCCTTTATTCACAAGTTTGACTGTATTTGCTTTCAATGGACTCATTTCCATGCGCTCTGGATGGCATTCATTCATTCATTCATTCATTCATTTTCATTCATTCATTCATTCATTCATTTGGCTTATATTTAAGGGTGGGAATTGGCTTTAACACATTCCATACCCGGTAAAGGTGTTCGCGCCAATTCCCACCCCCTGGATGGCAGTGAGTGGGAATTTTAGTTTGCACGTGTCTGTCCATCCATTGTCCAACAAACTTTTTAACCCAAGTTTTAATACTCTGTATACTACATGTACCATAAAATGTAGGAGTGTGTTATGCAAAACTTCGCTCTGCCTCCGATATATCCAAAATTAAGTCATTTATCTCCTAAAATCTGACTGCTTGTGTGGCAAACTACTTCAATATTCATCTGATTCACTTTTTACTCTGCAAGATCAACAGCCATAACATAAAAAAAGTCACTACCATAACAATTTCAACACCGTTTGATTTATGAAAGCCATATAAAATAGCGGTTTCCTAAATCAAATTGTATCTTCACACACTGTTATCGTGATACACAAGTACAACCATACTAACGGTAAATATTTCGACACTACAAGTTTGAGAAGCCATATATTGATGTGTTCTTCACCCAGAGTTACGCCTCTTTATACTTCCAGTTTATGAAGTATGCCGAAGGGTATTCAGTTTTCACTTTTCGTCTATTCATTTGTCCAGACGAATATCCACAAGATATGAGCTTAGGTGGACTCTGAAATTAATATAATAGACTTAATCCATCCTTAAGCTCATATCATTGTTTTTTATGAGATTTTTCTTTGATCTCGAACAATGTTGGTACGTCAGTCCATTCCATAACACATAAACTTATCATTTCGAAATGTTCATTAATATTTGTGTTTATCGGTCCAGTAGCCGATTTCATCAAAATTGCAAAGTACACTTATCTAGCAAAGTATACTTTGAGGGAGTAATCATTTATTTTTCCCAAAATGCATTATTTCATATAGAACCAACCACTGCACATATTTGATGATTAAAAGTATGCAGAATTATTATACTGAATTTATTACATTATCACAGCCAAAATGGCTGTGATAATGTAATAAATTCAGTATAATAAAAATTAATAAATTTATCCTTAAATTGAACATGTCTCGCTCAAAGTATACTTTGCTAGATAAGTATACTTTGCAATGTTGGTGAAATAGGCTACTGGTGGCGGCCAGGGGTATCCATAAGGCCCTGCTCACTTGTTGTAGTTTTCGAATGAAAAGCTGTTACAGGGGGCATCATCTGTGTCTTAGGAGACACTATCGTCTCGTCGGTGTCCTAAATATAATCTTTATTTATGTCTTTTTCCATACAGGGGTTTTTTGAAGAGTGACAAAGTGCTGGGGACTGTGAATGTGAAGTTAGTACCTCTGGAGTCCCAGTGTACCCTGCACGACAGCTTTGACGTAAGTAGTCAACCCTTACACCGCTATCTTCATTTTTTGTCGTCTGTTGTTTATTTTCTGTTTTCCATTTTTATCATCAAAAACATGCTTTGTCAGCACTTTAGAATAATTTAGAACATGTTTTGACAGCACTTCAGAATCATTTCCTTTGGAAATGATTCTAAAGTGCTGTCAAAACATGTTTTTATTGAGAAATAAGGCAAGATATAAAAGCAACAGCCGACGACAATTGTTGTGTGTAGCGGTCTAAGGGTTAATAGACAGGCTTTAGGCTGTGGCACTCCCAGGGTGTTTGGTTTACAGAGGTTCTCCACTGCATTTGTGGCTGTGCCTGCAGAAATGAGGCTTATGTGATTTGTGATCAGTGTAGCTCCTGATCAAATCGTTCCTGTAGCCTGATAGCGATCTATATTACTGGTTAGAAGCATGACGGGTGTTTCATTGATAGAATGGCGAACAGTGCAGATCCTGATCAGACTGCGGATGCACAGGCTGATCTGGATCTACACTGATCGCAATACCCATAAGCCCCATTTCTCCAATCACAGCCAAATTTGTGGAATGGGTTGTTGTTTAGGGGTAGAGCACTGGATTTTAGTTCCGGAGGTTTTGGGTTCAATCCCCCTATAGGCATGAAAAAATACCAACTGGTCTTTCGGGTGACTTTAAACCGGGGTCCCTTTTCTATGTGACCTTAGTAATTGCTGGGACATTCAACTCGTTCACTTTCACTTTTCTAATGTGTTTGTTCACCTTGTAGTTAACAGAGGGGCGTAAGTCTGTGGGTGGCAAGCTGGAGGTCAAGGTCAGGATCCGTGACCCCTTCAAGAGCAAGCAGGTGGAGGAGATGAAGGAGAAATGGCTCATTATTGACCAGTTCATCAAGACGATGACCAAACCGAAACCTAAAGCCACGGTACGTTTGTACATACATGTATGTGCACAGTCAAATATTGTTAAAGCCTGAAGCTGTTTGATATTGAACCCCTTAGACTGTGGGAAACACAAATTGTTGTCCGCTGTTGTTTTTTTGTTTTTTCTTAATAAAAACATGGTCTGACAGCACTTCAGAATCATTTCCGATTCTGAAGTGCTTTCAAACCATTTTTTGGCTGTTCATAGCTAAATGTAAATATAACATAAACAACGGATGACAAAATGTAAGTCATCAGTGTATGAGTTAAGCTGTGATGTAACTGAGATAAGAACATGTTATGTTATATTTGTTTTGTCCAGTTCCATCTGGGACCCGTTTCACTAAACTTCGTACAAATACAATGTTTGTAATGCAAAATTATGATAATCTGTAAATTTCACATTAACAATGTTTTCTTGTAAAGAATTATTGGATTTACATTTATTGAGCAGAGGCTGCATATGCAGCCTATGCTCAATACATGTAAATCCATCAATTGAAATTTACAGACTGTTCTAAATCTGCACTTTAATACGAACATTTTAGTCGTACAAAATTTCGTGAAACGGCCCCCAGGTACCTAGATGCACAAACCAAATACACACTGTGCTGTATCAGTCCTTGATACTGATACAATGTGTCGTGGTCAATCTGGAATTGAAAACTACTTTCGCTAACATCTCATTACATTAACGATGTCACAACAGAACAGAACAGAACACATCGTTTATGTATACAAAGAGTTTCAGTTCACACGCAGGTGGAATAAAAAACAAGCAAGGCATGTATGATATACTAAGCAAGTTGACGTCTATAAAACTAATGTAGACAGGCAATGCAACTTCTAATGCACTCTATAAATATCACGCAATCTGATTGGCTGATGGTCATACATTACAGGTATATCGTTGTTGATGAACGGTCGCAAATTATTTCAATATGTATTCCTACGCCAGTAGTAAAGGAGTGCATTAGAAATAGGTTAACCGCATTGTAATTTTGAAATTTGTGGCGTATATCAGAAAATGATAGGTCGGAAAACATGTTAAACAGATTTTCTGACCTATCATTTTCTGATATACGCCGCAAATTTCAAAATTACAATACAGTTAACCCTATAATATACTTTCAATGGGAAATAAGAAATAGAAAGGAAATAGTTCAAAGCTTGCATCAGGCGGAATGTTCCAAATGTAACAGGTTAACATTGATCCCAGTGGCAGTATAAAGCAATTTTATCATGGATTTTTTTCTTCTTTCTAGGGTGGAGATCACAGAGCTTCATCGTAAGTAACTTTCATTCTACTTTTGTGGTTTCTATCAGGGATGGTTGTGGCCTAGAGGTTAGCATTGGACGTCAATACCTGTAGCCAATTTCACCAACATTGCAAAGTATGCTTTTCTAGCAAAGTATGCTTTGAGGGAGTAATCATTTATTTTTCCAGAAATACATTATTTCATATAGAATTAGCGACTGCATATATTTGATGATTAAAAAAGTATGCAGAATTATTTATTATACTAAAGTTATTACATTATCACAGCCAAAATAACTGTGATAATGTAATACATTCAGTATAATAAAAATTAATAAATTTATCCTAAAATTGAAAATTTCTCCCTCAAAATATACTTTGCTACAAAAGCAATTTTGATGAAATCGGCTACAGAGGTTGTGGGTTCAATCCCCGCCCTAGGAATGAACAAATACTTTCATAGTATTTCCATCTCACTGGTCTTTCTGATGAGACTTGAAACGGAGGTCCCGTCTCTACAATGACCCTTTCACTTTTGTGTGTTCTATCATTTTATTGTTTGATTGATTGGGGTTTTTTTTGTGGGTTCACCATCCATGTACAGCACCGGTACAGGCAGCACACCATAGAGTCAGCACAGAAATTACAATAAAAACATTCAGCATTGAAAGACAGTGTTCTCATCTAGTGCCAGGGGCCCTTATTACACCCGATCATTTAGCCCCAGGTGTGAATCCCAGTAATATATATATATAAGGTGGTAGGTAACCTTTAAAAACGGTAGCCGGATTAGCTCAGTAGGTAGAGCGTCGGACTGCGGATCGCAAGACCCCGGGTTCGTATCCCACCTCGACCGCTGCGAGTGGCCGATTCGGCGTGTTTTTGGGCAAGACAACTTCGTGCTTGCCTAGTCCTATCGGATGGGGACTTGAATAGTCGGTCCCGACATGCAAGGTCATCGAGCCAGTGCCGTCCTTAAATCAAAGCATTTACATTTTAGCCTTTAAACCTTATCCTGAAGCACCACGACCTTATAATTCTCAGGTTGAAATTGTATCTGAGCATATTTAATAACAACTATCTTGCAATTCTTCTGTTGATCTTTAATCCACCAACAGATGTTTCAGTAGAGTAAATGTACTTGTATACCTTTATTGTTATATTCATTCTAACATTCAATAAATTAGAATTTCCAGTGCAGTCATTTCATATGGTAATTTCAGATATTTCCAAAATGCCACCACCTTATAATGCCCAGTAGTGGAGAACACTGTATAAGTAATTATAAAGGCCCAACTTGTTTGTGTACTGGTGTGTGTCTTGCACTAGCCCCATGTGCGTCATGTTGAAAGCAGAAATCTTCAGCTGGTTGTTACAAACTATACAATAAACTAAAGTGTGATATAACGTTACAAAACTATGTCATTTTACACTTCTGTAATTGAAAGGGGTCAGTGGAAGAATGGGGCTAAGTCCATATGGACTTAGCCCCCTTCTTCCACTTTCGCCTTCAATTCGCAATTACATGATACACAACATAACACGAAAACCTCTTTAGATAGATATTCATCTCACCACACAAGTATATCTTGTGACCACTTATTTGAACCGTGTAATGGTTCAAATAAGTGGTCACAAAATATACTGGTGTTGAGAAATAATAACAACAATAACAACAATAAGTAAATGACAAGATGAACAACAATAAATAAATAAAATAGAAAATTTGAACAAATTAATTGAAAGGGTCTGTGGAAAAAGGGGGCTAAGTTCCAAAGGAACTAGGAACTTAGCCCCCTTGTTCCACAGACCCATTCATTTGATTTCTGGCATAAAATGTGATTATGATTGGAGATATTTTTTGCTAACCGTCTCCCTTTTCTGTGTATCTGCAGGACACAGAAGTCGAGAATGTGTTGTTTGTCATAACCAGATGGAGATTTCTGCCCGCTGACACGACATGCTGCTCAAGGGTGAATTCCAGTCTATTGTGATACTTTTACGAGATATATATATGAGCCGCGCCATGCGAAAACCGGGCTTAATGACAAAAAGTTCAGTTTTTACTTTTTCGCGTATTCTGAATTGTACATCTTTAAAAAACCATATGACACCAAAATTATCAATGCATCCCAATTATTTTTCATTTTAGAAGTATTTTTATGACGCGTGGTAAAAACTTATAGGACGTTTTAGATCAATGACGTTGAAATTACGACGTTTTTATCAACGGCGTATACAAGGGGTGTTGATAAAATACCCGGACAAGTCTTATATATTTGTCATCTTTTATCGCATGTCAACCAAATTTGGATATCTCGTAGCCTTTCCAAGTGTTTCCCATTAGGCCAAGACAAACTATGAAAATAATGTTTATTGCAGTTGCTGTTAATGTAATGTCATGTTTTGGATTGCGGCCCAAGTAGCATAATTCCGTATGAATACTTCAAATAAGCAGAGTGTTGGCGTTTCCCTGTTGTTTGCTGCTGTCTGAAATAATTTTGGGGAATAATAGCGACATTATTTTAACATTTCGTATGCGACGACATATTTTAAAGTAGGAAGTAGACTCTTATAACATTAACTGTGTAACAAAACACGACGTCGGGCAGATTTGCTAGCGTGATACCTTATAATTGTCGCCGTGTGTCTTTCTTGAGGATCGCCTGCTTACCATCGCCTGATTCAGACATACATTATTATGCAGTCAAGTGATACGCTGATGATTTGATACTACAAATCGTGCGAAAAGCAAGTTTATGACCATCAAATTTCCAATTAATTTCAAGACATTTAGAAAACTCCACCGACCTCACTGTGTGCTTTGTGCATTATGTATTGCCTATACACAAACAATGAAGGAGCTGCATTGAAATCACTGATTCTGAATCTATTAGAGAGATTTTGATGCATTTTTTTGCCAAATTCAATACAAACCCTGGATAATTATTTCATTATATAGCTGCGTGTCTACCTACGTTTATGATAAAATGAGTGGCATTAAATGACATATCATTCGCTAAGTACTGGATTGAATTGTTCAAAAGTGTCTCAATTTTCCAAGATAATATATGTAATACCGTTGGCATACACTAGGTTGTTCATATTTAAGATTATTTAGGATTCAAGGTGCAGTGTAAGCTGATATGTACATGATGTAGCCAGTTAAATCATACGTTCACAATTTTGAATGCATAAGGATAACCGACAAAAACAGAGCGACAATGTCAAAGAACGACAGTTATATAGGCGACAATACACAGCGCCTGAAGCATTTCTCTAAGTCATTGATGCTGCGAGGAACTCGTGCAAGTATCCTTGCTATACTATTTTGTCACGACACCATGGCCATAACGTCAAACATTAATTCACGTTCAGTGACGTCACCAGTACGTGACGTCAAGTCATGACGTCATAATATGTGTACTAAGGTGCAAGGCATCGCGTCTCATATTAGTGAAAGTTTCAGTACGTTATAATTTTCCGTTTTCTGTTCACACTTAATGTTAACTGACACCAGTAAACGTAAATGGGAGGGCAAAATGTGAACTTTTACAGCGACTCTGCAAACGTCGTTTTTCCGACGTCGTTTACCGCTTTTCATGACGTTGTCATTAAGCCCAGTTTTCGTATGGCCCGGCCCATATATAAACATTCGGGGACATTGATTCCATCCAATGTATCTAGAGAGCGGAAGTGTGTGTGTGTGTGGGTTAACCCTTTCAGCCCTACAGACTCTGTAAAGTCAACTTGTACAAACACCATAGATCCAGGGGCCCGTTTCACTAAACTTCGTACGACTAAAATGTTCGTAAGTGCAAATTTAGGATCATCTGGAAATTTCAATTGATGGATTTACATTTATTGAGCATAGGCTGCATATGCAGCCTATGCTCAATAAATGTAAATCCAATAATTGTTTACAAGAAAACCTTGTTAATATGAAATTTAGAGGCTATCATAATTTTGCACTAACGAACATTTTATTTCTACGAAGTTTAGTGAAACGGCCCCCAGATGAACCGGCTACTGCGTTTGTCAGTATTATTCAGTTTGAGAAAAAAAAAAAAAAAAAAATTCTCTTTAATGGAATATTCCAAACAATAGCATGGAAAATCCAATAGTGGATATGTAGGGATCAAAGGGTTGGCTGTGAATTTGTCATTACTGGGATTCACACATTAACCCTTAAAAGGCGGGAACCGAAAATTTTGTCTGCTGATGTTTCATATTTTGTATTCTTTCTTAGTAAAAACATGGTTTGACAGCACTTTAGAATCATTTCCATTGGAAATGATTCTAAAGTACTGTCAAAGCATGTTTTCATGAGTTTAATGGCAAATAAAACATAAACAGCAGACGATAAATTCTAATTCAGCATTGTTAAGGGTTCATGGTGAATTCCGCCTTTCCTGGATTCACATGTGGAACCAAGTGCTATATGGTATATGGACAGCTGATACCAGTAGCTTATTTCATCAACATGGCAAAGTATACTTCACTAGAAATGTTCAGTTATCATTTTTATTATACTGAATTTATTACATTATCACAGCCATTTTGGCTGTGATAATGTAATCAATTCAGTATAATAATTCTGCATGCCTTTAATCATCAAATATATGCAGTCGTTAGTTCTATATGACATAATGCATTTCGGGGGGAAACGATTACTCCCTCAAAGTATACTTTGCTAGATAAGTATACTTTGCAATGTTGATGAAATCGGCTACTGGTTAGGTTATAAGGATGTTCGTGCTAGAAGGGTGGTGTGATTTCAGTTTACTTTACTCCCATCTACATTTGCATGACCTTGTTGTTATTAAAGCAGGTGGAAAACTATTTGCTCAGATGACGAGTAAATTTATTTTGTAAATTTTATGCCCCCGTCGGGAGGCATATAGTGTTTGGACTGTCAAGAGTTTTTCTACAACGGGGGCATATGTGGACTGACGGGCCACATTTTCTTTTCATATGTTTATGTTTATTTTATTTATTATATGGGATGGATTGTGGCCTAGGGGTTAGAACACCTGGGGGCCGTTTCACTAAACTTCCTAGGACTAAAATGTTCGTAAGTGCAAAATTAAGAGTCTGTAAATTTCATATTAACCTTGTTTTTGTTTAAACAATTATTGGATTTACATTTATTGAACATAGCGGCCTATGTTCAATAAATGAAAATCCATCAATTACAATTTCCAGGCGACACTAAATTTGCACTTACACAAACATTTTAGTCTTACGAAGTTTAATAGTGAAACGGCCCCCTGACTTCCAATCAGGAGGTTGTGGATTCAAACCTCGCCTTAGGCATCAAAAAATACTTTCATAGTATTTCCATCTCACTGGTCTGTCGGATGAGACTTTAAACTGTGGTCCCGTCTCTATATGACCTTAGCTGTTGCTGGGACGTAAAACCTTTTCACTTTTTATTTATTAATATTTGCAATTTTTGACGTGTATATGTATACCTACTTCACTTGTAATGTCTCATGACATTGTAGTGGGTGGGGGTGGGAGAATGTGTCGGGTAATTTTAACGATCGGGGTTCATCCTTACCGGAATTCTGGCTGGAGACCAGTAGCCTATTTCACCAACATTGCAAAGCATACTTTAGTAGCAAAGTATACTTTGAGGGAGAAATTTTCAATTTTTTTAAAAATTTATTAATTTTTATTATACTGAATTTATTACATTATCACAGCCATTTAATGGCTGTGATAATGTAATAAATTCAGTATAATAATTCTGCATACTTTTAATCATGAAATATATGCATTTGTTAATTCTATATGAAATAATGCATTTCAGGAAAAATAAATGATTTCTCCCTCAAAGTATACTTTGCTAGTAAAGTATACTTTGCAATGTTGATGAAATAGGCTACTGGTTTGGCCCTCACATACGTCTTTGGCATTTTGTAAATATGCAGATGTTCGAAGGTACAAAATCACATGGCGTGTCTCATATATAGTGCATTTATATTTCTGACCACCACAGCAAGAGGATATGTTCTGTTTTAACCCTTTCACCCCTAAGTAACTGGAATGGATTTTGATATGTTAATTTTTCGACCAATCCAATTATCATAAATAATTTTCAGACTAGTGCATTTGTGATAAGGGGGTGTTTTTGTTCTCAAAAATATGAAAATTACTTGCAAAAAGTGTAGATCCTGATGAGACGGCTCGTCACGAGCCGGCTCATCTGGATCTACACTTTTTGCCAATACCACTATACAGGCGTGTGATGTTGAAATGGTTAATAGTAGAATATTCTGATCCCAGTGCTGGAAGTGTGTTGTAGTGACCTTGTAACGATTGACCCTTGTAACGATTGACACATCTGTGTAGTGAGATCCACAGGTGGTGGGATCGGTGATAGGATGGTATAACATACTGTTGTTGACGTTTACACAATAGAAATACACAACATGTATGTTCTCACAAGTTGAGTATTAACTCTATTTGTGAGAACATACATTTTTTTGTTGGTTTATATATTATTGTGTAAATGGATGGATGCATTTCGGGTAAATCATTTTATATATGCAATATTATGTTATTATGCCCCTATGCGATAGCAAGGGGGACATATTGCATTGCTCTTGGGGTTCCATACGTCTGTCCGTCCATCCGTCCGTCCGTCCGTCCGTCTGTGTACATTATACGTCGAAAAGTTTGTAAGAGTTTCTCCAGTTAGAGTCCAGTATGCCACGGGGGCATATCCTTATTTTACAAACATAATGTGTAGTTAAGTTTTAAATTGTACATATCAGGCATGTATCCATTAAACATAAATACAGGAAATATATACCCAATAATCGTTTGGACGTTGGCACCAGTTTTTGTGCATTTTTAACCAAAATATATATAATTGTTTTGTAACCACGTTTTTGATATGCATTTTAATGTGATGCGTTTGTACATTTTTGATGGCAAACTACCTTGCATTTGTATTTGTAACAATAGGACTAAGATCTACAATTGTTGTAAATGTCTCAACATACGTCCATTTATTGTTTGTGTAGCCTTTGATATGTAATCCATTTATAAGCTTGTCCTATTTGACGTTTGTTACATTCAGAATACGCCTTTACGGGTATGAATATTTTTAAATATTTTATTTTTATTATTTCTCAATGAAAGTATATGTTGCGACCACTCATTTGAACCGTCTCGAAGAGACGGTTCAAATGGTGGTCGCGACATATACTTCTATAAAGCACATTGAAAGAAAATATTTATGATTTTTCGCTTTCAAAATGGCATATCCTCAGCATAAAGTGAGTTCACCAATCCATAGTGTTCAGCGCTATGGTCACTAAATATGGATGTGACTGGTGATATTGGGCTTATGGGTTTTCTGACAAATATATATTCAGATCAGCCTGTGTATCCACACAGTCTGATCAGGATCTGCACTGTTTGCCATGTCATCAATGAAACGCCCATCATGCTTTTAACAAGCAATATAGATCATTATCAGGAGTGTGCTATTTGATCATGAACTGCACTGGTCACAAATCCCATATGCCCCATTTCTCCAGTCATAGCCACAGGTTGAAGTAACGAACCAAGGTCTATAAATACATTAAATATGCCTAAAAGCATCAATATCCCTCTATCTATATACACATATACACCTAATATATACACCTATATATAAAAATTTAGCTTATTTCTTTTTCATTTATTGATGCTTTTAGGCATATTTAATGTATTTATAGACCTCGGTCCGTTACTTCAACCTGTGGTCATAGCCACACATATTGAATGAGTTTAACCGAGAGACTCCAGCTGTATCATTCACAACCTACAAAACCACAAGGAATGCCTGTACCTAATGTTGTTAAAACTTGTATCACAACCCATTTGCTCTCATATTTCCATTCAAAGTCCACACCTACATATTTTCAGTTTCCGTTAACCCTTAGACCGCTATCTTAATTTTCTTGTTGTCTGCTGTTTATTTTCTATTTTCCATTTTTATCATCAAAAACATGCTTTAACAGCACTTTAGAATAATTTACAACATGCTTTGACAGCACTTCAGAATCATTTCCATTGGAAATGATTCTGAAGTGCTGTCAAACCATGTTTTTATTGAGAAATAAGGCAAGATATAAAAGCAACAGCAGATGACAATTGTTGTGAGTAGCGGTCTAATGGTTAAAGAGATATTTCTATGTCGGATTATACACTTGAATATTTGAATTTGCTTAAATAAATTAACACCACAATATAAAAGTTAAAATATATGAAACATTGAAATTAGTTAGCATTTACATAAATTAGCATTTACTCACCCATGTAATACGCATCTCGTTTCATCTGAGCACTGTTTTAACCATTTCACCCCTAAGTAACTGGAATTGATTTTGATACGTTAATTTTGTAGCCAATCCAATTGTCACAAAATGATTTTCAGACTAGTCCATTTATGAAAAGCGTGTGTTTTTGTTCTCAAAAATATTAAAATTACTTGCAAATAGTGCAGATCCTGATGAGCCGGCTCATCATGAGCCGGCTCATCTGGATCTACACTGTTTGCCAATACCACTATACAGGCCTGTGGTGTTTAAAGGGTTAAATAAGCAATTAGTTTCATGACGTCATGAATGGGTGGTGGTCGGGCGAATAAGACGGCGTAAATTAACGGTATGGGTTCCTCCTTATAGGAATCACGATTTGCCTGGTTTGGCCCTCGGGTACGTTTTTATCCTTGGCTCTTTAGTTACCTGGGAGTTGAATTGGGTTATTGCCCATTATAAAAGTAGTAAGATTATTACTAATCCTACTGCTTTTGGCTTTTGGGAGGGGCCAAATGATTCTGGTGTGGCGAGAACCTGGCATCGGATCAGGATTATTCTGATTTCAGGGCTGAATATATAGTTTTGTTATTGTAAATAATCAGTTCTGATTTTGGGATTTTCTTTTACAGGTAATATATGGGATTTTGTACTAAACCCATTGACCCGGCCTTAAATGACCTTAGCTGTTGACGTCATGAGTTACCAATACTGCTTTTAAAGGTACATGCCCACTCAGTGGACAAGAAAATGTTCTTTATACCAGAGACATCATCTGGGAAATTTTCCGGCTAAATATACATTAATTTACTGTTATCAGGGGCGATAACCGTGTTTCCTTAAAATGTTAACGGACATTACTATTTATCAGGTTTATGCTCTGTCTTTATTTTCGATGTAAAAAATATTATTTTCAGATGACGCATTTAATTAGTATAAATAATTTGCATATGAATTTGCATATGTAAATGGCCTGATACCACTGCGCATCACTATCAGTAAAATAATTATTACTAAATCATTATATCTGTATAGCGGGCATTCATAATTTTTAGAACAGGTGGAATAGTGACACAATTATACACTTATTTAATTTCTATAAAGAACATTTTGTGCCTACTGTCAGAGTGGGCATGTACGTTTAACCTTTTAGTTTCCAGACCTCTCATAATGGTAAACCTGGTTTGATCTTTCGAGCAAACTCTTTCTATTTATTAGTGACAAAGCCATGTCAAGAACCATTGATGTAACTGTATGTCATATCATGTTCTGGCTCATCTGTGATAAAAGAATTTGTATTTTGTATTTATAGTATATTGTTCTGTTATCCATATATACATGTTATGATAATATTGTTTATAATCCTGCCACTTGGTGAATTATTTTCATCATTTTGTTTATCACTAAATTAACATCATAGTAGGGTCATTTCCCTTGACTAATATATATTTGTGCTTTTTAGCTCACCTGAGCAAAGCTCATGTGAGCTATTGTTACCGCAATGTGTCCGTCGTCGTCGTCGTCCGTCGTCCGTGAACATTTTCAAACGTCTTCTCCTCGGTAACCATTGGGCCTATAGTCACCACCAAACTTCATGGTCATGGTCCTTAGGTAGGGGGATTACAAATTTGTTAAAATTACGTCATTACGTAATCCAAGATGGCCGCCGTCTAAAAATAGCACAAATTCTACAAAAATCTTTTTCTCAAGAACCGCCAACCGGATTTCGACAAAACTTAGTAAGAATGATCAATGTACAATGCTCTTTCAAAGTTGTTAAAATGGTGACCCCGGGATTTTATTTTTGACCGAATATGGTCATGTCATATATCAAATTGAAGGCATCAATGAGGCGATCACTCTGGTGCATTTTTTGTCGAAATCGGATGGTTATGTCATCCAAGATGGCCCCCAAAAGGTCAATAGGTCGTTATTTTATTAGAGATTTCAAAATTCTTCTTCACATGAACCGCTTGGCCCATGGTAGCCAAACTTAAAAGTTATGGTCCATGGGTGAAGCCTTTTCAGATTTGTTAAAATGGAGGTCATCGCTAATCCAAGACGGCCGCCGTCTAAAAATAGCATAAATTCTTAAAAAATCTCTTCTCATAAACCGGATTTCAACGAAACTTGGTAGGAATGATCGATGTACAATGCTCTTTCAAAGTTGTTAAAATGGTGACCCCGGGGTCAAAAATGGACGTGGCCCGTGGGGTCAAATTTTATTTTTTGACCAAGATGGCCGCCGTCTAAAAATAGCACAAATTCTACAAAAATCTTCTTCTCAAGAACCGCCAACCACCAAAGGCGATCACTCTGGTACATTTTTTGTTGAAATCTGATTGTTATGTCCTCCAAGATGGCCGCCAAAATGTCAAAAGGTCGTTCTTTTATTAGAGATTTCAAAATTCTTCTTCACATGAACCGCTTGGCCCATGGTTGCCAAACTTAAAAGTTATGGTCCATGGGTGAAGCCATGAGGCGATTGCTCTGGTGCAATATTTGTCGGAATCGGATGATTATGTCATCCATGATGGCCACCAAAAGGTCCATTTATTCAAGATTTTGAACGTATTTTTCTCAGGAACCACATGGCCGATGCTGGACAAAGGAAGTTAAGATCCTTGGTTGAAGCATTTTCAAATTTGGTAAAATGAGAGTCATCGCTTAATCCAAGATGACTGCCAACTAAAAATAGAACAATTTTTTTAAAACACATGAACTCAATGTCGGGCCATGATGGCCCTCTAGTTTTATATAGCCATAAAATTTGGGCAGCTATCGTGAAACAGACAGTAGTTTCTTGGTAATTTGTAAACCTGATGCATTGGTTGGTTGGGAGCATATGATGGGTAATTTAACGATCAGGATTAACCTTACCGGAGTGGGTGGTGGTCGGGCGAATGTGACGGCGTAAATTAACGGTAGGGGTTCCTCCTTATAGGAATCACGATTTGCCTGGTTTGGTCCTCAGGTAGGTTTTTATCTTTGGCTCTTTTGTTACCTGGGAGTGTAATTGGGTTATTGCCCATTATAAATGTAGTAAGATTATTACTGATCCTACTGCTTTTGGGTGGGGCCAAGTGATTCTGGTGTGGCGAGGACCTGGCATCAGATCAGGATTATTCTGATTTCAGGGCTGAATATATAGTTTTGTTATTGTAAATATTCAGTTCTGATTTTGGGATTTTCCCCCCTTTTGTACATGTAATTGTACAGGTAATATAATATATGGGATTTAGTACTAAACCCATTGACCCGGCCTTAAATGACCTTAGCTGTTGATAGGCTGTTAAACCCCAACAAACAAACAAACAAAATTAATCTTACCAGAATCCCGACCGGAGACCTCGTTTGACCCTGTGCTATGTCTTTGGCTTCATTGTATGTGAGAGTTGAATCTGGTTGTACCCCTTGTAAGAGTAATCCTACTGGTACTACTTTTAGGGAAGGGGCCACTTAACTTTTGTGTGGTATGGACTTGGCAAAAGGTCAGGTTATTATAATTTCAGGGCTGAATATATTTCATATCCATGAAAATGACCCTACAATCGTGTATACATATTTGTCAAATAAAAAATCTATTATTTGATATTTTACTGCCTTAGCTCTACACCAGATGATGTCTAACAAATGACATTCAGCCAATTGCTTATGTGCCATCCTCTTGTTTATATATGAATTTTAATTGTTTGCCCATCCATCCATCCAGCAGTGATTACTGTAGGACCATAATTTCTGTAGCCAAAGCTAGACCATTTGCCATATCAGAAACTCGGACATCTGCGTAATTTCATTAAATACGTTTACAAAATTTACAATATTTTTCATAAATGGCGTCAAAAGTTGACAAAAGTTTCAGAGTACATGCGGAATTATATTCCGCATGTACTCTGAAAGTATTGTCAACTTTTGACTTTATTTATGAAAAATATTGTAAATTTTGTAAACGTATTTAATGAAATTACGCGGATGTTAGAAGGTAAAAAATCACATGGCGTGTCTCATATTTACTACACAGTACACACCAAGCATTTAACCAATATGTTCAAACTGTATGGATAAATATGTATCATTAAACTGTCTGCAATCTAAACTGATGCAGTTACACTCGAAACATATCCCGAGAAACTTAAAATAGAAAAAATATCTGTTAAAATTTGCACACGTTGTGGCCTCTTATTAATACCTTATATATTGCTTGTGACAACAAAATTATTATTCAAATCATATGTGTAACTATAAAATTTACCAAGCTACGATTGTGCAGTTTTCCTCACCACAGACTCTGTGGTGTTACGCTAATTCTCACTGATTCACAGAGTTTTTGTCGGTCAAAATCTCAGGCCAGCACATGTTGTAATATTGTTAAAATGTACAGTGGAACATCTCTAAACCGGACACCCTGCGGGCCTCCCCAGGGTGTCCGGTTTAGAGATGTTCCACTGTAAAACAGACAGTTGACTACTTCAAGACACGCATGTTTGCTTTGTGATCATGAACAGACATTATTATCGGAGAAAGAACACTATGAAAACTAAGCACAACTAGCCTTTCTCTGCGTCTGGGTTAGAGAGGTTCCTCTGTAGTAAATCTCTTGTATCCTGTTTACTTTGTTGCTTGATCTCCTTGTGTGTTCTTATTGCTGCAGGGATGGGCTGTGGCCGAGGGGTTAGAAAACCTGACTGCCAATCCAGAGCTTGTGGGTTCAAACCTCGCATGGGCATCAAAAATACTTTCTTAGTATTTCCATCCCACTGGTCTGTCGGATGAGACGTTAAACTTCTCTATATGACCCTAGCTGTTGCTGGGATGTTAAACCCATTCACTTTCACTTTCTTATTGCTGTAACTGCCAGTTCAAGCACTGTTTTTGCACAATTTTATATTTATGCCACTATGTGATAGCGATGAGGCATATTCTGTTGCTCTTGCAGTTCTATCCATCTGTCTGTATGTCTGTCATATACTTTGAACAGCTTAACCCTTAGACCGCTACTCACAACAATTTTCGTCTTCTGTGACTTTTATTATATCTTGCCGCCTTATCTTGCCTTATTTCTCAATATGGTTTGACAGTAAATTATTTTAGGATCGCCCCCCCCCCCCCCCCACCCCCTAATGTGCAGCAGGTTAAAACTATGAACTTTATCTTGACCTTTATGATCTTCACAAGTGTTGCTTAACACTTGTATGTATATACACCATATTTTTATGTTAAAATATCTGTAAACATTTGTTCATCACGCCATCGTAATTGCGATATAATTTTCAGGATTACTGTAATATTCGGAAACTGCAGATATGTGAACACATACGAGACCCTCATGATCTTGACCTTTTTCACTGTTACAAAATCGCTAAAACACTTTGTAACAGTTTCTTTTGACTCTTGATACAGTGGAAGATATGTGGCATTCTAATTAACATAACATGACCTTTTTTGTACCTTCACAATGTCACTTAAACAATTACCATAATAACCCTAAATATTCAGACACAATTTGCTTTGGGAAACCCCTATTAAATAGGGGTTTCCCAAAACAAATTGTATCCAATATATTGTTATTGTGATTAAACCAGTAGTGCCATACTAATCCTAAATATTGGCACACTCACTGTTGTAGGGAAACCATACGGTTTATGTGTTTCCTCAAATGATTTGTGTCTGAATATTTTGGGTTATTACGGTAGCCACTATTTATGTCAAAAAATTTACAGCACTATACATGTGTACCAGTATATAGTTTTCTTTTCAGTGGTCCAGTATATCAGGGGGCGTATCCATGTTTTACAAACATAATCTCTAACATAATCTCTTATTTCACTTTTACATGTAATTGTAGTGGATGTACAAGATATACAAATTGTGTAAAATCTGCCTATTACAGTTACTACGTAGGAAAATTGATTACTTTTGTAATAAATTTATTGTTTCTTTGTGTTTACTGTGTGAGATATTTGATTCAACACCTTTGTTATTGGGAGGTGGGAGGATTTAACTCTTTGTATGCTAGCGGTGAAAATATCCGCCTAACAAATTAGGAGTATATGTTTTATTTCTCTCTGTAAATATGTCTTGGATTTGTCCGCTATTTTTGAACTATTTATAGCCCACAAGTTTCCCAGCATGCAAAGAGATAATTACCATAGCAATGAATACATTCTGACCATGATCCATAACCTAATGGTAAATATTACTGGAATTAACCCTTACACTGCTATCTTATTTTTGTTGTCGTCTGCTGTTTATTTTCTATTTTCCATTTTTATCATCAAAAACATGCTTTGACAGCATTTTAGAATAATTTACATGCTTTGACAGCACTTCAGAATCATTTTCATTCGAAATGATTCTGAAGTGCTGTCAAACCATGTTTTTATTGGGAAATAAGGCAATATATAAAAGCAACAGCAGACGACAACTGTTGTGAGTAGCGGTCTAAGGGTTAACTCTTTCACCTCTAGTGGGTGGTGGTCAGGCGAATGAGATGGCGTAAATTAACAGTATGGGTTCCTCCTTATAGGAATCACGATTTGCCTGGTTTGGCCCTCGGGTACGTTTTTATCTTTGGCTCTTTAGTTACCTGGGAGTTGAATTAGATTATTGCCCATTATAAAAGTACATGTAGTCAGATTATTACTGATCCTACTGCTTTTGGGAGGGGCCAAGTGATTCTGGTGTGGCGAGGACCTGGCATCAGATCAGGATTATTCTGATTTCAGGGCTGAATATATAGTTTTATTATTGTAAATATTCAGTTCTGATTTTGGGATTTTCCCCCCATTTGTACATGTACTTGAACAGGTAATATATGGGATTTAGTACTAAACCCATTGACCCGGCCTTAAATGACCTTAGCTGTTGATAGGCCGTTAAAACCCAACAAACAAACAAACAAACAAACTTTCACCTCTAACTTACTGCAGTGAATTTGTACATGTTAATTTACATACCATTCAGTTACCGTAATAAGTACTAATATCCCTAAATATTCGGACACAATTTATTCTTGGAAACACACATTAATGTATGGTGTCTCACAGCAAGGACTCTCCAAATAGTTACCGTTAGTATGGTTGACATGTACTGGTTATCACAATAACACAATAACAATGTATTTGGACACAATTTGTTTTGTTTATGGTGTCCAAATATTTAAGGTTATTACGGTAATCATAAAAGGGCTAATATTTGTGAGAAAAGAAAATAGCAAATAAAAACATTTGCAAATGGTGCAGCTCCTGATGAGACGGCTCGTTACAAGCCAGCTCATCAGGATCTACACTGTTTACAGATATTAGGAAATAGTTCTCTAGTGTTGAAAGGATTAACATCAGTGGTCAAGTGACCTCGTTTGCTAAGGGTCATGGAATCAGATCAGGGTGTTGTAGTTTGAATGCTGGAAAGTTCTTCTAATTTCAGTGAACATTCATGCTCCTGGCACACTGCCGTCTGTGCATGGCCTGTTGGACACGCATTAAATCCCATTCAATCAGTTGATCAAATATTCAATAAGTAGCCTTATTTCAGTTATTATACACCACCCCCCCCCCCCACCCCCCCTGGCTTACGAAGTATGCTGAGGGGTGATTAGTTTGTATCACCTTTCCGTCTGATCAGCTGTCCATCCATCCATCTGTGCGTCCGTCCATCCGTCCGTCCGTCCGTCCATCCATCCATCCAGACTACGAAAACTGTTCATTTTGAAATTTGCATAAAAGTTGTTGTCTATCGGTCCAGGCAGCAGCTGTGGGTATCCATGAGCCTCACTTGCTCTATTATTCTCTGGTGTGATAATGTTGGGGTAAATTTCTTATAACATATGTTTCCTTTCATGGAACGCCTTGATATTTCATACATGCATTCCTCAGATGACCCTCTATCATGATGTAGCAAATCCATGACCCACCACCCAACCCTTACCCCAAGGTCAAGGTCACAAACTTAGCACATTCAAAAACTTAACTTTGGGGTAAATTTCTTATAACATCTGTTTCCTTTCATGGAACGCCTTGATATTTCATACATGCATTCCTCAGATGACCCTCTATCATGCTGTAGCAAATCCACGACTCGCCACCCAACCCTTACCCCAAGGTCAAGGTCACAAACCTAGGTCACACCCCTAGCCCCCCACATTCATAAACTTAAAAATAACGTTGGGGTAAATGTCTTATAACATCTGTTTCCTTTCATAGAACGCCTTGATAGTTCATACATGGATTCATCTGATGATCCTCTATTGTGCTACAGCAAATCCATGACCCACACCCTCCCCCCCCACCCCTTTCCCCAAGGTCACAAACTTAGCACATTCATACATGCATTCCTCATGTGAATAGCTATCATGCTGTAGAAAATCACCAACTTAGTACGTTCATAAACTTAACGTTGGGTTAAATTTTGTTTTACTTCTGTTTTCAGGGAGCGCATTGATATTTCATACATGCATTCATCTTAATATGCTATATTATGCTATAGCAAACCCACGACCCACCTTGCACCACTGACCCCAATGCCAAGGTCCACCGCACGCCCCTTAACCCAAGGTCAATTATATATACCGTAATATTCATGTTTGTTTATGCAACTGTGCCAAGTTTGAGTGAAGGCTGCCAACAGGCGAGCTTCGTTGTCTTCTGACAACTCTTGTTGTTATTTGTTTTTTCGAAATAAGTGCATATACTACACATGATCCCTGTTTAACATGTCTAACAAAACACCAGTACCGAAAGTTTGACCAAAACATAGACTTGTAAGGTACAACAAGCTTGATGGCAAGGTATTGAACTGTCATTGATTTGCATGTTAAACTAATTTACATGGTGCATAGCTTCCCGCTTACTGTATCAACACGACTATTTGAAACCGATGCATAAACTCAAAGAAAAAAATGGAAAAAACATATACCACACCCGAGAAGGAAATAAAGCATTGAATCAACAATTAAAACAACAGATAAAAGTATTAACTTCCCACCTGGTATCGGCGGCCAAGTGACTTTGGTGTGGTATGGATCTGGCACCAGGTCAGGTTATTCTAATTTCAGGGTTGAATATATATTTATCTTGATGTAAATATTCCGTTCTGATTTTGGGATTTACCCCCGAATGCAGCAGGTTAAATGCGGGACCGAACCTGTTGACTCGGCATTAAATGACCTTAGCTGTTGATAGGCCATTAAACACAAATGAAACATGTTTTGCCAGTGCATGTGAATCATCTCCAAAGGAGACAATTCCCATGCTCTGCCAACATATATTTTTGCTAATGAATCGGACAAATATAAAAAACTAGACCTGTGGCCTGTCGGCACACGAATGCCCCCGCTGGCAGCCAAAGAAAACGAGGCATATTTGATTATAAGCCATTTACCCGAGCGTTAAGGTTTTGAACGCACCTTGACCCTGGGCTTAGTGGGGGCGGGACGAATGTGGATTTGTCACAAGGCGGTAGAGGACCATTGTAGCAATACGTGTGTGAAATGTGAAGCAGATCCGAGCAAGGAAACAGAAATTATAAGCCATTTAACTGAATGTTAAGGTTTCAAACGCATGAAGTCTGTGACCTTGACCCTGTGCTTAGCGGGGGCAGGACGAATGTGGATTTGTCACAGGGCGGTAGAGGACCATTGGAGCAATGCGTGTGTGAAAGTTAGTGTAGGATTGAGAAACGCGCATGTAGATTTGTCCCAAAGTGGCAATTAAAGAATTAAAGTGGAAAAGGTGAAGGTCAAAGGTGAAGGTCGAAGTAATGGGTGGTGGAGTGTGTAAGGCATGTTCATATGTATCATGTGTATAAATATTTAAGCGATTGGCAAAAGTATTGAGAAGTTATTGTAGGATTGAGAAACGTGCACGTAGATTTGTCCCAAAGTGCTAAGTAAACATTTAAAGTAGAAAAGGTGAAGGTCAAAGGTCAAGGTCGAAGTACTGGGTGGTGGAGTGTGTAGGGCATGTTCATATGTATCATGTGTATAAATATTTAAGCGATTGGCAAAAGTATTGAGAAGTTATTGTAGGATTGAGAAACGTGCACGTAGATTTGTCCCAAAGTGCTAAGTAAACATTTAAAGTAGAAAAGGTGAAGGTCACAAAGGTCAAGGTCGAAGTACTGGGTGGTGGAGTGTGTAGGGCATGTTCATATGTATCATGTGTATAAATATTTAAGTGATTGGCAAAAGTATTGAGAAGTTAGTGTAGGATTGAGAAACGTGCACGTATTGTCCCAAAGTGCCAAGCAAACATTTAAAGTGGAAAAGGTCAAGGCCAAAGGTGAAGGTCGAAGTACTGGGTGGTGGAGTGTGTAGGGCATGTTCATATGTATCATGTGTATAAATATTTAAGCGATTGACAAAAGTATTGAGAAGTTAGTGTAGGATTGAGAAACGTGCACATAGATTTGTCCCAAAGTGCCAAGCAAACATTTAAAGTGGAAAAGGTCAAGGCCAAAGGTCAAGGTCGAAGTACTGGGGGTGGAGTGTGTAAGGCATGTTCATATGTATCACGTGTATAAATATTGACATAATATGTGAAGCCATGTAGAAGTTACTAAAGAATATGGTAATATCGGGACGTACGGACGGACAGACGTACGGACGGACGTACGGACGGACGCCGGTAACACTATATGCCCCCGTACCTTTCGGTAGCGGGGGCATAAAAATAGCAGATGACAATTTTGGTTCCCGCCTTTTAAATATTAACCTAATGATGATGTTGCTCATTTACCCTCCTCTGCAGTGCGGGAGCGACATGTATGGAAGTATTGAAGTATGAACAGCATTGCCGTCTGCTGTTTATTTTCCGATTTTCTTGATGAAATATGTTTCAACAGTGCATGAGAATCGTCTCCAATGGAGACGATTCCCATGCTCTGTCAAAATATTATTTTTGCTGTAATAAGACAAATATGTGTATAAAAAACAGCACACGACAATTTTCAGTTTCTAACCTAATAATTATATTGATCATTTACCCTTCTTCCTGCAGTGCTGGTTCCACGTGTATGGAAGTGTTGAAGTATGAGAGACAGCAACTTGACAAACAGATCGCGGGTCTGCGTGCCAGCCTCAGCCCATCTCAGTTGTCTGCCCTCACCAACAAGAGCCACCTACTGCAGGAGAAAATTGACCAGCGACACTCCTTGCTCAAATCTGGTGGCATTGATGCTTGGAAAGGTGAGAGTAACATACCTTGATGCGTGGAAATGTAATAGTTGTATGCCTTGCTGATTGGAAAGGTAAGAGTTGTACGATCGGGGTTCATCCTTACCGGAATCCCGACTGGAGACCTGGTTTGGCCCTCACATATTTCTTTGGCATTTTGTATGTGACAGTTGAATCTGGTTATACCCCTAATGTGAGTATGACGATATTCGTAATCCTATTTTAGGGGAAGGGGCCAAGTGACTTTGAAGGGGATTCCGGTAAGGATGAACCCCGATCGTTAAATTACCCATCGCGTGCTCCCACCTGCCACCCACCTGTGTATCCACTATGTGGTGTGGTATGGACCTGGCACCAGGTCAGGTTATTCTAATTTCAGGGCTGAATATATTTGTTCTCGATGTAAATATTCCATTCTGAATTTTGGGATTTTCCACCCAATGCAGCAGGTTAAAATGGGATCGAACCCGTTTGCCCGGTGTTACATGACCTTAGCTGTTGATAGGCCGTTAAACACTAATAAACAAACAAACAAACAAACGCCTTGCTGATTGGAAAGGTTAGAGTTCAACCCCTTGCTGAAATCTACTGTCATTGATGCTTGGACAGGCGAGATATTGGATATCAATGTTAAGTGTTTTGTTTGCTTGCTTCTTGAGCAGATATAAATAGATGTTATAGTGCATATTATCAGTGTTGATCAATGCGTCATCTACCATGGCAAAAGGGAATTACCGCCAAGTGTAGAATCAGATCAGCTCGCACACCTGTACAGTCTAATTGAGGCTTACCCTGTTTATTATTGGTTTGGGTAAATATGCTGAATGCCTGTAAAAACTAGAAATCCTAATTAGGAGATACTAAGTCATAATTAGGAGATAGTATCTCCTAATTAGGACTTACTTTAGCTTAATAAGGGTCTACTATGGAAGCGTCCTGGTGCCAATGCTAAAATATATTTACTCCTAATTAGGAGATACTATCTCCTAATTATGCTTACTATCTGTGGCAATGCTAAAAAATGTTTGTCTCCTAATTAGGAGATACTAACTCCTATTTAAGAGATATTAAATCCTAATTAGGATATATTAAGTCCTAATTAGGAGATAATAAGTCCTAATTAGGAGATAGTATCTCCTAAGTAGGAGTTAGTATCTCCTAATTAGGAGATAAATATATTTTAGCATTGGCACCAGGACGCTTCCATAGTGGACGCTTATCGAACTGTGCAGTTGTAAACATACAGATGATTTTGGAGGTCCCCTGGGTGCTTAGAGAGGTTTCACTGTAAATCAGGCATTTGATCATTCTCGGCCATAGTTGTTTGTTATGCGATCACGAACAGACATTATCACCGGAGATGAATGACCAAGAATCACATCAAAAATAACATCGCATTTGCTTTCTTGGTGTCTGGTATAGAGGGGTTCCACCGTACTAGATTGACATGGAACTTATAAAGCAAGCTGTGTGACAATCTAAGTGGTTTGTATATTTATTTGACTTTTATCCTAACAGTTACCTCTCTACAACAGTCAGTTTTGTTGAATATATACAAGGATTTATCTAATTTGGATATAAAATTGTGTCTATTATCAGTTATGGATAAAGGTTTTTAGCCAGGATTTTGGAGAAAAAAATCCAGGTTATTGGATTGGCGAAAGCCGGGCGGGCGGGCGGACGGGCGGCGTCCACAATCAATGTTAAGTTTTCGTGTTTGAGTCCATTTCTTTGTTACTGTACCACCTAGGACCACCAAACTTTCACAGCTTCATAATCAAGGGGTGCCCACCACATATCACTATCCAACATGTTACTTATTTTTTAACTTGACCCAATTTTTCCGCGTAGTCGACTTAGCCATTTTCAATGTTAAGTTTTCGCGTTTACAATGTTAAGTTTTCGTGTTTATGTCCATTTCTTTGGTACTGTACCACCTAGGACCACCAAACTTTCACAGCTTCATAATCAAGGGGTACCCACCACATATCACTACCCAACATGTTACTTTTTTTTTTAACTTCACTCATTTTTTCCGCGCAGTCAACTTAGCCATTTTCAATGTTAAGTTTTCGCCATTACAATGTTAAGTTTTCGTGTTTAAGTCCATTTCTTTGGTACTGTACCACCTAGGACCACCAAACTTTCACAGCTTCATAACCAAGGGGTGCCTACCACATACAACTATCCAACATGTGACCATTTTTTTACCTTCACCTATTATTTCTACGTAATTGACTTAGCCATTTTCAACGTTAACTTTTTAACGTACGTCTGGTTAGAGTTTTTTGGTTAAAACTTTTTTGTTGTACTATATCTCTGCAACTGCTTCGCCCATTACCTTGAAACTTCACATGGGTGTTTATCATCATCCATATTTTCATTCTAACCCCCAACCGTGCGGCCCCTGTGCCCAATGTCAAGGTCAAATTACTTTGAATTTTTTTGTTAAAGTTTTTCGTGTACTATATCTCTGCAACTGCTTCACCCAATACCTTGATACTTCACATGGGTGTTATCATCATTGTCGCACCTGCTTGCGGAAAGCGCGATCCTGTGCCCAATGTCAAGGTCAAATTACTTTGAATTTTTTGTTAAAGTTTTTTCGTGTACTATATCTCTGCAACTGCTTCACCCAATACCTTGATACTTCACATGGGTGTTTATCATCATTGTCGCACCTGCTTGCGGAAAGCGCGATCCTGTGCCCAATGTCAAGGTCAAATTACTTTGAATTTTTTTGTTAAAGTTTTTTCGTGTACTATATCTCTGCAACTGCTTCACCCAATACCTTGATACTTCACATGGGTGTTTATCATCATTGTCGCACCTGCTTGCGGAAAGCGCGATCCTGTGCCCAATGTCAAGGTCAAATTACTTTGAATTTTTTTGTTAAAGTTTTTTCGTGTACTATATCTCTGCAACTACTTCACCCAATACCTTGATATTTCACATGGGTGTTTATCATCATTGTTGCACCTGCTTGCGGAAAGCGCGATCCTGTGCCCAATGTCTAGGTCAAATTACTTTGAATTTTTTTGTTAATTTTTTTTTGTGTACTATATCTCTGCAACTGCTTCACCCAATACCTTGATACTTCTCATGGGTGTTTATCATCATTGTCGCACCTGCTTGCGGAAAGCGCGATCCTGTGCCCTATGTCAAGTTCAAATTACTTTGAATTTATTTGTTAAAGTTTTTTCGTGTACTATATCTCTGCAACTGCTTCACCCAATACCTTGATACTTCACATGGGTGTTTATCATCATTGTCACACCTGCTTGCGGAAAGCGCGATATCGTCGGCATTTTGGCATACGTCCGTCCGTTCGTCCGTGTGTCCGGTTAAAGTTTTTTGGTTAAAGTTTTTCCATCTACTATATCTATTTTTTTAGTGTCCATGCCTCGCCCCAAGGCGCGACATGCAGGCCACGGCCATCTACAAAAAGTGGGTATAATTATGTTATCCAAGTGTCTATGCTTGGAAAAAACCTGGCCTTCGTGGCTTTGCCTCGTTTCTTGTTAACCCTTAGACCGCTATCTTTATTCTTTTGTCGTCTGCTGTTTATTTTCTATTTTCCACTTTTTATCATCAAAAACATGTTTTCACAGCACTTTAGAATAATTTACAACATGCTTAGGGCTGAAAATAGCACTGGTCCGAGGTCCTGGACCTGCAAATGTTTAAATGCGGACCTTTGTATTTTACAAGCAACAAGTCTGATGGACCTGTGATGAAAATGAAATTGCGATCATCATTCGGTGGTGATGCTAAATCTATACCGATTATCGTCTTCTAAGATCATTTATGGTGACACAGTCGAGGATTTACACTTGGTGTGACGAGTCATTTCGCATGAAACAGACAAATATTTCTACCGTTTTTCTAGCGATTATCCTCTCGGACCTTCCAAAAAAATCCTCGGACCTTTCACTTTTTCCCTTGTTAGGTCCCGGACCTACTGTTAAAAACTGCTATTTTCAGGCCCCGATGCTTTGACAGCACTTTAGAATCATTTCCATTGGAAATGATTCTAAAGTTCTGTCGAACCATGTTTTTATTGAGAAATAAGGCAAGATATAAAAGCAACAACAGACGACAATTCTGCCCTCCCAAGTCAAACTGCAGTATCTGTTAAACTGCATTATCTGCACTATGATGCTATGCTGACCCTGTGCAATCATCCCAAGTCAAACTGCAGTATACATGTATGTTAAACTGCAGTATCTGCACTATGATGCTATGCTGACCCTGTGCAATCATTCCCAGGTGGGGATGATTGCACAGGGTCAGCATAGCATCATAGTGCAGATACTGCAGTTTAACAGATACTGCAGTTTGACTTGGGATGATTGCACAGGGTCAGCATAGCATCATAGTGCAGATACTGCAGTTTAGCAGATACTGCAGTTTGACTTGGGATGATTGCACAGGGTCAGCATAGCATCATAGTGCAGATACTGCAGTTTAACAGATACTGCAGTTTGACTTGGGATGATTGCACAGGGTCAGCATAGCATCATAGTGCAGATACTGCAGTTTAACAGATATTGCAGTTTGACTTGGGATGATTGCACAGGGTCAGCATAGCATCATAGTGCAGATACTGCAGTTTAACAGATACTGCAGTTTGACTTGGGATGATTGCACAGGGTCAGCATAGCATCATAGTGCAGATACTGCAGTTTAACAGATACTGCAGTTTGACTCGGGAGGGCAGAATTGCTGTGTGTAGCGGGCTAAGGGTTAATAGAGGTGACCATTCACAGAGGTTCAATTGCAGCATTAAAGCTCTACAAGTCACCTTGTTTTTTGAATGGGCATATTACCCCATTCAATAAATTCCGTCGGCACACTAATGCACCTTGTGTTTCAGACTACGTGCGGGTGGTGGAGAAAGACATTGTTTCGTACACGGAGGAAGGCAAACAGTTCGCACAACACGGCGACATGCAGAAGGCTCAGCTCATGCTGACGAAGAAAAAACTCGCTGATAAGGAAGTATGGCCCTTTGATTATACATGACCGCCTGCGTTAATCTTTCCCACATTATCAACGTTTCTGTAGCCTATTTCACCAACATTGCAAAGTATACTTTGAGGGAGAAATTTTCAATTTAAGGATAAATTTATTCATTTTTATTATACATGTACTGAATGTATTACATTATCACAGACAGCCATTTTGGCTGTGATAATGTAATAAATTCAGTATAATAATTCTGCATACTTTTAATCATCATATATATGCAGTCGTTAGTTTTATATGAAATAATGCATTTCGGGAAAAATAAATGGTTACTCCCTCAAAGTATACTTTGTAATGTTGATGAAATCAGATACTGAACATCTACTGGCAATGCCAACTCACTATCAAGCAAGTTGATAGCCTGAAAATAAATTGTTCCTTGTTCATATTTGTCTTTGTATGTTAACATGCCTACTCTCTGCCATTACTTCACATTCATATTCATATAGACTGTGGATCAAGGACACGGGTGCTTGATTGCTATCTTTTTTCAGGACTGCAATGGCATTTGTTTTGCTAGCAATTGTTTAGTTCACAATAAAATTTATCTTCGCCATAAAATTTGTTTTATGTGTTTGATAGCAATATTGTTATGTATATATACTGAAAACATAATCCATGACCAGGGGTCAAATCAAAAATCGAAATTCGCTTTGCACATCTATACACCATAAGGAAAGCACACACCAAGTTTAAAGTCCCTAGCTATTACGGTTAAAAAGTTTTACTTGTTACAAGGCAAAATTGAGAGATTGTACGTCCAAAAGGGGGAGATAATCCATGACCGGGGGTAGCATCGAAAATCAAAATTCACTTTGCGCTTCTACACACCATAAGGAAGGCACACAACAAGTTTCAAGTCGCTATCTATTACGATTAAAATGTTTTACTTCTTACGAGAAGCGTGATGTACATACGTACATACGGACGGACACCCATGGCGAAAATAATATACCAATTTGTTTTCTTCAAAAAATGGGTATAATTACTAATGATCAGCTGAGAAGATGAACCTTATGATAGTTTGCAAACAGTGTAGACACCGGTCAGTTTGTGTAGTCTGATCAGGGACTACATTGTATGCCATTGAGGCATTCATAGGAGACTTTATTTGCTACCTGAGGGATTAGATCATCATAATATATGGCTGTGACTGGAGAAATGGGGCTTATGGGATTTGTGACCAGTGTAGCTCCTGATCAAGTAGCTGTTGCCTGATAATGATCTATATTGCCTTGTTAGAAGCATGACGGGTGTTTCATTGATGGAACAGCGAACAGTGCAGATCCTGATCAGACTGTGCGGATGCACAGGCTGATCTGGATCTGCACTGGTCGCAAAACCCATAAAGCCCAATTTCTCCAGTCACAGCCACCATTTATTTCATGACGTGAATATGCAATCGGATCTACATGCAATGTGAATGTGCAATCAGATCTACATGCAATGTGAATGTGCAATCAGATCACTGGTGCCATCTGGCGTCCGACATGTACCTGTACTGCTGTTTGTTTTCAGATTGCCGCTATCAGACACAAAATTCCAAATATGTGACAAGCGGGACCCGTGAAATCTACAAGACATCAAACACAGAGTGGACACCCCTGCATGCTGAATGGACTAACCCAGTGGACAGGACATTAATTTGCATAATATATTCAACGCTATCAGTAGTAACTGGAATGGCCTGTCCCATCTTAATTACATACAGAGCTCCAGATAAGCTGTGTATTGGCTTAAATGCCCAATTAAAATTTCCAAAAACCCAATTGAAATCAGAAGTAGCGAGCATCAAAAAGCAATAATAATTTTGTGGTACCTTTATCACGCTGCAAAAAACAATAAACAGACCACAAATATAGCATATTTTTCTTATTTTCCATGAAAACACATCTTGGTATTTCATTAGAATTGTCTCCAAGGAGACAATTCTAATGAAATGCCAAGACATGTTTTCATTTCGAAGCAAACTATTCAATAATTGCTGTCTGTTGATGTGTAAACAGTAGTGTCATTTTATTTTACCCAATTAAAATTTTGAAATACCCAATTGCTTCAGAAATGATGGAGTGAAAATACTCAATTACTAATTCCTTATCTGGAGCCCTGTACATATATTTGTTTAAGCGGTAACGCTGTAAACATTCATAAACTGCCGTATGTTCAAATGGTCAAATCCCGATGAGACGGCTCGTTTCGAGCCTGCTCATCAGGATCTACATTATTTGTAAATATTATGATAGATGTCAGTAATGTTGAACAAAGAATCTTGTCAGGTAAAGGAAACACTGAAAAGTTAACTGTTTATTATTCAAGACGACATCTGTTCACCTGGGTGCCGTTTCACTAAACTTCGTAAGACTAAAATGTTTGTAAGTGCAAAATTAGTATACCGGTAGTCTGTAAATTTCACACTAACAATGTTTTCTTGTAAACAATTATTGGATTTACATTTATTGAGCATAGGCTGCATATGCAGCCTATGCTCAATAAATGTAAATCCATCAATTGAAATTTTCAGACGATCCTAAATTTGCACTTACGAACATTTTAGTCGTGCGAAGTTTAGTAGTGAAACGGGCCCCAGTTGTTTTATTACAACAGATTTTACATGAACATATAACAAGCACAAACACAAAAGAAATGTTACAATAATTATGTTACTTCAGTTTATCTACTACGGAGCCCTGCATGGTACATGGATTTTTTTTTATTAATTCGTTCCCACGAAATAACAATTTCTTCCCTCAATTTAACAATTTGTTCCCACAATATAACAATTTGTTCCCACAATATAACAATTTGTTCCCTCGAATTAACAATTCGTTCGCACGAAATGACAATTTGTTCTTAATTTAACAATTTCTTCACTCGAATTAATAGTTTGTTCCCACGATGCAACAATTCGTTCCCACGAATTAAAAATGTGTTCCCGTGTGAACAAATTGTTATTTCGTGGGAACGAATTGTTAAATTGAGGGAACGAATTGTTAATTTGTGGGAACAAATTGTTAAATTGAGGGAACGAATTGTTATTTTGTGGGAACAAATAAATAAACAAAAGAATTCTACGTCCCCTGCGGGGCTGCGTATATTTACATTGTAGAACATGATCACATGACAATTTATCCACAATCTGACAACATCAGACTAAGTTGAGGCTGTGACTGGAGAAATTAATTTGTTCCCATGAAATATCAATTTGTTCCCTCAATTTAACAATTTGTTCCCTCGAATTAACAATTCATTACCACGATAAAAAATAATTTGTTCCCTCGAATTAACAATTTGTTTCCACGAAATGACCATTCGTTCCCTCAATTTAATAATTTGTTCCCTCAAATTAACAATTCGTTCCCACTATATAACAATTCGTTCCCCAACGAAATAACAATTTGTTCCCGTGATACTTCTGTCAAGCAGTATAGACTTCTGTCGTACTTCTGTCATGCAGTATAGACTTCTGTCATACTTCTGTCAAGCAGTATAGACTTCTGTCGTACTGCTGTCAAGCAGTATAGACTTCTGTCGTACTTCTGTCATGCAGTATAGACTTATGTCATACTTCTATCAAGCAGTATAGACTTCTGTCATACTTCCGTCAAGCAGTATAGACTTCTGTCATACTTCTGTCAAGAAGTATAGACTTCTGTCGTACTTCTGTCAAGCAGTATAGACTTCTGTCGTACTTCTGTCATGCAGTATAGACTTCTGTCATACTTCTATCAAGCAGTATAGACTTATGTCATACTTCCGTCAAGCAGTATAGACTTCTGTCATACTTCTGTCAAGAAGTATAGACTTCTGTCATACTTCCGTCAAGCAGTATAGACTTCTGTCATACTTCTGTCAAGCAGTAAATACTTCTGTAATACTTCTGTCAAGCAGTATAGACTTATCAGACCTTGGGACTGTATTTGACAATCAGGAGTTATGATGATCAAAAATTCCATAAGCCTCATTTCTCCGGTCACCGCCACTTTTAACTATTAACCCTTTCAACACGACAGGCCTGTATAGTGGTATTGCCAAAAAGTGTAGATCCAGATGAGACGGCTCGTTAAGAGCCGTCTCATCTGGATCTCCACTGTTTGCATATGTAATATAATTTGAGCTAACAAGAATTTTTACATAACTGGACTGTATTCAGAAAAGTCGTAGTTTTGTTACAAAAATCAGAAAATATCTACAGATCCTGAATCCTGCTCCGGGAAATAGTTTGTGTTCAGAGAATATTTTTGTAATAATCAAAATGACGGACGTCAGTTATTTAATTCAGTACCTTTTAACGTGTTTGAATTAGTTTGAAATTGCTACTGAAATACTTTGATAGCAATATCTCTATTGTACAAGAGCTTTTAAAGTCAAAATGGTTCATATGATGTTTGCAACTATTTTAGTCCCAGATCAGCCTGTGCTTCTAACAGTTTGTGTTGTATTGTACGTTTTTCAGTCCGTGACCGAATTGTTTACACGTGTTGGTTGTTACTGTTTTGTCTGATATATGTGTATGCTACATGTACATATGGCTGTCACTGGAGAAATGGGGCTTGTGCCATTTCTGGTCAGTCTAGACCCAGATCTTCTGGCACAATCGCAGTTTTATATAGGTATGCACGGTTTGGTAGAAGCAGGACAGGTGATTTACTGACTGAATGGCAAACCGTGTAGTGCCTGATCAGCCTGTCCGGATGCACAGGCTGATCTGGATCTACACTGGTCAGAAAATCCATACGCCCCATTTCTCCTGTCACAGCCACGTTTATGTATATTTATATGTATATGTCTTTATTTTTAACATGGCTATATAGTGTTGTCTAAATGGACCAAATGAGTACATGGCTGAGAAAAATTACCTTCATGCACAAGTCAGATAATTTGCATTAGTTTGCTTAGCAAAACAAATACATAGAGGATATTCCATCGTACATTTTGAATAGCGGGAAATAATACACGAGTGTGCGTCGGCTTCCGCGTAAACTTGCACGGACGCTGACGGACACGAGTGTATTATTTCCGCTATTCAAACATGTACGATGGAATATCCTATTCATTACACTTCCACGGCGGATATATATGCACATTTAGTCTATTTTTGAGATCAATGAATTGTGATGTGCGCATGAATAGTTATACAATGACGTGTTTTCCCGCGTTTTGACGTTACGTTGTGTGACGTCAAATGTGACGTCATGTAAACTTTTTGAAATCCAAATTACACAACTCTTTCTATGAACCAGATATATTTGACTGCATGTTTGGAATGTGTTCAATCACATTAACATTCTAGATTAGTCGAAACATTTTGCATGGTAGCTTGTGGTTTCAGAAAAAAACCAGGCGTGCAATTACGGGTGTTCTCTTTACGGTGTATTATCTGTAAGGAGTTGATTACCGGTTTTCTCTCACAGAGAAACCCGTGCAAATAATTTGCAAGAGTGTAATAAATCCAAATAGTAATTGTAAGTGATGAACTGCAAGTGAAAAGGAGCCATATGTATCAATGCTGGCCGATCAGTGCCTACACTGTTTGCCACTTATTCTGCTATTTGTAAGAATTTAGATAATTATCAGGGTGCAGATTGTGCTAGTGATATATGGTGTGGTGTGATGAGCACCTGGCACCAGATCAGGTTGCTCTAATTTCAGAGTAAAATATTATTTTTTTCTGTAAATATTCAGTTCTGATTTGGGGATTTCCCCCCATTCGTACAGGTGAAATATGGGATTCGACGCCATTAACTGTTGACAGGCCGTTAAACACCATTAACCCTTAGACCGCTATCTTATTTTTGTTGTTGTCTGCTGTTCATTTCCTATTTTCCAGTTTTATCATCAAAAACATGCTTTGACAGCACATTAGAATAATTTACAACATCCTTTGACAGCACTTCAGAATCATTTCCATTGGATGGAAATGATTCTGAAGTGCTGTCAAATCATGTTTTTATTAAGAAATAAGGCAAGATATAAAAGCAACAGCAGACGACTATTGTTGTGAGTAGCGGTCTAAGGGTTAAAGAAATAAATTAAATAAACAAATAAATACTCTACAGTGGAACTGTCAAATATACCAGTGAAATGTCGTCAACTATGTGTTTTACAATCCGTATTGACCTTCATATATTGTATCAAGGTTGTTGACTAATACAGTGGAACCTCTCTAAACCGGACACCCTGGGAGGTCCCAGGGTGTCCGGTTTAGAGAGGTTCCACTGTAAATGACCTCCCAATGGCATAGTCATATGACTGATTTACAGTGGAAACTCTCTATACCGGACACCCTGGGAGGTCATTTACAGTGGAAACTCTCTAAACTGGACACCTGGGAGGTCATTTACAGTGGAAACTCTCTAAACTGGACCCCTGGGAGGTCATTTACAGTGGAAACTCTCTAAACCGGACACCTGGGAGGTCATTTACAGTGGAAACTCTCTAAACCGGACCCCTGGGAGGTCATTTACAGTGGAAACTCTCTAAACTGGACCCCTGGGAGGTCATTTACAGTGGAAACTCTCTAACCGGACCCCTGGGAGGTCATTTACCAGTGGAAACTCTCTAAACCGAACCCCTGTGAGGCTCATTAACAGTGAAACCTCTAAACTGGACCCATGGGAGGTCATTTAGTGAAACTCTCTATAACCGTACCCCTTGGGACGTCATTTACATGTTTGAAACTCCTCTAAACCGGACACCCCTGGGAGGCTCCATTTACAGTGAAAACTCTCTAAACTGACCCCTGGAGGTCATTTACAGTGGAAACTCTCAAAAAAACAGGACCCCTGGGAGGTCATTTACAGTGAATCTCTATACCGACCCCTGGGAGGTCATTTTTTTACAGTGGAACTCTCTAAACCTGGACCCCTGGGAAGTCATTTACAGTGGAAACTCTCTAAACATGTGACCCCCTGGGGAGGTCAATTACAGTGGACACTGAAACTCTCTAAAAACTGGACCCCTGGGAGGTCATTACATGGAAACTCTCTATACTGGACACCTGGGAGGTCATATACAGTGGAAACTCTCTATACCGGTCCCTGGAGGTCATGTTAACAGTGAAAACTCTCTATAAAAACAGGACCCCTGGGAGGTCATTTAACATGGAAACTCTCTATAACCGACACCTGGGAGTCATTTATTCACAGTGGAAACTCTCCTAAACCGACCCCGGAGTCCATTTAACAGTGGAAACTCTCTAAACCGTACCCCTGTAGGTCCAATTTAAACAGTGGAACTCTCATACCCCTGGACACCTGGGAGGTCATTTACAGTGGAAACTTCCCTCTATAAACCGGGACCCCTGGGAGGGTCAGTTTACAGTGGAAAACTCCTCTATACCGGACCAAACCCTGGGCGGTCATTTACCCCAAGAGGGATAAACCCCCTCTCTAAACTGGACCCCCTCGGAGGTCATTTTACAAGTGGAAACTCTCTATACTGACACCTTTAGTCATTTTACCAGTGAAACTCTCCCCTAAACGGGACCCCTGGGAGGTCATTTACAGTGGAAACTTCTCTATAATAACCGGACAAACCCTGGAGGTCATTTACAAGTGAAACCTCTAATAACTGGACAACCTGGGAGGTCATTTAACAGGTGGAAACTCTCTAATACCGACCCCTGGGAAGGGTCAATTTACAGTGGAAACTCTCTAAACTGGACCCCTGGAGGTCCATTTAACAGTGAAACTCTCTAAAAAACCTGGACCCTGGAGGTCATTTTAACAGTGGAAACTCTCCTAAAGTGGAACACCCTGGGAGGTCATTTACATGGAAACTCTCTTAAACCGGACCCAGGGAAAAGGTCCATTTACAGTTTGGAAACTCTTCTAATACTTGGACCCCTTGGGAAAGGTCTTTACCATGAAAACTCGTCTAAAACCCGGGACCCTGGGAGGTCATTTACAGTTTGGAAAACTCTCTAAACTGACACCTGGAAAAGGTCATTAATACAGTGGAAACTAATTTAAACTGGACCCCTGTGAGGTTCATTTTACAGTGGAAACTCTCTAACCCCTTAACTGGACAAACCTATTCCATGGTTTACAGTGGAAACTCAAAATCCCCAGTGAAAACTCTTCTAAAACTGGACACCCAGGGAGGTCATTTACAGTGGAAACTCTCTAAAACTAACCGGACCCCTGGTCGGTCATTTACAGTGGAAACTCACTATACTGGACTCTATACGGTACCCCTGGAGGTCATTTACAGTGGAAACCCCTCATACCCGGACCCCTGGGATGGTCATTTACAGTGGAAACTCTCTATAAACTGGACACCCTGGGAGGTCATTTACAGTGGGAAACTCTCTATACCAGGAAACCCCTGGAGGTCTTTACAGTGAAACTCTCTAAAATAGGACACCCTGGGGAGGTCATTTACAGTGGAAACACTCATTTACTGTACACCTGGAGGTCATTTACAGTAAAGAAACTCTCTAAACTACCCCTACTTTAAACAGTGACCGGACCCCTGGGAGGTCATTTTACAGGTGGCAAACTCATCTAAACTAAATGGACCCCTGGGAGGTCATTTACAGTGGAAACACTCCCCTATACTGAAACGGGGAACCCCTGGGAGGTCAGTTACAGTGGGAAACTCAAACTCTCTACCGGACCCCTGGAGGTCCCCTGGGAGGTAATTTACAGTGGAAACTCTCTATACTGACCCCTGGGAGTCCCCATTTACAGTGGAAACTCTCTATACTCGGACACCCTGTGAGGTCAATTTACAGTGAAAACTCTCTAACAAAACTGACACCCCTGGGAGTCAATTTACAGTGGAAAACTCCACCGGACCCCTGGGAGGTCATTTACATGGAAAACCTCTCTACGACCCCTGGAGGTCATTTACAGTGAAACATCATTTCTATACTGGACACCTGGGAGGTCATTTACAGTGGAAACTCTCTATACGTGGACCCCACCCCTGGGAGGTCATTTACAGTGAAACGTCTCTATACTGGACACCTGGGATGTCATTTAACAGTGGACTCTCTATACTGGACACCCCCCCTTTAGGCCCTGGGAGGTTCATTTACAGTGGAAACTCTCTATACTGGAAACACCCCTGGGAGGTCATTTACTAGGTTTGTGAAACCTCCTAAACTGGACTGGGGAAATCTATACTGGACCGGACCTGGGAGGTCATTTACAGTGGAAACTCTGGCTAAACCAAAGGACTGGGAGGTCATTTACAGTGGAAACCTCTACCGGACCCCTGGGAGGGTTTCATTTAAACAGGTGGAAACTCGGCTACCTTTGGACCCCTGGGAGTCATTTACCATGGAAACTCTCTAAACTGGACTGGGAGGTCATTTACAGGTGGACCACCTTTCTTTATACTGGACAGGGTCTGGTTTACAGAAACTCTCCTAAACTGGACCCCTGGGTTTAGGTCATTTAGTGGAAACTCTCTATACTGGTAAACCCCAGGGAGGTTCATTTACAGTGGACTCTCTATACGGGACACCCGGGTTTAGGTCATTTATCAGTGGAAAACTCTCTATAAAACTGGACACCTGGGAGGTCATTACAGGTGGACACTCTCGAAACAAACCCGGACCCCGGGATGGTCCATACTTTAGTGGAAACTCTCTACCGGACCCCTGAAACTCTCTAAACCCGGAAACTGGAGGTGGTCAAATACAGTGGACTTTCTCTACTCGGACCCCGGGAGGTCTTTTACAGGTGGACCTCCCTATAACCGGGACACCCGGGAGGGTCATTTACAAACAGTGGAAACTTTCTCTCTGGACCCCCTTTGGAGGTCATTTTAGGTGGAAACCCTCTTTTCTAAACTGGAAACCCCTGGGAGGTCATTTTCAGTGGAAAACTCCCTCTAAACCGGACCCGACCCCTGGAGAGGTCATTTTAGTGGAAACTCCCCTCTACTGGAAACCCCTGGATGGGTCATTTACAGTGGAAACTCTCTACCACACCTGGGAGGTCTTTACAGTGGAAACTCTCTTTAACAGTGGAAACTCTCCTAGACTGGACCCCTGGAGGTCATAAAATGGACTCTTTTCTAAACAGACCCCTGGAAAGGTCATACAGTGGAAAACTCTAAACCGGACACCCCTGGGAGGGCTCATTTACAGTGGACTCTCTACTGGACACCCCTGGGAGGTCCATACTTTACAGTGGAAACTCTTCTAAACAAACCCTGGACTGGGATCCCCCGGTATTTACAGTGGACTCTTTTGTAAACTGGACCCCTGGGACGTCATTTTACAGTGGAATCACTCTAACGGACCCCTGGGAGGTCATTTACAGTGGAAACTCTCTATACCGGACACCCTGGGAGGTCATTTACAGTGGAAACTCTCTATACCGGACCCCTGGGAGGTCATTTACAGTGGAAACTCTCTATACCGGACCCCTGGGAGGTCATTTACAGTGGAAACTCTCTATACCGGACCCCTGGGAGGTCATTTACAGTGGAAACTCTCTATACTGGACCCCTGGGAGGTCATTTACAGTGGAAACTCTCTAAACCGGAACCCATGGGAGGTCATTTAAAATGGACCTCTCAAACCGGATCCCCAGGTGAGGTTCATTTAACAGTGGAAACTCTCTATCCCCCCCCCCACACCCCTGGGAGGTCATTTTTTTACATTTTACAAGGGAAAAACTCTCTAAACCGGACCCCTGGGAGGTCATTTACAGTGGAAACTCTCTAAACCGGACCCCTGGGAGGTCATTTACAGTGGAAACTCTCTAAACCGGACACCCTGGGAGGTCATTTACAGTGGAAACTCTCTAAACCGGACCCCTGGGAGGTCATTTACAGTGGAAACTCTCTAAACCGGACACCCCTGGGAGGTCATTTTTACAGTGGAAACTCTCCAAAACCGGACCCCTGGGAGGTCATTTACAGTGGAAACTCTCTAAACCGGACACCCTGGAAACTCCCAGGGTGTCCGGTTTAGAGAGGTTACATTGTAAATCAGACATATGACTATGCCATTGCATGTGGATGTTCCTAGTGAATTTCAACAGGCACTATCATCAGAGATTGATGACAATGAAACCCATGAAATTAAAGATACATAGACTGCCTTTGTGTCCGGTTTAGCCGAGGTTTTAATGTACAACAATTTATTATCAGCCAGTGTGTAAAGTATTGCAAAGCATACAAAAACGGTTGTTTATGTAATGTTGGAATATATGCCTGTGACTCGAGAAATGGGGCTTATGTGTTATCCAACCTGTGTAGCCCCAGATCAGGCGCTACAGTGTTTGCCTTTAAGTCCGTAAATCACCTGTCCTGCTTCTAACAAACATTATGTAATATCGGGGTTCATCCTTACTGGAATTCCGACTGGAGACCTGGTTTGGCCCTCACATGTGTCGCATACCCCTTATGTGAGTAAGACGATTATTCACAATCCTATTTTAGGGGATGGGGCCAAGTGACTTTGGTGTGGTATGGACCTGGCACCAGGTCAGGTTATTCTAATTTCAGGGCTGAATATACATTTATCTCGATGTAAATATTCCGGGATCGAACCCGTTTGCCTGGCCTTACATGACCATAGCTGTTGATAGGCCGTTAACCACCAATAAACAAACAAATAAACAGACTGCAGGAATGGGCCAGAACAGAAAGTCAGGGTCTAGACTGACCAGAAATGCCACAAGCCCCATTTCTCCAGTCACAGCCACAAATCAGGATTACAGTGTACCCACTCATACTGGCACCCTAGAACATTCTTTGATAGCAACCCTTTCACCCCTAAGTAACTGGAATGGATTTTGATATGTTAATTTTGCAACCAATTCAACTGTCACAAAATTATTTTCAGACCAGTCCACTTATGAAAAGGGGTGTTTTTGTTCATAAAAATATGAAAATTACTTGCAAAAAGTGCAGATCCTGATGAGATGGCTCGTGACGAGCCGGCTCATCTGGATCTACACTTTTTGCCAATACCACTGTACAGGCCTGTCGTGTTGAAAGGGTTAAAAACAAATTGGACGACAGAAGATTGGTGGACTTAATTTATGGTTTTACATTCGTTTAACAGCCAAGTCATGATGGAAACAATGTGTTAACTGTATAATTTTTTTTTTATCTCAACTGGACACCCTTCATACTACTATATTCCAGGCATATGAGCACTCGCGGACGTTTTAGTGTGATTTTTAATCATGATCAGACAAAATCGTCACATATGATGTAAATTACAGCGACTCCAGTAACTAGATGGTAGGTAAATCCGACAAATGCTCCCCGATGACGCCAAAACCTTGACCCTGGGTATTGGTGTAGTGTGCTTATTAATCACAATAAATGGTGATAAATGTGTATATGAAGTTTCACGTCTTAATCTCAATTGGTAACAGAGATAAATTCTAGAAAAGTTTACGCAATGTTTTGTTTATAAGTCACAATAAATATTTGGATGCTAATTTGACTTGAATTGAATTTGAAAAACTTCAACGTAAAACTTTAACAAAAAGCTTAACATCATTTGATCTTGACATTGGGCTCCTGGGCAGCACGAGTAGGGTATACAATGAAAATATGGATGGTGATCAATGTGTATATGAAGTTTCAAGTTGATATCCCAAGCAGTCACAGAGATATAGCAATTTGAAAATCGTTAATGTAAAACTCGGACACCAGATGCCGGACAAAGCGGTAACTATATGTTCCCCAGAAAAAAATATTTGGGGAGCATAAAAATTAAGCATGCTGCTATCTCTACATGTATATCTTCGGTGTCGAATTTGAGAGATTTTACTGTAAAATAGAAAACAGCCAACTTCAGAGCCGTCTTTATGGGTGTCCAGATGGAGAGGGTCCACTGTTCACCATTATGGCATAATTTCCCCATGCATGTTGTTGTAAAACATGTGCTAAATTATTTATGTATTTTTATTACATTATTGCCAATTAAAGAAACTACAACATGTATAGTGTGTCATAAATGAGCAACCAACAGAGAAAGGGCACCTTATGAAATTTACAACAATTGTAGGTAGGTATTGGTCCTCCAAATTCACTCATTTGGATAAGAATTTCATCATTTGTATGCCCCCGGTAGACCAATATGTCTCGGTAGACCAATAGCCTATTGCACCAAAATTACAAAGTATACTTATCTTGTTTGGTAAGTACACTTTGAGGGAAAAAGTTTAAATTTAAGGATAAATTTATTAATTTTTATTATACTGAATTTATTACATTATCACAGCCATTTTGGCTGTGGTAATGTAATAAATTCAGTAATATAATTCTGCATACTTTTAATCATCAAATATATGAAGTCGTTAGTTCTATATAAAATAATGCATTTCAGGAAAAATAAATGATTTCTCCCTCAAAGTACACTTTGCTAGATAAGTATGCTTTGCAATTTTGGTGAAATCGTCTACTGGAAGTATAAATGTGGCTGTGACTGAAAAAATGGGGCTTATGGGATTTGTAACCAGTGTAGCTCCTGATCAAATTGCACACTCCTGTAACCTGATAACGATCCATATTGCTTGTTAGAAGCATGACACGTGTTTCATTAATGGAATGGCGAACAGTGCAGATCCTGATCAGACTGTGCAGATGCACAGTCTGATCTGGATCTACACTGGTCGCAAAACCCATAAGCCCCATTTCTCCAGTCACAGCCACATGCAGTGTATATAGCGTTTGGTCTGTGTGTCTGTCCATGGGTCCGGTTTAAAAGTTTGCCGCAGTTTCTCCAATCTGCCATTGGGAACATTTGCGTACTGACATGCCACATTGTCTTGTTTGCTCCACAGGTGGAAGACTCAGACCTATGACACCAAAAAAATGCCTATTAAAAAAATCCCATTACCCCACCCACTTGGTCTCGTACAGTACCATCTTCTATTGGTTTGCTCATGGAGTGCAGCCATCTTAACTGACTAACTTAAGTGGCGAACAGGTTAGGCCCTGATCAACTGTGCAGGCTGATCTGGAGCTACACTGGTTGCATACATCATAAGGTACCGTTTCTCAGGGCCCATGAGTCATAGTGTAAAAGCAGCACTTGAAGCTGGGTATATGTCACCCACCACAATATAACTGGGCTTAATGAGGTTTTAACCAGTGTAGTTCCTGATCATTTAGTTCACTTTTGCAGTCAAATTCACATGAAATTGTTTTGTTAAGAATAGTGATTATCCAATTCAATAGTAAACAGTGTAGACCCTGATCCTGATCCGGGGGACTACACTGGTCACAAATTCAAAAACTGCATTTTTATTGCGATAAAGAATACACTGTTCTCCATTTGCACATACTGATCAGGTCGTACAGTTTTGTATCTTAATTTGACATGAGCAACAAAATGTGGTTATTATAAATATATCAATTGGGTGTTGATTTGTGGATATATTCACTGTATTCTGTGATAATTCCAGCACAAAAATATTTACACAATTCCCTAACATTTGATTGGCCCATAGCAAGTCTCTGTCCAAAATTTATATCCCAGTAAACTCCCACGCCGAACTATTTTCCGTAACCGTGAGGCGCAGTTAAAATAAATTCTTAAGAAAACAGAAAATAAACACATTTTCTTGATGAATTTATTTCAAATGCAGGAATTATAAGGAATGAATGGCCTTTTTGTGGAATTTATTGGGGATATAAACTTGGAAAAGTCGCCTTCCGGCCTTCGTCCAGTATTCCCGCGACTTTTCCAAGTTTATACCCCGATACATTCCACAAAGAGGCCATTCATTCCTATATTGAAAACAATCTAAGATACAGCACTATTATAACTTTTGCAATGTTCATCTTCGAAAAAAAGCACCAGAGACCTATACGTAATTGTTATAGTTCACATATTGAATTTTTAACAAATTTATTTTGAGCGAGCATTAGCGAACAAGAAATTAGTTTATTAAAAATGCAATATGTGAACTATAACTTACTTATTGTTTACCCATCCCGATCGCGAAGCTCCGCCTCTAAACGTGATTTAGAATCGCTGTACTAGTGTGTGATTGGCGGTGTGACATGAAGTGAGCGCTTGTGTGGGCGGTAATATGCTCTGCGTCTCGTGAACTGATGATAACAAGGCGTAAAATCAGCACTGAACATTTAATGATTAATTTAATATATATTGCTGAATGTGTCGCAATATGCGATTAATAGAGACAAAATACTGTTTTTTCATTGGTCTAGGGGTAAACATTAAAATTAACACATTTGAAAGCCCATAACTACGAATTCCAATAAATGCTCTATGATAGATTTTTCCACAGAGTAATAAATGACAGAATTGACCATGACAAATTCTAAAAAGTCGATGTACAGATGCAGCATTTTCGATTGCTGCCATCATAATGTGTCGTACGTCTATAGGCTGCACATGTGAGATACTTGATGATCAGGAACTACACTGGTTGACAATTCTATTAGCCTCATTTACATGAAATGTCACAACAAATATTTACATGCATAGCAACCAACTTATTTATCCCGTCAACACAGTGAGTATGTGCCATGAAACACGGTGCCGTGAAACATTTTTGATATCCAGTCAATACTATTTTTGCATTTTACAGCCATTTGTAGGTGTTCACGGGATAAATAGAATAGTAGGTTAGTGCCGTGAATGGGAAAAAATATCTGGCGCGGCTCGGAAACGGGATGTGCTCGGCAGAGCCTCGCCCATCCCGTTTCCTGAGCCTTGCCAGATATTTTTTCCCATTCACGGCACTAACCTACTATTCTCTATATACCACTTAATGTTAAAGGTACATACCCACTCAGTAGGTGCAACATGTTCTTTGCATCAGAAACATCATCTGAGACATTTTGTGGCAAAATAAACATTCATTCACCATTACCCCACGTATTGATTGGCATTATTATACATTTTATATCAGACGTAAATTTTAACACTGATATCAGGGGCGATAGCCGTGTTTCCTTAAAATGTTAACGGACATTACTATTTATTCCCTGTATTTATTTTTTGATGGGCAATGATCATACTTTATAATCTGTAGAAAATATTATTTGCTCAGGTGACGCATATAATTAGTATAAATAATTAAAAAATATAATGCCGCATTTGCATATGAAAATAGCCTGATACCACAGCGCGTCACTATTAGTAAAATAAATATTACTAAATGATTATCATCATTATATATGTATAGCGAGCACTTGTAATTTTTAGAACTGGTGAAATAGTGACACAATTATGCACTTATTTAATTCCTATAAAGAACATTGTGTGCCTACTGAGTGGGCATGTACCTTTAATATATATAATCAATATGGACAAAACTAGGCAGATTGCTTTCGCGGCCAGTGTGGCCCAATCTGCATAGTCTGACTAGGGTATACGATGTTCGTGATTCAGTTAATGAACCATCTATTAAACAGTCGATGAGAAATATATGGCTCTGACTGGAGAAATGAGGCTTTTGGCATTTGCGACCAGTGTAGATCCAGATCAGCCTGCGCATCTGCGCAGTCTGATCAGGATCTACACTGATTGCCATTCAGTCGGTGAAATACCTGTGATGTTTCTTAACGAACCGGGTAGATCGGTTCAAGTTCGTATATACACTGGAACCTCTATGAACCCGACATCCAGACAACCGATGTTCACATATTTTATGGGGTTCAGTGTCTTTTATTCGCAATAACAATATTGTGTGTCTATGATCCCAATGCACACAAACATCGTCTTTGCCTAGGTATATATCTGAATCACAGTGGTGGAACATCTCTAAATCGGACACCCTGGGGACCTCCCAGGGTGTCCGATTTAGAGATGTTCCACTGTAGTTGTAAATGCAATAATTTTTTTCATCTACCTACCCAAGGTGTATGATCACGTGGTGTACTAACAACAACAACAAGTACCGATTCAAAGTACTTATTCTTTTATAGTGTCCTTATTACGTAACGGATTTTGATGAAATATGGCACATCAAACGCGTCTTGTTAAGCTGCATTTGGTGGTCTCGCCCTAACTTCTGTCGTTTTTGCGAAGAATCAATTTCCGTGTCTATTCTTCGCAAAAACGACATAAGTCTGTGCCAAACTCCTTAGACCACCAAATGCAGCTCATGAAGACTCGTTTGCTGTTCCATATTTCATCAAAATCCGTTGCATATTAAGAAAAATATCAAATAATACTTATTTTGGAGTGGGCGACATTGTTTTTGTTGTAACCACGTGATCCCCCTTGCTACATATCCCTCCTAGGCTTAGGCCATGGAAAGATAAAACAAACTACTGTCTGTTCCACATTTTGCTGCCGACAAACATTTGACTATTAAACACATTATATCTAAAAAATATTTAAAAGTAAGTACTTTTTCATCAATAACAAAAAAGTCACCCTCCCCCAAAAAAAATATTTGATGAAATTCCATGAAATATTGATTTTATTGCGAAAAAACAATTTTCCTATGGGAATTTAATTAACATGGGGAGTCACTTTCCAAAACTTTTGGAAATTGACTCCGAAACCTGGTGAGATAGCTTGAAAATGATGTAATTAAGCAAACAAGTTAGATTTTGAAAATCGTTCCACAAATAAAAACATATTTAAAAAAAAAAGATCTATTTTAGCCCCCATGTTAAATGGGGAAAATCGTTTTTTCGCAATAATATTTGATGGAATTTCATCAAATAATTTTTTTTGGGGAGAGTGACTTTGTTATTGATGAAAAAGTACTTACA